>OX451359.1:17930309-19130309 GCA_949629185.1 Apamea crenata | reverse complement strand
GTAAATCAACGAGGTAGTCTGGAAAATGTGGAGTAATCTGCACACTGTAACACCGGTTCTCGCTTTGTCTGTCTGGCTTCAACCTTACTCTGTGTATTCGGGCCTTGCCATCATACGGTAAGGATCGACGTCGTACCTAATTCAGAATCGGGGCGCAGTTTGAACACTTTCTGCTCCTTATTACCCAGATTCAAGCATGTTCTCTATATTCCGTTCAAAGCGTAATTTAGTCTGGAGCATTTTACTTACAATCAGTCTAGTTCGAGCGATAGTTACCGCGGTGGTGTGGTTGTCGAGCAGGTCGCAGGCGCAGGCGGCGAGGCGGCAGGACGCGACGCCAGCTGCGCATGCGCACGCGCGGCAGCCACCCGCCTCCGCCCACGCCGCGCCGTCTGACATCATGCGGCCTTGCCATGAACAACCTGGAAACATGCAAATGCTGAAATTGCGAGCTAAATTCGAAAGTTTTATTGGCGTTGACTTATGAGCTTTTTAATGACCGCAGACTCATAGGATTTGATGGGTAGCATATTAAATATTTACATAATCAGTTTAGGGTGTCGTATGTCGACATTCTGGGGTCCAACGAGATGGAACTCACTACAGAGCCGGCGGAAATTCCTGAGTTTGGGTCCAATCGGGGGCAGTTCCGAACTACGGTTAAAAAACTCACTTAATTCACAGTGTTCCTCCGAGTCACATTCACACCTGAAGCCACCCTCGATGTTGACGCAGCGCGCGCTGGGGTGGCACGTGTGGAACCCCTCCGTGCACTCGTCTACATCTACAATATTAAACAGAATATTTTAGTAGGTGTGAAGAGAAAGTAAAAGCAAGAAAGAAGAACGTTTATTCGGCACAGTACCGTCAACAAAGAATACATTTTGAATTTAATACTTGCACATGACACACCCCCCATAGGGAGGACGACAAAATATTGAAATGTGATGATGTCAAAATGATTTCCATGTCATGGATAAGATCCAACTATCTGACTGGCTAATGCAACAAATCATTTTCATCGTCATCATGCAGCCGAAAGACATTACCGCTGGAAATTCCCCCAATCCTTGCCACAACTTTTTCATTTCTGCGACCTTGTCCAAGTGTCTATGCGACAATTAGATATACTTATCTTCTATACTGGAAAGCGAGCGCTTCTAAAGGAGGTGTTCGGTACCTTGGCATGTATCCAGCACAGCATCCCTGATGTACCCCGGCGCGCACACGCAGTAGTAGCTGCCGGGCGTGTTGACGCACAGCGCGTGCGCCGGGCAGGCGGGCGGCGCGGCGGGCGCGCGGCACTCGTCCACGTCGCGCTCGCAGCGCGTGCCGCCGAAGCCGCGCGCGCACGCGCACAGCTCGCGAGATACGCACACGCCACCGTTCAGGCATCCTCCCGTGCAGATTGCTGAAGAACAAATTAAATAAGTAGGTATTTGGAAATTGGAGATGTCTGGAAGAAGAAGAAAGGCTGCGTTGACCCCACACTGGGGTAAGGGCAGGAGGATCATGACAAAACGCGTTTTAGAAAAAAAAAACGGGTTGCACTCCGGGAGTGCCGGCAGAAGTGAAAACTTGAATATTAACGTCGTGCATTTTTCATATTTTGGAATGCGGTCTACTCTCCCTCCGTCTTACGAATGTTCGATCAGGTCACGTGTCCTGACGCGAGAGCCGTCTTACGAATTTTCGATGAGGTCACGTGTCCTGACGCGAGTTTAACATTTTTTACCCGTCACAACAAAAGTGCACAACGCCGCTAAAGAAGTTTTCACTTAAAAAAAACGGTTAGAAACTGGGATTAGCGTTCCTATAAGAAAACACTGAAAAGATTCACTGTTTTCTTTTGATTTGACCGCTCCGCCACAGACACCAGAATAATGTCATTTCATGCAGAAAGACCAAACTCAATCAACTGATCTGTCTGACATGAAGAGGTGGTACATACGTGTGCACTCATATCCGTCTCCGGTGTAGCCCTCCCGGCAGCGGCACGTATATGAGCCGGGCGTGTTGGTGCACACGGCGTGTGCGTGGCAGCCGTGTGTCTCGCCTGCGCATTCGTCTACCTGAAAGAGGCACACAATTATTGATAACTACCTACATATCTCACCAATCACCTTCTATAAGAGGAAACTGTGCCTGTGGAACCGGTTGGCTAAACTGAGAATGATCTAGAACATTTTAAAACTGCCTATGTTCATACAAGGTTGGATAAATTTTGAACACAGCTCACAAATTATTTAAAATAAAATAGTTTCTCTATTTGATAAATTATATTTCCAGCAGTAGGACTTTATGGCGGCCCGTACACAGAATGTAGTAAGTAAGGCATCTGTTTCCTTATATTTAGCAGTTCATTATTTTACTAGCCTGCTCTTTCCCGTTCCTGGGCAAAGGCCTCATCCACTCCTTCCAAAGCTTCCAACATATTAAAGGAAATTCATAACAACATGTAAACGTCCCAAGTCATCATTCAGTGCTGCCAATGTAGTAAGTTCTTCTTTTGGTACAGTGTGATAAAAAACTTACTTCTACACAATTGAACTTGTCTCTCCGGGTGTACCCTGGCAGGCACTGGCACACATAGCCGCCCACCACGTTGACGCAGCGCGTGTTGGAGTGGCAGTGGTGGCCGTCCAGACCACCTGCGCGCTGGCATTCGTCCACATCTGGAATGTGATCACAACTCATATTTTACTATTTATTCTACTTATTCAATGCAATGTGTTGACGATATAAGTCGTCGAACTATAACCATAGGGTCAGCCACCCTTAGGTGGAGCCATGACGATCGTTGAGTGGCTGGTAATGGATTACTGGCTGGAGATTGAGCTCAGTAATTTGGAACTGAGCCATAACAATAACCCCAAAATAAGTACTATGCTTCTGAGAAGAATCGAATGGAAACCAAAAGCTTTACGAGTATACCAAGTTGCACACCTGCCAAATGGACCAATTGGTAGCTGTGGCGAACGATGTGTACAGGGTACCTAATTAGCAGCTGCCTATATACAGCATTTACCTTGACAAGAAAGTCCGTCGCCCTGGAAGCCCTGGTTGCACTTGCACGTGTACTTGGTGTTCAGATTCATGCACGTTGCGTTCTCGTCGCACGAGTGCCCCATGCTGCAGTAGTCCACGCCTGACAACATACAATCATAAACCACCATTCGGAACGTGAAGGTACAGTCGGGGAAATTAATTGTTTATCAAATTGACAAACTACGCCAATTTGACATTTTATAGCCATTTCATTCAACTGAAAAAGAATGACAGTAGTGATTTGAAGGAATTTGAACAACCCATAATATGGACTATGAAGGTGCACTATTTTGACAAGGCTCATCTTAATCTGGCAGGCCAATACCGACCTGGGGTGAGAATGATTGAGGAAGCTTGTAGAAAAAGATTTTTGAAAGAACACCGCATGTTTTCAGTCAGTAAGAGTCTGACAGACCCAGACATGTTAAAGCACATACCTGGGAGGTTGTTATGGAGTCTCCCCTGAACCTTGTTGTATATCTCACCTGGACAGAACTTGCAGCACTCGCCGGGCACGGTGAACTGGTCGGCGATGTCGCACGGTAGCGGCGGGCACGCCACCTCGGGGTCGACTCGTGTGCATTGCATATTGCCATCATGACATACGCACTCCGCGCACTCCTTCGGAGCGAATCGCTCCCCGTGCTCGTATAATGTTCCCTTTAGAAGGCACTGCCCTGAAAAAAGAGAATTAGCTGTTGAAATTGTGGAACAAACCCTCGGCAAAGTAATTATTTTAACAAATATTAAGTGATTGACTTCTGCGTTAGGTACGTTTCGTAAATTCGTAACAGGTATCGTATTTGTACTTTGTACACTTCTCACATTGTGTTATGTATGTGTATTGAACGCTACTCCGATACGGGATGAAATTACTTAACAACATCGTTTAAAATAAAATATAAAAAGTTCTTGCAATACGACATTTAGATCTACTAAGACATTAATATCAAGATGCCACAGAAATACTACAGCACATGCCTCTAACCCATGGTTCCTGTTGGGCTAGCGCTATACTTACTCAAGCATGTTGGACAACACTCCCCCGGATGCAGCACCGGGTTCTTGCACTCTGCTCGATCGCACTCAACTGGCCTGCACGTTATCTCTCCGTGCTGGAAAACGAACGAACCATCTTTATAAACACAGGAATGGAGAATTTAGTTGTTGGTTTTATAGCTCTTCGTCGAACTGACAAATCTCAGTTGTCATCAAAGTTCGGTGTGCAAAGCTGAAGCCAGTTAGTCAACGGCAATGAAAAAGAAGCCCAATAGCCCCGCTGGACCTTAATGAGCCAGACCATTACGATGCCCTTGAATAACAGGAACCTGATTAATTTGCTGGTTTGCGACAGCTTTACGTTGAAGCATCAGAGGCCAGATTCGTCATGCCATCGGTAATACTGACAAATCGAGTCAAGGTCGATTCAAGTCAAAGGAAATGTCAATTTGATAGTAATATGGTAAACAGTGATTGTACTACCACACAGGAGCAGCGATTGCAGTCTCGTTGCCACGAGGCGCCGTCGGCGTGCACCGTGCCGTTGGAGAAGCACGACTTCTGACAATCACATTGTTCCAGACGTGCTAGCCTCGCCTCCGTGCCAACCAACTGTAATGAAACATTATTGAGATTAGCCTATACTCTACATCTACCTGCGAAGTGGAATCTTCCCTCATTACGCATTATTTTTAATATATTGATCTCCTTCTTTTTAATGCAATCTGTCCTGGGACATTCAGCAATATGTAGATAATGGTTACTAATCTTGCACGGTGTGATAGCAACTTAAAAGTTTTAAACAATTTCAGGTTAGTTAAATAAACGTGACGTCACCTTGAGTGATAGGTCATGGATATGTGTCGTGAGCTCTTGCACAGTGGCCTGCAGCAGCGCGAACTGGCCGCAGGTGGGGCACTCGGAGTCCAGCCCCGGACACTGTGCTAGGTAGCCGTGCGGCCCGCTCACCAGTCTTACTTCTTGTAATGTACCCTGGAATCAGAGGCGGGAATAATAATCGTCTGTCTGTAGATATATAATAGCAAAAGGGTACGGGTAAGGGTAGGGGTAGCTTTATGGGATACTGAAAGGATGAACCATAGGACACGATCATTAGAATGATACAAAGGGCGATCTTATTGCTTAAGCCTTATATTAATTCCCGTAAGTCCAGACCGACATTGAATAAAAAAATCATAACTGCAAGTTTTTTGAGTGGAAATATATTATTAGTGGAACATACCTTAAATAAGGAATGTTTGCTATTCCTCTGGCCAAGCCAGAGCGCTAGCTGAGGCTGTGTGAAGTTGCGGTCGGGCGGCGGGATGAGCCGGCGGTACAGCGGGTGGCAGTCCACCAGCAGCGTGGCCTGCGCGCCCGACACGGCCAGCGCCAGGCGGTGCCACGCGCCGTCAGCCAGCCGGAACGGGAACGTCTCCACGCGCGGCGCTGCGCCGCCGGCCGCCACGTAGTGCAGACGCACCTCGTCGCGCCGGCCGCTCGACTGCACCTCCAGGTACCTGCGCACACTCACTACACGTCACACCACCGCCGCTCGGAGCGACTCCGCCCCGCCGAGCATACTGTTCCGAGGTACACATAAACAAAGCAAACAACACACAAATCGCACGACGGGACGGACCGGCCGCGAGCGGACCTCGGCTCGCTCTACATCTCAATATCGCTCGGCCAGAAGGGGGACCATGTACCTCGGAACGAATTGCGTTCGGTGTCGACAGAGACGCAAGGTGTCTGTTAGTCGCTCCGGGTGCGCGGGCTCAGCCCGGCTCGCGGTGTCCGCTTACGTAGTTTAAGGGAGAATTTTTGATCGAACAGTTAATTAATGAGTTAGCAAAGGCGCAGAGACGGCCAGTGCGCCGCGCGAGGCTTTAGACACATACGAGACAAAAAGGATTCCCATGTCGCTTGGAATGCAAGTGCGGAACAGCTCGGCAGTCCCCTCGTGTCGCGCGGTGGCGGCCGCACGGCGCGCCTCTAACAACAACATCCAGGTAAAGAACATCGAACGAGGAACGTGGGGGGGCGGACATATACAGAACACAAAACGTCAAGACACAGAACACAAGACGGACGGCGGCGGGGGCGCGGGGGGCGCGGGGCGCATGCAAGCCGGCCCGTCCGCGCACACAACATCCATGCAGATGTGACAGTGAGCGCAATCAGGTCAACGGATGGATCGAGGAGGACATTCCGAGGCACAGGACATTCCAAGATACATGATTCTCCCCTAGACGCGCGCACGCATGGCGCCGGGGAGGCATGCGTGCGCGCAGCGATGTTGAGATCTAGAACTCACCGTGCGTGGCGCGTCGGCTGCGGCGCGGGGCCAGCTCGCCGCCCGCCGCCTCGCCGCGGCAGCGCGAGCGCCGTCCACTTCCACTACTCGATACCAGATGAATACATAATTAAGTCGTGAAATCGGGACTTCAACAATTTAATTATCGAAACATCAAAACACATTGGTAGCTCTCAAGTCTGTGGTCGCTACAGACTGTGCTACGCCGCGTAGCACTTGCTACGATAGGTGCTACGCACACTGCCATCGATTCTTTTCTGACTATAATCGTTAAATATTTTGTAACTTTGTTTGCGACCGATTAAAATGATTGACCCACCACATTGTCTTGTCATAATAATACCCAAATATTTCAGACTAAATTAATAAAAATACTTTTAAGCAAGAACGTGCTACTTACTTAAAATTAAATTAATATACAACAACATCGAGTACACAGCGGGCAGTTACCTGTTGTATCCATGTGAGAAGGACAGGATAGTTCCCGAGTTCGCGGGCTCTTGTCTAAGAGACGCGAGTACTGTGAACTCGGGCGATCGGCGTAGCAGTTCTGCCGCGCGCTCGAATACGGCGCCTTCCACTTGTAGTGAACGAGATTCTCCTGGGATATACATACACAATTGTATAGATACACACATGATAAAGTATAATGAAGTTCATTAGAAGCACATAAGAGTGATGAAAAACATTTTCGTCGTTCCTTTGGGCCTTTTCAAAACCGTCTGTTCGTCATAGAACAAGCTAAACTTTATATTAGGTCCATACTATTTATTTATTATAATATTTATGTACACACAGTAAAGGAGATACAGATATGACATATAAGTATAAAGTACAAAGGTACTGCTTATTTCTTAAGAAATTTCTTCCAGCAGACCTGTGAAAGGAGAAATTAAAAATAAATGTAGATAATAGTGTGGGAGAACAAGAAGAGAAGGATTTGACGTTGTGAAACTAAAATATTTCTTTTACTAAAATATTATACTACGTACGTTAATGTATCCCTTTTGTACAAACGTAGTTGTAAATATCGTAGTATTGATGGAAAACCACTGAAGATCGAAATGAAAAATCTTGAAAAGGTGCGTTACTTAGCTCATAAACATAAAGCTATATTTATGTATACTTTTTTTTTGATGGGAAATCATCAAATGATCCCTCCCGCTCTGGGTGGAGCGGAAGGGAGTGTCAGACTCTTACTGACTAAAACCCACCCGTGTTCCTTCCTTAGCCCTTTCTGTTCCAGGGCAGCGGTAACCCTTTCGGACGATCCCGCTGCCCTGGATATTTATGTATACTAATGCACAAAAAGTTTTTCCTTAACCATTTTCTAGCGGTTCATAGCTTAATAAAACCTATTGCAGTAAAATAAAGCACTCAACTGTTATCGTAGCCTGCACGTGTATCGTAGCCTACATGTGTGTGTGTGTGTATGGTAGCCTATTCGGGTGTGTGTACTATCGTGATCTTGGAGTCCTTGACTGGTAACGATCGCAGCGCGCTGGCGCTCCGCCAGATCTATTATCTTGATTCAGTGATTTCTCCGTAAGATTCGCTTGCTTGATTGCTTTTCAGATAATTCTAGAATTAATTTTCTCTATAGCCACTGAAATTCTGGAACAATCTGGCTTTGAATAAGCTCGCCGATAGTGAAAGTTTGGGTTCCAATTGGTCAAGTTTTAGCGAGCTTTGTGTTGGACTAAGAATAAACTTTATTATACAGAATACTCTTGGAAATTAATCGGAATAGAGGTTGAATTTGGTTTATCGTATTGTCATAAATTCAAAATATTAAAACGTTATTCAAATATGGATTTATGTAGACCCAATCTTAGTCTTTAGAATTTGATTTTGCCGAGTTTTTAAGAATCATTTGAAAGTTATTATTAAAGTAGAAAGCATGAAGTTGCAGCATGAAGTTAAAAAGCAAAAATACATTACATAATCAGCCTATAATTTTCCCACTGCTGGGTCACAGGCCTTCTTTTTTCGAGAGGGCTGTAATCCACCACGCGGGCTCAGTGTGGGTTGGTACATGTCACATGTCTTCGATTGTTTGGTTCTAGAACATGTCGGTTTCCTCACGATGTTTTCCTTTAAATCGGTTTGAGAGCATTGGTGATGAAATAATTTACACAAAGTAAAGCGCCTGTCTGGGTTCGAACCTACGACCTACAACGCGTTAGTCACGGCCGTTAACACTGGGCTACCACTGCCTACTTATCTCGGCCACAAAATAAATAGACTTTAGTTGTTGTAAAATGTAAACGGTTCCCATTTTACGGGTATGAACTAGCTACGCCAATATCTAAAGAGAACTCAAGACTACAAGTAGATATTCGTAGATATGAATGGAAAGTCGAACACATCAGTTATAGGTACATTATTATGACGTGCAAGCTGTATGAATAGAACACATGCTCCTTTGCCTAGCTTTCGTGCCGATTGAGCTAGCTGTCACAACCACGCAAGTGTTGTTTTTAAACTAGACATGTTATTCTAGCACAGTGTCACTTTACCAACATGTTTGCCACCATTAGATGGCAGTTCTGCTAAAACATGTCTCATGTAGCACTGGATTTAGACCCGACGATTTGTTTTCTTTGACAGTTCGATTGTAAGTTTCTGAAGCCGTTTATTTTCAATGTCTAGATAGAGCTATCCAGTTTAAAGTTCGACTTTATTATCAGATATATTGTTACTGAGATTTGGAAAGTTGGGCCCCATTTGTAGGAAGATAGACACTATCTGAAAAAGTTTTACCTAATTTTAATATGACATTTTGGGTTGATAAAAAGCGGTCTTTTTCAGGGAACCTTTTGTTGGTCTTGAGGGAAATTGCCTCGTACAAACACGCAATATTGCATCAGGGGTGTTTTAATAAAACCCTCAGTACCTATTGCTTGATACAGCAAAGATTTGCGTGAAACTATACTGGGTAGCAGGGACATCGACGCGCAAACTGTAGCCATGGATTCAGCACATGAGCTTAGACCCCATAGCGTCGAAATTTTTCGTCGGTTATTAAAAAAAAATATTGCTGTTCTATACGTTTTGACCGCGTAGGTATTGCACTTTTCTATGAAATACAAGATTTTTTTATTGATAACCGACGAACAATTTCGACGCTGTGGGGTCTAAAGTCAAATGCTGAATTCATGGTTACAGTTTGCGCGTCGATGTCCCTGCCACCCTGTATACAATAGTCATTAAAACTTTGCCCGATCTCTGCCGTCTATAAAATTTTGACATTCCAGAACCCAAAGTCTATTATAGAAGCGCTATCAAATCGAGTTAATGCTTTATTGGCATTTGGCAGAAATACCTACTTTAGTTTCCTACTGGTGTACAAATGTTTGCCAAACCCGAGATTACCGCAGTTGGGCGACTGATTCGCAATGCAATGCTGCAATGCAGCAGAACACCACGAGAGGAACTATAAACTAGTTTAGTATGATGCAGACTTATTGCAGATGATGTACAAAGCAGTATCTAGGTTATTGAATACTAAAAATAATGTTTATCGTTTATAAAATACGCACACTTCAATTAATTACATACTTAATTATTAGACACATAATTTTAAGAGACGATCGCGTTTGGCACTTATCAATTGATAATAATGGCGGGATTTAATCTAGCGCTACGAGCACAGCCGCACGTAGCTCAGAATTAATTAAGTATTCAATGGAAAACGCTCACAAATAAACCCTCAGATCTATTCGATGGAATGTGTCAGCGAAATCACGAGCGGAAAATAAAGTGCGCAACACAGAGATTTAAATCACGGAGGGTGGAACCAGATGACGAAATAATATCGCGAATGAATGACGTGATAGCCCCCTGCGGCGAAGGCATTCGTTCGGAAGGGTGGCACGCGACCCACCGCCGACCGACAATATATTTTACGGTTTCAAATGAGAACTCTAACGAATAAATCTGTCATTCAATGTATCTGTATTGTAATTGATTCAAGAACAAATGATGCGTGTTTATTTCGATGATTTATTACGGTTGTCACTGTAAGACATCGACTTTAAGACGAATTCGTTCCATAATGTTTCGTTTTTATTTGTTCTATGCGTAACAAATGGCCGTTCGTAGACGTACGCGTGTATACGCGGGGTGACGGCGACGTTACCGGTCACGTGACCGTCTGTCACGAAGATGCCAGCCCGGGGGGTTGCACGACCACGAGGGAGTTTTTAACAAGCAAGCATTCCATGATTAGTTTCAAAAACGTGAGTAACCTGGTCGCAGTTAATCAACACCCTTACCAACTGTGCCATTTTGAAACTCAATTATTGTTTCCAAACCTCAGTCTTTAAACTCCCTTTCTAAAACTTTTGGAGAATCTGCTCCCCTTCTCTCTACCGAAAAGGTATTTGAATTTGAAATACAATAGAATATTCAATCGGGTAAACTCGGCTGCTATAGATACCTCGATCTCAGTATCTCGAGTAGCTACGATAAATGAGAAGGTTTCTCGAGCTCCACTACCCCGAGAGTTCGATGACTCCTCCAGACACACCTACAATATTATTGATAAAGACACATTTCCACTGACCGACAATTGTTGATTTTTCCCGAGATAGAGACGACATTTTCCTTGAAATCTTTTAGCTTAGGAAAAGTTTCCTTAATGGCTCTACACATAGGAGCTTTTTTTACACATTATACACTTAAGCAAGGGTTTATTTATAAACGTTGCTTAAGGTAAAGTTACGATGAACGTCTAGATAACCGTACATTTTTGACGTTTAATCGATGACACTGTTTGTTTTCCCTAAGAAATAAAATAAAAATAAAATAACTTTAAGTAACGTTTATAAATAAACCCCCAATTGAATAGAGCCATGTTCTTTACCAAATGTTATTGCAGAAGATTGAACAAAAACAATTGAACGGAGACAGTTGCCAGAACACTGAACAAGCTATGATTACGAAACCTTTTCGAGGAGCTGACGAATACGCTTATGTAAGTGGATTGAATAATACAATGATATATCGCACAATGAATAAGATTACACGGATTTGACTTCGTCAGAATATACATTCTATGCATTTATCTATACTTATAATAAATCTGTAGAGAGGTCAATTCTGTACATGAAATATATTTCCAAAATAACTATCAGGGGGTGATTAGGGATCGATACTGATGCCAAAAATGCAATCAGTAAAATTTTTGTCTGTCTGTCTGTCTTTCTGTCTGTCTGTCTGTCTGTCTGTCTGTCTGTCTGTATAACCGTTATAGAAACAAAAACTACTCGACGGATTTTAATGAAACTTGGTACAATTATTTTTCATACTCCTGAGCTGGTTATAGTATACTTTTCATCACGCTACAATCAATAGGAGCAGAGCAGTGAAGGGAAATGTTGGGAAAACGGGAGAAGTTACTCCATTTTTTACGCTTCCGTCGCGTGTGCAACCTTAATGGTTAAAGCTACACAGAAATCATGTATGACGGAAATGTTCTCCTTAAAATTATATAAAAAATATCCCACGACAGCATATGTCTATCTTTTATGGTTGACTCACAATAACACGTGTAACTCCCGATAGCTTAGCAGTTCGAAGCTTTCTGATTATATTTGTCTACTCTTACATTTATAACATTCTCAGTCATTCTTAATTAAAAAAGTTAACATTATTAACTATTCCATAAAAAAGAATCATAGAAATCAGTATAGAAACACCAAAGTTATACATGAAATACGCTAATATCGCACGGAAAGTCCAACCTGTAGTATTTCAAGAAATAGCGACTAAGCTAAGGTATTACGTGAGTGTAATTTAATCATATGGGATGAATGTACGATGGCCCATCGAAAAGAAGTAGAAGCGGTAGACAGAACTTTAAGGGATATAAGACAAAATGATCGACCAATGGGCGGCATCACGGTTTTATTTTGTGGTGATTTCCGACAGACCTTACCTGTAATACCACGGGGAACCCGAGCTGATGAAGTTAGGGCTTGCCTGAAAAGCACTTATTTGTGGCATGATATACAATCGGTGCATTTGACTATAAACATGCGACTGAGAACTGGAGATAACCCGGATGATCGTCAATTTTCTGATACATTATTAAAGATTGGTGAAGGTACCTATCCACAACTACACCAAGGAAAACTTATTCTGACGCCTGAGTTATGTTGTATAGTGCAATCCCAACCACATTTTATATCGTCGGTTTACGGTGACGTAACAAATATATTAAATAGGGACAATTCTTGGCTATGCGAAAGATCCATTTTAACTCCTCGCAATGACCAGGCATTTGAGATTAATAACAAAATACTGTCGAATATACAGGGGGAAAGCAAAGTTTATAGTTCAATAAATAGAATGGTCGATGAACAAGAAGCCACTAATTACCCGATAGAATTTTTAAATTCTTTAAATATGCCCGGACTTCCTTCTCATGAAATTTGTTTGAAATTGGCATTCCGATTATTCTGCTTAGAAATTTAAGACCACCACAACTTTGCAATGGAACTCGGCTAAAAGTAACCCAGTTGCAACAAAATATAATCGAGGCTCAAATTTTAACAGGTTGCGGTGCAGGAGAAACCGTCTTTATTCCCAGAATTCCCATAATACCAAATAATTTTCCATTCCAATTTAAAAGAACGCAATTCCCAGTATCGGTGTGTTATGCAATGACAGTTAATAAGGCTCAAGGGCAAACTTTTCGTGTTGCTGGAGTAGATCTCGGTGTCAGTTGTTTCTCGCATGGTCAATTGTACGTCGCTCTTTCCCGGGTTAGCAGTTCTAGAAATCTTTATGTTCACGTGCCGGACGGGTCAACTTTCAACATAGTTTACCCGGAAGCTTTGCGCTGAAGTATTTTCGTTCTACAGGAACATTTTTTTTTTTTTTCTGGATGGGAAATCATCAAATGACCCCTCCAGCTCTGGGTGGAGCGGAAGGGAGTGTCAGACTCTTACTGACTAAAACCCTCCCGTGTTCCTTCCTTAGCCCTTTATGTTCCAGGGCAGCGGTAACCCTTTCGGACGATCCCGCTACCAAGGGGTAGCGGGATCGTCCGAAAGGGTTGCCGCTGCCGACGTTCACATGAGGCTTAAGTACCTATAGAAGGCTATAGGTACTTAAGCCTCATGTGAACGTGATCTAAACAATAATAAATAAATAAATAAATAAATAATATCCCTGGACATTTCACACAGCACCATTTGTCCCAAGCTAAGCAACCTAATGCTTGTGTTATGGTAACAAGATGGCTGATAAACTACTTATATACAATTTTTTTTTTTGTAAATACATACATATTATAGATAGAAAAACACCCAGACTCGGAACAAATACATGTAGGTCATACAAATATTTGTTTCGTGCGGGAATCGAACCCGCGACACGCAGCGCAGCAGTCAATCGCTTAACCACTGCGCCAACCGTGCCGTCAAACAATATTACCAATACATCTATATATATAAAATTCAAAGTCCTGACTGACTGACTGAGACATCAACGCACAGCCTAAACCGCTGGTCCTAGAGACATGAAATTTGGAGGGTGTATTCTTCGTGAAGAGTAGGTATCCACTAAGAAAGAGTTTTTCGAAATTCCACCCCTAAGAGGGTGAAATGGGGGGATTTTGTTTGTATGAAAAATCTTATTCCTTCAGTTAATAAACTTGAAACTTGGCACGAATAGTTATCTAAGTAAATTATGAAGTTGGGCATTTTTTGTTTTTATAAACTACCCCCTAAAAGGGGATTAGGGGGTTTCAAAGTTTGTATGGAAGAATTTTAGCGCGCGGTCCGATTTAATTGAAACTCAGTATTTATACCTAAAATTGAAAGATAAGATAAGATAAGATAAGATAAGTCTTTATTTGCCTTAAACATGGTATAAAGGTGTTACAGTTTGGTAATATAATATAGTCCACATGTTTAGCTATACAACATCGTGTATCAATTGCATGCAAAATACTTAGAATCTATTAGTAAGTAGAAATAAAATGTCAAAGCTATAAAACATTTTCCACAATACAATCATCTTAACATAATATTATTTAATGTCAGAAATTAATATAAACGAACAAAATTAAAAAGTCATAATTGTAAACATTATTCGCAACAGTTCTATAACATTACATAATATAACTTAAAGTAAAAAAAAAGGAAATTAATAAAGTCAATAATTATAAAATTAAAATGTCAAAATTATAAACATTATCGACGATCCGGTATGTCAATATTTGTGAATTATAATTTAATGTCAAAAAAATCCTTAATGTCATAAAAATTATGTTCATTCAGCCATTTAAAGAGTCTGTTTTTAAAAGAATTAATATTAAATAGCAATTTCATTTCTTTTGGAATTTTATTATAAATGCGTACACACATCTCAAGAAAACTTTTAGAGTACTTGGCTGATTTAGGAGTATCCTGCAATACAAGTCTACATGGATCCCTATTACGAGAGTATATTTGATTGACTTTCTTGAATAATTCCTTATTATTATATACAAAGTTACATATCTCGTAGATGTACAGTGAAGGAAGTGGTAATAAACCAAGCCTTTTAAAATGCGGCTTACAGGACTCGTCAGTACGGATCCCACAAATGGCTCTGATGCATTTCTTTTGCGCGATAAACGCTCTGTTTTTATCTGTACTGTTACCCCAAAAAATAAGCCCATATCGTAAAATCGATTCTATGTAAGCATGGTAGGTTATAAAGGCGGTTTTTTTATTCGTCACATTCTTGACTTGCCTGAGAGCATAAACGAACTTATTAGACTTGTTGCACAAATTATCTACATGTATCTTCCAATTTAAGTCTTGGTCTATGAGTATACCCAGAAATTTTGTATGTGGAACTTCTTTTAATCGATCAATATTAAGTTTGAAATTGTATTTGGCATGTTTAGATTTATTAAATTGTATGTACATAGATTTATCTAGATTGATTTTTAATTTATTTACCTGTAGCCATTCTAGAATGTTGTCAATAGTATTATTTATGTCAATTTCGTGATCAGATTTCAATTTATACTTTTTATCAGATGTCACTATGATTGAAATGTCATCTGCAAATAATATACAATTATGATTGACCTGCTGTGGTAAGTCATTTACGTATAATAGAAACAGTAAAGGGCCTAATACACTCCCTTGTGGTACACCGCATTTTTTTACTTTGAGCTCAGAGGAGTATGAGGTTAGTAAATCTTCATTTACTTTACTAATAGCAACGTATTGATTGCGGTTACTTAAATAAGATGCAATCCACTGCAGTGCTAAACCTCTTATTCCATTTCTTTCTAATTTTTCCAATAATATATTATGTGCCACAAAGTCAAATGCTTGAGATAGGTCAAAAAATAGTCCTGTCGTGAAGTGATTGTTATTTAAAGACTTCAGGACATGGCTCAAAAGATTATATATGGCTAATGTTGTTGACTTGTGCTTTTGAAATCCGAACTGTTCCTTTGCTATAATATTGTATTTGCTACAAAAGTCGATAAGCCTTTTGTGCATACATTTCTCAAATAGTTTGGACAAGATTGGTATAAGGGTAATTGGACGATAATTTTTAACGTCTTTTTTGTCGCTTTTCTTGTACAAGGGTTTTACAACTGATAACTTTAAAGCATCAGGAAAAGTTCCGGTCGAAAATGAAAGATTAATTAGATATGTCAATATAGGAGTTAATTCTACTCTGCACGCTTTAATTATTCTTGTACTAAGTCCATCGTATCCTTCTGAGTTAGTATTATTTAAAGCCATTATTTCTTTTTTTATTTCGTCTTCAGTCATAGCACTAAGAAACATGGAATTAGGAACTAAAGCGTTATTAAACTTATAATAAACTTGTAAGTTATTAAATGTCACAATGTTAGTCGAGTCAATAAAATAATCATTAAACGTATTCGCTATGTCAGTGGGATCAGTCAGTATTGTCTTATCTACTTCTATTTCCGAAATATTAGTGTCGCATTTTATGTTCCCAATTTCATGGTTAATGACAGACCACGTTGCTCTGCATTTGTTTTGACTATTTTGTATAAAATTAATGTTTGAATTCATTTTTGATTTCATAATGCATTTTTTGAGAATCGATGAATATTTTTTATATCTTATTAAGTACGATCGAGTTTTATTTTTATAATAAAGATACCGCAACGATCGTTTAGTTTTGCAGCTATTTCTAAGACCCTTACTTATCCATTTTCGTTTATTTGCATTAGAGTTATTAATTTTAATTTTAATTTTAGGGAAGCATAAATTATATAATAGGCATAAAAACTCGTGAAATTTATTGAATGCCTTGTTTAAGTCCGTTTCGAGGTGCGTTTCTGACCACGATATACTTGCAAGGCAGTCTTTGAATTTTTTCAAGTTTTCGTTGCAGTAATCCTTTTTATAAATAAAATATGATATGGTTCTTGGACTTTGTTCTTTTATTGGAAACTCTAAGAACTGTGCTGTGTCGTGGTCTGATAAGTACAAAGGTAGAACATCAGCAGATGTAGTTTTTATGTTACTAAGTATGTGGTCTATACAAGAATCTTTCCGAGTGGGAACATTAATATGCATCTTTAAGTTATAGTTACTACATAAATCTTTTAAATAGTTAGTGACCTTACTTGGTTTCAAAGTATTTATGTTAAAATCCCCAGTAACAGCTATTTTTGTACGTGACCCATATCTTTTAGATGTTTCGCACATTAATTGGTCGAACTTTTCTAAAAATATATTGGGGTCAGACTTTGGCGTTCTATATAGACACACTATCAGCAATTTGTGCAAAGGGACTTCAATACCACATGCTTCGAATGAATTTTGTGTTGAATATTTTTTTATGTGAGGAGGCTCATTATACATTATACCCTGTTTGGCGAGAATACAAGTTCCCCCTCTTTGTTTGTCTCTACTAAATGCCGCTGCTAAGGCGTAATTATTAAGTTTTAAATATTTCTCATTCCCCGCACGCATAAAGGTTTTAGACAAACATAATATGTCTGGTTCTTTATTCTCGTCTCGTAATTCTAGCAAAGTTAGTTCCAGTATTTCCTTTTTTGATTGAATACTAGCGATATTTTGATGCATTATTTTGAAAGATTTTTGTTTGCCTGTAGCACCGTTGTTATTCACGAAAAAGCTGTTTCTTGTTTAAAACTTTAAAATAATGTGGAATCGTACCTTTTTTTGCTTTAGTAGAAACAATATCAGGACCATTTGCAGCATCGCATTCTGCCTCGCGTCGTGCAAAGTAATAAGGGATTGTACCCCTTAAAATGATTTTTCCCTTGACGTCAGATTTCTTACAATTTAATTGATTCCGCAATATTAGTTTCTTTAGTTCCTTAACATTCAAATACTTCTTTTCGTAGTCATAACAGTCAATAACATAGTTTATTAATTTACATGTATTGTACAATTTATGTTCAGAGTCAATAAAGTTACAATATTTGTATTCATTGCAAATATTACGTATAGTTTGGTTCAAGGTATAAATATCTAGATACATATTCTTTAATGGGCTCAAAACTATTACATGATTATCACTGAAAATATTAAGAATTTGACGTAGTTGTGAAGATAAGATCTTGATGTCATAGTCATTTTCACCCACACAAAGGATAAGTTTATCACTACTTGATATTGAAATATTTTTGCAATTCTTAACTACTTCACTAGCGAGCGCGTGTGGTTTCGTTTCTGACGTCACAACGTATTTAACATACGACGTAGCCGCTCTCGACCGCATCAACGCAGATGAAAGTCCAACACTTTGTTGTGTGCCAAAGATGAAAACCTTGTTCGTGTGCTCATCATTTAGTACGTCAGATGTAGTCATATTTTTCTGAAATTGTATATCTCTGTCGCTTGATTTTAATTGCATTTGAAGCTTTCGAATTTGATTATTGAGGCTTGCAATTTCTTTTCCAGCTAGTTCTAGCTGATTCTCCAAATATTCGACATTTTTATGAAGATTTACAATACTCTCACTTAGCTGTAACTTTGTATCTGAAGCGTTACATGTACGTGTCAATACGTTTCTAGGAGGCGTAAAGAACGCCTGCATATTTGAGTGTAGCAAAGAATATGCATTTGCTTTTTTTGCACCTTCGTCGACGTAATAGTCTTTTTGTGGAGATTGGCGTAAGAATCCTTTTAATGTCATGTTGTCTTTTAATAATTTATCATTCTGTTTACGGAGCTCATTATTATCAAGTATGACATTTTCAAGTTCATTCTGCGAACTTTTTAGTTCCATCTGAAGGTGTTCAATCGATTCCCTGAGCTCATTGCTTTGCATTGAGTCGATTATTGTATAGTCCATACTTCTTGACAATGTTTTATCAGTCATGGCAGTTGACTCATCGTATATATGATCCATTTCCATTGTCAGTATGTGTGAGTCATGTGCTTCCGAGGTTGTACTCTTTGGAGTGGACCAGGGGGTAGATTCCTCTGACACGCTAGGTGTGACATATCTGGTTGGTTTAGGTGACAAGTGCTTTTTCCTTAAAGTCACATTGGATACTCCGGGACTGGTTGTATTCTGCTCTTTTGCTTTCTGAATGCATGATCTGCATACCCACTTAAATTTCTTCCTTTCTTCTATATTTTTTAGGCGATACACTTTCTCCGGATAAAGGAAAGAATAATAATTATGTATCAAGGTTTTTCGAAAATCTACCCCTGACGGCCTGAAAAGGGGTAGTCAATTTTACACGGGATTTTACAGCGTGGCTTGATTAACTCGAAAATTGGTATAAATAATCTTTGAGTCAAGTTATGTACACATCATCATGTGTTTTGCGTGGATGTGACGCATGTCATTTTTTATTTTTTAATGTTTTATTTTTTTTATTTGTTCATAAGTTCTTTTGTGCGTCATGTTTACCGCAAATAAACGTATTTTCTTTCTTTCTTTTTTCTTTACATCACAAATGATTTTTCAAAATTCTACCCCTGTGGGGGTGAAAAGCGGGGGGGATACAGTTTATATGAAAAATCTTATTCGTTAGGTTAATAATCTTGAAAATTGGCATTAATACTCGCCTAAGTAAGCAATAAAGTTTATCATTATTAGTTTTTCAAAACTACCCCTCAAAGGGAATATAGGGGTGGTAAAGTTTGTGTGGAAGAAGAGGAATTTGAACGCGCGGTCCGATTAACTCGAAACTCAGTGTACTGTGTGTGTACTTAAGACTAAAAATAAATAATAACACGTATGAGGGTTTTTCGAAAATCTACCCCTAACGGGGTAATAAGGGGTAGGTAGTTAATTTTACAGGGGAGGATTATAATAAGTGGCTTGATTAATTATAAAATTGGTATAAATAATCTTTGAGTCAAGTTATGAATTTTTATGATTTTTTTTTAAATTCCACCCCTATCGGGGTGAAAAGCAGGGATACAGTTTATATGAAAAATCTTATTAATTTAGATAATAAACTTGAAACTTGGTAACAATACTTGCCTAAGTAATAAAGTTTATCATTATAAGTTTTCAAACTACCCCTCAAAGGGAAAGGGAAGGGGAAGGGGGGGGTGTTGAAGTTTGTGTGGAAGAAATTGAATGCGCGGTCCGATTAACTCGAAACTCAGTATTGATACTTTCGACAGAAAATAATTAATAATAAGTATGTAAAGTTGTCGAAAATTTACCCCTGGCGGGGCAAAAAGCGGTAATTCGGTTTTCAGGGGAGGATTTGAACTTGAAACTGTATGTTACATTTTCACGCCTAAACCACTGAACTTCTGATTTGGCAAAGAGATAGATGGCATCCTGGGGAAGCACATACTTTTTATCCTGGTAGCACGTTCCCGTGGGATAACTTCCGACATCCACGCGGGCGAAGCCGCGGGCAGAAGCTAGTTAATAATATTATAAATGCGAAAGTTACTGTCTGCTCTGTCTGTCTGTTACCTTTTGGCGCCTAAACCACTGAACCGATCGTTATGAAAATTAACTAATAGGTAACCTGAAACCCTGAGAAGATCCAGGATAAAAAGATAGGCTTCTTTTTATCCTGGATAGCAATGTAATGTAAATAACTTATGCGAAGAAAATCGTTACAAAAATTGCAACTTTGTGTAGAAAACTATGTGTTAAAACGTTTTAAGTTTGTCTGAAAAGTGGCATGGCAACACCTTAGTGTTTCAGGTGTGTATACTGTAAAGGTGGCGTTTACCACTTTCCATTAGGCGCCACGTGGCTTGTTTGCTTAAAACCCACATGGGCACCCTTTACATAAAATATTGTAAGTAATTTGTATATTGAGTCCCGCGACACGACAAGTTTTCCTAAATTATATGAGTGCTACACATTGTTAAGACATCATTTTGTATTATGTCAACTTCAAAGTTTTAAAATATGAATATTTTTTGAGCTACAAGCTTGAACCAGTTAAGTGTGTATCATTTGTGTATTAGGTACTAAAAAGGGCTTTGCTCTAAAAAATTCCACCCATGTTCAATGGAAATTATGGATACTTTGAAGTGGTTGTTATCCAGTAACTGCAGCCCTATTTAAGCTGTCAGTAAACACGAGGCTAAAATAACCAATGTTTACGTATGTGCCCCAAGAAAAGCAATTTACTTAATTGCTATATTTTCCAAGTTCATTTCTGAAGAAAAACTTTCAGTGAAACAGTCGCTGACGTCACCAAGTTTTAAGGGTTGCACGAACTTGTGAAGAACATAAATATTGAATGCATTTTTCGGTTTCAAAAGGGGACGAATCTGGGGAAAGGGCTTCACAGACAAAAATATTGTTATATCATAATTAAGAAAACAACGAAATAACATACTGAAAATATAACCGCACCATATCAAGAGTCCTCTAAAAACAAAGCGGAAAAACATCTGTTTCCTGAGGCTCGCTTTCCACAAAAATATGAATAATGCATTTCGCGGCCCCTTCACCCCTTGGTGACTTCCCTTCCTCAATTATTATTTAATATCAATTAGCTCGCACTGCCACAGTCAATAGATAGTTTAAGAATCAACCAGTTACTCTAGAACCTTAGATTCCTTTATATTAAAAAGGTATTTGGGCCAAAAAAGAGGTCTCTATAACTTGGCGGAGGCAACCCTAGTCCGGCTTACGAGGGGTTAGCGAATCTTATGCACTGCTTCATATTTCATTTGTTTGTTGCTGAAATAACATAAGGGGAAGATTCTGTATAATGCAAAGGTCTTATTATTCATGTTGGTTTATTAAAATATTTGCAAAATACTTCAGATATTATGGAAATTGAATTTTTATAGTGTACCTACGATATTATATTTTATGGGTTGGGTAGATATGCAAGCTATACCAACATGATATGCCGACCCTTAGTATACCAATATATTTTCTGTTTTATTGGTTGAGTAACGATTGCATCGCTTGTAAGGTTATAAATATTCCAAAAATCCGACGTTTGAGGTTTGTAAATAATTTTCTGCTGTTTTTCGTGTACTTTTAGTCTACAACAACGATACGTTACCTGTTTCACTTTTTCCACGCAATCATGTTCTAAATTTTGCGCCAGTTTTTAGGTGCTATGTACTCTACTTAGGTAAACTCTTTGGTTCATTCACATTCGCAAAACTTGTTTCGGTGAACTCCGCAATAAATTTTGTCAGTTACCAGAATCACCTCGTGGTACAATTTAGGCTTTTAAACAAAGCCTAAAGCTACATAAAGGTATTACGAATGTCCCAAAATCCCGAATACATTCGGATTTAATTGTAATCGACCCTCGTGTCGGTGGTGTACAAACATCGAGTCTGCTTTGTGTAAACACTCATTGTGTGACAATGTTGTATGGCAATGGATATATTTTATTGGAAGTCGTTTGTCACTTCCTACACGTGCCGAGGTTTGCCTGTCAATGTGGATAAATATGTAGATTGTAGTTGGGGATAAAGTATAATTTTTCGGTTTTCGTGTTTCTTATTTTCTAAACTTTACAGACTTTCAATGCACAACGTAAGCCATTGAAGATGGGATATTTAATTAAATCCTAACTATTCTTTAGAAGTTCTAAAGTTGCACAAAAAAACGAGAATGGTCGTAGGACACCCGGTTGGAAAGTTTCTTTCGATGTACAAATATTTTCGGGGGCTTTTCGGACCGGGACCGCGGTCCCGGATTCCACTTAGATAGGTACAATAATTATTTTTGAACAATATTTTGGTATTAATATTTTAATATTATCAATAAACAACAGGCATAATAAAATAAATGAACAACGTTTGAGAGTCACTAAACAAAAAAGTATCGTGACAGTCAAAGTATTGCACTTTTTTCGGTCTAGCACTTATTCGCCCAGTGTACGGAATATACCTGCGATAAAGAACTCCGTTCCAAAATATCTATAACAGGGTGTTATAGTTTGTATGTCAATGAACTCCCTTTTTCTCACATGTTTCCCGAATGGAATAAGTAATGCTACCCCCGGAGGACGTGTTAGATGCGGGCCAAGCAAGCTGCCAGCTAGTGTTACTAATGTAATGCATGTATAAGTTACAGTCCATATGAGAGAGGCTGTGAGAACAGCTGTCTATGCGAAAATCTTTTACAACCTACTTTCATGCTGCGTTCCTGGAAACAAGAGTGGCAGAGGAGTCTCTAACTGTGGGTCTATATCTATGTAAATTACCTATTTTTTAAGGGTTATATTGCAAATTATATTTGAGGGGAGTAATTAAACTTTCACATGAAAGAAGAATGTTTTTTTTTATGTCAACAATGATTAACAGACGATACAAGTAATTAATAACATCTGTGTCAAAAATGCATTAAAATTTAAAAAGAGGTGCCGACGAACTGAGAACCACCTCCTTTTTTTGAAGTCGGTTAATGAGCTTCTATTGCTGCCCCTAAGACTACACCCACCTACTTTTTTATAGTTAGGGTAGTGTAAAATTGTGAAAATTCTTGGTGAGGTGGTGGCATTTAGTTCCGCGCGAGACCTGTTACAGCGCCGTCATTATATCGTGAAATGTACACGCGAACCATGTGATTTACAACACACTTTATCTACAGTCGGTATTTTATATGAACGTTAGTAGCTCATGGACTTTTGGTTATGCTTCTTTTGAATGGAGCAGTTTTAAGGCCAGCCTGAAAACTGCTTATTTATTTAGATAAATCAAGGTACATTAAATCTATATTTTTGGAACTTTGGATTAACCAGAAATACACTACAGTCAGCTCTATGTAGTTAATAGTTTATCAATAAGTTGCGAGTCGTAAGAATCACCCCAAAACACTTTTTATTATAAGGAAAAGTTCAAAGGAAAAACGCCGCTACTGACTAACTTGAAATAACTAGGCCAAGTTCAGATTAAAAGTGAATGTTTTCATGAATTAAGCACGCATTTTCACGTGATTGAGCTTTGAACGGCGTGTTGAACAGTTCACTGAACAAATAAAGATCAGTGCACACCAGAGCGGCGCGTGTTAACATTATAATATGCCTAATAAACAAAATATTTCTTATATTTGAATATAAGCCGTGTACTCGAGAGGTTTTCTCATCGACACTAAATGACGAACTTGCATATAAACTTGCAACCCCCATTTGACCCCTTTTTTGGGGTTAACCCCTTCAGGCGTTTTGAATAAATGACTTTTGATTCCAATATTGAGGACATGACTTTAAAAAATATACTTTCATAAGTAAGGAACTCTTGTGCAAAACTTTCATGCTTCCAGACTGAACGGTTTAGGTTGTGTGTTGTATGTCAGTGAGAGAATAAATAAGATTTTTATTAATTAATTCGTAGCACGCAACATTCCGAAGGTTCGAAGTGCATGGGAGAAAGACGCTGCGTTATTGTATGTAACTGTCGCAAGTGCGGTGGCTGAGCGTCCCAAGTTTTTTTCCCTACGTTGGGGATTTTCTATTTGAAAATTCTAAGTATCAGCCTGACATTGCGGTTGGCCCCCTAACTACACGAGAATACCGTCCGTCTTTTAAATAAATTAGGGACACTAAGATATATATATAATTTTCAGTTGTGAGGACACCTGAATAATTTCAAGCACTAAAAAGCCCTAGGAAAGGAAATAAACTAATCTACCTACGTCCAGAATTTATACTTTAGTCAAAATTAGGTGACATCTAAACTAGAAATATACACATTTTGATCCTGTCGCATCCACAAAGCGCAATACCTACGTGTCACTCGCCACAACAGTCCCAGTTATTATTTATCAACTGGCTCTGTCCTTGACGTGCGACCTATCCGTCCATTATGCCGTGCATGCATATCATTCATAAGCCTAGTAGCCTGTCACACACACGCCTCTGTCCTAGCAGCCTGTCCCACACACGCCTCTGTCTGCCAGTAAAAGCTTTGTGTCACTAAACTGACGACCATTAGCGCAAAAATCTTCCTACTTTTAGGATTCCGTAGTCAATCAAGGAACCCTTTTCTGTTCTACGATTTGAAACGGCTTTAATTTTCTGATAAACAGACCAACTCCTTGATTTAAAACTTTCTGTAACTGGTCTAGGTAATCCAAATAAATTCTTTGAGTTTTTTAAGTTTCGCCATTATCAAGCATCTGTATGTGCCTGCCGTTTTTCTCGATGTAGATTTTAGGTTTCATACTACTGAAATTCGGCGAAGATATTTCAAACGCCTACTTACTTAGTGAAATAATTGTCTCCACCATGTAAAGTGGAGCTAAGTGGCACTTCATTTCGAAGTTAAAAGGGAAATTATAACGGCTTAACAGGCTACTAGTTTTCAGAATAGTTGAGCAACTAATAGTAGATGTAGTTAAGTCCGTAAAAGCTCTATACATAATGCCTTTAATGAACCGCATAAATAACTTTATATTTATACAGTTTAAAACAAAGTTCATTTTTGACGTGTTTAATTGATTTTTTAAATCAATTTATAAACAGAAATAAAATTTATCATTTCAAAAGAGGTAGAGGAAATAACTTGTTACTCACGTCCTCTACCTGCGGGACCCTACACTGTGCATGGTGCGACACACACTTTCCCGGTTCCTAACAGATTATCTTTTTTGTAACCACTCTCAGTCAATGAGGCAATGTGTTTTAATGAATGGTCCATATTTACGACAATGTCGTTGCGTCCCTAATCCGACGCTTTTGGTGTTTGACACTTGAACCAGCACCGAGTCGACGAGACAATATGGCGTGGATCCCCACAGGGCGCACAAATGCTCACAATTAGGGTGAACACCCTCCGACAATTACTCGTTGCGCGCGAGTCGCTTAATGGCACGGATTAGGTTACGCGTAAGTGAAATGCGAAAACGCGACGAACTAGTAGGGTTGCCCTGAACATGAGACAACTAGCTATTGTGACATATGTATTTTTTAAATATAAAATTGTGTTTTTTTAACGACGGATTGGTAACAAAAACTGGTAGGGTTAGTTTTATTAGGGTGCTTGTGAGTGTCAAGTTTGATCATTCTTTTAATGTGTCAAAGTTGTTATATCTCTATTAGATGCTTTTTTATCTTTTCATGAATTCGTGGTGTAAAAAAAATATCTCTTAATGTATCTTTGTAAAAACGAATTACTCCACATTGCAGCGATTCTCGTCGCTTATCCCAGTGTTTAAAGACTAAGGTCTTCAACCAGTGCGTCCTCCCCGTCATGACATATGGCGCCGAAACGTGGACACTGACGGTCGGGTTCACAAATTCAAGGTCGCTCAGCGCGCTATGGAGCGAGCTATGTTCGGAGTCTCTTTGAAGGATAAAATCAGGAATGAAATAATCCGGAAAAGAACCGGAGTTACCGACATAGCTTGCAGAGTAAGCAAACTGGCCAGTCGGCTGGCCATGTTTGTCAAAGGACCGATGACCGGTGGAGCAGACGAGTCCTGGAGTGAAGACCGCGTATCGGCAAGCGTAGTGTAGGACGCCCCCAACTAGATGGACGAACGACCTTAAGAAGGTTGCTGGGACGGACTGGATGCGGAAGGCAGAGGAAGGCAGCCTGGGATAGGCCTGTGTCCAGCACCGAATTTATTACCTTCTGTTTGCAATCTGAAAACATTACAGTGCACCTTTTGACAACCCTATAGATTTACGTCAAAATTCGGGGCGATCTAGAGGTCATTTAATCACCGGTCGCGGCAGGGGAGCCGTGCCGGCCGCCTCGCGTCGGCTACAGAGCCCGAGCCGCCGGTAATAGCCAGCCGTCCGGTCCCGGCCCGGCTGGACCCTCGTTACCGACCGTATTACAATCAATTAACATCATCAACTTTGAACTGGCTGATTCATTTTGGGCCTAATGAATGTTCTGCTAAATACCTCCCTGATGTGGTGCAAGGTTTAATTATAATGGAGGGCTCAATTTTGATGTCTGCGCCATTAATAGGTACAATTTGAACGTGGAAGAAGAAGAATTTAAAGATGGTGGCACGCGACGTTTATTGGTGCCTACCCTTTTCTCAATGCAAAAAAGCGTGAGTTTAGTTAAGCATTTACCTCCACACGGCTACACATCAAGCTATACTCTCTGGTACTCATAACACAAGTTAGATCTTACTTTGAGTACCAGAGTTCAAAATACGCTAGTTTTATTTTTATTTTCTGGTAACACAGTTCTTAGCGTATCATAGCTACTAGTGTTATTGTTCACTTTTTTGCGAAATAAAGAAATTTTATTTTATTATTTTACTATACATTTCCAGTTTTAGCTGAGCTCGCATTGTAAAAGTTTTTCGCACAATTAAAAGTCAGCTTATACTGGTTATGTATAGCCTTTCGTACGCACGGCTACACATCAAGCTATACATAACCAGTATAACCTCCACTGCTGCTACACCACCACATACTCCCACGTGCGTGTCGGCTACTTGATGTGTAGCCGTGATTACAAGAAATTCCATAAAATTATAAAATATAGAAATGATTATTCCTACGTATTCTGTTTATCCTGCATTGGCATTTTGGCATTCGCCAAAAACTGGGCTGAATTTGGAAGTGAACTATTATATCTTGTAAGTTTGTGAGTTTTGTAACTTTATAATAAATCAAACTATTATATCTATGTTAACATCTCAATCAATCAATCTCTACATCTCAAAAGGAACAGGGGAGGCACAAAGCCTGCTCCCCCAACAATAACAGTCACGGAAATAACATCAATTGTACACTCCCACCAAATATACGAGTTTATTAATATTTGAGAAGGTGAATCAATCGATACTATCCCGACAGACCTTCACAAAGCACCCCTTACTTTACTTACAAGTGCATTGATCTTGTAGGATATAAACTTATTTTAAATCTACCTTCTTCTGATCCATGACAGTTTTCAATAAGCTGTAGGTACTTTTTCCTTTCTTGGCACCTCTCCCAGAGTTAGCACTCTAAACCGACATCTAGGCCAATTTTTAGGAAAGAGCACCCGGTCTCTTTACTTTCCCTAAAATCAAGGTTGAAATAACATTAATTTAATGAACTTAAAAGTTGTATAAAAAAGTAGGACAATTAGCTTCAACTTTCTGAATAACTGACAAACTCCCTGACAGAGTATCTATTAATTGTTTATTTCTAACCTCATTCTCATTATCTCACCTATTATAGGATTATGCTGTGAAGGGTACCTACGCTTCACAGCAGAATCCACAAATAGCCTACTTCCAACAATTCCATTTGAACCAAAAACAATGCAATTCAATCCATTACAGACACCATGCAGTCCTTATCAAAATAAAATACCTCACACGATACCGTTTAATCCATCGGTAATCAAATTGAAACCGATACGTATACCGCACGTAAGTCTTACCGTACGTGGGGTACATTAAAGGCGCACCTCTAGTGCCCCTAATGGATGGCTACTAGAGGGGGAAATGGAATTGCAACTGAAATGTATTGCATTCATACCCGACAGTGTTTACGCTATTACCGAGGCGTATGTTACGTGCAGTCTTTATGTAGTACGTCAGCAGAGCTTTTCAAACCATGAGTCAGCGTATGCTCATTACAAAATCTATGATATTGTTTGTCTCAGTACCTACAACAAGGCTCAAGAAAGAGATGGCTCGTTCAGATGCCAATGTATACGCTTTTACAATAAAGTTCCAAGCCCCGTTCAAGATCTAAGCCTTAATAAATTCAAATCATTCATTAAACGTAAGTTGAGCCAGAAAGCCTTTTATACCGTTAAGGATTATATCGAGGACAAAAAGGCTTGGGATTAAGGTGCTTCCAATTTTTACATATTGAATGTTTTTGTTTTTATTCATTTTTTTTTTCTGTCTTGTTGTTGTTTTTTTATTATATACACTTTGACATTAATGACTTTTATATATACGTATGACATTTGCTTACTTTTTAAAGTATTCTTTTATTTTAATTATTGTGAATGTGAAGACTATGTGGGTCATTCTATTTATATTATTTTTAATTTTTCTCTCTGTTCTGTTAGTTTTTGTCATGGTCTGGCAGTTTGAATAATTAATGTGGCCTACCCAAATGTCCTTTCTTTGGTATTGTTCGTCGAATCGTCGAGCTTCTTAAGTTTTGAGTTGAGCTGCACGATTTCTGACAAATGCGTGCACTGACTGGACAGGTCCTCTGAATCTGTGTGGTTCTGTCCTCAAAAAACCATCTCAGACATCGATCTACATGGTCTTCATATGATCTGACCAAGATTATATCTGGACTTTAAAAGAGACTGTGACCTCTGAGTTTGTTTCGACCTTTCTTCTCAGACTAGTCAGATAGGAAACGCCGAACTCATCTAGTTTTAAAATATGATTGACGTGTAAAAGTGTTTGTACAAACCTTCTTACAAAATAAAATCATTTATCATTTCATTTATCGGTGTCATTCATTTTAAAAGTTATTTAGTACTACCAGAATTACAAAATATATATTCTGGTCTCATCGTTCTTTCGCCCTTATCCCAGTTTATTAGGGATCGGCGCAACATGTATTTTTTTTCCACAGTTCTCTATTAGTCGTCCGTCGTCATCTCAAAATGTATTTTCTGGTCTACGTGGTGCATATATGTCCATTACTTCCCTGGTTACTTATTTCCTTGGTTGACTTGTATTTGAATATTACTTATTCAATGGGTCAGTTTGAAAAAAGATGCAAACACTAACTCCAGGAGTTAAAATAACTTCGACTCACTCATCTGAGTTGTCCAAACATATTTTATAAACATTTCACGACTTTTTTGCTTTTTCCTAGCCCTTATTACAGACTTACTACTAGCATTAGTTACAGATCGTCACGTGCTAGACTCCTGTCTGCAGGTTCCTTGACCGCTGGCTGCTAGTACAACCGCGAGTACAACGCACTTGACCCTTCTGAAGGACGTCATAATAAGGTCAATGGAAGTCCTTTCCCGACGTCTCCTTACTTCCTTTTCACATGACCGATTACTGAAGTTACGTTGGTAAAATGTAAGTCATACATAATCTTTTATCGATTCAGGGTGTTCAAAACGATAATCCTACTTTTAAACACGTGGATTTAAATCGATAACAACATTTTTTTTTTGTATTTTGCTATAGTGTCAGGTTATCTATGGTTTAATCAACTGGAAGTTTTAAATAGTGAATTAAGTCAATCATTTATAACATTAAGGTAAGACAGGATTTTTCAAACTCTACTCCTAATCGGGTTTTACGAAGGGTTGAAGTTAGCTAGTGAAATATTTGGGACTATCTAAATATATGAAAACATCCCTAAAGGTACGCCACATGATAACATATTCTGTGTTCGTAATAACAGCGAGCGCTAGTTTTCACCCCGCCCGTCTAACGAACCTATATTTGTTTAGTTCCGCGGCCACCACGCGTGGAACGGGGACACTGACATTATAAACTCGTGTGTAGACTGTAGACGTAATGAACATACTCGTATATATACTACACAAATAATAGGCTTTTGATTATGTATTAAAATGTTAAAACGTCCCTACTGTATAGTGTTAACTTTATCTTCACAAGTTTTTTAATAGCTGCAGATTCTTTTCGTGTCACGTCTTTGCTGCGATACATGGATATTTCTTCATCAAATTGTAAATATCTTAAAAAGTCGAAAAGTCGATCTATTCTGTAAAAATCTCATCGTGAAAACAGAGGTGAAGTGAGTGAGCTAGTGAGATATTTAAAGTGAGCTGTCAATGGTATCAATCCCCAGGATCATGTGGAATGATCGCTCATTTCACTTAAGTTTTCACGGTGAGGTTTTCACAGAATAGATCAGCATAATTCGTTTAATGCAGATCTGCACATCGCAGCCGTAGAAGTAGTAACGAAACTTGGCTTGCATCACTGCATTTTTGCTAGGTTTAGCTTTAGGTTACTTCTAGGCAAGCGTTTGCTGCTCATAGGTCTGTTTTCTCTAACATCAGGCAACAAGCACGTTGGATTTTCAAAGCTCGGCTCAAGCCGGAAGTTGAAAATGCAACAGCGCGCTTAGTTAGGCAGAGAGCAGTGGTAGCTCAGTGGTAACAACCATGACTTACGAATTGCAGATCGTAGGTTCGAACCCAGACAGGCGCTTTACATTGTGTAAATTATTTCGTCACCACTGCTCTTAAAACGGTGAAAGAAAATATCGTGAGGAAACCGGAATGTCCTAGAGCCAAAAAATCGAAAACATCTACCGCCCTGCACTGGGCCCGCGTGGTGGATTACGGCCCACTCCCTTTCACCGAGAGGAGGCCTGTGTGACCTGTGTCCCAGCAATGTGAACATTATAGGCTGGTTATGCTTAGTTAGAGAATAGTGGTGTTTATGCAATGTTAGTACTATCAGTGTTAGTGGTACCTTGTAACGTATATGCTGTGCGCTGCGGCTGCATTCCAGGCGCGGCGGTGACGCCTGCGCGAGACGTGTTGTGCAGCGACAAAGCGCCCAGCAAATCTAGCTCGGTGGCTGCAACAAACACAACATAATAGTCAATGAGATGGACAACACAACATGGCAATATATGACAATAAGATGACCGAAACCCTGTCTTGCACCAAGTAATTGACAGATGGACGACTAAACCCTGTCATCGACCACGTAATGGGTAACTTTGCATACCAACTGGTGACTCCAAGAAAAAATAAAGTCACTCAACCCACTTTTCCATTTTAAGTTTCGCACACGATACCAAATAAATATGATCCCCATCTCTTATGTTTAGAACGGTTAGTATGACTGATGTAAACGGTCTAAAGTTGATTAGATTAGTAGGATTTTTTAAATCATAAATCATCCTAAACATTAATTGAAAATGTCACGGTCGCATGAAGCTACCGTTCTTTAAAATATTATCATCTGCCTTTTCCCAACTATGTTGGGGTCGGCTTCCGGTTTATCCGGATGCAGCTGAATACCAGTATTTTCCATGGAGCGACTCTCGATCTTCATAACCCAGTTACTGGGTAATACGATACCCCTTGGTAAGACTGGTTGTCACACTCTCGTGCTTCTAACGACCCGTAACGACTGTGAAAATCCACGAATGACAGTTGGGACCAACGGCGTTACGTGCTTTCCCAGTTACAGAGGGGTCTTGGTATGTAAAGATGATCACCCATGGACGCTCCAGCAGCGGCAAGTGTTGCTTAACCTGATCGATCGAACCGTGTGGCTATTATTACTTAGCCACAAGCCCTCTCAAACCTCCTTCAAATTTGCCATATTTGAAGTAGGTTTTACCGTATTCCAATAAACAAACCAGAAAAGCTCCGATGATTAATTCTAACAAGATACGTCTCAACGTTTTGGAAAGCCTCTAAACAGCTTATTGGCTAGAAAATGTATGTCAGCCTCGTAAAATATTGCTTCGTACCCTATTCATTGTTCAGTAGCAAGACACGTTTTCAATTACCCACGACACATAGATACATGGGGCCACAATATCGAGCACGAGACATAGTATTGAGCAACACGATCCTTTATACATTACCCAGACATTTATGTGACACTTCGGGATTTAGAAAGAGACTGACAAACAGGTGACAGAGATGACGATCTACAAATCTATATTTTCTAAACTCAATCTCCTACTATCCTATCCTATAATATTATAAACGTGAAAATTTGTATGTTCTGATGTTTTTTAGTCAATTACGCAAAAACGGCTGAACGGATTTGGATGAAATTTTGGCATACAGATAGTTTATAACCTGGATTAACACAAAATATACTTTTTTATCTCGATATTGCGTTCCCGTGGGATAATTTGCGACATCAACGCGGGCGAAACCGCGAGCAAAATCTATTATGACACATTTACAGGTACGATTTCCTAGAACAGCGCTGGCCGCCTTATAACGTCTATAATAAATGACGTCACTGAAACGGTATTTATGAAAATAAGTTGGAGTGTTTTCCTAGAGAGCGTTTTTCGACACCATAAAGTGAATCCCTGATGCCATCGTTTTCATGACAGTCGCCACTGTGGCCGTTACATGATCTTCTGATCATGTAACGGCCACGGCATGATCGGACCAAGATTATGTGCTTTAAAAGTGACTGTGACCTCTGAATTTATTTCGGTGTTTCTTCTTACAGTAGTCGAATAAAAAACATCGACCTCATCTAGTTTTTAAAATATTATTGACGTGTAAAAGTGTTGGCTCGCGAAAGATTTAAGGAGTGAAGGCCTTTGCCCAAGGTAGACCAGCGCAGACTAGTAAAAAAAAATGTTTGTAGGAGTAACTACAAACACTTTTTTTTTTACTTTTTTTAGCCCTAAATGATGACATTTATTTATGTAAGTAAGTATACTTACATAAACAAATGTCATCATTTACGGCCGGGTGCCATTTTACTTTGTACTCCGTGCAACATTGTATGTTTATACACCACATAAATCTCCCTTGTTCGGTTGTAAAATCTCCTGAAACTCACGACACTGGCCGTAAAGTCTCTATTACGGAAAATGATAGATATATATATGCAATGAATATTTACGACCTAATAAAGTCGCACTGGCCTACATTCGTATAATCAATATAATATGGAGAATCCAAAATATTAAGGAGGCAGCCTCGGGTGTATCGATCTGAGCAAACACGTGGTTATATTCAATCAAAAACGGTGCGGAAAACCTCCAACGGCGAAAATATTTCAATCTTATTGGGAGTTACATGTTGGAGCCGTTCGGGGTTGAAACACTAGGGCCATGGGGTCCGAATGCCCACTTGGTTTTTCGATATATCGCCAAACGGTTTGTCGACTTCGACAGAAGGCTGGCCTATTTTTTGGCCAGTAAATCAGCATCGCCATATAACGTGGCAATGCTGCCAGCCTTTTGAGCGTTTTCCTGTTGACAGGATGCCCTATAATTATTTTCCCATTTTTTTTATACACGTACTTATTATTAATATTATTAAGTCAGTTAGTTTATATATTATGTAAATATATACAGAGCGAAAAAATAATGATTATGAAGTTTACATAGGCTTCTTCGGCCCTGTTATTAGATATGAAAGATTTCCGAGAAAATTATGTGTTGACAGTGACAAGTAAGTTAATAACAAAATAAATTACTTACATAATGGAATAGTTATAATATAACCATGGTACTCGTATAATTATAATATAAGTTATAATATAAGCATGGTACTCGTATAATTTTCACGCCGACGCCAGGTCGTGACCAAAGCGTGATGGAAACCATCAGTCAAAGTAATCAGCTGTTTATCAAGTTATCACCCCGCGTCGTAATTGGTTGAAGTTCACAGAAAGAGAGGGTTGTATTTTAATGTAATTTGGCTAATAGTCAGGTGATGGATTGAACATTAAAATCCTGTCTCGGAATAAGTACTATACACCACATACCTAAATAAAGAATAAAATTGAAGAGAATTTGTATGAAATTAACTGCGAGATAACATAACTGCAACTTACCCAGTGTTACAATTCACAAGCATATCAACACTTTGAAACGTACACATTTCAAAACGTGTACATTTAAAAACGCACGCAGGGTAAAAAAAGGTTTGTCAATTATTCATGTATTTACATAATACCTTAGCATGTGGCCATAAATCTTCTTTATACATACTAAGCTAGTATTTAAGCAAATTCCTACGTAGGATTCGGTGGCGCAGGTATTTCGTAGCCGTAGCAGAGAGCCATCTATCACTAGTAACCCGGTCACGTAGCGCGCTACGCCGGCCGGCTACAGCGCGTAGCGGCGCGCTACAACTAGGCTACGGCTACGAAACTACGAGATTTTTATTTTACCAGTACTCGTGGGTACGTTATAAAATCAAGTGGATTTAAATACAAAAGCTGACATATACTGCAGTGTAATATAGTAGTCAATTCCAATATTGTAAATGCGAAAGTAACACTATCTGTCTGTATGTTTTTTACACGCCGTAGCCGTAGAACGGCTACGGCGGAAAATATGTTTATTTGCAGTTAATATGACGCAGAGAAAGAACACAAGCACAAAAAAGAACAAGTTTGGAAATAATATGCGTCACATCCACGCAAAACGGCCATCACTCAGCATAATACTACGACCCTACGCTAGACAGAGCCCCTGCGCTGGTTTTCAGTGACAACCGGCGTAGACGTGATGACGTCAACCGGTGCAGCATACGATAAGATAAAAATAACAAAATAAAATAAATACACAATACCTAGTTCTATATAAACATAATATTTATAAAATACATAGGACACTTTTATCCCTGTACAACGTTTCCGTCGAATAATTTGCAAACTCCACGCGTACGAAGCTAAAGGCAAAAGTTAATGTTGAAATAAATTAGGTATTGTCTTACCTCCCAAATATTTAATTAATTTCGTGCGAACAAAACGGTTCTCCGGGCAAGTGAACTTTTATGAAAAGGCAAAGTTGGTCGTTTGGGTATACATTACGAAGTTATGATAAGCTCACCTAATTGATATTAATTTAACTTTAGACTTTTAATCATATTACCGTTTAAAATTGTGGTGGAAACCTTGAAGGTGGTGTATATGTAGGATAGCAGTGTTAGCAGTTGAATATAGGTTCGAAGTCTGCGTTTTGCAATCACTTAATTGCGATGAATGAGTCGGTTTGTTGGAGCCAAGCCACTACCACTAATACCTATACCTAGTCAAAAGAAAACTTGGTCTAGAAATAATCAATAAATCTGCATAGCCTTTTTCCAACTATGTTGAGGTCGGCTTTCAGTCTAACCGAATGCAGCTGAATACCAGTATTTGACATCCACAACCCAGTTCCTGGGTAGGTACCCTTGGTAAGACTGTTTGACTGTCTGTTTGTTTTTTGTTGGTAACGACTATCAAAGCTGTACGAATGACAACCGGGACCAACCGCTTAACGTCTCGATATGTGGTGGATGGGTATCCATGAATCGACCGCGGCAAGCGTGGCTTATTTACCCACGAGCCCCATTTTAAATAACAGCCGAATATTAGAAATAATATTGCGAAAAATTGTTTCATTGTATTCTCCTATTGATTTTAATATATTTCAATCAGTTCAACAGTCATTAAACAAGTGTTGACATCATATTCCTGCATTGACAAGCACGTGTCGTGTCAAAAGAGCTTAGTGCCACGCGGAGCTTCAAGTGGCACTGACACTTGTGAAGTGGCCACCGCTTAGGTGACTGCTTATCCCCTTTTAAGGAAAATTGGGGGCGATATGTTTGTGACGATTTGGTAGAGAAAATTATATAGCGAATGTATACAAAAAAATGTAAGACATTTTAAAAGAGTAACAAAGGAGATTCTTGGCCATTCTTCTCCATACGAAACTGCCTTTTGGAAGGGGACTAGAATCAATTATATTTTCTTAAATTTTGACACTCGTGGTTCATTAAAATAAATTATTTGACTTTGAATTTAAAATAGATGGTTAACGAAATAGTAATTGGATTTTTAACTTTATTGCGGTCATTACTGATAATCATTTCCCAATTACGAAACGAAAGTTACATTGACGTTACAATGAGCAACCATAAGTCATAATATATTATCGTAGCTTTAACAGTAAATTATAGCAGTTAGTCACACAGTAGTTTATTTATGGCCCAAAAGAAATCTATGCCAGAAAAGAAAATATTGGAGTAGTAAACGATACGTCGGACTGTCTGGAGAGTAACAGTTATAAAAATTATGACAAGTGCATGACGTAATTTGAACACCCCCGATTTTTCTCATACCTACTACTGTCATAGAGATAAACATTTCTACATGAACACGGCTCTCTCTTAATTTGTTCTTGAATTAACAAGCGCCTCAGATTGTGTCAAGAGCCCTCTCACAGCAGAAGCTCCAATTTGCGACGCCTGTGTCTCACAGCAAATTTTACACTTAAAATAACATAACATCACGCCAGTATACACCGGGACGGTAGGCAGAGGTGTGTAATAAATATTACACTCGCGTTTTCATCCAAGTCGTGTCCAGTTCGTGTTTAAGTCCAATCCAAGCCTGTTACCATGCCAACCAGGCACAGATATTCCGGGCTGTTATTGAGAAATTCCCGATGAAAAAAAAACAATATAATTTTGACCAATCTGGGGAATGAACCCAAAAAACCAAGCGCAACAGTCACGGTAGTACGAACAACCACTCGAACGAGGCAGTCACAAATAATAAAGGGTACCTAAGGGAGGAAATATAAACGAATATAATAGAAAAGAAATCATTTGTGACGCTCCCAGTCCATTAGATGTCTAAAGACGAGAAACTAAAGCCATTACCGGGAACAGTCATAAATTGAAGGAAACGCCGATGTCAACCAGGAAATATTAGTCTAGGGAAAAACTAGACTTCTTCAGCCACAGATTATAGTGATGCGACGTGGCGGTGCGTAATAAATATCGTTGGAGTGTCTATTAGGTTACTGAAGATGTTATCAAGCCAGACTTGTACATCGAGCAATATTTATAGTTAAAAGGGGGTTTCCATAACCGAAATATTTCTGGCTCGCATGTGTTTTTACTACCTACCAATTTAATAATCAACCCTATACTAGATAGGTGATACCTAGGTAGACTTTTCTACCATGCTATATCTTATCCTAGACGTCTACACAAATTCTTAGAAATACGTAACAATCTACGGTAATAATACTATGACACAGACTTGATCTACATCTACATACAACACAAGTCCGTCAAAGCGCGCCGGCAGCCGCATCACCGAGCCGGGAGCGGGCGCCGGCGCGCCGCCGTGTCGCCGGCCCGTCTGCCCCTCCGGCACAGATACGGTCCACATAAAAAGAGCTGCTATGGCTGCTCCAGATTGCCTCGTAAACTGTCGCTGTGGACTATCCGTGTTTGCAGCCGACCCATAACTGTTGTTTAGTTATCGGTACAAACGAAGCTTTTATCTTTTATCAATGCAAATAATAGACTCGGTTTCTGATTGTAGCGGTGAGCTCTGTTGGTCTAGATTTCTAGAACAGGTCTTCATAGAGTGTGCTTATATCTCCTGAGGTATATGTATATTGAGCGTAGCCAACTGGCTACGCTAAAGTGTGCGTAAATATAGGTGCGAACTTGTTACATTCAGTGTCTTCTAAATTAATAATGTTTTTACTGACTAGTTTTTGTTTTATTGATTCTGTTTAGATTCTGTTTATCGACATGGCTTAAACTAGAAGCTTTTCTGTTCAATTAAAACCACAAACTTAAACAAAAATGCAATGTTATATCATGTAATAACGTATGCGGCGTATGCCATACTCAACTGCTAACATATACGGCTATACTCCGAACTCCGAACCACTATCTTCTCCAAATGCTTGCTGAAAGCCGTAAAACGTATTTTCTAGGCGATCGTAAACACTTCGACTCCCACACTAGTTTATAGTACATCGCTACTAGATACAGTAACGACCAGATAATGCTACATTACATTCCACCCTGCTACAGAACTATCGCCCTTATGCCCAAAGACGTAAGGAATGTGTTTGGTAGAGCGAAAATTCGGTTTACGAGAAATGCAGTTTCGTGCATCAAATGCGTTTTATGAGTCGGAAATTGCGATTGGCATTAGCAATTGTAGTTGTAAGACCGGACGAGCATGGTTTAATACACTTTAATTATGAGCTGTTTTGTTGCATACGAGTAGGAACTTTAGGTACCTATCTAAAGTAATAATATATGTAGCTGCATCCGATGAGACTGGAAGCCGACCCCAACGTACTCGCGAAAAGGTTAGGCAGGTGATGATATCGTTCATTTGCGAGAAGCTTTGACATACCTTATACAAAAAGAGTAATTTTAAGGTGTGGTGATTGAAAAGTTTAAAAGCAGCGGTAAGAGTGCGACGAAGCATAAAGTCTCACCTTTCTAGGTCCTTCATTTTAGGCTTAGCCTAATGTCGGGCGGTGAAGGGTGGGTTTTTGGGGACTGTCATTTGTAATTTTGATGTTTGAAAAGTGATTCTCAGCCTAATTTGAATAAATTACTTTTGATTTTGTCGTTTTTGTAGCAGAATAAATTTGCCGCAATAACGTTACTTAACTCAAAAATGTCTGATTTTTTAATTTTGCCACCCTTCTTGCCAAAGTGTATGTACAGACGCCAGCAGGTCAAGCTACCCGAAACTGTCAACTTTTCCCAATCAACCTTGAACCTTAATGCGTTAGTGATAAAGTTGAAAATCTATTAAAGAAATTTGACAGATTGTAGTAGCTTGATGTGCTGGCGTCTGTACGTAAGTTGTATCATTTACGTAGGCTGCGTCAAAGGACCTTTCCATAGGAATTGATTGTCAAATATTTAGAGATCGAAACGAGACAACAATTTATTTTTCCGAAACAAACTTTCGATTGAAAACATTGATCATGTTTCAAAAACGGCATAAAAGGCCGAATATGGAAAATTGCTACATATTATAAAACAAAGTCCTCCCGCCGCGTCTGCCTGTCTGAACGAAAAACTACCGAACAGAGTTTCATGTTCTGTTTCATGTTTATTCATAAACATTTTGTCTAAATTGGCTGAAATATGACGATGATTGTTGAAGAACTGGGTGCTTTACTGGCGTTCGCCGTGTAATTATTGGATCTAATTTGGCACACAGATAGTTTATAATCTGGATTAATTCATAGAGTACTTTAAATCCCACAAGTGCGTCCCCGTGGGATATTTAACGACATCCATGCGGGCGAAGCCGCGGGTAAAAGCTAGTTTTCAAATAACCATCAATCTCATATTAATAAGGGGTTATAACAAATTATATGATGTATTATAATTACAAAACTGGTAGAAGACGTCGTACGTGAAAAACTCTGTTACCTACATTAAAAGTAAAGTGTTATACTAATGGGGGGCGTATCAGTGCTTATAAATTAACTCATTGGCCCCGATTCCCTTGTTCATAATCTAAACTAAATTTAAGTTCAGTGCATCTTTTTCTTTCTATTTCATTAAGAAAAGGACAGACGATAAATATTAGTTTAGTCCTGTCAAATTAGTCAGCGCCTGACGTAAATTGACGCGTTTTTAGTAGCCATGTTTTAAATCACGTCTAAACTGTCTATGGAGTATCATAATTTGACAGGACTAAACTAATATTTTATCTTCTGTCCTTTTCTTAATTAAATAGAAAGAAAAAGATGCACTGAACTTAAATTTAGTTTAGTTTGTGAACAAGGGAATCGGCGCCACTATTCACCCACGTAATGTAATTAGCAACACATTAAGATTTTCAACGTTAAATTAAAAACGCGTCATATATTTAACGAAGCCAATCTTATTAATCAAATAAACTGTTATGGAAAGCTCTTACGTGGCAATGTGGAGACCGTCCGGTATGCAGACAATATCAATTATTTTTATGAATCGACCGCCATTTTATTGTGTTAGACCACGAACTAACGTTTAAGACTGCAGTGCAACTCCTAATTAATTAAAAAAAGCTATATTTTTGGCCATTAACTCGATTGTGTGGATAAGATTAACAATAATGGTGCCCTAATTGGATGGAAGGGAGTCACGTAGGATTATAGTTAGGATTTCAACGGAATTGTAAGGTCATTGCGTGACGTAGAAGTAGGTAATGCGTTTACAATTCATCTCTTGCACGAAGCTTTTGGTAACTTATGTATTTCAGGTCAAGATATGCGGCGGAACTGACTTCATTAATAGGTATAGCAAAAAGTGTAGGTATCTATATAAATTACTAGCGATCCGCCCCTGTTTCGCACGGTTTTGTCGGCTTGACAAAACATCAAGACTTCTTTAATATTAATGAATTTTACCTATTAAAGAGTACAACCTTCCGGAATCAATTTTCAAAATGATGATTAAAGCCTTACCAAAATCCCTTGCGTAGTTTAGAAGAAGAACGCGGTCACACAGGGAGACACAACAAGCGACTTTATTTTATAATATGTAGGTATACAGAACGCGCAAACTGTAACCATGAATTCAGCACATGATTCTAACCCATAGCGTTTTTTTTTTAAATAACCGTCGAAAAATTTCAACGCAGGGCGTTCAGAATCTTGTACTGAATCCATGGCTACAAGTGGCGCGTCGATGTCCCTACCACCCTGTAGGTATACGTAGATACAAATCTGTAGATTGCAACACTCGATCGAAATCGAATATACCTATTGGATTCGGCTGTAGGTCCACTAAATGGGATTTCTGTGTCTAACACACAAACGCTCTTTAGTACTCAACCATACTACTTGTCAACTTGTGTCGTGCACTCGTAGCGATTCCAACTGTACCGCATTACAAACACAACCTTACATTACTGAAACCCAATCCCGCGCATAATATTTATCAACTAATAACCACTCGATTGGAAGGTGATTAATTAATGAAGTCCCTTGTAACTGGAGACGGCACGCGCAGCCAACCTGCCGACTTGCTGGCCAAACGACCATATGGCCGGCGGTAGGTACTGACAGGATAATGTTAGTCATTATGTTAAACCTCAAAACACGAAGGGGTGACATACACGTACACGCTTGAAGGCATTTCTTGGAACACTTGTGGCGGGCACGCGTCTTATAAATTATTATTGGCGCTGGCCCGTGCCCGCGACTCTGCCGGGTGGAACTTGGAAGTTTAACTGCACCTTATTCGCATAATACATTAGTAATTGCATTGCAATCGCTTCCATTTTAAGAATTCAACAATACTTTGGGTTGCTCTGGATATTTTCGTTTTTGGAGGAAATCAAAGAAAAGATGATACAAATAAGCGTAAACTAATTTGTACAATAATTACTGATCTTAACGCTCAAATTTAAATATCTAAGAAGCAAGATAAGAAAGCCGACAGAAATAAAACTCCCACAAAAAACGAATGACTATACAAATATTTTAACAACAGTTTAAACTTTAAATTAACGTACCTAAGTTTAGCTGACTCATGCACCATAAAACCCAAATAAGGCCAATTTACGGTAACCGCTACAAAAATTAAGCCCAGTGGGCTGTATTGTACAAGGGCTAGACTGCGACATATGTCAAACGACGCGGCGCGTGCGCCCCTTGCCTTGTAAAGCTCGGCTTACATGACGGAAGTAGCACTTCGTTAACGTTTTTTTTTTTTACTATAATTATTTTTCAACAACACTTATTTTTATTTCATATTTCTGTAAATAGGTATGTATAAACCCTTTTACACGTCGATAATATTTTAAAAACTAGATGAGGTCGATTTTTCCTATCCGATTATAACTCTGAGAAGAAACACCGAAACAAACTCAGAGGTCACAGACTCTTTTAAAATCCAGACAAAATCTTAGTCAGCGCATGTGAAGACCATGTAGATTTATGTCTGAAATGGTATTTTGAAGAAAGAACCACACATATTTGATTCCATAATAAACACTCTTATTGAGCGAAAATCCGAACCAAGAGTCACCGCTAAAATTTAAAGGACTGAATAATTACATAAGTATAATTACAATTTCTTGCATTTATCAGCATAAAATAAGTACCACACGCAGTAAAAACCAATTACTACACTCATGGAGAATCATTCATTCTGTTTAGGATGTTCATCAGACAAGTTGATTTGTTATAAAATATCAAAAACTAAAGCCCAGCCTTAAACCGGGATCTCATTTTAGATGTCTCCTAAGTATACAAAAGTGATAAGTCTTCTAATATCATGAAGATTTTTTCACATGAAAATTAATATAACTACGAGCAACAAAAAGTCTGTAACTTTTGGAATTCTGATCCGATTCGTTATAATTAATTCGGGCGTAGCACATTTTCTCATGTACACCTGGCCTTAAAGTTAATTTTGTGTGTAGAGCTAAGCTAAGCATTATAGCCACCCACGCTAAACCTAAATAAACTACATAACTCTTTTATAAGCCCGAAACAGCCTTGACATTCAGTTTGTATGTATTGATCTAACTAAGTCTACACGATCTGTTGTCTATTTTGTAATTCTGGCGTGGTTGTAGTCAGAGAGACAATTCTCGTAAATGTTAAGAATGTTCACAGTCCGCACTCTGAATCATTTTGAAGGATATTGCTAATCCATTGCTTCATGTGTTCAAAAAATGTGTCAATGCAATGACTGTTGTTGAACTGTCAAAGTGAAACCAATTGCTATTGATCGTGTGTTACGCAATTAGGGTGCTGATCTCAGTCTCAATCTGTCAAAAATACCTCTAAAACACACTTTGGTACTACATTAGCACATTTTTGACAAGTTTCTGACATTGATTGTCGCTGAGATGAGATTGCCACTAGATTTTGAACGTTTTTAATTACCTACGGGAATTAACCGTCTGTTCAGTATAACAGAATACTGGAATATTGAAACGAAGTTCTTTATCGCACGCTATACCTACTCTGCGAATGAGAGCTAGACAGAGATAAGTGTAAAGTTTAGACCTTTTGTTACGTAACAAAAGTGTCGTGACGAAGCGAAAGGAACCGGGTGTCCCGCGACACCTCTCGACTGTTTTTCGAACAAAGTTCCTTAACGCGGCTTGCGGTAGGAGTTGACTGGTAGAAATCGTCACGTCAGGAGAAAGCGTTAGGCCTAAAAAAGAGACAAATCTCTTTCTATCAATACGAGTGTGTGTGCGTGCGAGTATTGCGTAAGGAACATCGTTCCTGACGAGCGTTTCCTGACCACACACGTTTTTTTCACTTTATTTCTTAATAGGTGAAAGTCACATTATTCATAAAAAAACTTTGATTAGCACATGTGTGAGTACTATGTTAAATACTATAAAGCTACCATTTACTGGGTACGTCTTTCATTGACTTGAATGTGCCCTGGTGGCTGAGAGTATGTCATGCTCACTCAAATGTCTCGCTGATGGTGGCGCATGTGTTGGATCATTTAGCTCCCTTCAAAATGGTTGAGGTGAATGGTGCTAATCCATGTGTCATGTTCGTGAACGGGCGCCGTCAGTAGGGACTGGTCATCTCTTTGCTGCCATGGCATATAAACTTTCGCGTTTATAATATTAGTAGGTTTATATATGTATAGATACAAACATAAACATAAAAACAAACTGGAATATAAAAAAGTGTAATTACTATAGTAATGAATGACCTACGATACAATAACGTAAGTGGTCACGCTGCTGTAGTCGATCTATCAACACATCGACAGCAATAGTCCCGATGAAGCGATCCCAGTAAGTTGAAGAACTGGGTCGAGCTACATACATAAAATGTTATTTCAGAGCAAGTTTCTGGTCTAGTAGATAATCCTGTCTACTTAAGGTTATGTCTGTGCATGTTACCGTTTGATAAATAATCCCGTTTCTATTAAGTAGCAATGATTAAAAATTTCTGTTAATCGAAAGTATGTACATACAGTTTCCAAAGATAAATCTGCGCTCCGTGAATCATCGGCTATCATTGAAAATATGAACGCGAGATTACCCAATACCCGTTGCTTCACAAACATTTTTTTTTTAAATGTCATAACAATCACTCATTACGAAAGAGACAATCAATCTCGCGTGATGTCTTCATCAGCAGAAAATATCGAATGATGTGTGGTCACAACTCACAACACATCATACGATGATATTTCTCACGTTAGCAGAAATAAATTCGACACCTGCGCATTACTTGTTTTAAACATAACTTAACAGACACGAATTAATGCTGACTTGGTAAAACGACGTCTGGTCAACATTCTAGGAAGTCATACGATAGAGCGTTCTACATTTTATGATTTTAATGAATTTCTTGATTTTAATTGATATTCATTTTAATTAATTTAAACATGTAAATAATTTTAAAGATTTTAATGAATTTAAAGATGATTGCGATATAACTTATGAATATATTTTACAATTTTATTTTATGTATTTCAGTTAAGTTAAAATAAATAATAATGATAAGAATAATTTCTAGTAATTTTTGGTATTTAATATTTAGTTTTAATAGTATTATTGTGGATGTATTTTAATCTTTGGTTACTAACATAATTTTTAAGTATACTAATAAATATAGATCACTGTGTCTGACTTAAATAAATAAATAAAATTTACTAGCACACAAATTGTTAGTAGACTGACATTATTTTTTAAGAAATATCTACGAACGAAGGAGATGGTAGGTCGACAGGCTGTTAGAATGATAACATTACCCATAATCAAGCTTGGCGAGACACAGCATAATCAGCCTATAATGTTCCCACTGCTGGGACACGGGCCTCCTCTCGGTGAGAGGGAGTGGGCCGTAGTTAATTTTTGGTTCTAGGACATGCCGGTTCCTCACGATGTTTTCCTTCAACGTTTTGAGAACAGTGACGATGAAAAAAATTACAAGTGCTTGTCTGGGTTCGAACCTACGGCCACGACTGCTCACTGCCGCACGAACCAGCGCACAACCTATTGTTATTTATGATCCTCACATGTAAACGTTGTTGTACGTTTAACAAATAAATTATTTTGGTTATCTTTCGGAGTCCTACATCAATCGATCCAAATCTTGAGCTAATTTAGTACAAAAACACGCAGGATTTTGGAATATAAATTCAGTTAATGAGTTAGCCGTGGTCGAGGGGTGGCCAGGAATCGAACCGGTGCGCGGACAGGTGGCCGACACGCGCTGCTGCCCGCGCCCGCTGCGCCCGCGCCGCCAGCCGTACCGTGCCCTACCCGCCACAACACTTTGTAGGTGCAACTATGGACTATCTTTAGAATATTCTGACATAGATACTTAAGTAGTAGGTATCAGTTTGACCGTAACTTTATCCGAAAATTATCGATGAGAGTTTGAACAGAGGGGCAATTCTCGTAATTTTAAGAACGTTCGCAATCTTATCTCAATCTCAATCTGTCAAAAATACCTCTAATTTTCCTACATTTTTGACAAGATTTTGATTTTTTTTTTTTGGTTGCCGAGATGAGACTGCGACTAGATTTTGAACTTTTTAAATTACGAGAATTGGCCTTCAGATTGAAAACTAATCATAGGGCAGAGGCGAAAGCATTTAAAAAATGGACCTTTTTTTGTTTAGTTTTTTTTTTTATTAACAATGGGCTCACTCTTGACCTCAATCCAGCCCAGAGGCAGGGATGAGATCTACGGTGGAGCGAGCTTGCCCAGAAGAAGTTTTATTATGTTGCAAAGTTTTACATAACTGAGTGAATATAGAAGCTGGGCGAAGCTAGGTCATTGGAGCTATGACAAACAAGATATTCGTGAAAATAGTTGTCAATGATGTTTGATACTAAACACATCTCACGATACCGATACGATAATATGTACCGACATGAAATGTATAACACCCTGAGTAAACAAAGATTTACTTACCTACACGAAGATTCAGCGTACTGATATTTTGTATCAGAAGGATTGCGTATAGCTTACAGTGCCAGCTATGATGCAACATGATGTCACTTGTCGTATACTCCGAATATCAACGAAGTACATTGAACCTGTTTTTCTCAGAAACTCCTCCGTATGAACTGTGTAGGTGTTTTACAGGACTGTCGTGAATTAAATTGAAATAAATCTACCTGTTTATCAACGAACCATCTGTATAGGTAATATAAAGGATAGAGGTATGTATTACTTGTTTCTATAATATAATCAAATCGCGGCGCCGCACGGTAAATAATCTTGTCTGTTACAGTCCATTCATAATTCACTACAATGTTTCTTGGCCGCAATTCTAACGCCCTATTTGAAATTCTGATACGGAGTGTCCTTCACGTACCCTTCGCGGTTATGTACTCAAGTGACGAACAACATCCGGTGGGATACAGTGTCAGTGTGTTCAGTGTTAGAATATGGATTGATACCTAAGTCTAAGCTGTTGATATCCTTTATAAACATGCATCTACAGACGGTGATATATGCTACCTACTGCAGTGCTCTTAGAATGATAGTAATATTTACAAGAAATTGAAAAATTCAAATAGCTAGAAACACGATCACGTAAAAGATATCGCATAATCGGATCAATTCTATAAACTGCTAAATCTATACTACACATTGAGATTTTTTACTTTTTTTTTAAGCTAAGACTTCACGCCTGTATTTAATGAAGGGTTAGGCAGGGTTGCACCCATAAACAAAATCTCAATGGACTCTGTTTTACCGGATTCCAGTTTAACACCAGCGAACATTCATTATTTTGTGTTGCTAATTGGTCGGCGAGCTAGACACACATAATTCGCAAGCCATGTTCGTAAGTATGAGGATTATCGAGAGTAAAGCCTGCTCAAGTATAAACATACTTAAGTATACACACACGATAACGAAAGTATGAATTAACCTGTACTATAATAATACTGTAGCTATGCTTACCGTAAGATTAACAAAAAAAGTCAGCTATACAGGCAAGAAATAAACAACTTTCCATTACGCTGTTGATAATCATAGTTACTGTGTGATTTAACTTTTTAAATTTAAAACAGGCTTACAGGCCTAAAGCCTATACTCATCACAACAGCAAACATATCCTTAAAAGTTCTTAAAACTGTTTAAGTTAGCTGCCTTAATCTACCTGTGGGTTCTTATCCTACCTCACTTTTTTGTGCACCGTACATGAAACTCATGAAGTCATTTCATCATCATTTTAATATTGTTGCAGCGCCTTATCCTGTGTTATGATTAGCAATATTATTATTACGAAGCATAAACATCTAACCTTAGTAATTCAGTCACGGAAATTACAGCATTTCATTGTAAAGTTCAATTTTCAAACGCACTTTCACAGAACGGACTTGCAAAAGTCTGTTATTCAAATAAGGCTGAGAATCAGCACTTTTTGAATGCCAAAAGTTACGAAAGAAAAGCCCCGAACTCTACACCAATTGCTAATGTTTATGCTGGGAACAAGAAATGGCGCAACAAACTCTGCAGCAAGCTGCCGAAACCGCAATCTATTTCGGCGTGGTAACCTTCGATAAATTCGGAGTGTCTTTGACATTTTGAACTTGACAGTGGACGCGCGGGCGCGGCTCGGCGTGCGTCTAATCCTGAGTACACAGCACGAGAGATAAGCACACCGCACGTGTGTACGTGTGTACAAGCCGCTATTATACAACACATGTACACACTGCCGCTTCCTGCACCTTGACATCCACACACTGGGACATTGGACGCCTCATTCACACGACACCCTATCTTGAAGACCCTTGTTAAAGAAATCATAAAGGATTAGTATGTCTGATGATTCTACGTAATACGAATAATGTCTGGATAATATTGACATAACGAAACCAAGTGTTACCAAGCACGCAATTACGTCAACAAATGTTCTTTTTAATCCAAATTAAAAAGGCTAAAGCAAACTATCTGAAACATCGCGTGGCCGTCAGCCATAACACAGAACAGTAACAGAAAATAAAATAACGTTCACAGATCGATACCGAGTTCAATGTTACTGTGAGCGATACCATTTATTTCGAGATCACCGCTTCAGAGTTTCAGACATACATGAGCGTTTCTCGTCTGATAAATTACATTTGAATATATTTGCGGACCCCAGGGAGATATTAAAGCATGATCGTTATTGCGTGGTTTTATTGGCAGTCGAATAAAAATGTAGCGGTGTGCGTATTGAGCAAACATTTGATACGCACGGTACGTGAGGTGAGTACCGCGGTGATACCGAGGGGTGGCGACAACCTGTCGGTCTCGGCACGGCAACCCTCTGTGAATACATTCCAACCCTCACCGCCGAGCCAATTGGCCAAACTCATTGCTGCGTTCGTAAAAGTAAATTTTACAAGTATAATAAATCACTTGGATACAATTACAATTATTACGCAGACTCCCCTTCATATTTGCAAACTCATTTAGTTTTATAACTTCAAGGAAATATCGATTAACAGTGCAGCACGGATATCAATTGCATTGCAGTAAGTTTGTTTTTCGAGAATACGCCGTGCAACATTGCCGTAAGGAAGACTCGAATTCAATTGTCCGAACATCTGAAGGCCAATTCACGCAATTAAAAACCCAACCAAAATCTAGTCCCAGTCTCATCTCAGCGACAATCAACGTCAAAAACTTATCGAAAATGTAAGGAAATTAGTGGTATTCTTGACAGACACATCTGTGAACGTTTTATAAAATTACGAGAATTGCCCCTCTGATGACAATGTGTCATACACAGCTTTAAGAAGTTTAAAAATCGTGATTTACGAAAGGGATGGAATCTGCACTATCGCTAAGGTCATGAACTTTTAAACCCTCTGTAATAAAACAAAAGACGTTATTAGCAAACGTCAGCTGTTTATCTACTTGTACATCTTGCACGAGGTAGAAAGGCGTATGTCCAATGTAGGTACATGTTCTGAATCCAATAGATTAAGTAAGCGGTTGACTGCTAATTACTTGCTTAGATGGAAACTTTATAGATATTACCGCATTTTGAAGCTACAGTTTACTTCCTACCGACTCAAGTTTTATTTACCATCATTACTTGCACCTGTAATAAAAATATTTTAGTTTTATTTTATTTTTAGGCACTATAATATTGTATGGCACTATAATATTTGGGTTTACTACTGTTGTCTAAATGCCACACTTTTTGTAAACGTTTTTAATAAATAAATTATTCTATTCTAATTATTCGTGGTAATCTGCGGATAAGGCTACATTATTACTATGTTTTTTGGTTTATAATATTGCATAATGTAGCAATTTGGCTGTTCCTATTTAACAAAAAAAAATGTTTTTTTTTTTACAAACGTTGCCCCACTCTAGGAATTTCTCCTGTGTCGTGGGTGCGTTTACAGACATATAAACTCACATACACAAACAGCCAGACCCGGAACAACTACTTGTCGGTCATAAATGTTTCGGAACTTGTACAATTTGAAATGAGGTCTAACCCATATCACTGTTGTATCTCAAGCTTCCTCTAGACATGGCCCCTATAATTAAAGAAACCACTAAAATGAGGGAATATATGTATGAGTAAGATTTATACCAAATATACATTATTAAGTTTACCTAACCTACATATTCCCCTATGGGAGGCAACCTTCTCCTCTCTGACATGTTATTTTGATCCTTTTTCCTTCCGAAGCGCTGTTTATACGCCACCTAACAACGTAGCTCAAGTTACGGCTATAAATTGAATATTATTCATAAGTATTATTTTGTATCAGAAAAGTGGTGGTTGCTGTCAGAATGTTTCAGCATACATTCTTCATTCAATCTTCTAAAAAGGGAACAAAGCTTGTTCTTGTGTTTAACATAACAAAATTAAATCCCTTTTCAGGAGCCCTAATTAAATGACTACTTACACTAAGTATGAACGACAGCAAAGAAATTACAATCAGCTACAAAACAGAAAATGTCTGGTATTTTTACCTTCTGAACTTTAATTACTTACACCTACACGCAGAGTTCCCAAAAGCATTCTAATTAAAAACATTTCTAGCATTACAGACCCAAAATATTATTTACAGTACCCGGCCATTCACATCATCCAGCTTTGGGAAAAGACATTAGGCAACATTTTCTGAGTTTGTTTCGGCCTTTTTTCTCAGAGTAGTCAGATAGGAAACGCCGACGTCATCTAGTTTTAAAAAATATGATTGACGTGTAAAAGTGTTTGTACAAACCTACTTACAGACATAAAACCATTTATCATTTACTGGTAAAGTAGGAACTTGATTTGTTCTTAGAGAACTTTATAGATATGCAACTTAATGATTAGGCAACTCTATGTACAAAAATCAAATTCATATGAAATTGTTATGGACAATATTTATCGTCTATTAAATAAACAACTTACACTTAATATACTCTAATGTATTAAATTAGGTATACATATTCATAGTGATATTCAGAGGATAGCCGTTGTCATGAGACGATCAAGACGCTTCCAACGATACATCATTTGTCAAATTATCATAAGTAGTTTAGAAGGTATAAGGGTACAGATGCACATACATACTACTTAAAAACCGATCAAAATCATAACCCTCCTTTTTGCTTCGCCGTATTCGGGTAAAAACGGACCAATAGCTGTAAAAATCGCAGACAGTTGGGTACCGAGCAACATTAAAATTTAGCCACGGTGGCCATAACGATACAAACTGATATATCGGTGCCGACACACCGATAAAACTATTACCAAGTACAAATAATATAAGCCATATAAGTAGACAGGACAGGACAGACACATTGGGGAATAGACGGGTCGGCCTTGAGCCCTCCGGGGAGCAACACGCGTTCCATTTAGCGGACGCGACGGCTGCACGACTCAATTTTGTGGACACTACGCACATAATCATATCGATCACCTTATGTGTGACGTCAGCTGATAAGATTACTGCGGGAAGCTTTTGGGCCGTTTTTTGATAAGATAGTGCTAATTTACCTACAGGTATTTTAAATTGTGCAGCGTCTGTGTTCCCTTCTACCTTTAACCCGTCTGCGTTTAAAGCCAGAGTGAACAGGCATCTTCTGGACACGCTCATTCCGTCATAGACCGCTTTCTATCAGGCGTGATCGAATTCAAAAGAGCGGGCCCAGTAAGCAATTTAAAAAAAAATAGGTACTCTAAAGGCGCTCCTTCACCGCGAGTATTCGCCTATAATGTAAGCTTTACCTGTTAGCCCTACCTCTTTCATTATACATAATTATGTATGAAACTATCTTGCACTGACGGCCTGCGCAATCTACTCATAAAGCCTTAGTCGTTACAGTGGAATCTTGGATGTATCTCTATCTTTTTTTCTTTTCTTTTTCTTTTTTTTATCTTTATTTCTTTTTTTATCATTGAGAAGTGGTGGTCCAGTGGTAACGGCCCGAATACTAGTTGTAGGTCGTGGGTTCGCAACCAGCCAGGCGCTTTACTTTGTGTTAATAATTTCATCACCACTGCTCTTAAAATGGTGAAGGAAATCATCGTGAGGAAACCGGCATGTCCTAGATTCGTAGAACCAAAAATTCGGAGATATGTGACATAGCTACCAACCGGCACTGGGCCCGCGTGGCAGTTTATATAGTTCAGTCCCTCTCGAAAAGAGGAGGCCTATGTCCCAGCAGTAGGAACATTATAGGCTGATGATGCTCCCGGTGTTATTGCCTTTACAGTTTTTTATTAAGTAATTTTTGGCGTCCATTGCATCAGCACTATAAAATTTCAAACTTCTACTTAGCTTTTGCGCTAGGCTGGACTAAGGGTGTATTTTTTGTAGCAAAGGGGGAAAACATGTTCTACCTACAACTGGGTAAATGCGTTTTGCGGTTAGGTACAGACAGAAAAACAATATATTTTTCCAAATAAAAAACATTTTCTCTAAGAACCTGGGGACCTCCCACATAATAACAACCTCCAACATAGAGACAAGACAAATATGTGTTAGATTACATAGAGCGGTAACATAGAAATGTATTCAAGGTAAATAAAGGTAAAGTAAATAGGGTAAAATATACAGCAAGGCAACCTAATTTCAGACTCAACTCGTCCATAATTTAACGCTGCTTCGTATATTACAGTCGTGCCGGTTAACACTCCCCACCTGAGGTATGGCTGAAAAGTTAGTACCGAAAAACATGTATTTAGGTAAACAGTTTCAGACTGGAGTACCTAAGCGCCGCCGACGTTGCAAATGATCACCAGCAAGAAAACTTGAACTTTCTTTCTTTAAATTGAGGGGCTCGTGGCTAGGTAATAACAGCCAAATGGTTCGATCGATCAGGTTAAGCTACGCTTGCCTAGGCCTGTCCGTTGATGGGTGACCTCCCATTGCATATGATGCCTCGGAAAGCACGTTAAGCCGTTGGTCCCGGCTGTCATTTGTCGTGTAGTCGGAAGCCCGAACGTCTGATCACCAGTCTTACCAAGGGGTATCGTGTTACACAGTAACTGTATTGTGGAGGACAGATAGGCAGTATCTCCATATAGAATATCCTCCATATCTTCATCTGGTTAGACTGGAAGCTGACCCCAACATAGTTGAATAAATTGATGGATGAGCTACCTTTTGGAAAAGGCGACTAGAATCAATTCTATTTTATTGTAAATTTTGTCGTTCAAAAGGGCCTTTTATGTGCCTATTTGAAATAAATGCCTTGACATTTTTTATGAATAATTACTACCTAAAATTAGTTAAATACCACTATTAGGTACATTAGTAAGTTCGATCACTCTTATGTTAATATATGTTGCTTATTTTGCCGACCGTACGAAACCAATACGCCTAATATGTTTAGGATACAATAATACAGTTCATTGCGTGTGGTCGATACTGTACTTCTGGGTGGAATCCGTCGCCCGGTAACCAGATGGTAAATAAACGTTTTTTTTTTTTTAATTTGGGATCAATAACCTTAATTTTACCTGTGAATTGTTACCAAACGTTTGGGTTTTGCTAAACTTTCCAATAAAGATTGGTAGACGTTGGTTTCGGGATTTGAAAACACAAAATATTAATTGATTCGAAAAGTTTAAGTTTAGTTTAAGTTTTGAGTATGAATGTCGATGGCTACAAAAGTAGGGGAAGACCAAAGAATCGATGGATGGACTGTATGAAAGATGATATAGTTAGAAAGGGGTCACCCCCCTTCTAACCATAGCGATATTTTAGCGATACCGAGATGACGACTAATAGCTAGGGAAGTATGGAAGAAAAAGCCATGTTGCGCTGACCCCAAATAAATTGGGAGAAGGGCAGATGGTGATGATGATTCATTGATTCAAAACAGTTGTCAATATCAAGAGAAAAAATTGTAAAAATTAAAAGATTTTCAAGAGTCTAGACTTCGTAACTGCAGCTCAACTTACGAGCTCATACTGATTTCTGAGAGCATTTCTACAGAAGTTTTTATTGGACTTTTTATTTCACTATGACCCAATAAAATTTTCCACCAATTAATATTTTAAAATGAAAGCCGAAGAAACAGGCAATTCTGTCTTGAAGGAAAATAAAAATATTGCATCAAATTTTTAATCTAGTTAAATGCGATACGGCCATAACTTTTAAAGTAGAAACTTATTTCCAGGACGGCCGTGAACTGAGGTCAAACTAGATTTAGTAGAAGCGCCGCATTGCGCTCACTGCGCCGCCTGCAATCTCTCACTGCGTTATCTTACTGCCAAGAAACCATTCTATTAGTTACTTGTTTATAGTAGGACTACTAGCTTGAGGTCATGGGTTCGATTCCTAGGTGGGGCAAAGTGTTATTGGGTTTTTCCATCACTAAGTCAGTAGCAGCCCAGAGTATGGATTTGTGCCCGGTTGATCAAAATCAAAAGTCATTTATTCAATTAGGCTGAGAATCAGCACTTTTTGAACGTCAAAATTACAAAAGACAGGCCCCCAAAAGCCTTCACCACTTCCTAGTGCTATCGCTGGGAAGAAGAAGTGGCGCAACAAACTCCCCAGCAGCACAGCTGTCTGTTCAGTTAGAAAATACTTGATTGTATACAATACTAGGTACCTATGTTAAGTAATTAACATTACAAGACCAGAACATAAAATTAAATTATTTGCCATATGTCAGCTAGCCATATACCAACAAATATAATAAAAAATATACGTATTCAAGCTAAAAAATAATTAATTAAAATTAAAATGTAAATAAAAACTTACTACCCAAATAAAAGCCTCTGGGCATAAAGGGCGTGACAGCTTACATATTTATTGATAACAAAAGGATCACCCCCTATTACATGGGACTTAAACGTAATTGGCGAAATATGGGTGTACTATGTGTACACCTCTGCCAAATCCTTCGTGGAAATCAGGCGCGATGTTATGTTATGTAGTTTAAAGCAATAAACACTAGAAAAGAATAACAACCACCTTTTATGGATGGCAAAGTATAAAGTCTAAGAACCTCGTACTCCACCCTAACTACTGCAGTTCCATTTATATTTTTTTAATAAAAAAATTGTCTCCACGTGACTACTGTCGCAGTGATAAACATAAATTCAATATTATGACAAATAAAAACAAATGAATAGAGAAATGAAATTCCATAAAACATCGAAGGTCTGCGAAGGTTGACAGACACGATGATTATAGGAGTTGAAGGAGCATTCAATATGCATGTAAATTGCTGTCGTCGTGTACTGGTAGCCAGTCAAGGTTCCGCACTGACACCTGTCTCTACTAGCCTGGAAAAATACCGCCATTACGTCACCGCTCAGATTTTCCAAGAAAACTGTATTCAGGGTAATTTTTCATGGAAATCTAAGGTAAGTACGGCGCCGGTGTATATCATGAAATATTAAAAGGCAAGTTCGCTACACTTAAATGTGTCAATGCCAAGGATTGAATAAAATAAACATACATGCATTACTATAATATCCCCGAGGGTTCAGTAGTTACGTTTAGTGCCAAACCATGTGGTACCAACCACTTTTGGGATTATGTGATGGGTTAAATAATCCCTGAAGGGTTACACTGGGTTACCATGCCATTTATTAGTGGCTACAATCATACTACAACCAATAAAAACAACAAGCCTGTTACCCTTTTGGGTATAAATAGGCAAGATAAGTCGCTAAATACAAAAGGAAAACTTAGGGTTAAGCACCATTTCTTGTACTTAACTGTGAATGTGAATACAGGGTGGCGGGGACATCGACGCGCAAACTGTAACCATTAATTCAGCGCATGATTCTAGAAATGGTAGAAATGATTAGTCCGTTATAAAAAAAAAATCTGCTGTTTCATAAAAAAGTGAGAATGCGATACTGAAACGGTCAAAATGTATGGAACAGCTAATTGTTTTGACGAAATAATTCAACGCTGGAGCGTTCAGAATCCTGTACTGAATCCATGGTAATAGGCAGCGCATCGATGCCAGCAGGTATCTGCTACATTCGAAGCGCACATATTTTGGTATTTCAGAATAAAGATTTCACATCTTACAAGTGCTTATAAGTGCTACAAAAAAGCTTCTTAACTCCTGGGGAATCTCAGTCCTCAGAGGTCTTTGAGAGAGAACACATCTAGTTTGAATATATTATTGAAAACAGTGTGGTACACTACACATTTTATTTCACAAAATATTATCATCTAATAGCATGACTGTCAAGGGCGACATAAATACACCAATTCAATACATAAATAACGTAGTTTTAGTAAATATAACTCAAGGAAATGAAAACAAATTTCTATAAAAGAAATTCCTAACAATAGCTACGAAAATAACTGTTCGAATTTCCGTTTGATTGATTGATACGACATTTTATTTAACTACGGTAAGTTGGGTGACCCACATTTGGGTAGGAAACATGTCAATCATAAAATACCTCCGTAAAAACATTGTATGTAAGTACATATTGTACGTAAACATAACCGAATTTTCTACTACAACCAGTAACAATAAAGTCATAAAGGCGCTTATTCAGTAACTTGGTCAAATTACCAAACTTGCGTAGCAAGAAAATTATAGTTTGTTTGTAACTTTGTAACTGTCTGTAGACTTGACACAGTTGGCCCAAGCAGCGACCTACCCTCTGAATATTTTACTGGCTTACTTCTACGTAATAAATACATTTTCCGTGTAGCATACCTACAACAGTAAAATTTTCCGCGGTATAAAACTTGAGGAATTACTCGCGTCATGGGATGGTTCACCTTTGATAATAAAGAGCAGAGTTCGCGTTGTTCATGCCTTCCGAAATATTGAAGCACTTTTAGAGAAATTTTAAGGCATGTACGAAATTGACCGTAGAGTCGAATTTATCTAGCAATTGTTATTCATCAGCGACACTTTTCTTGCCTTTTAATTCTCGGTAACGATTTACAGACGTCTGTTGATTCAATTTTGTAACACAAATATACATAAAGACATTTGAGCTGACTACACGCCGCTACGTCGGGTGCTACGGTACAGCAATAAAACCGGGTTTTTATTTTAGAATTCTACGTACTATGTTTTATGTGGTTGAAGTGAAAATATGGAAACATAAATAAGTAACGAAGGACGTAAGTCGGATGTAAAAGCTACAAAGGTCCTCGCATGGAAACGGTGTGTGATTTTATGGTTTTCTGTAGTTGCCAATAAGCGCCGTTTCCATTTTATACCTTGTATTACAGCGCCCATTTTGATGTAGCAACAGTGTAAGAGACCGTCGTACTAAAGAACAACAAACAAATAATGTAACCACTTCCGCAATATTTTATTGTAGTTGGACATACGTATGTCATCGTACCTACAAGCCATGCGCCCAATGAGATTTCTCAGCGGCAAAGAATAATAATGATGACTAACTTCCATAATACTTTCATCCCCTATTTAACCCTAAAGGGGGTGAATTTTCAATAATCCTTCCTTAGCGCTCACTCCCATTATCTGTAGAAGGAACACTTGCGAAAAATTTCATGCTTCTATGGTGGTTTAGTAGAGTATGCGTCGACTGTCTGTGAATTTAAGATTTTTATTGTTTTGTGTGAACTGAGTATTCTGTTCGTATCTGTGCTGTGGCCCAGACCGCAGACAGTGCGCGGCCATAGGGCGGGCGGCACGCGATCTCCACTTTTCATTTTATTATTCAACCATGACGAACGATGAACTTTTTAGATTTTACTTTCTTTTTACTTTTAGTTTAGAAACTATGACGTCTGAGACAGTCACAGTGCTATCAAAATAGAATTTCGTATCACATTATCTGTGAATTTTAAACACGTAAACTGTCCGACACATTTCCTTCGTTCAGTCAATTTAAATAAAAAGACAAACTAAGAAAGTTCAAAAGAACGAGTTCAACGTTCGTAGATAAAACTGAAACATTTAGTTATTTGAGTGGCGTGAAGTTTCGCCACCGCTACAGGTCTGTGATGGCTTCAATTTAGCATTTTATTGATATTGAAGACAATACGGGGAGGGTTCTAAATATAGACATGCCGTAGATTCAGAAAGCCGTAGAACGTTCCCTGTTTCTATAATAAATTATGAATATCTGGCGCAATTTACTTTGGTAAATGACAATAAAGGGGAAGGTAAAATGCGAAAATAGTAAAAGATATAAACTCTTTGGCTTATATAAATCGCATGGCACGCCTAATCACCTACATCTTTACTTTTATAACACCCTAATATACCGTTTTGGTATATTTATGTAATAGCTATCTTACTTCTTCTAGATACAATAAATACTTCGTTTTATTGACACAACAAACTATGGCCATCTCATATTTATTGACCCAACAAACTATGGCCATCCCACATTTCAACTCAGCCTAGTCGCAGCCGCAGTCCACTGCTGGGCATAGACCCCTCCCAGGCTGCGCTACAACACTGTCCTCCGCCTTCCGCATCCAGTCTATCTCAGCTCGTCGGTCCATCTAGGTGGCGGGCGTCCCACACTACGCTTGCCGATACCTACGCGGTCTCCACTTCAGGACTCGTCGACCATCGGTCTTTCGACAAACATGGCCGATTGGCCGGCCCATCCAATACAAACCTCACATACTCGTATAGTGCCGAAGAATGCTCCATCGATTATGTTTGCTTTATGTTTCGTTAGTCGTTAAAAGCAAGTGAATTCTTGTAAATGGTGAACATTCATAGAATACAGGAACTTTTAATTACCAAAGCCCGACAGTAGTGCGATTAAAATCTGTCTCATTTATTTTCTAATTATTCAGGGTGTAAAAAGGAAAGCCTGACTGAAGGAAATCGTAAATTAAATTGTAATAGTTCCTGGGAAGTGGGAAGTGAGGTACTTTTAAATATCGCTTAAGGCTGTTGAAATATCTTATGTACACGCATGTTTTTTTTACTAGCTTTTGGCCGCGGTTTCGCCTGGGTGGAGGATGATTGCAATGAACTCACGGGAACATAGGTACTACCAAGATGTCCTAACTCTCGTCATGATCTATCTTTGCGTCTCACAGAAATCCTGACGTGAAAACTTTCCAGGCAGACAGGGTTACTTTCGCATTTATAATATTAATATGGATAGTATTTATTAAAGCTTGAATATTTCAAAGTTTTTGTTACATTTTGCTCCAGTTGAATGGCCTTAGAGAGAGGAGCGACCTATCATGTGTCAATAGGAGGACAGCGGTCAACACCGACACGTGTATTTGTTTTCGTCAAACGTTCCCACGCCGAAAGCGTTCCGAGAACATGTGTATTATTTTAAAACCTTTCTTCTGACTGAGATTATTACTATGTTGCAGATTTTGACAGTACTACTAACACTGCCGGGTACAGATTAGTGAAACATAACACAAAATGTAACACAACAACGAACAACTAGGCGAATCTGTTTCAACAAGTGTTGTTGTTTGACGCCTCATCCATCAAAATAAAATAAAATACGGAAAAGGAATAAATAATTTCTACTAAGTGCATTATTGAGAAAACTGTCGGCCCCAATAGCACAGACTGGTGCCCTGAGTCAGCGAGGCGGGGTCGCGACGCGACAGACCACGTAGAAGATGGCGGAACGAGCTGGATAGGTTCTGTCAAAACTGGAAGAAGGAAGCGCAGGCTCGTGAAAGATGGGAGAAGTGGAAGGATGCCAGGAGAGGGACATCGTAGACTAGTAAAAAAAAGTGCATGAATGATGTTCCTCGTGCCAGCCACGCCGTCCTCGTGGATTTTTGAAAACCTCTTTATCAGTCAACCATTACGGAGATATGGCTTTTTGTTTCTCCCATGGAAACTAAAACCACAATAATCTTCGTTAATTTTATTACGTGTTTTCAGAATAGGAAAACCGTTCTCCATCTCTAAGAGACAACAGTTTCGTGCCTACAGGAAAAAACCTGTACATTATTTCAAATTCCCATTGTAGAAATCCCACTGAACAGATTATTCCTAATCTGCTTGTTGATAGCCACCTACTGACCTATATATCTATATATATAAAATTCAAAGTCCTGACTGACTGACTGACTGACTGACTGAGACATCAACGCACAGCCTAAACCGCTGGTCCTAGAGATATGAAATTTGGAGGGTGTATTCTTCGTGAAGAGTAGGTATCCACTAAGAAAGGGTTTTTCGAAATTCTACCCCTAAGAGGGTGAAATGGGGGGATTTTGTTTGTATGCAAAATCTTATTCCTTGAGTTAATAAACTTGAAACTTGGCACGAATACTTATCTAAGTATATTATGAAGTTGCGCATTTTTTGTTTTTATAAACTACCCCCTAAAAGGGGGTTGGGAGGTTTCAAAGTTTGTATGGAAGAATTGTAGTGCGCGGTCCGATTTAATCGAAACTCAGTATTTATACCTAAAATTGAAAGAAAAGAATAATGTGTATCAGGGTTTTTCGAAAATCTACCCCTGATGGCCTGATAAGGGGTAGTCAATTTTACCTGGGAGGATTTTACAGCGTGGCTTGATTATCTCGAAAATTGGTATAATCTAATCTTTGAGTCAAGATACGAACACATCCAAATGATTTTTCAAAATTCCACCCCTGTGGGGGTGAAAAGCGGGGATACAGTTTATATGAAAAATCTTATTCGTTAGGTTAATAAATCTTGAAAATTGGCATGAATACTCGCCTAAGTAAGCAATAAAGTTTATCATTATTAGTTTTTCAAAACTACCCCCCAAAGGGGGGTGTTAAGGTTTGTGTGGAAGAATTTGAACGCGCGGTCCGATTAACTCGAAACTCAGTGTTTATACTTAAGGCCGAAAATAAAGAATAACATGTATCAGGATTTTTTGAAAATCTACCCCTAACGGGTTGAAAAGGGGTAGTTAATTTTACAGGAGAGGATTACAATAAGTGTCTTGATTAATTAGAAAATTGGTATAAATAATCTTTGAGTCAAGTTATGAATATATCCCAAACGATTTTTATAACTTCCGACATCCACGCGGGCGAAGCCGCGGGCAGAAGCTAGTTCCTGTATAAAACATGCGATTTACATAACGTTACACCAAATTTTTTCCTTTTTATGTTACTGTGTGGTGAGAAAGTAGCGATTCACCTGATGGTTAGTGGTCACTGCCACCTATGCTACGGTCATCTGTAAGACCAGAGACATTGTTGATGGGTTGCCATTCAAGAGACAAAGCTGAAAAGGTCTCATACTCCTTTAATTACACCAGCGCCGGCGCATAAACTCAAGTGGTGAGTGGAAGAGCAGTGGTGACCCAGTGGAAATGTCCGCCACTTACGAGTTGTAGGTCGTAAGTTGAGCCCAGACAGGCGATTAGGTTTTCGTAAATTATTTCATAACCACTGCTCTCAAAACGGTAAAAAAACATCGTGAAGAAGCCGGCATGTCCTAGAACTAAATTCGAAGACATATGCCAGCCACATGTACCAACCCGCACGGGGCCCGCATGGTGGATTACGGCCGACTCCCTCTCACCGAGAGAAGGCCTGTGTCCCAGCAGTGGGAACCAGTATTGGCTGATTATGCTTATGCTACACTCAAGTTGCAACACACAGTAAAGCTGCTTAACGGAAGAAGTTGTTATGGTTGAGTTAGTTTCTTAACGAAATGTTGGTGTACTATAGGTACCTACACCTCTGCCTAACCGTTCGGGGCATCCAGGCGTGATGTTGTGTTAAGTATGTTACCTTCTCATTATCAGTCCTCACGCCACTATTATCCACGTTCCTCACGATGTTTGCGCACTGACTTACGTCAGTTGGGCCTTACTTATCAAAAGTTCCTAAAACAAATCTTTTCCTCATAGCAGCAAGTAGTATATAGGTATATAGGTCTCGGTAGCTATGTGGCTATAGTGGCTAAAAGTGTATTACTAGGTATTAATTTCAAGCATATACTTATGTATTAAACAGCTCCCGATTTGCGGTGGAATACAATACTGATAAAAAAGGATTATTCTCTCCAAACAGATTTAGATGATAAGATAAGCATGTACATAGTAGCAGACTTTACTATTGTTACGTTAACATCATTGTTATCATTTGTGATTATGTCCAGAGGATGGGTAGCAGCGTCCGTCTGGAGAACCTGGTGATAGGTAGGTATAGGTAAAATTGACCTGACCACCCTCAAAAAGACTCTTGAAAGTCTTTTCACCGCCGAGATCAGACAACCCCAAGGCAATTTTAAATAGAGTTGCTTTGAAAACTCGGCAGTACTAAGTATTCAAAATAAATGAGCAGGTGATTATTGATTCTTCAAACCAAAGTTTTTCAATAAAATATTCCATTTCCCAAGAATTCGCCAAAGCGAGTAACCCAAAGGCACGCCAAACCAAAGTGAAGAAAACTTTCCAAAGGCAGTTTCAAAATAACATTATGAAACATTCGCACCCCACTTGCTGCGCGATGTGCATTCATTGCCAAAACTCGACAAAGGCATAAATAATATTACTCTTTGTTGCGTTTTTAAGTGTTTATTGCCAACTTGTAACCTATATAGTACTCGTAACAGCGCGACTTTTGACGTAGATGAATTAATGGCGTGTACCTACATAATGTCCTCGCTAATCTAATTATCTCTACATTAAATTAAACCAGAAACGTGTAAACAATTCTATGACTATTACAATTCAAGGAATTAATTTTAAGATCGAGAAAATAAAAATGAAATCTGAAAGCATATGTTCGGTTTAAATGATGAATGAACGAGGAACGTGTTTATTAATGCCCATGGTCAAACTGCGGTTATAGCATAGGCTTCAGAAAATATTTAAAAAAAAATCCTATTCGACTCAAAAGTTCCTAACAGAGTTTGTTCTGCTTCTTTAATAATTTCAGCGTAGTGTTCCTCCTCTAACAAGCAGTAGGTAAGCCCTAAATTCTTGATTAGACGTGTTAGCTCGAAGTTTTCCTACAGTACCTACTAAAAGCAATAAAAGTTGAATGAGATGGGCTAAAGCGGGGCTGGCGGGGCTGGCGGGGCTGGCGGGGCCCGGACCGAGATAGTGAAACTTCAATGAGAGGCTTACGTAACTGTAGACTGAGGAACAGAGGAGCAGAGGTGAGGAGGTAATCTTATTAAAATTTAATAAGGAAATCTTGTTCTACTCACAGGAGTATGCTCAAGTATGCTGTATATTGTATTACAGGTGTAAAATTAAGAGCCTCTTTCAGCCTCCAGGTAGGCATTTCCACTAGATATTATAAAATGGAACAGAATTCGAGTATGAAAGGTTATCCGGAACAGGATAAGTTCCGGAACGCCGAAACGGGCCATAGAATATGCAAGTCGAACGCAAGGGTGGACGCTGTGTTTCCGGAAGTCGTGAACATCTGATTTGATGTTGGGTTTTTGACCTATAAATGACTAAGCACCAATGACTTAAAGTCATTTTTTGTTTTAAATGCTTTGGGTAAACTATTATCAAGACATCGGCGAATAGGTACTACTGTGCCAACCTTTTTAGAGGAATACTTTGCGCGATAGTGAAGAGTGTATTGCAGATTGAAAAATCTTTTTAAGCATTAGGTACTTTTTATCCAATTTAAGTGATAAATGATTTTATTTCTGTAAGTAGGTTGTTGAAACACTTTTACAGGTCAATCATATTGATTTTAAACTAGATTTGGTCTGCGTTTCCTATTTGACTACTTTGAGAAGAAAGACCGATACAAACTCAGAGGTCACAGTCTCTTTGAAAGTCCAGACATAACCTTGGTGAGATCATGTAAAGACCATGTAGATTGATGTCTGAAATGGTGTTTTGAGGAAAGAACCACACAGATTGAGTGGACCTGTCCAGTCTGTAAGTTTTTTGGTAAGTATATACCTATACAGTGTATATAAAACCAAAAGACAGGGGAAATTTTTAATTGATCCTCTTAAAACTTGTGCTAAAAATAATAAACTAACCCAGTGAGCAGGTTGGTAGACGAAGTTGGCCGGATTGAACGAAGATAAACGATGAGTTTAACAAGTTTGACGTATCGGTTTTCTAACTTCGAAAACTTTTTTGGGAAACTGGGACGTTAATTTCAAAGTCGGCGATCTTAACTTTATATAAAGAAACTTTATCTTTAACTAGCCATGTCTGCAGTGCCGTATTAAAATCAGGGTATTTAAATATTTAAAAACATAAAAGTTTGCATTACGAACTAAAGTTGAACTAAGTATACAGGGTGGCAGGGACATCGACGCGTAAACTGTAATCATATTGTATTCACATGATTCTAGCCCCTCTAGCGTAGAATAGTTTCATCGGTTATCAAAAAGGGTCCCCGACACCCTGTATACCATCACCTTTCTAGCACACTTAGCATAACCATCGAGAAACAAAAGACAAAATGGCTGAATTTAGAAAGATTTCTGGAAGATTTCTGGAGAAACACATAGGTCTCTTTTGGCCATGCTACGCGTGCAGGTGCACTTGAATTATTCAAAATAGAAAATTTTACATAAAGGAAACTATGTTTTTCCTTAACAAATCAATACTCAAATAAACAATAAATTGTTCAAAGAAACGCCATTATTTCATGTCAAACTAAAGTTCGCATTTTTTATTTGCATAAAAATGTCACTGAAAATGCAACGACGTTTTGAATTTATATTCTCTGGGGACGCGCTTGACATTGATATAAATGATTATTGTGTATTTATTACAAATAAATTCCAGAGTTCTTATTCCGTAGTTATTGCCTACTAGTGACTCGCCCCGGCTTCATTTGGATGTTTTTTTTATTTTTACTTCCAGACTGTCATGATCCAAAAACCGCATCAATATCCCTGTAAAGTCGGGGAAATTAATTGTTAAAAGTTAATTGACCACCAACTTTAATTCCTGTCCGTATATTCAAATTACAACTGTCAGTCTTTGACAATTGTATGAAATCGTTATAACACGTACGCCGGAAAATTGACGTAGTGTGTCTATTTTCTTAACATTTTCCTGACTGTAATGAAATTAAATTAAATGTTTATTTGTAAGTATATCTTTTAAGACACTTTTACACGTCAATCTTTTAAAACTAGATGGCGCCGGCATTTCCTAGCTGACTGATCCCTGAGAAGAAATGCCGAAACAAACACATAGGTCTCTTTTAAATTATTAGGATTTTATGTGAGTCAAACAATGCAGGGCCTTTTGAAGAAAGAGCCATTGCAGTTTGACTGATGCAAGCATGTCGTCTGTTGGGACAGGCCAACACACGACATGCTTGCATCAGTCATCGTGTAGCTCAACCGTATTTTAAGCAGCTCAACGACTCGTCAGACGACGCTACCATAACCTACCTCCAATAACTCGATCGTTGATCAGCCCGCGCGCATACGCGTGTTTTGACACCACTCACGCGTGTTTAACTCAAAAAATTAGGAAAAAATTATCTGCAGGACATTTTCGTAGGCCATATACAAAATACTCAAAACTTATTAGTCTCAAAGCCCTCTCTGAACACAGACGCTTCTGAGACTAGCATGATGGAGTAGTATATTTTTTATTTTTTCCCATTGCCTGCTTTCAGTTATTACTTAAAATAATGATTGATCGTAGCTGAGTGTCACTTCTTTTATTTTCTAATGAGAATGCGGCTAAAAGCTTTTCATCACCAGGAAGACTGATTTCGACAACGAGCGAGCTCTAAGGCACCCGATGACCCCACTAATGAAAGCTACACACACAGGCTACACAGACAGAAACTTCTTTTTCTCTTTAATACAGGGTGGCAGGGACATCTACGCGGAAACTGTTACTATGGCTCCAATACATGATTCTGAATCGGGGGGTTCAGAAGTAGGGGACTACGTTGACATTTTTTGGTGGTTTTTAAAGAAAATAAAAATTGCTGTTCCATACATTTTGACCGCATATGTTTTTCACACTTTTCTATGAAACAGCAGATTTTTTTTTTTTAACTTACTAGCAATTTCTCATTTCTTCTAAAATCATGTGCATGTGAATTCATGGTGTCCGTTTGCTGGTCGAGGCCCCTGTGCCAGCCTGTATAATTAGGAGAAAAAGTTTGTGTCTTGTCGGAAATTCGGAAATAATCTCTGAAACTATGATTTGATCAAAATATGACTTGTAGTCTGGACTTTGAGGATGAATATTATCGCCATTTCATGTGGTTGCTATGGTGCAGTGAATTTTCAAAATGATCTCACTTTCCGACCCTTGTAATGGAAACTATTATTGTTTGTATGATTTTTCAACTTTTAAAGCGAAACTCTTTGAGAAGTTTTTTAAGCTTTTGAATTTCGCCAAGCGCACATATGTACATATATAAGCTCTGACTGTTCTGAATTAGTCGCTCGTTCAATACTAAAATTCGTATCTTATTGAAAAATTTTCAAAAAAATCTATGTATAGACTGCACAGATGCAATGTGCAACAAAATCTACAATGTGGCATAAGTCAGCTAAGGAACTTTAGTAACGACGAAGTTGATCAAATTATCACTTTAAAACATTTTTTTTAATGTAATGGCAAGTCTGTTTTTATATATAATATTTTTATAACTAAAATTACAAATAGAATTGACTATCTAACTTGGGCTTACAACATATCGTGATCCAATATTTTAAATTTTAACTTAGCGCGTTGAAGTCTTTTAAAAGAGATTAAATTTTAAACTTAAAATAAACATATTTGCGCAGTATTTTAAAACATTACGTTTGCTATAATAGTGATTGAAAAAACATGTCGAACCTTTATCGTAAGTGCTATATCAACTGATAGTGTCTTCAAAAGTGTCCCCAAAATGTTAATAATATAAAGCGCGAGATTACTTCACAGTGGGTGACTGTCGGCTCCCGGCAGGTGTCAGGTCGTCTCGCCTGCACTTAAATCCTGACTTCCTCGGTCACAGTGGCGTGATTATGATCAATATTGACGCAGATGTGTCACTGTTCGCCGCATTACGTAATAATATCAACGTTTGTTTAGCAGTGGTCGCAGCAAGGACGAGCCTGCTCAGCAGCGCCGGCTGGCGATAACCCCGCCACTGCATGCGACACCATACTCGCACATTATATAATAATCTTCTCCCTATTCAAATACCATTTTAAACAAGCCTACAACAACCCCTCACCAACTTCTATTCGTAACGATTAACATAACCTTAAGAAACTAAAAAACATACACCTGAGACCAATTAAATTAGTTTAATCGAAATAACGCATCGAACCTCCACGCGATCGTATTTAAACATAACTATAAGGGGTTGCTCGTTAATAAATCACACACAGAACACAACCGTATTCATGAAACTGCTACGAAAAGCATGTAACGTACGCAAGACCGGGGGAAAATCGTGAAAAGTCATGTGTCGACGAAATCAGCCGTTCTGGAGGTCACGACGTGCGAAACAGCTGATCGGGTGCAAGGTCGAGCGAGGAGCGTGGAGAGAGTATGATGGAGTGTACTCACCGGCTGCGGTCATCAGCCACCACCAGCAGCAGCAGGCGGTGACGAGCGCCCGAGCGCCGGCCATCTCAGCGGCAGCGCATGACACGCGCGCTCTCGCCGGCCGCCCCGGCGGACTGAGCGCGGCTCGATCGATGCACGCTCGCGCCTCTCGGACACGCACCCTCCGGCAGCAGCCCCGCCCCGCCCCCAGGCCCCCCCTCCCTCGCCCCCCGCCACCCGCGTGCACCCCCGCCACCATTTCCCGAGTTTCCTCGGAGAGCGCGCGCGCTGCCCTCTTTTCTGGCGGATCGCTGACCGCCCCTAATTGATTGGGCCCGTTCACTTGCCGAACACGTTTTAGGTCAGTTCAGCCGCAGAGCCTTGCGCCGTTCTTAGGAGCTCGATCTTAACTGTGGCGTCTGTGGCCCGGTGAAGAGTGGTGACGGAGCATTGTGGAACCACTGAATGTACATAGAGGCAGTTAGGACGCGTCATGCAAATGGCATATGGAGGAAAATTTTAATACACAACCTGGATAGAATATAGTTTTCATAGTTAGGCATTAATGAGAATAATGGTTCAACTTTTGGGAATAAACATTTTAAACAAAGTTAAGACCAACTTTCGACCACAGTCGTTCGTCATAATGATCTCTCGTTACAACACATACGAGTATTTCTCTATCCCCAAAAACTTTTTACATTAAATTTAATAATGTGCTCTGTTTTATAATCTCGTAGTTGACAACTACTGTGCAATGTACTTATTTTTTAATCTAATCTTGAAACCCATTTTCTCTAAACGATTGATATTACCTACAATTATGGCACTTGCCTGATAATTAAAAAAAACGGATTGTTCGTACAGTGTACGGGCACTTTAGTTTACGGGATCAGAAAATAGAGATTATGTTAGCGTACCTACGTAAATACTTACCAATTACTTAATCTACTATGGGTGTTTTGTGTGACACAGGTCAATCGGAGGTTGAGCTACGCTTGCCGCGATTGGTTTGTGGATGGGTCACCATTCATAACATATCGAGACCCCTCCGTGCTTCGGAAAGCACTTTAAGCCGTTGCTCCCGGCTGTCATTCGAAGATCTTTGATAGACGCTCGTTAGTCTGAACTCCAAAAGTCTGACAACAAGTCTAACCAAGAGATGTCATGTTACCTAGTAACTGTGTTATGGAGGTCACATAGACAGTTGGGAAAAGGCTAGGCAGATTAATTGAGATTTAAAAAAAAAAAAAAAAATTGATATTGAGTATTGTATTTCCGTCAAAAGCCAACACGCAGGTGAAACAAAAGGTCGCCAGCATAGCATGAGGGTACTGCTGCCTGCTAATAACAACATTCTTGAACGGTGATTGATTATTCATGATTAGCAACATACATCTTTGACAATTTATATATTTTAGTTTGGCGGCCATCGGGATCTTTCAATTCTTTCTTTCTTTTAAATACGAAAAACTGCACCATCGTATACAATATAAATATCGTATCAGGAAAGGAGAAGATAAGCTACCCTTCTAAGCAAATACCGTACATAGCAAATACGATATATATTGTATGTAGCCCACCTCCCTCCAGAAGCTTATTAAGTCTGTTGAGAACATCTGTGTAAGATCTGGGTGTCCCGAAGGTTTCTGACCTAATCTAGGTGACGCCTGTTCACTCAAAGAGCACATTCGAAGCGGTTTCATCAGCCTCCATGCAAGCTCTGCACAAGGGGCTGTCCGTTATGCCTCTGATATATATTTTTAGATGCTACAGTTTGTGGTATTTAAAAAGAAAGAATAACGTAACCCATTGAAGCCCATGGGTTACGTAAATGGCGACTAAGATCACGCTGCAGCAACAGATACATTTCTCATACGCAATTATAATTGCATCTAAGAATAAGTGCCTTTCCACACATTCCGGCTGCCCGATATATTGTGTGGCTACGTGTGAAATCTTTCATTCATTTGCCAGATTAGGAAAGAAGAAGATAAAAGGGACTAACAGCAGCCAAAGTCCGTTGAACAAGATACGGGCCCATCATCCCAAAGTAGTTGATCTGTCACCGTCACAAGTGTCAAATTCATGTTTTCGGACGAGCAAATACATATTATTGGTTAGATAGTAGAGACTACTGTCAAATCGTATCGTCATTCATTCTTGGTTCAGCCGATCGATTCTGTAAAAATCTCACCGTGAAAAGTTAGGTGAAGTGAGCTGTCAATAGTGTCAATCCCTTAGCATTATTTGGAAAGACAGCTCACTCCACGCTCACTTCACCTAAGTTTTCACGGTGAGATGGTTACAGAATCGCACTGCAGGGCCCCAACTAAACATATGACCGTAAGTGATAAGTAGTAGGAAACGCCAGCAACATCAGCTGAAACTACGGACTTCGTGCTTATAGAGTCAGTCAGCCCCATGCTGTGCCCGTTCAGCAGTCCTCGTTTATCAACATACCTACATACATCTACCAATAATTTAATGGTATTGAGTTCTCCAAACCGTACTGAACTCGAACATGCTCTAACCCCGAGTTTAATAAATGGATTGCATTGAAAATAAAATTATCTTTATTCTTACAAAAAAGGTGTTTATATCACAGAGAAGAGCCCCGTGTCCCAGCGAATGGGGACATTATCGACTGGTTATGATTTAAGATTAGTAAACAGTTTTAATTTTTGTTATGTAACACTTATATTTGACACTAGCTTCTGCCCGTAACTTTGTCCGAGTGAAATTCCTTGTCCCCCCGACCACTGCGTAGCATCGCATCGCCTGCCCGCGCTTTTACTATACTCTATGCCGCGCTTCACTGCATTACATCGATTTCACTCAGCGTTGGTTCAGACTGTTTATGGCTTAGCTCGTCTCTTAAGGGCCCTAGCGTGATGTTACTAACCTAAAGCCTTCCTAAAGAATGATAAAATATTTTAGAAAAAAAAATATTTTAGAAAAATGCTAAAATATTTTTTCAAACCCGACCGGTAGTTCCAGGGAATAGCGCGTTCAAACAACCAACAAACTCTTCAGCTTTATTATTACTTATATAGTATATAGATTAGTCCGGATGAGGCTGGTGTTACCCACTACCTCTGAGAACAAACATGAAACAAACTTAAAAGGTCAATGTCTCTTTTAAAGTCCAGACAGAAACAGTTTGTATTATATCATGGCATTATGCGACAACAATGTAGGCTAATGTCGCAAATGGCTTTTTGAGCAAACGCTATGCGAGAGAGCTAAGTGGACCTGTCCCAACAGCTGGCTATTGTTTTTTTTTTTTTTTTTTAATTTATTATTTAAAACATATTATATACTAGCTTCTGCCCGCGGCTTCGCCCGCGTGAATGTCGGAAAGGATAAGAAGTATGTCCTTCCCCAGGATGCCATCTATCTCTTTGGCATCTGCTGGCAGGCAATTTTATCGAAATCCGTTCAGTGATTTAGGCGTGAAAATGTAACATACCTACAGACAGAATATATAATTTTATATAGTACCTATAGCTGTTGCCCGCGACTTCGTCCACGTTTCCGCCGTTTTTCGTTAAAAAAAAGTAGCCTATGTCCTTCCTCACGGTTCAGTGGTTTTGATGTACCTAACAGACAGATTAACTTTCGTATTTTAGTACGGAAATATAATATGTCAATCTACAATACTGTTGAAAAATATCGCAATACGGAACCGCACAATATTATTGTTAATAGCTGTGCCCGCGACTCCGTCAGCGTGTAACTCCTTGTGTGTTATTAAGTTAATGTATTGGTAATATTGTTTAGATCACGTTCACATGAGGCTTAAGTACCTATAGAAGGGGTAGCGGGATCGTCCGAAAGGGTTACCACTGCCCTGGAACATAAAGGGCTAAGGAAGGAACACGGGTGGGTTTTAGTCAGTGCTTCGAACTGCTAAGCTATCGGGAGTTACACGTGTTATTGCGAGTCAACCATAAAAGATAGACATATGCTGTTGTGGGATATTTTTTATATAATTTTAAGGAAAACATTTCCGTCATACATGATTTCTGTGTAGCTTTAACCATTAAGGTTGCACACGCGACGGAAGCGTAAAAAATGGAGTAACTTCTCCCGTTTTCCCAACATTTCCCTTCACTGCTCTGCTCCTATTGATTGTAGCGTGATGCAAAGTATACTATAACCAGCTCAGGAGTATGAAAAATAATTGTACCAAGTTTCATTAAAATCCGTCGAGTAGTTTTTGTTTCTATAACGGTTATACAGACAGACAGACAGACAGACAGACAGACAGACAGACAAAAATTTTACTGATTGCATTTTTGGCATCAGTATCGATCCCTAATCACCCCCTGATAGTTATTTTGGAAATATATTTCATGTACAGAATTGACCTCTCTACAGATTTATTATAAGTATAGATAAGTTGCTGACAAAAAGAATATATCACACAAACCATCGCGGGTTTAACCGTGATATATTAGACACATCATCTCGGCGCATACATTACATAGATGTACAGTCACGAGCACCAACACGTCAAACGCTTGGCAACCTTGGGTTCTAAAAAATATGCTATGTTCGTAACAACATAAAATTTCTTTCAAAAGTAAGAGAGTAAATCGCGTTTGAACAAGCCGAGCGCATACATACTTTTGCTCGAGACTGTACCCACAAGTTCACTTCTTAAATTGAATTACAAATCAAGGAAATGTTTTTTCAATACTTTTTTGCAATTATCCTTGTTTATTACATCACAGATTTCGGTAGGTAGGCCATTCATTATAGATGGCAGCATGTATTCCCACGTCCGCTGTCCGTAAACATTGTTATATGGAGGGATCTTAAATATAGGTATGTATGACAAACAACGCAACGACTTCGGTCTTGTATTTTTTTCTAACTTTGTTACATAATGGTAATTCTCGCTCAAGACGCACATGCTAATCCTGTCGAAAACGTTCACAACCCGGCAGTGTTTGAATAGACCCGTGTCATCATCCTGGAATTGTGATTTTATAGTTTTTGGTACAATTGTTTTTAATATTCTTAACTGCAAATTGTAATTGTAATTCGACACATACCCAACATTCCTTTGTAGGATCTATCAGCAAAACTATCGCTCGGTGAAACAACCCAGGATTCGTCACGATTCGTCCTAAAATGGCGCTTATTCCAATAAAAATATAGTTGTAACGAATATTTGTCGAAATACCATGTACGTTTGCCCCGCACGGCCCCCCAGAAATTGCGTTTTATGTGTGCACTAATGCAATGTACTCGCCTCTAGGAGTATATGTACCTGTTTCTTTTTCAATGTACCTCTGTACTTTTGAAGATATTTGCAAAAAAAGGGGGCCGTGCCAGCCAAACGTTTTCAGCACGGCCCCCGTGTAACTTGAAAAATATATAGCGTATTGAAAAGTTTCTTAAACTCAAGCAATGTACTCTATTAGCACGTTATATGTACCGCAACAGATATTGTGAATTCGTAATAACAAATAATATATAGATGCGGATAGGGGGCCGTGCTGGAAAAAAAATTATAAGAAAATATCTAAAAAAGACAAAACAATCTTAGCCAAAAACGATTAAAAAATAATTGATGTTTGGCAAGTAACATATGTAACGCATTGGCTTCTCATACAACTTGCTAAATTTGAAAAATAAACCAATTTTAGTTCATTCAGCACGGCCCTCTATAGTTGCCTATATCTTTTTAAATATGACATGTTTGTGTACAAAATTCGGTTTTCTGAATTATGTATAGGAGTACATTCGTTCCAAATAAATTGCGATTCTGCTGTATTAGTACTTTAAAAAATAAATCGGATCTAAAATATCATACATTACAACTTATGGGGTGACCATGATTCCACGTGAAAATGGATAAAAAAAATACTGCATAGATTCAGTAAATCTTTAATAAAATAAACAAATCAACAATAACGTACCTAATCTATATTCACGATATTATGTATAGTAGGTCGCTAATCGAACAAATCAACAAATGTCGCTAAGCATAGCTCAAAAGGCTTAAAAAAATCACAGATATATTTCCAATAAACCACATGGATTGAACCGTACATTACAATACAATTACATTTCACAGATTAGTTAAGTTTACATAAGGAGTAATCACAGAAAACTATAACTATGTGTCACTAACACTACAGAGCTTAAAAGGCTTAAAAAGTCGCAAATACGTTTCCAACAAATCACATTGATTGAACCTTACGTTACCATTAATTACATTAATTATTTGGAATAATCACAGGCAACTAATTTAACCCACGTAGTCACAGATGGTTTTTCAAGCAACTATAATAATTAGAATATTGTTCGTTTCATGCTTGAACTTACGTTATCATAAAATCACAGATTATTTTTTTAATAAAGTTAAAAAATCATAAAACTGAAATATTATGTTGCATGTGGAATAATCATAGAAAAACTAGTATTATCCATAAATTAACTTGTTAAAAGTAATCACAGATTATGTTACAACGGTATTGATTTCTTATTAAACATTTCATGGTTTCATGAGTAGATTTTTAGCAACTAGTCTTTACTAGATTCTAAATACTGTTTATTTAACTATAGTTATTATTACAACATAGACGTATTTAAAACACCATGATCCAAAGTTAAAGTCTGGTTCCGGCTTGATCCTGAAGGTGAGATGGCAATCGCTTCACTGTAATTACCAGAGCCGCCACTCATAGAATCATATTATAGTCATCGAACTCCGACGTGAAAGCGGGATATTTGTAAAGGTTATTATTTTTAGATGTATTTAAATTTAAAACATCAAAGATCACTCTCTAAAACGTAAGTAAGGGTGTGTACGAATATCGAATCTACTGTACTGTTGTTAATTTTCAAAGCTAAATCATCGTAGCAAAGCCAATGATTATAGCTAAGCGTATGGCACTTATAATGGCCCAGAGTCTCCATTGAATTCCCTACATATTCAATGGCACCAACGACTTCATAAATTTGGTTTTTTAAATTAATAGTGACCGGGATATTACACAAAACCATTGCGTCTGTTCCATTTCAATTACAAAGGAATTAACAACAGTACAGTAGATTTTTTAAGCCTTTTGAGCTATGCTTAGCGACATTTGTTGATTTGTTCGATTAGCGACCTACTATACATATATCGTGAATTTAGATTAGGTACGTTATTGTTGATTTGTTTATTTTATTAAAGATTTACTGAATCTATGCAGTATTTTTTTTATCCATTTTCACGTGGAATCATGGTCACCCCATAAGTTGTAATGTATGATATTTTAGATCCGATTTATTTTTTAAAGTACTAATACAGCAGAATCGCAATTTATTTGGAACGAATGTACTCCTATACATAATTCAGAAAACCGAATTTTGTACACAAACATGTCATATTTAAAAAGATATAGGCAACTATAGAGGGCCGTGCTGAATGAACTAAAATTGGTTTATTTATCAAATTTAGCAAGTTGTATGAGAAACCAATGCGTTACATATGTTACTTGCCAAACATCAATTATTTTTTAATCGTTTTTGGCTAAGATTGTTTTGTCTTTTTTAGATATTTTCTTATAAATTTTTTTCCAGCACGGCCCCCTATCCGCATCTATATATTATTTGTTATTACGAATTCACAATATCTGTTGCGGTACATATAACGTGCTAATAGAGTACATTGCTTGAGTTTAAGAAACTTTTCAATACGCTATATATTTTTCAAGTTACACGGGGGCCGTGCTGAAAACGTTTGGCTGGCACGGCCCCCTTTTTTTGCAAATATCTTCAAAAGTACAGAGGTACATTGAAAAAGAAACAGGTACATATACTCCTAGAGGCGAGTACATTGCATTAGTGCACACATAAAACGCAATTTCTGCGGGGCCGTGCGGGGCAAACGTACATGAAATACCGACTGAGGCTGAGACTGACATATAAAATTAATTTTTCGTCTAAAAAGTTCAAAGAAACGCTTTTAAATCTTGACTTGATGTGGCTACGTACGAACTATTTTTTGTACCTATAAAATTCAAGTCATAAAAAATATGCAGAAACTTAATTCCTCAAAAGTTGAGATCGTTTCTCTATAACCTACTTACACTCGTCACCTGATTGACCTACTTTCTTGTATAGTACCTAAGTCCCCTTTCAACATTTCAATACTATGTCAGGTATCTATATCGATAAAAGGATCGTTGGCTTAACAATTGCTGTTTTCGTCCAAAGGTTTAAAGATTGTAAAAGCTACACCGGATACCTGAATCGACCCACCCTGCATATTTTTATTTAAAGGTCTATCTTATCAAAGTAGAGATCTTTTTAAATAATGGTTATACAAAGATGAAAAAAGTGGTATTCAAGCCAGTCACTATCATTTTCCAAATTTGAAATCAGAATACAAATAAAAAAACATTTTCAATTGCAATAAATCGTCTTTTTGCGTCTCTCAGCGGCAAAATTAGCGTGGAATTTTTGAAGTAAACATTGGTTTACATAGAGAAAACACTTAATATCGTGTCCTGCGTGTCCTGTCAGCTGCGCCTTACAGGAACTGAAGGACGCTGGTGATGGCGCCAAACAAGTAGCCGAGTCTATTTAGATTGCTACCGACACGCTAAGAAGATAGAGAAAACGTTTACTTAGTAATCCCATAAATGCTCTATTGGATTCATACTGAGAATCAAATCAGAATGAATTAAAAAATAAGGGAAATCAATTTCGATATTCCTTTTAAAACAAATAACGAAATAACTATTGACTTGTAGATGCTCTAATCATAGCTTATTGCTTCTATAAGAGCGAAGGAACCCCGATTTTCTTCTTTTTCAAATTCGTAAATTCAGGAACAATGGTGATAACGAAATGATAGCCAGTATGTCAGATTCAAAACTACATAAAAACTTTTTTTCCCTAACTTAATATCATTCTTTTGATGTTCTATATCTATAAACCTAAGAATGTACGGAGGCTCGGTTTTTGAGTCCGGTACCCAGATAGCATTTTTCGGTCGCAAAATATTTGAGTCGGTAACAAATTGACAAAGTTCCGTTATTGTTTCGAAACAATGCGACTGTGTGCGTTTCGGTTTATATGTGTGGTATCAGTTTTTACACAGTTTGACCGGAACGTGTTTCAGTAACTCTTTGTAGTCGTTGTGTTGACAAAATATGTATGCATTTGTTTTCGACTTCAGTTTGGTTTGCATGTGTTGTAACAGTGCTTACACAGTTTGACTGGAAAGTGTTTCAGTAACTCTTTGTAGTCGATGAGTGAACACGATATGTACGGATTTGTGTCGACTTTATTTTATACACATTGCGTTGAGTTTTCAACAAGCGAACGATCAAAGATTAACTGTGTTGTAACGGTGTGGCAACTTTGTTACTGGAATAATATTCATGTACACAAAGTTTCGTAATGTTACGTCATAGTTCCAAAACAAATTTTACCAAAATTAGCATAAAAATATCAACCAGCTGCACCTGGTTCTCAAATATTTCTGAATTGTATGCCAACTAAACATGAGTAAGCAGCCGAAAAAACGTAATTTCCGGACCACATCGACTTACTACAGGAAAATCAACGATTTATTAGTAAGACAAAATGAAGCTCTAAGCAAGTAATTGCCTAATTTTTATTATAATATAGGTACGTAGATCATCTTTTTCTTCTTAAAACATAATTAATTAAAATTTTCTTGTAGTAATTTTTTTATATTTTAGGATATTTATAGTCTAGTAAAAGTAAACATGTAGGTAAGAAATTAAATTTACGTATTGTTTGGTTAAAAACATATTGTATCAATAAATTTCAGGTGCACAGTCTTCAGCATCTGACAATACAAATAATTCAGGATTATACGACACAATTTTGAATAATTCCACAATTTTATAAAACAAATGTCTTATTTTGATGAAGTTTAATAAGGGTACTTTTTGAGTCCCCTAATGCCTTTCCAGGTCTTGCTAAGTTTCCAATCTTTTGATATTTTTTGCTTTCCACTTGTACCACATATTGAAGAAAATTCTTTGATCTGAAATAAAATAAAATATATTATTATGTCATGCATGCCTGAAGATTTTTTTACGAAACCGGCCGACCGAATAAATAATATATTTAATTAATAAAATAGTGAACCTGCGTGTGCATGCGCGTATGTGTGTGTGTATGTATGTGTATTAAGGGTCATAAAAAAATCACGAGACCCTCTTTAGTAAGGACAATTTGAGAATGGCATTGTCAAAAGTTTCACAACCGCTGGAAAGAATAAAGTGAGAGACACCATATTGTAAATTCAGTAACTTTGTGTCTGCAAGTCAACGCAGTGTCGGAACTTTTTTACCAAATACGACTAGAATAATTTTACTACAATTTTTTTTATTTTTGTAAGTTTATGGATTATTTTTGATTAAATATCATATTATTAGCATAAAAGTATACAGTTTGATTAAACTAAAAGGTCTGGAGTCCAGAAAATGAACAAAACTTGTAGTGAAAACCATGTAATCAATTCAATAAACTGATTAAATTGCAATTATATGATGGCCCATCGATGATTTTCAATGTATTTTGTTAAATAATACGACAAATTTCTTTTCCCACTAATACACTACACATAAAAAACTAATTAATTTCAAAAATAAACTTACGCTGTCAAAATATTATGGCGAACCTTTCAATTTGTCTTCTTAATGCACAGAGTTTTCTCTAATTCTTTGACATTTTACTTGTTTCATAAAGGTTGCAAAGAATGAAGAGAATTGACGAATGAACGAATGATTTCTGAAAAAGTCGGCGCAATGTTACCATACGGCGTCGTAACTTAAAAACCAAATGTTACCGTGTCGAGAAGTGCCCCACTTTAGTCGCAGCGACCGAAACAAAGTCGTAGCAGCGACCAAAAATGTTACTGGTGTCGTCTTTTCAGTGTCGACTAGTTTCGTAACGGCTACCAAAAAATGCTATCTGGGTAGTGTGTATTTCAGCAGTCAAATATAACTTTTGTCAATAAAAGCGTTCCCAAAGATAAGTTTTGAAAACGCTTTGATCGCTATTATAATAGCAGATACGAGCGTCAGTTTTAACTAATGGTATTGTCAGATACTAATAACGCAACCTCTACGCGTCGTAGGCGCCTACGCTGAGCCTACGCTGCACCAACGGGCCTACGCCACGCCTACACTGCGCCGACATGCCTACGGGCTACGCTGCACCTACGATGCGCATACGTTCGACGAACAAACTCGTTGGACCAATGGCATGTTTATTCTTTAGGAGTTTTTATATTTCTATTTATTCATTTTATTTAAATACTGTCACGCGGCTCGCCCTGCCGTCGTCAGGGAACGAGCGACTCTGTTACTTATAATTATAAAGTATTGTCGCAATGCCTATGTGGCACGTCGGATATAGGTACCTACTTTTCTTTTTACTAACCTGGTAATAACTGAGAAATCGGTTTACATACATGAAAAAGAAGTTCATCGAATGCTTATCCACCTCTTGTTTTTAATTTGGTTAAAAAGTAATAAAAGGGGCGTGGAGTCTGCGTTGCCAGCATAAACTTCACGCAAACTATGGTCCATATCCCACTCGTTGGTCTTGCGTTGACTACGCTCTTACGGTCTTGAAAACTAACATGTGATAGCTCCGATAGTTGATGTACAGTCAAGGAAATTAATTAGTCAGCCGACAATTTGTCGTGTTATAGCCATTTAATTCAACTGTCAAATAATGACAGTAAACAAATCAGTAGTACTAACACTCGAACTAAAGCTTATTCGCAATCAATCTAGTGAACGCAGAGTTTATGACCCGTTGACGTTGAACTGACAGTTGGAACTGAAACGATAATAAAGTGTGACTTCTAATGATTAATAATGGTCCTACCTATACTGTATGCAAATGTCTCGTTGTGCGGTCAATACCTAGTACCCAGTATACACTTAAACTACGGAGAACTCCCCTCGCTGATATGAAAAAAAGGCGCTGTCAAAGCCAAATTGTTACCACAATCTAGCTTATTTTAATACCACGAACATGTCGTTGACTGTACTTAAATAGCAACCATTTCCGTAGGTTATTTTGTTTGGCAACTATGTTGAGCTATTGATATTCTAGCAACCCTGTAACTGACAACACAAACTTTTGTCTGATGTGATGAAATTTCAAATGTGATGTAAATTATCGATATATTTTAAAATCGATAGTAGTGTTCAATTTATTATAATAATTATAATGTCGGTTATATCGATAATTGGAAAGACCCTAGTGAAAACCAAAATAGATTTATTTAATGGAAATAATATAAAACGTGTCAATCAGTTTAAGTATTTAGTGAGGCATTATAACCAACGACCTTAATGGCTGTGCAGCCTGTGAAATAATTATACTCTGCAGACTATCAGCGCCATGTGGGTCCGGTATAATAACGGATTCAGGATGTTGATGGGGCTGCCCCGATTCTGAAATGCATCTGCACCCTAATTGTGAAACGTACTTTCAATCACAAGTCGAGAGGTTTGAAGGTTATTGCTAATCAAATCAATTGCTACATAGGTTTGCAAAATTCGTCTGCTCAACAACAAAATTAAGGCAATGAATGTGGGTGAACTCTCAAAATGAAACCCATTTCATGTATGTCACGCAATTACCCCGCTGGTATGCTCCGACTCCTTCCTAAATTAGATCTTAACAAGGAAGTACACATAATTTCAGCCGGAAGACGTCCACTGCTGGCCATAGCGCATCTTCGGGCGTCGCCACATCGCAGGAAGGTAGGACTCTCCTATATTGGGTGATATTGTTCGAACATGTATTAGAAACAATACCCTGTAACCAAGTCATAGGTTTTGGTTCACTTTTCTATCTTCTAACACACATTTCAACACTATGCATGTTGTATAACCGAATGAAATGGAATATTTAATTTTAATATTTATTCTTTCAAACCAGTATATAATAACTTCTTGAATATCATTTCTGTTCCGATACTTTAAATATATTTTATAAATTAATGTAGATGAAGTATCGATAGCCATAGAATAATTTTGCTACAAAGATAAAACAGATAGCAGAATTATAAGAGAGAAATTACTATTCCTACAAGCTAACACTAATATATATATAATAATTAAGTACAAGTATATAATAAAAAAATAAAGAAAAAGGCAGGAGCTCATTGGGCATCAAAAAATTCGCTAGCCATAGAAATGTTTGCAGCCATAGCGAATTGTCAAACTTTGACATTTAAAGTGTCAATGTCAACGTCAACCAATCACAGATGGTTGTAATTGGTAGTAAATGTAAACTTTACTCAAACCAAAACAAAATCAAAACTGGTAAACAGGTTACCTTCTAATCATGTTAAAGATCACATCAATTAGTTTTTTGAATATCGCAAATATTATGTTTGGAAGAATTCGTTAGGCAAAATTTTGATTTGATATTTTTACCAGGCCTTATCAGAAAATGAAAGTAAAGCGCGGTTATTACGATGTTTTCGTTAATACATGTGCCAAATACCCATCCAGCATCGCCGTGAGACACTATGTGGATGATGTTTATAAGAACTATACGTACTCGGAGCTGTACGGAGTGTGCGAGTACATCTCACAGCAGCTTCAGTTTCGACAATGCAACAAAGGCGTTATTGGATTGGTGTCGGAGAGAAACATCATCATACCATGTGTAATAGCCGCGTAAGTACCACCAGACATCCTCCTACAATTAAAGTGTAATCGGGTAACTTTTTCTGTTGTCTCAAGTCATGTTTTATTTTTCCAGAGCTCACAAAAGTTGCACAACATTTATGTTTGTGGACCCGGCGCAGGATGTAGAGGCAATAGCTAAAGATATTCATTTTACAATCATAATGACCATCAAGAACAAAGAAAATGGTTCTAATACAGAGTTATGTGGTAAAAAACCTGATCACACAGTTTCAGTTTTTGACTTGATAATAAGTTTTTATGACTTTGATAGTACGAATGAAACACACTATAAGCATGTACCTCAACACTCATTTATAGCAATGACTTCAGGCAGCACGGGCGAACCTAAACATATACAGGTGCCAATTCAATGCATACAGCCTAACATAGATGATTTAACCAAAATGTTTAACATTACATCAAAAGACGTCATATTCTTCTCAACACCCCTTACTTTTGATCCTTCTATGATAGAAATATTACTGGCATGCATCAATGGAGCCTCCCTACTCATTGCTCCAGATAGAGCAGATGTCTTGTTCCCAGGGAACAAAGCTAACTCGGTCACAGTCTGGCAAACAACACCCTCAAAGTTTTTACAGTATTCAAATACTGATATTAAAAACAAAATTTTATGTAAAAACTCTACCCTCAAGATATTAGCACTGGGTGGTGAACCTTTCAATAGTATTAAAAGGCTAAGGGAACTGAAACACTGGGAAAATAAGACTAGGATATTTACATTGTACGGAGTTACTGAGATGTCATGCTGGGCCTGTGTGGCAGAACTTGACCTGAACAGGATGCAGACTGACAGAGAAGTACCCCTAGGGACCTGTCTCTCAGAAACAGAACTTGTAATTCACCGTGCAGAAAATTCTAAAGAAAACATTGGAAAGATAATGTTAGGTAAGTAAGTAAGAAACTTGCTTAAAAATGGCCTAGTCACCCAGTGTGACTGCCGACACTCACTTTTTGTATTTGTATTTCAGTAAGCAAATCTAGAAAATGTGTTATTCTAAATAAGTCAAACGGCCCTGAGGAGCATAATTCACTGAAATTCATGGATACTGGTGACATTGGAGAAATTAAAAGTGGTACTATTTACTACAGAGGGCGCAAAGATGATATCATCAAGAGATTTGGGCATAAGATTAATTTGCTAATAGTAGAGACTACTATAATGCAATGTCCAAGAGTGCGAACTTGTTCATGTCTATGGCTACCAAAACCAATGCTCCTTGTGGTGTATTTTGCATCAGAAACACTCAGCAGCCAAGAACTATCAGACTTTCTAAAATGCAAACTTGATGATAAACATTGGCCTGACAAAATCGTTAGGGTAGATAATTTGCCTACAAATCCTCATGGGAAAATATCAAAACAAATAATAGCCAGGATGTTTGAAAGAATGCGTGCACCACAAACAATAGATTCTCTAAAAATGACCTTCCTGGAGGAGCTCAAGTCTGCTATGACTGAAAGCTTTACATATGATCAAATCAAAGATAAAAACTTCTTTTCTTTGGGAGGAACCTCTTTCCTCGCGATATCGATTTGTAATAAAATATCTTTGACGTGCCCACAATTTGGGAAGTTGATCCTGCCTTACCTGATGTCACGTAAAAACACCATAGATGAGATTATACAAATAGCACAGAAAAAAGTGTGTGTGGATATTGTAAAAGCTAAGAAGAGCGGCAAAAGGTCGAGGTCCAACAGTGACGACGCAGACACGCAGGTTGCAGTGCTCGCGTGTAGCAAGAGAACAAGTACCTTGTCTTACAGCAACGCTGTCGAGTTCAATGTGGTGTGGGGCATAGATACCGGCAAGTGTGTTGATGCCTCGCCAACATTATATCAGTCAAAATTGTAAGTAATGGTCTACCATCACTGAAATGAATTTGTTATATTAGGAGCTAAAGGCGATGTAACTCTCACCCGGTTGACATCGCTCGATCATATTGATCAGTCTCAGTTCTCAAATGATAAACTTTGAAATCTGGTACTATCTGGTTTTCGACGTATCCACCCATCCTATGTCTCCTTTAGTGTTCTGCAAATTCTTCACAAGAACTAAAGGATACGCGCTTATACGAGTTAGTGTCCGTCATTAATAGCTTCATTTAAAATAAGACTACAGACATAAAAATACCTGAGGGTAGGTACCCAGAGTATGAGTTACCCACGCTCAGTTGTGAACTATATAATATATTACTAACTTTAAACATGCGCTGTTACACCCGCAGCCTGTTTTATGTTAGTGGGTACTAACACAAAACAGCAGCACAATATTATTATCATAGAGTAAAGTAATAAATCGGGTAATTATTATGATTTCAATACTGAAATCATCAAAATTCTCTTGTCCTTAGCCCAATATATTATTATGTGGGGTCTGCGCAAAGTATATTTTTCTTCAATACTTCTCTATTAATCACTATCTCGGAAGTCACCTATATTCTATACTGAATATGCTATTTAATATTTTTCAGCAACCTGTACGTGACAGTGGGCAGTCACTCCGGCAAGATCATTATAGTCGATGCAATAAATGGCACGCTTGAGTGCACGATAACCTTGAACACGCGGATAGAAGCCCCCATCCTGTGTTACCACGACGTGAACGTGATGCGCCCTTTCGGAGTGGTCGGCGGCTACGACGGCACCATCGTCTGCTTCTCCCTAGAGACCTACGAAGAACACTGGAGGATTAACATCGGACACATGATCAAAAGCAAAGCTGTCTGCTGTAACGGACAGTTGTATGTCGCCGCGTATGACGGAAATGTGAGATGTATTTATGTTGTGGTACGTATTTTATTAATTCGTTTGAGCAATGTTTTGGGAATATATTACTGGCGACACGGAATGTTTTTTTTTTTTTTGTTGCTTGGAATGGTACCTACCTACCTAGCGAGTGGCTATGGTCCAAGGACCTAGGTAAGAGACAAATAATCCCATGTCTCTAACATGGGATTATTTTTCTCATAAGCATCAATAGCATCTCTTTTAAATATCTTATGCGACTATAAAACTAAAAGAGGCCACGTTACCACAGACAGACTTCGCTTTTGTTCTTGTGGAAATCCTCATGGATTTTTTCCGCCCTAAGGCGGTTTGAAGCGTCTGCCAGACTCTTATCAACTTAAACCATACAATGTTCTTCCAATTTCCACTGTCCCTAGCGGGAATAGGTACTCCCGCATTTCCCCTCGCTACCCCGGTATATTGGGATAGGGGTGGAAACCGCCGTCTCTCCTCGGCGCAGTTCCTCTTGCTTAATCCTATTAACCAAGGGACTAAACAAACTGTAGGTACTCATAAATTATTGCTATGTTTACAATAAAAAATAATAGCTACAGAAAAATACATTCTCCGTTTACCATATGCACTTGTGACGCGGGCAGTTATCTCACAATAAAATATAACGAATCATCAGTTACCTAATTATTGTAGGTACAGACGCCAGCACATCAAGCTACTACAATCTGTCAAATTTCTTTAATAGATTTTCAACTTTATCGCTGAAGCATTAAGGTTCAAGGTTGATTGGGAAAATTTGACAGTTTCGGGTAGCTTGACCTGCTGGCGTCTGGACATAATTATTATGACTAATAGCTAATATTGTAATATGATCCTAACAATTATTAATATCTGGTATAACAAATACTTAGTTTATAAATAAATATGACAAGTTGCCAACAATTAATGATTGTATTTTATGTCAGGTAATAACAAAGAACGTAGAAATAACGTTTATCCCCTCGTGGCAATACATAGGTACTTGCGTATACACGTGCTATGATGCTGCAGAAACTGCCAACCCATCTCTGCATGATCTACCTACCGCCCTAATAAGACATTTATTTTTCAGTCGGGCGCCCCAAAACTTACAATAAACATCAGCAATGAACCCATATCTGCTGACCTTGTTCTTGCGAAGAGAGAGTTCGTACTGCTGGGCACGTTATCGGGCGTGTGTGCTTGTATCCACACCGTCACTAACATGATAGTGTGGCGCGGCACGCTGGCCAGCCCGGTGTTCGCGAGTCCAGTATTGTATGACGACGACAAATACGTTATATTCGCGGAAGTCGCCGGCGATATACATTGCAGAACTGTGGAGAAGGGTATCAAGGTAATCACGCCACCTTAGTACAGACTGCAAGTACCCATTAGTTAATATGGACGTCGAGTTTAGAAGATATAATCACACTGGACGTCCAAGGACTGGGAGACTAAGTGTCGGTGTCAGCTGATTATTTTAGTTAGATACACAGACTACGCGCTACAAAGCCGAACCTTATCTAAAACTCGTTGAGTCATAATAACGGCCGGGCTTTGATTGTACCTAAGTAATTGCGCTGCGAAAACGGTCATAAAACTATCTATTATTTATTTGCTGCCTTGATAAGAAGTCATTGCACAAATGAAGCAATTTTCTTTTGTATTTTCAGATCTGGGAATATCCAGGTGCTAAAGGAAATATATTTTCATCAATCTATGTAAAGCCAATAGATAAGCTGACATGGCAAATGGTATTTGGTTGTCACGACAAAGGGGTGTATAGTCTTAGTATTAAAAATTTTCAACCAAGTCTGCTTTGGAAGACCCCACTTTCTTCCCCAATTTACTCAACTCCGTGTGGTTTGAACAACAAGCTGATATTAGCCGCATCAACTAATGGAAAACTATGTGTTCTTGATGCAGAAAATGGAATTATATTAGAAGAACACAGTTTACCAAGTGAAGTATTTTCATCACCAGCTGTTTATGGTGACTACATATTTATCGGTTGTAGAGATGACCATCTGTATTCAATTAAATATATTTTGAACTTGTGAATTGTGATTTTATCTAGTCTAGAAGAAAAATTGGTGATATTTAAATTATTTAAAAGTTTAAGTATAAATTGCTTATTAAGCATAAGGAATAATATAGCTTTGTGGTTGTTGTCCCATACATGTGACATGTTTTGTTTCAAAATAAAACACCTCTTGTTATAATTATAACTTTTATTCATGATCTTACACAACATACAGGTATAGTGAGCATTCAAAAATTTTGACTTGTTACAAGTATGATATGGTTACAGAATCAAACAATTACCAAATTGGAATGCATAACATCTGGTACAAATAACCTACCACTTGTGCAGATCATATAGCTTTGTATACTTTGAAAGCAGCTTTAAATAAAGTATAAATTCCTTTAAATAATATTTTATTTTTGGCAATAAAATGCATAAAAATCAGTTTTGGAACCACTGGGAGCATTGTACATACATTAATACTTGATCTACTGCCAATACATCTAAGCTCTTAATAAAAATTGATAACCCAAAATCCCTAGAGTATCGTTATTGTTGCCAGAGCAGTTCTTAAACAAATATAAAATTAACAAGCAATGTACATAAACATGATATTATAACATAGTTCACTGTTCCTCTTCTCCAAGCTCTACTTTTACTTTGGAGAAGTCGAACTCTTCACCCGTTCCATACTTGTATATTTTAATCACATCTAAACAAGTAGTCTCAAAGTGTGTGGTAGCATCATAAGATTCGGAAACAAAGATCTGGCTCTGAGTGCCATCATCGAGGGGCTCATAGTAGTCTGTCACAGACACAAACTTCTGTCGGATAAGTCCAAGCAGATCCAAGCCAGGCTTAATCTCACTTTCTGGGTCATTGGTTTCAACAGTGGTTGATACCATAGCAATGAACCAGCCCTTAGCAGCCACCTGGTGTGTGTATGACACCACAGAGATATAGATGTCAGAATGCCTGCCTACTTGCTTCTGAGGAATGATAATTTGAGTGGACAAAGCATCCTTTGTATTTGGTATAGGATGATCCAATAAACAAATGCAACGGATCACCTGAGCCTTCTTGCGGACACGGTCGGGTACATAGCTAGGGTCACAGTAGACTTGCTTGCACTTAGCTATTTCATTGCCAGAGCGTACACCAACTACCTTGCCACCTTCTCCAAGCACTATCTCATCTATAGGTTTGTCCAACATGTAGGTTCCTCCATAAATAGCAGAAAGGCGAGCAAAGCCTTGAGGCAACTCCCCTAATCCATACATCGGGTACAAGTATGGAGATTTACCATATCTTGCGAGTGAGTCAGAGTACAGTTTAATACGATGGATGGTTTGTATAGCTGGTTGTTGGAGGTAGTTATCATTGAGGTAGAGGGCCAGAGCATGCCCAGTGAAGTCTTGGGTGTTCTTGTCAAGACCAAACTTATCATAGAGCGACTGCATGTTAGCTGTACTCGGGTCCAAGTCTTTCCAGGTCTTCGAGTCATCCTCCTGGAAGTCTTGAACGTAAATAAGGAAGTTTCGGAAGCGTCTCTTTTCAAACATCCCCATCAGATCCGATGCCAGAGCCTCCTTCTGGTCGACGGGCACTTTTGAAATCTTTCCGCCTTTGTAGACATAACTGCCCTCCACAGACTTGAATTCCAGGTATCGAGTCACACCCGTGTGAATGAGCAGTTTCACAAGAAGCCCATTTGCCATCAACAACTTAGGAATCAAATCTACATTCCAGTCGCGACCTCGACCGTATGTTTCGTCGGGAGCCGGTGCGTTGAACTTTGCGAACAATTCTTCTAACGGGGTAATTGACGCAGATTCACCACCGTAGTACTTATTACGATCAATGTGCAATACCTTTTTTCCGGACACGGAGAGCATTCCACTTAGGATGCATTCCTTCAATCCCGTTCCCAGAACTATCGCGTCGTATTCTTCATCCATGTTGAAAGATTTAGAAGAAGTTTTCCACTAAGAAATTGCAAACCGGGTGGTAAATGTCAAAATGTCGGAAAGAATATGGCCGACGTCGATGACGACGACGTGTGAGCTAGTGTTGCGCAAGTAAATATTTACTAAAATAGTCGATAATCCTATTTTTTAAGTGGCAATAGGAATAAATATTTCCAAAGCTGGATTTAGGAATTTTGTGATGATAAATATTTATAAAACTAAATTCACGAAATTATGCTTTCAATACCTATGTACCCACCACACCACACCACACATGTAAGAGGTTCCGCCTATGTTGCTACCATTACTAGCAACACAGATTTTAATTGACTTTAAAAAGAAGGAGGACGATAGGTATTTGACGAGTTTTTTCTCATGTATGTTTCTTTTCTTGGTGATCCTAGACTGATTATTTTTTCATTTTGGTAGTAGATGCCCGTGTGGTTGTCCCATATAAATTTTATTAACCTTGGTTGAGGAGTTTGGGAGTTGGCATCAATAATTTTCTGATAATCCAGTTCGTCTATGCTGATGAAGTTGTTTATCTGCACCTAATAAGTAGCAGTATTATGAATTTGTATGACACACTACCACTAAAAAGTGAAAAAGAAAAACGCTTACAAAACAAACTAACAACAACTAAGACCTGCTGGCTGGTACATACCATGTGAAAAAAGTTTCCCTCAAAAATCTCAAACCATGAAGGTTCTACATATTACTAAGTCAATTCGAAGTACATATTAACGACCTATTACAATAAAACGGCAATTTTATATTTTAACCCCTATTATGTTTTTTTTTTTCATTTTGCCATATGTTGGTTTTTTACCCGACAAGGTTATGTTTTTAACGCGTATAGTATCTTATAGGTATCTTTGTACAGACACCAGCAGGTCAAGGTACCCGAAACTGTCAAATTTTCCCAATCAACCTTGAACCTTAATGCTTTAACGATAAAGTTGAAAATCTATTAAATAATTTTGATAGATTGTAGTAGCTTAATGTGCTGGCGTCTGTACGTGGGATCTGGATGCTTCGAGGGTAGATATCCTAGAAGCATCTTATCAGCTGACCTGGATGTCTATCGGCTCGTCTGGGTCGCACGATGGTGGATATTAAACGTCAATATGATTGTAATGTTTTTATTATAATGATCATCTGGGGTAAATGGCTTGAGGAGAAAATATAACACACCTAAACTATTTAAAAGAACAAAGCCCAATAGAAGGTAGAAAATAAAAGAAAAATGAAAAAAAAACATAAAACCGACTGCAACTAAAAAGTATAAAACCAGTTTTCTTTTCAAGCACGCTGATGCAGTTGGTGAAAGAAAGAAATAAAAATAAATTTATTTTTCCCAATTTTATGCAAACAATATGCACACAAAAAATATATAAAAAGCTTTGCTTTATTACTATAACAGTATGGTTTGCTACACTGCTGCGCGAAATAGGCCAGCAGTTATTTTAGTTCAATCTCAGATTTGATGCCACAAACTGGATTTTGTATTGTGATTGTGATGGAGCACAGCCCGTCCGGGCGTCCGCCTAGTGGACTAGCTTTTACCATCGTCTATAAACACCACAACTAAAAAAAAACTAAAAATAGGGTTGGGCGTTATCGATAGGTTTTGTCAAAAAAAGGAGAACTAATTTTGATGTTGGCAAACCCAAATATGTCTTGTCATGTCTGGCGACCGACCAAGCAAGTTGAAGCAAGCAATGAAGGAAATGTCATGTCAGTCAGTCAGTCATTGAGTTCAGTCAGTTACTTGTCTCGTGTTTTTTGCTTGTTTTTAAGTTTCGTACTCTGTCGTGTACAATCGCTCCGTGGTGGTCAAATAATTATTTTAAAAAGTTCTAAGAATATGTATACACGGGCTACTACAAAACTTATCTGTTCGTCTAGTGATTATTGGAAATAATTAAGTTAGTGATGTGTGAATCTGTGAACGGATGAGTTCCTACCATATGTTTGATTTCGTACGGCACATTCTCCATAAATCACCATCAACAAATACAAGTAAACGGTGTGGCGACACAACAGTTTTAAATGAAAGGTAAAAGTGGGGTGAACACCGTTCAAATGAATAAAAATGTCAACAGAAGGCAGTGGAGAGACACCTTCTACCGTGCCATGTTTACCAGGGGCACCGGAGCAGACCTACCTGTTTCCGAAAGCGAAAGGACACTCGAGGTCTGTAAGTCATGGAGGCACTCCTATGCTTGCGGGGAATCCCACGGCGCCCCGGCCTTCCCTCAAGTCGGCTATGCGCGGTCACCAGCGCGCTCTGTCGCACGGGCAAATCGGCGAAGGCGGGCGGCCCAGCAGCGGGCCTGGCCACAGCCGCGCCGGCAGCCGCACGGACTTCATCCTGCCGCCGGGGCACCGCGACCCGCCCGCGCCCAGCGCCCAGCCGCGCCTGGGCTCCGTGCGTATCCACTCGCGGCAGGCCTCACGCTCCGACTCCATCTACACCATCAGACGCACGTCCGTCGTGAGCCCCTGGAGGCGAGCCGCCTTCTGGCTGCTGCGGCGACAGCAGCCTGCTGTTGACACCAGACATCTCATAGTCACCCCCAACCTCCTGGTGCCAGATAAAACACCACTCAAAGATCACCCTAATGGGCAAAGATGCGACAATCAAATTAGGACTACAAAATATACTTTACTATCATTTTTACCCAAGAACTTATTTGAACAATTCCATAGGATTGCAAATGTGTACTTTATATTCATAGTGTTGTTGAACTGGGTGCCTGCAATCAGTGCGTTCGGTAAAGAGATAGCCATGTTGCCCGTGTTGTTTGTGCTTGGTGTGACTGCCATTAAAGACTTATTTGAAGATCGCAGAAGACACAATTCTGATAAAAGAATAAACAACTCATTTTGCAGAGTCTTCAAAAAGTAAGTAATCTTTATTTTGTATGCTTCATCCTGTTAAAAAGTGTATTTTTGCCTCTGCTTATAGAATCAGAGATGTTTTTTTTGAGTTTTGAATACTCTTTAAAAACACCCAAAATGTTGTATAAAGACAATAATGTATGCAAATCGAATTTTTTATTGTATGCAATTTTATTTTATTTTTTATTTTTTTTTATTTATTTATTTGGTTAGCCAACAATTGTTTACACAACACTTATATTAATTTCAATTGTATGCCTACATTAACAAGTGTAACAATTACTTATAGGCTAACACCACATACACAGTTTTTGGTTAAGCAATTAAAATAATTCATAAAATGAGCTAACTATACAAAAATAATAAAATATAAATAAAATGATTATAACGATTACAAATTAATAACAATAACAACTTCATAAAAAATAGTATGAAATTGGTTTAAAAATTTAACAGAAAAAGAAAATTAAAAGCAAAAACATACGTAATGTTAAGCGTTCGACCGCTCGGGCAAAGAGGATGACCAGTTTGTCACCGGTTGCAAACTGGCTGCAGACTACTACCTGATATCTGACTACTACCTGATATCTGACTACTACCTGATATCTTGTCATAAAGTACTGTGGTACTATTTCTGATAAATTTAAGCTATTTACCAACCAGGTTAAGGTATATGGTTATTTTCTGAACATAGCCATCTTTTAACAAGACCCATGTAAGTTTATATTTGTATGAGCAACTACAGTCTCACCTTCCAAAAGGAGCGTCAAAATAATGACAACTAGAATTACCAAAAATTCACCATTCATTCTCGCAAATTAGTATGAAATTGCTAGATTTGCAAATCCTGCTGTACAATTTCAGTGGAGTTCAGAGTTAAAATGATGAACTTCATTTAATTACTAGACCCAGACCTTACTATGAAAAAAAACTTAGTTATGAAGTAAGCAGTGACAAATTGTATACAAAAATGTCTTATCATGTTATTAAAAATAAAAACTTAATATTAAATAACTTAATGTCATTGTTTGCGTAATGCACAATAAAGTACTTGCAAGAGAATTATCTAAACTATTGCAAAATAATGCTATTGTGATAATAGTAAGTCATTTTGCACTGAATGCTTGCATAGTTGTATAATATATTGTATCAATTAATTATTTATATATTTGTGTACTTAGTGAGAAATATTTAACCCTGAAAGTCTAAGGGCCGTATTACAGAAGCTTACTCAAGACTCCAGCATTACTTAAAACTAGTTTCAACCAATCAATTGGCTTTGAACGAGTTTTAAGTAAAGCTTGAGTTTTGAGTAAGGTTCTGTAATATGGCCCTTACAACCAGTCTAACCAAGGGGTATTGTGACCCAGTAACTGACTGGGCTGTGGAGGTTGGATAGACAGTTGCTCCATTTAAAAGACTTACTGGTATTCAGCTGCATCTGGTTAGATTGGGAGCAGATTAGTCTACCAAAAAAGACTTGGCAGACATCCTAAATTGATGAATAATTGCGATATTTAAATAAAATAATATAAGCGTGTCTATGGACAGCCTTAGGTTAAGTCTCCTCCAAAAAATTCCACTTTTCTCTGTCTGAAGACAGCCTGTCTTGTCCAGCATTCGCTACAATTTCGCCCTGAGAACAGGCGCACAGCTAGCCTTCATTTCTGGCCAACTTACAAGTAGAAGTAACAAAACAATCCACTATATCTTAGATTTCTCTTCTTCTAAGCATGTTGATGGCAATTTAAATAGTCAGCCGAGAATTTGAAGAGCTACGAGTTTGGCACCTTCAGTAGCTGTAACAGGTCCTGTAAAGTGCCAGCAAAAGGACACTCTGGACATGATATAAAGTGCATTGTTTGTATGTCAGCACCCTGTAAATCTCCACCTCCAGGTTTTCCTTGCATCTGCCTGCCTGGGTCTGGCGTCTATTGAAAGAATTCCAGATAAGCCAAGGCAACTGATGTCCAGATAAAAACTTATTCATAACCCACAATAACAACGTATATTTGTTTGTATCGTAATTTAAAACTAGCATGAACGCAACAGTAAATCAGTGCTCATAGGTATAAGTAAAAGTGGATAGTGTTGACTATAACAATAACACGCCTCAACTTTCGCTGGTCGATTTTTATGACTTGTGTGGGAAGGTAGGCTGTAAGTAAACGGTATACTTATGTAACTATTAAATAGTCTTCAAGCCACTAGTGAATGAATTTCTTCTTATAATAGTTATTAAACGTGATTCAAAGGTGAAACGCGAACCCACCCCAGAAGGGATTTATTAACGCTTAAAAAATCTCTAATGAACGTCTTTAGTTGGTAAACTACTAGGTAGGGACCTACCCTACCTTTTTTAGTAAATTACCTTTCGTTTTTGAAGTCATCAATTATATTGAAATGGAAAATAATAAGATAACGTTCCCGAAAAATAAGCGGAATTTGGATAAATTCAATTATTTAAAATTTTGCTACTGATATAAAGCTGTTGTTATGAAACCCTGGCACCCATATCAGGTAACTAGTAACTACCTCAACTTCCTACCAAAAATAATCGCACTTACAGGAAACCCCGAACACACAGCGTACTGTAAATTATGCCGTCCTAACTTATACATTGTTAATACCCGGTATTTAGGTTCGTGAGGCAAAAAAATGTCCGATATCCTCGTCATAGTCGACATTTTCCTACTGATATGACTAACTGGAGTATTTACCGTTTTACCGACACGTATGGTTTAATTTATGGAAGTGTTACCAAGTGGCTTTCCCTTTCCCACTGGCAAGTCTGTAGGATCAAAGAGAACGCCATTTAGCACGATCACATCCAGCGCGGCACTGGCGGCTATGCGCAGATCTTCTAAAGCCAAGCTAAGGAAAAGCAAAAGTCCACTACGGAAAAAAATTACTAGATAGAGTATAAAACAAGAGAATATTTTTCTGGGAAATCATAATAAATTATATAGCCGAAAAGGATTATAGAATCGTACCACCTCATTACGTATCTCCGAAATAGAGAAAAGCGATCCCAAGGTAGATTCGGGTTCCTGCCAAACAAAGCCAAAGGTTCAACTGAAGAAAACCAATTAATAGGGTTCTAATAAAAATTGGCCATGTCTCGAATAGCGTAGCGTACTTTCAAATAATTGTAACTGAAGGTATTGCCTGAAGGTTGTCCAGGTCTACGAGCTGACCTCATTACACACGGTCGATACAGTAGGGAATACGTTCGAGGACATGTCGAAGGACTGAGGCCCATATATACAACGTGTCACGGGAAATTTGCGAGGCTAAATTAAACAGAGTCAAGTAATGAGAGGGATGATGGACTGGCATCAGAGACAATAGTGCAAATACTTGTCAACTTCTTATGTCGAAATGCACGCAGATACGGGAGGACGCACTAGACATGTTTGAGTATTTAGGTGGCACACTACTACTAAAAACCAACACTTAATTAAAAACTATTAAGTAGTTAACGTAAAAGACCGTCGATCCTTCATCCATTGGTTATTTGAACTTATCAAAGTACGCACTTGACCGCTTAAAATTCCATTTATGTACGATTTAAGTGTGGCTATTAACTTTGTTGATATTGTAGTGTTGACATATTGTTTGATATGTATGTAATTGGGTGTCGAACGAGCTGATGATGACTGCCCAACAAGTAGACGGATGTTAAGTGGGAATACTGGAAGCATCGTAGATCCGTAACCATCTCGGAGACAAACATCTTCTTTCTTATATCTATGTAGACAACGCTGTAATGTCTCAAGTGCTTCTAATTTCGCAATATTTTTTTGGTATCCTCTTCTGACATCTTAGCCCCATTCTTGGGCAATGGCTTCTCTTCGTTTCCTTTATTTTACAACATCCCTTTTCACTCACATATTTTGCGCTAGCCGTATCGTCCCACAGCAAAGGCTAACTCTTACTAACTTACTTCTTGCTAACTCTCCAATTCGTGTCGCCATCGCCTTCGTCGTCTACCGAGACCCCAACTCGCTGCTTCGGGGCATCAATCCTGTGTTTTTCGAAACCTGTGTTTACCCACAGCTCGCTTGAATTCTATTTATTTTTGGAAAAACCTTGCCCCTACAAAATTTTCTTATACTGCTGTATATAAGGTACGGACCTTCGTGTCATCATTGAGCGATGGCCCTCGGTCGCATGTCCATAGCGCACCACATAAGTAATTCATTCGACATGTACAGTGAATTTCTTATGATGTTTGCCACACCAAGTGGTTGGGCGGTTCAACCTCTCGAGGAATAAATTACTCATTAATATTACAAGCGTATGATGGAAACTGAGTATGTTTGTCCGTAAATAATCGGCTATTTATTTATTCTAGTAGAGAGTTTATCGCTTTTCTCTTCCGAATTTTGTTCCATTTACTTATTGTGGAATATTTGTACGAAAGAAAATCTTTGTCAGCACAGCAAGTATTCTCTAGTTATGTTCTTGGCCTTTGAACAAAGCTTGTTAAGGATCTAAGGGGAAAATTAAATTAAAAAAACAATAATAATTACTCCGCTAATTAGAGGCATAAATGAATTTACCTTTCGCACATCGCAAGGTAAAACTCAAATTGATCAACAAAACAATTTTATCCCTGAGCACGTGAGCACCTGAGTTATTATGGCGGAAGAAGCACTTATTAGATTTGATTCCACGAAAGACGTCAGCGTAATAATATGAGCAAGAACTCGTTATCGTCATTCCTGATTTCCGTTTGGCAATAAACATCTGTGGATATTCTGTAAACTCCGTACAACAATGACTACAGAAAATTAAAATTTTATGGACCTGTCCATATATTTGCAGCCGCTTGATGTTAATATGTCAAATGTGATATTGTAGTGATGGAGCTGAGCTCGGCTGTAGCTTCCGTGTCATGGATAAAATGAGCACCATGTAAGGCCAGACGGAACTACACTGCCCTGCTAAGCCGAAAGGCGCTATCTCTGAGATACGCCCTTTTAGTTTTTTTTATACCATTCAATAGCTAGAATAATTTCGCATCTAATGGTATAAGCCAAATAGCGATATCTAATTTAAAACATTAAAATAAACCACTAAGAAGTTTTTTTATATCTCATTTTTTCCTTAAATTACTAAGAGATTTGACGGCATGTCGTTTTTATGAAGCCAAATAGCCTTATATTGACATAGGCTAGAAACGCTTAAAAAATGTTAATAAAAACTTAATTAAATTTTTAAGCCAATAAGCGGTAAGTTCATCTTTCTAAAAAGTTCCGGAGTTAGCGCTTTTGCGCTAAGTAAATGTGGGTATTATTAGTTCGTTAAGGTTTGAGATACGGCTATACCTAAGTATATTAGGTAATTAAAATTGACTTTAATATCTTTAGTAATAAGGATTACACTCACTTACATTCCTCAATCACATGCTCTTACGACAAGTACCGAAAAGTTCTGCAAGATTTGAATATTTCGTTCGTAAAATTGGGCCACGAAGAATGTGAACTGTGTGAAGAATTCAATTTGCACGATAAAACGCATGATAAAGACAACCTCAAGGAAGACTGTGAGTGCTGTACCAGGTGGGCAAGTCATATAGAAAGAGCCAAGAGATCAAGAGAACAATATCAATCTGATTCCAACTTAACCAACGCTGATACCATTGTGTACTCCGCAGACTTACAAAAAGTCATAATGCTACCGAGAATCGATATGTTTAAGTCGACTGTTTTCACTCACAGGATTGTTGTTTATAATGAAAGTTTCGTGCCTATTGGAGCTAGGAAAGGTTCAAAAGAATCCAGTATCTATCCTGTACTTTGGCATGAAGCATTGTCTGGACGATCTAAAGATGAGATCATAAGTGCGTATTATCATTTTTGAATGTTCTATCGGGATATGAAAAATATTGTACTTTGGGTGGATAATTGTTCTGCTCAAAATAAAAACTGGACGTTTTTTTTCGTTTTTAATCTATATTATAAATTCGGATCAGATCAATGCAGAAAAGATTATTGTTAAATACTTCGAAGCCGGACACACATTTATGTCTGCAGACTCTTTTCACCATAGAGTGGAATTGGCGATGAAGCGAATGAAAAATAAAATATATGACTTTGATGACTTTTGCGAAGCTGTAAACAGTGCTGGAAAAAATGTACATATCAAAAAAATGACAACAGATGAGTTTTATGAGTGGCAAGACTATATTAGGTACAGAACTGGTTTCGATAATGAACCCATTACGGCTAGCATTATAGGTATAAAGTTCTTAAAATTAGACAAACTTCCATCCCCAACTAAAAAAACAGTACCAGCAGGAATATCTTAAACAAAAAAAAAAATATATTTTATTATCTCTTTCCAGTTTAATACCTGCTAATAGAATGTATTTTTGGCGGGGACTGCCAACTTTTGATTAATTTTATTTCATAGAAAGCAAATAAATTGCTTTAACTTTTTTGTGTAATTTGCTGCTACATTTAATAAAGTTGTTAAAAAAATATTAAATGAAGTTTTATTACAAATTTATTCGGTATTTTCATCAAATATGAAAAAAAAATCATTTTGTATGGAACTTTCTATGAGCAGAATAAGAATAAAAGCAGTATCTCAATTTTTGAAGCCTTTCTTTTTAATCAAAATAGCGGTATCTCACAAAATAGGTATAATGGTGCCATTAATGGATAATTTAGGTATGTCAGTTATATTTAGTGTCAAAAATACGTTTATATAAGTTTTAACAGTTTTAAAAATATTAGTTTTAACCCCCGTTTGAAGGTGGGAAAAATTCATTCACAAAAAGTCGTTTTTCTCAAAACTTACTCTGATTGAGTTAGCGCTTTTCGGCTTATCAGGGCAGTACAGGCATTATTAAGTCCGTGCCGTCTGATCGATGACACGTCTAAATATTTCATCAGTTCCACAAACATCGTTGAACTTCAAGCAGCTTTCAGGCGCGCACCTCGTTAACTGTAATTTCAATTGATTTTGTTGAGATTGCTTGTCTGACGGCATCAAGGCCGCCACTCGCAATCATTGTAGTTTATTATTTATGGTCTACACTTTTGTTGGTAAACGTTTCCTGATTTCTTGACAAACGATCTATAAATGTCAATGCTGACATGAAAGTAAGCACAAAAACCCAACGTCCATTAGATATTTTAAGGCACTAACGCTGATTACATTGTCAGTTAGCTCATAGCACTTTCGCACCTACTCCGTGTTGATAGCGATTGTCGGGAGTTAATTATTATTGACACGCAAATAATTGTTGTATACATACATACAGAAACATTCGTCATCACGCACCGCCACACAAAGAAAATTGACCAATACAATACAATAAGGCAAAGCAAGTCGTCTCGACTAGAAAACCTTCATTGTTATTAATGACCACTTGTTAATTAAGTCACGCTAATTTATCCTCTTTTCTCGTTACACCGGTGTGTTTATTACATCAAATTGATTAGGTCGCATTGTCCATGGTGGACTTGAGCGTAAAATAATTTAAGTCGGGTCTAATTGACAGATCATTAGAGGGGCTTGTGGGTAAAGAATAACAGCGGTCCGGGTCGATCGGCTATTAAGGTGACCATGCGTTACATATCGAGACCAAGCCGTGCCTCGGGAAACACGTTAAGCCGTTCGGTTGGTCCCGGCTGTCATTCCTAGTTCTTCGACAGTCGTTACGGGAAGTCAGGAGCCCAAAAGCCTAACAACCAGTCTAACCAAGGGGTAACGTGTTAGCCCGTAACTGAGTTGTGGAGATGAGATAGGCAGTCGTTCCATCTAAAATACTGGTATTCACCTGCACCCAGTTAGACCAGAAGCCAACCCCAACATAGTTGGGAAAAGCTGAGCTACGCAGATTGATTTAAATTGACGGATCATAGTGAATTCACGCTATTGTTTTATAATGTTGACAGTATGTAAACGTTTTAATTAACATCATAACATTTCAATGCTTCTATTTTCCTCTTCTAACCGCAGTCCAATTAGATGTATCGTAGAGATATTTCGGACTACATTTTAGAATCGTTATTCATAGTCTAGTTACTGCAGTGTGAATGTGAGCTGGATGTTGTAATTGTAATCTAGCAACATCTACATTACATCACTCATGGAAAGATTTTTTGCAAAGTGCCTAGTACTTCTATGCTAAGTATTGCAACATTTTTCCATAAGAGAAACCTGCAAACTTTAATTCCAATGAAAAAATGTTTAGAATGAATGAATGGGTAAAATCATGAAACCCAAACATTATGTGATAGTTAACATTTGAGGAAATGTACTGATTTCAAGCACAATAATTATCATCGCATCCTTGATTTCTGGCATTTATCGCGGATCGCGGCATTTAGAGGAGCTCGTGGCTAAATAATAACAGCCGCACGAGTCGATCGAAGGTTAAGCTTTATTGCCGCGGTCGGTTCGTGGACCATCCATAACATATCGAGACTCCTCTGCGCCTCAGAAAGCACGTTAAGCCGTTGGTCCCGGCTGTCTTTTGTAGATCTTAGACAGTCGTTACGGGTAGTCAGAAGCCCGAAAGTCCTGACTACTAAGTTGTAGTATGTACTAACTGGTAGTTGGGTTGGGAGGGGGTTGGGTTGTGGAGGTCAGATAGGCAGTCGCTCCAAGTAAAATACTGGTATTCAGCTGCATCAGGTTTGACTGGAAGCCGACCCCAACGTAGTTGGGAAAACGCTAGGCAGATTGATTGATCGGATCACGGTTCATTCATTAGTATAATGGACTAGGTTGTATTTTGTGAACTTTGCACGAACGTTGAACATATTTGCGCTATTTTCTAAGACTTGGGGAACAACGATTGCTCTGTCTTAAGGTTTATAGACCTCGGCTCAATAATTCCAACTCATAAACTAGACTACATTATAAATGGTTCATTGGATCTTTCAATTAGTCCCTTCAAATGGATAGATTATGATCGATAAAGGAACGATTTATGTCCACAGCAACATTAGCGTCGAACTATGACTGTTTTATGATGCAGTGGTATAAGTGGAAACCTTCATGACTGTCCATTAGGGGCAGTGATTACGTTCCGAATGAATGTGAAATGAGGGTGTAGATCTGTATGTACAGTGGAATAAATAGATAAGCATACAGGCAGCTTATTAGGGCTTGTAGCTAAGCAATAACAGCCGCACAGGTCGAGTGACCATCTTTACATACCAAGACCCCTCCGTGTCTCGGAAACCACTTCATTCTTGGATCTATGACAGTCGTTACGGGACATCTGAAGCCCGAAAGTTCCCAACATAGTTGGGAAAAGGCAGGTAGATGATAACGGGCAACTTATTTTCGGCTACATTTAATAAATATTCTGCATGTGCTGAGTAGTCGAGTGATAGATATATCGCTCTTGTAAGTGTGTCTTGTTGACAAGTCTACCCAAATCTTTCATAGTTCTTTCCTCAAGAGAGCGTCTCGGACATTAAGAGACCTTGACGTTTGTTTCGACGTTTTTTTTTCTCAGTGGACTATCGATCTCATTTCGCTTTCAAAAAAGATTTAAAGTGTTAAAACTTTACTTCTATCCAACTTATAAAATCAATATAATTTAGTATTTACAGCGTTAATAGCCTATAATGTTCCCACTGCTAGGACAGACCTCCTCACCTTGAGAGGGAATGGGCCGTAATCCACCACGCGGGCCAACTTAGGGGTGGTATTTACAGCAAAAGATGATTATTTTTGTCTGACTGAACACCTAATTCTTTTGTGGACTGTACTGGATACCCTGGACACGCAGCGTGTCTCTAACTGGGTCATTGGTCAAGGTCTGTTGGGACGTGGCACACAATGTCTTTCCCGAAGTCCTCGTAATAAAATGTCTATGTGCGTGTTTGACAGGCATTATAACAGATTACAGTAAGTTGGTGTTGTGGTTGAAAAGGTTGGAAAGAATACGTTTTCATGGACGATGTACTTCCGAATCTAATCGTTTAATTGAGTTGTTACAGTTTTTATGGCTTTGTTAAAAGTTTTTTTTTTATGATAAAAATAATCAGACATGCTAAGAATCAGATTGTCGTTTTGTTTTATTTTCTAGTGTGTATTGACTGGTCTATAAAGGGGCTTGTGGCTAAGTAATAACAGCCGCACGGGTCGATCGATCAGGTTAAGCTACGCTTGCCGCGGTTGGGCCGTGGATGGGTGACCATCTTTACATCCCATCCGTGCCTAGGAAAGCACGTTAAGCCGTTAGTTGGTCCCGGCTATCATTTGTGGATCTTCGACAGTCGTTACGGGACGTCTGAAGCCCGAAAGTCTAACAAGCAGTCTTACTAAGGGGTATCGTATTACCCAGTTGGGTTGTGGAGGTCAGCTGTTACTGTTACTATTTTAATTTAATATTTATTTTTTTCTTAACAAAAAGCGCCTTCATCCTCTCTCCTATCAAAAACTAACTTTGCTGTGCCCGACAGGGTCCATAATTGATTCGATGTTTTGACATACCAACTATCATATATGTACACATTATGGAATGCAATAAAGTATTGAGTATTGAGTATTGAGCTAGGCAGTCGCTCTATGTAATACTCAGCTGCATCCGAGTATACTGGAAACAGACCCCAACGTAGTTGGGAAAAGACGAGGCAGAATATTGCTAGCTCTATAAAGGACCAGGTTAGATGTTCCTCTACCTCAAGCCGCAAGAAATCAGCTTGGCTCAAAAAATGACGTACCGTATATGTTCTGATAACGGTATCAGCTCAGCGATCGACGCAGATTATCTCAATGGGTTGATTCACTTCGTACGGTGAACGTATTTTATCAATTGTGATAGTATGGTGTACACAAAAATCAAGGTGAGATAATGCTATTTGGTTGGCTCGACGTGTTTCAAAGAAATCCCCGAGCGATGTCTGTTTGGATTGTTGGCATGTTTCGTGAGCTCATACTGTAATGTTTATTGCAATTCTTCGATACTTTAAACCTGTTGTTTGCTCAGATGCATTTTATTTTATATCTTAATTATTTATTTTATGTTTCTGATCACATGTTGTATCTCGGTTTAGTATGAATGTGGATGGCTATAAGAGTAGGGGAAGAACAAAGGAACGATAGATGGACTGTGTGAATGATGATATGGCTAGAGAGGGGAAATAACTTGGGATAAAGGCAAAAGACCTTCCAACGCTACTTATGCTACGTCTTCCGGTACGCGGTCGCCTCTCTAGAACCTGTCGGCCCATCGACCATCTGTTCTGCGAGCAATGTGCCCTGCCCACTACTACTTAGGTGGATCGATGACCTTGTGAAGGCCGCAGGAATCGGCTGGATGCGGGAAGCACAGGACGAAATAGCGGTGCCTGAGGGAGGCCTATGTCCAGCAGTGGACATCTTTCGACTGAAATGAATGAATGAAGCGCAAGAGAATGATGACGGTTCTGATGATCACACGCTAACCTTTAAAGGACATCACAAGCACCCCGCAGAAGCATGTTCATGACCATTTTCAAAGTTCAAAGACTGTCACGTAGACCGCACACGCCCATAAAAACGAAATCGTGTTTAGAAAGTAATATTTCCACTACTAATTAACGAAATTGGCAATGTGTCTAATCGTAACGTAGTCGTTTGTAGTTACATCTGGACATAACAATAAAATAGTCCGTTGTTTTATGTCCTTTACATGTGTAATGAAATCAGCAGCCAAGTTTAATGTGGTATAAATATCGGAATGGGAAATTCCCAGTTCCATGTTCACAGTTCACACACAAACACCATGTTCTTAGTTAAAAACCCAAACCCTATATAAAGCCGGGTATGCATGCCAGTAGCACGTGCATGAGTGGTTTTAGGGTTCCGTACCCAAAGGGTGCCAACGGGACCCTATTACTAAGGCTCCGCTGTCTGTCCGTCCGTCTGTCACAGGGCCTGTATCTTTTGAACCTAGGTAGACACTTGAGATTTTCACAGAAGTTGAAGTTAAATGCCCGCTATAACAACAAATAATAAAAATAAAATAACGTTCAAAATTCAAGGAGATCGATACATGAACATACAAGAAACATGTTTGTTTTAAATATTGTACGGTGGAACGGAACCCTTCGTGTGCAAGTCCGAATAGCACTTGGCCGCTTTTTGTATTTTTTTAAAATAGGTAGGTAATAGTGGCATGCATGCGGCGTGCAGGTCGCCTCATACACACTTGGAAGCGATACGGTCTATATGACGTGTCCTCTTAGAGCGTACCTAGCATGAAAAGCCCAGTACCTACTATCGAGAATTGTCACCTATATTCATGAGCTATTCTCAAACTCAAATCATTTATTTCAATTAAACCACGCACTTTTGAATAATTGTCATAATTAAATAGTCGGTCAGTTAGTCAGAAAGTTGAAGCTATAGTCGCCCATTCCAAAAACGTAGATCTCTATGGAGAAGAACGGGCAAGAAACTCCACGGACACTCTTTTATAAATCAAAATATTATTACAAAATCCTGGGTACATTATTCTTATTGCTTCTATATGTGAGGACAATGTAAAAAAGAAACAATTTAAAATATAAAATTAAAAATAAGCCCTGGCAGTTCAGAGATGACCAGTCTCAACCGACGGCGCCCATTCATGAACATGACGCGTGGATCAGCACCACCCAGCTCAACCATTTTGTAGGGACCCGAATGATGAACATCAAAATATCATTAAATATATTAAAATATATCCAGATGAGATTACAGCTACTTTAACGTCAGCTGGATATTTCCTGACTTCCAAGAAATAATAAAATTACTAAGTTAAACCTCAGCTTGTTTTAATTGCCCAAGAATACGTGACAATACGGTAACGATTATTGAATACGACTCCGTCTTTAGATGAAATCTTCATAGTTAATTTACTTAGGTCTTTGCTGTAGCCATCTAACTTTGATTCATTTCCTAACTGGCGCAAGCGAGGATTAGGTGATTAATCTATAATGGAGTGCTTCAAAGTATAAAATGGATTCATTGAACAAATACAACAGAGTCATTATTTTATTTTAATTACAGCATTACTAATTTCCTATAGCTTGTTTTGATGTGTTTTTTATTTAGAATAGAATAAGTACTTATTGTTAATTTAGAATAGAATACTTCTTTTTTATTTAGAATAGAATACTTCTTTTTTCTTTTTGCCCCACTGCTGGGCAAAGACCTCCCCAATTCCTTTCCTGGAAGTCTTCCCGCGCCACCCCAAACCTCTTTGATGTCTTTTCTTCATCTGCCTAGCCTTTCCTAACATGATGGGTCGGCTTCCAGTCTTACCGGATGCAGCTGAATACCAGTATTTTTTATGGAGTGACTGCCTATTTGACCTCCACAACCCAGTTACTGGGTAATACGATACCCTTTGGTAAGATTGGTGGTTAGACTTTCGGGCTTCTGACGGACCGTAACGACTGTCAAAGATCCACCAATGACAGCCGGGACCAACGGCTTAACGTGCATTCCGAGGCAGGGAGGAGTCTTCTTGGTATGTAAAGATGGTCACCCATCCACGCACTAACCGCGGCAAGTGTATCTTAACCTGATCGATCGACTCGTGCGGCTGTTATTACTTAGCCACAAGCCCCTCTTTGATGTCATCTTAATTCGAATTTTATTCGTTTCTTATTAAGATGTTTTTGTTTACCGTCTTTCTATGTAGGCCGTAGGTAGACGATTTTCTGGAACTCCCGGTCAATGCACTTAGTACTAGTTACTGAGCATACACCTGTATGCTCAGTAACTAGTACTAAGCCCAACAGCTTACAAGGAAAATACCAATGGAATATATTGCAAACGTCACACGTAATATTTGTGCTGGGCTTTCCGCAAACGAATCATTTTTAACCGCTAATGCTCCATATAAAGTTACCTATTTTCAATTCAGTTCAACAGGAACCGAAAAAGTATGGTGTTTCCATTTTCAGGTGTTATTTGAAACTATTGGCCTTTAATTACCGGAATCCTGTCAAGTCATGAATTCAGTTGCATGGTTCCTAAAAGTTGATCCAATGAAGAAGGCAGACTGCTCGAAGGCTCTTTCAAAATGAATAAAAATTATAACCACCTGAAGGTTCATTTTGCCTTGCCTTATAATTTTTCCGACTGCGTATTACCAATATTTTGAATGGAAATAACAGTTCGAAGAAGTGACAAGCGCCCACTATGTCGAAAATGAAATTGTTTGAAAAGTGCTAACATGACGCTCCTTAGCCCTACAATCTTCTTGATAAAAATGCTTTTAGGTACTCCGATAGATCATACTTGGAAGTGGCGTCATCCACACATAAAAATATTACTAAAAGTATGTTACAGTTTACGTGGGCCGAGTATGCACACAACACTTGTGCAAACTCCGTGCTCGTGAGCGTCATCACAACATCATGACAATCGGCCGACACAGTTTCAGTTGGGTGTCGTTATCGTAAAACGTTTCGATACAAATGCATCCTCGCTGTAGAACATTAATTACTAAACTATAAACATGTACATATTACGGTTGCATATATTTCAGATAAGTGCTTAACAGTTATGTCTATTAGCATGTAGGACGTAGATAACTACATAGTTTACATTTTACGTGGAAGACATATTCACTATATTTCTATTAGACATTAAATGAATTGTTTTTGATTTTATACACATTTTTTTCGAGTATTTCCATGTAATGTAACGTTTCTGCAAATGCTCGATGCTGCATTCGACGTAATGCTCACGGCGAGTTAGCATTTACCTGTAACATTTCTTTCTACCTTCCGTTCATTTTTGAAATGTCGACCTATAGGTACTGCTCGGGCCTTTGCTCGATAAAATGTTACACAAATACGCTCGTTGGTTTTTAAAATCAGGTTGTAACAAAATATAGAGCGTCGTGTTCGAAGTGCGGTTCGATAAAATTTAAAACAGCGAGTGTTCGGTGTGCTATTACAAGTAAATGCTCAAGTCTATACTCACCTTTACACACGTTGTCTACAATATGTCTTTTTAGCCACTCTCCTATCACAGATACATGCTGGAAGAGATTTCTTTGAGAAATAAGCATCACTTTTGTACGTATTTTTCTGTTCATTTCTTCTTGTCTGTTCATATCTGTAGGCATTAAAATAAATTAAATATTCTTTGTTTCGATGATGCGGTGTGGATGATTGTCGTATATTGTTTCATATTGGAGTTTTCCCTAATTGATTCACTTGTTCGCGGTTCTGCCACATGCGCTGACGTGTTATACTAATGGGTATGTTGTGGTAATGCACTTTTTACTACCTTTGTAACTATTAAAACTCAGTGTCTGGAATACTTTATGTTAAACATCAACATAACCATTACGCATCACATAGGCTTTACTAATGCGTAAGCATTGTACATAATACAACATGTATCAGCATGGTGTGGTCAAATTTAAGGGTGTGCTACAGACCATCAAACTGAGCAACTTTCTTCTTTCATGGGTAGCTCCTGTAGTGTTACCTTTTCTTTCCTAATTTTTCGGTCTTGTGTTATTCCGCAAAATACTTACAGTGGCCTCCAAAAGTTAGTTGTCATTTTTCCACTTTAGCTGTGATGCAACATCATGATTAAAAAAAAAAAAAAACTCAGGTTATCCTGAGGGATTACTTGATGATGTTTTATGATAGTTCAAAGGTAGTTGAATTAGTCAATAATAACGTTAAAGCAGTTCAAACATTTGGGTCACTAGCTGTAGTGGAAAAAAGAGGCTACTGTATATGACCCATAGATATAAAAATACTGTTTTCTATAGCCCAAAGGCTCATTGCGCTATCGGCGATAGCCTGCACATGTCCCATGTCCCTCATTGGTATATCTAACAGGGTACTATAGGTACTTATACCAGTTTTCCAATTAACCGTTTTATAGATAAAGGGTCCTTGTAGTGTTTGACAACACTTAAAAGGACGGCTTTGTAGGGCAAGCCGTGATTACGTCGGTGTACAAATCGTTACTGAGAAAAATGACTCCGCAAAGAACCCACTCATATATTTGCTCTTTCAACAGTCACCATCGTTAAATCGACTCACTAAGCCAATAGAATTACTTAAATCGTTATTAAACGATGTAAGTACCTAATTCCAATCAATACTAAGTTAGTAACCATAACGCCAATATGATATCGGTCGTTAACGATAATGACACACGTATTAAACAATCATGCGTTGTCTGTTTAAAAAGTAATAATAATTATGATGATTGCTGTAGATTTATTAGCACAAAATTGTAAATAAGTAAGATACTAACCTAAATATTGTACACGTTATCGTACAGTCGGGGAACTTGAAGGTTAAGCAGATTCACACACTACGTCAATTGGTCGTGTTATCTAAAATAACCGTTTCATACGGCTGTCTGGAATGCGAAGAAATGTGTGGATGTCGTTAATTTTTATGGTTCCGTACAAAATGGATGCCAACCAGACCCCATTACTAAGCCTCCGCTGTCAGTCCGTCCGTTGGTCCATCTGTCTGTCAGCAGCTGGTTGTATCCCATGAACCGTAATAGATAGACAGTTGAAATTTTCAGTGTGTATTTCTATTGCCGCCATAACAACAAATAATAAAAATTAAAAAAGTTAAAAATTAATCTGCGTGTTTTGCCTTGTGGTACGGAACCCTTCGTGTGCGAGTACGACTCGCACTCAATGACGTATTGGGTATAAGTAGGTATTTACAGTTTTACTCGAACGATTTCAGGCACGTCACGCACGGGTTGGTGAACTTCTGATACACATAACACATCCGAAGCTTTAGGCAGAGGTACACCACTTTCCCATCATCACCACCCCACCACTCGTCACTCGCCACTTTTCCTTTATTGTAACGCTGCATAGTGTATAGATAAGCATTTTGTGCACAACTGAAGTTAATAAAGAAACTTTTTTTTTTAGTTATACCAATAGTACACCCACATTGCGCCAGTTATGTTTAAGACTCAATTTACACCGCCACGGAACTGAGTGGAATCGAGTTTTCGTACATAGCAAAATGAACTTAATGTCAATGGTCCAACGTACAAAGTTACAAACTAGATACGAGCTTATTGCTGCGGGAATTCCCGAGAATGCGCCAGAGTTCTCCAGAAGATGCGCGACTTATGCGTATGTGTGTATCTAATTTATGCGTTATACTTTTGACATAAAGTTCATTATGATTTGGACAAAACGTTCCGCGGCGGTGTAAATTGAGTCTTTAACATAACTGGCGCAATGTGTGTCTGTGTACTATTGGAACGTCTAAAAAAAAAGATTTCTTTATTAACTTCAGTTGTACACAAAACACTTATCTATACACTATGCACAACCTGTTACCATGGATTCAGTACAACATGATTCTGAACCTGAGTTGAAATTTTTCAACGGTTATAAAAAAAAAAATTGCTGTTCAGTGTTGATCGCGTAGGTATTGCACTTTTCTATGAAACAGTAGATTTTTTTTTTTATCCGACAAAACATTTCTACTGTAGGTCTAGAATCATGTGCTGAATTCATGGTAACAGTTTGCGCATTGATGTGCCTGCCACCCTGTATACTCGTAGTTAGTATACCCACATGGTAACAGTCCTGAGACATAGACAACTGACCCCTGCCTCCGTTATAAAGCCGGCTACCTCGATACCCAGATATTTAAAAGTTAATGAATACAACCTGTTATGCTAAAGCTAAAGCTGCATTTTCTATCATGAATATTAAAAAAAATATTCGGAATTCTACTTAATTTAAATTTGTCCGTTTTAGAGGAAGGAAGTCTTAATACATGTTCCTACAGTTATTTTTCCTAATGTATTAATGGGCCATAGGAATATTAATTTAATTTAAATAATTTATTGTTTATTTATGGCAACTAGGCCCAATTGTTAGTAACATTGTTCTTAAAAACTTGTTAGTAAACAGACACGGAAACAAGGTTAGCTGTGGGGTCTTCAGACCAGCACCTCCTCAGCGTGCAACAACCAAGGTGCGTCGTACTTTTCCATCAACATACTCATGATGCTGTTAGAACTAGACCGCGCTCTTGACAAGATGGAATTTGTTTTTTTGCGCATTAGCGCGTAAAAATCATCGGTATGCGCAAATACGAACATACCGGACGCACAACAACAGCGCGGCAGTCCCAACTCCATCCTGAAGCAGCTGTTATAATGAATACGCAGAGCGTCTAGATCTCTTAGATCTTAATAAAGTCCAATCTTAATTAACTTTTGATTGCTGGGTTTGTTTCAGCATTCACACTATCAGAGAAAGCATTTAAACTTCACCTAGCAATGGTTTCCTCATCGTGGTCATCATTCTCTCCTGACAAGGACACGTTATGTTGTTCTAAACATAGCTATTAGATTTAATAAAGGGACCGCACCCTACATGCGTAACAAACTACGAGTATCAATCACAATCTGAATTATTTTGAAGGATATTGCTAATCCACTGCTTCATATGTCCGAAACATTTGTCAGCTCAACAACGTAAATAACGTAATGAAAGTGGTTGAACTATCAAAATGAAAAATATTACTACTCTCATTATGTTACACAATTACCCCGCTGGACTGATTCTATTTAGCTACTCCTTCCTCGTACTCACTCCGATCGCCTCCTTATCTCATCATTGACAAGCGCTCCAAAATTAAATTATAACAGTCGATATTTACAAGTTCCAATATAATTACCAGCTAACATCCTTCAAGTTCAGGCTTCTACGTAATTCAGTTGGTTCTAGTATTATGAAAAGTAATTGAAAATAAGCGTTGGGTGTTAATTTGAAGCCTAACTAAAGTAACTAATGAAACTACTAATAGCGTGCTCCGCTGCGGCCTTGGCAGCGTGACCTTAGCGGCCTATGAAGTGAGGCCATTGGCATCTACTTCTCTATGTAAAACAGTTTTTATCAACAAAAATGTTGTATGGACTGAATATGTCGGCCCATCTTTTTGTGACATGGAATGATTGAACGTGTTCTGATTCATTGTTCCTGAGTTTTCAGGAACAATGAAGTCTTCGCCGGCCCCTGTCTATAAAAGGGCTCCGTCTTTTTAACCGTAATTATAGGTATGGTATTAATTTCGGGTTTAAGTATTCAAGTACTTAATGAAATCATAGCACTCAAATGTGTAAGTGGAACTATAAATTTTCATCCACAGATACGTTTTCTGATCCATTTGTTTACACTTTCGTATGATACTTTTAGAACAGACTAATATGCCCTATATCAGATAAATTATTAAAAAAGGGGGAATCCCCAGACAATATGTAACGAAAACATGTATTTTTAACAATACGCGTGAAATGAAATGAAATAAAATTATTTATTCTGTAAATAGGAAATCGGCAATCACGTTTACACGTCATATTATACAAAAAAATAAATAAGCTAGATGAGGTCGGCGTTTCTTATCTGTCTACTCTGAGAAGAAAGGCCGAAACAAACTTAGAGGTCACATTCTCTTTGAAAGTCCAGACTTATTATGACTCGTTAGAGGAGGTCCCACAGGGAATTCAAATTTTATATCGACTCCCTCAGGTATGAGTTAAGACGATGAAAGAAAAAAATAAAGACAAATGCGTTTATTGGCATACGAACAAAAACACTAAAACTATGAAAACCGAAAGGAAGAAGAAAGATCTTGCAACTGTTCCGAAGTGAAATGACAGCAATCTGTACTAAAGCTCAAGTTACAAGTTGTATTCTATGTAAAACATGGGTGAATGATTTTAGTGCTTAAACTAACCAGGTTCTACATAACATAATCAGCCTATAATGTTCCCACTGCTGGGACACAGGCCTCCTCTCTTCGAGAGGGAGTGTACTTCAAATTTTTGGTATTAGAACATGACGGTTTCCTCACGATGACGTGTTCCTTCACCGTTTTGAGAGCAGTGGTGATGAAATGAAGGTTCTACATAATTATAAATAAATACAAACGTGATTATTTATTAATATAATTTATGGTCTGAATGCCATGACCTTCACAATTTAACAAAATAATTGAACTTATTTTCCCGTTTAATTAAAATTAATTAGTAGTAGACATGCTAAATTTAATTTTAATCAAAATAACATAAATATTATTAAATATAGGTAAATCGATTTTAACACTTCGTACACAATGCATTAATATAATATATATATTATAATATTATATTAGTGCATTGTGTACTAATTGAATAAAAATATTTATATTTGGATGAACCCTTACTGTTAATTACTAATAGTAAATACGGACGACGACATACCAAGCTATACATTTCCAGTATAAACTGACTTCTCATTGTACGAAAAGCCTATACAATCGAGGTCAGCTAAAACTGAAAATGTATAGCATGTATGTCCTCGTGTGTACCCACCTATATTTTTATTTTTTACTTCTTTTTAGTAGCGCTTCCTTATAGAGTTAAAGTATGATTCCACATTATTTTTACCGGCCGCTAATTGCGTATTGACTACATGTTAATTGTTAGTGCTCGCTGGCTGCTGCTAATCACTTCACATTCTCTTAATATCTTTCCGTCCAACACAACAGCTTCTCGATCTGCGTTCATTTGAATAAGTTTCAGGGTTGCAGTTTGAACTGACTAGAAAATTTGTAACAAACGCATACATTTTTTTATTCCTAGGCACGCACAGGGTATGCTATTTTGATTGTCTTGAATTAACATTCAAGGGAATATAGCGGGTGGCAGGGATATGGACGCGCAACCTGTTACCATGGATTCAGTACTTACATGATTCTGATCCTTTCGTCGGTTATCAAAAGAACACACTCAGGTGTTGTAATTTTCTATGAAACAACCGCTTTTTTTTATAACCTACGAAAAATTGTTTTGCTAGGGTTCTAGAATTATGTGCTGAATTCATGGTTACAGTTTGCGCGTCGATGTCCCTGTCTTGGCTAACTAGTGACTACGTTTTGCCGTTTGCGTTTTGTTCCTGCTGGGGAGTTTGTTGCGCCACTTCTTCCCAGCGATATCACTAGGAAGTGGTGAAGGGCGGGCGTTTATTGGGGGAATGTCTTTTGTAATTTTGACGTTCAAAAAGTGCTGATTCTCAGCCTAATTTGAATAAATGACTTTTGATTTTGATTTTGATATAGCCATTTCATTCCATGTCATTTCTGTTGTGGTTTGAATATTCGGACGATTTATGTTGATAGTCAATTTGGTAGATAGTCTATTTTCCTGACTGTACTTTCAAACCACCTAAGTATTTAATGCTTTAGTTTTGTCTGAGTAACTAGCACCTTAATCTTGGGCATCCGCATGTTTATGATTGTATGGTATCTATGATATGACCCGGACAAGTCACCACTGACATCTTAATCGGATTGAAAACGGACGGTTCGAACCGAAGCAATCCACATAAACACTGTCGAACTATTTTACAAAGACGTGTACTTAGTCTGGGGCAATGTACTCTAACATACACACAAAAATCGAAGCAAATACTTGTATTAATGCGTCATCGGTGAAATTTTCGTGTTACTCACAAGGCGTGTCTAGTCCAAAAGCTAGAATTTAAAGTCTTTAATGTGAAAACAGCTATAAACGGTCACCACTCCCTTGGTAAATGTATGTATGTAGCGGTCACAGCGACCTTAGGCGGAGCTATCAGCTATGAGTCTCGTCTGGCTATAGCCTTAGCTTGCGACTCCGTTCGCGTAGATTTTGAAAAACAACATCGTGTTGAAAGACTAGTAAGTAATAACAGCGGGGTAATTGCGTAATACACTATCAGTTATAGTAATGATTTTCATTTTGACAGTTCAACAACATTAATTGCGTTATTTACGTTGTTGAGCAGACAAATGTTTCGAACATATGAAGCAATGGATTAGCCATATCCAAAATGATTCTGATTGAGATTGATAGTGTTTTACGTAATTAGGGCACCGTTCTTAACGTTGCAGAATACGATTGACAAAGAATAAATCTAAACCAAAAAGGCGGGTAGTCAGAATATGTTTAGGGTCCAAGAATTGAACCTTGCGATAGCAAGGCCTTATTTGACAAACCGCGATGCGAATATTATATTTATTTATTGTATTATTTATGTACACACAGTAAAATAGATATAGATACGACATATAACATTTGAGTAAAAGGTACAACTTATTTCTTAAGAAATTTCTTCTAGCAGATCTGCGGAGGGAGAAGTAACATAGAAATATACAATTTAAGGAGCTAATTCTTACCAAATTTATAATTTTTATTAAAATCTATCTTTTCTTTTCTGACTTTTAGTGCAGAAACGCGTCTGTACCCGAAGCTGTAGCCCGGGAATTGGTTAACGATCCCTGTGGTCTTCAGTTAATGTTCTCAGCCTCGTTCGGGGTTCTGGCGATGTCACCCGTGTGACGTTATCTTCAAATCAACGTTACCTTGGCTAAGCCTTCAAGTACTTCTTCGACCGGTCGTCAAAGCTGTGTCGTGATAAACTGACGTCATTTCGCCGCGCCCATGTTGTTCTAAGTCAAGTAGAACCATAATGCAATTAATGATAAGTTGCTAACAAGTGGGCGTGTTTATACTACAGATCCTTATGAGAAATGGAAACTGCTCGAGGAGGCGATACCTTTGAGGTTGAATGAACGGGATGTTACGTGTGTTATGGAAGACAATATTTATATTATTATTTATGACGGTTGATGGTGGCCGCTCTGGATCAACAATAATAAATTGTGATCGAAGTCTGCGTTGATTTTTGTCATGGATTCTTATGTCATGTCTACGATTCGACCGCGTTATAATACGCAGTTCCATACAAGGCAGATGTCATTGATTAGTGGATGCTGCGAAACTTGTGACTACAAAACTTCTGTATATTAAATCTATAATCGTCACTAATCTCATATATTTTGACTGCCTGACGTACACTGTCGTCAATCACACCTAAGTTTCCCGAAATGCAGTTGATAAGTGGATAGTTGACCGACAACACCTACCTAAGGTGGTGTTAGTGCGAAGCAGTATTGCTCGCAAAGGAGGAGCCGGAGCTCGTGAGGGAGAGTCAATCTCTCCGCCCTCACGCCCCTAGTAGCCGCAGGAGACGCCCTGAACAGCCGACTCCTGGCCACCGTAGGCGCAGGCTTGCGGGCGACAAGCAATGGGCAGCTCGCCGCCCGGTAAGGACCAGGCCCGGGTCGACGGCTCGTTGTGTTCCACGCGCGCCTCAAAGAGATGTCAGCACAAACTGACGGGGTCCGCTAGGGCCGATGCCTGCCAGGGCCGCGGGTTGTTCGAAAGAGATACCGTGGCCCCCTGGCACAGGCAACTGAAGGAACACGGGTGGGTTTTAGTCAGTAAAAGTCTGACACGCCCTTCCGCTCAGCCCAGAGCGGGAGAGGTCATTTGATGACTTCCCACCCAAAAAAAAGGGGGTGATGTTAGTTGGTTGTGTTGGTACAGTCAAAAATGATTATGACAGATATTATGAACAATAATAAGGTATTATAAGGGTTGGTTTTTCATCTACCAATCGGACGGGGTCGCGAGTAACGCTAAATCTATCTCAAACTAATTGATTACAGAAAAAACCAAAGACTTTATGGGGTTTAATTATAAACGATGATTAAAGTGACGTTCAAACGTCAAAAATGTATGGTTAAACAGTCGCTAATCATTTCTTAACGTTAAGCAATGTTTATGAATAGAGGGGCATGAGATGAACAGACTAATACTTTGAATTTCCCAACCACAATATATAAAAACATACTCTCACCCAAAGTAGGTCATCCCTGTGATATGAAAAGTCTATATATAGAGGTGTATGTCCTTGATCTAGTTCTAGATTATATAAATGTTACCGGCCATTGTTCCATGTCGTCCTATATCTGTAATGTCGTTCATATAGACTCAACTGGCGTAAGTCTACCATATCAGAACCGAAAATATCTTGCGGTTTGTCGACTCTAACCGGCTTGCGTCAGTCATCAGAAATATATGGCGAACGGCGGAGATTCTGATTCGGTAATGATTCTTTTGATCACTGCCATTCGATTATGCTTTTAGACGGATAATGCCTTTGCCAAGCAGCCGCCTCAGCTAACCATGGACTAGCCTTATCAGCGGCGTGGTAGCTACCGCCGTATCAATTATATGAGGCCCCCAAGCTACAGGGGGCCCCCGACTTATGTAAGCAAATGTTATTTAAATGTTTTCCAACAACACAGATTCTTATTTATCATTAATTTATTGATAAAAAGCCCGTAATTAATGGATACCTTCTAATAAAATATAAAAATTAACCTTCCGGTTCGCTCCCTGTCTGCATTTGGGCGCTCCTTGTGGGGCACCGGTGCTCGACTGTGAGCTTTCGACTGCCTCGGACGCCATGGCCTGTCCTGCAGTAGGAGCGCAGGTCGGATAGCACGGCACGACAGCATTAATGACTTCATCCGTCGTGCTCTTGTCACCAGGCCGGGGTGCCAGCTGTTTTAGAACCTAACGGCCTGGCACGCAACGATGGGAAGAGACCAGACCGATAATGCCCTGGAAGTTAGGCAGACCTTTGGTGTGGGATGCAACATGTGTCGACACCATAGATTTTTACATTTCTATGGTCGACACCCTTGCGCCATCCCATCTTCCTAGCACGGTGGGCGGTGCTGGAGCGGCTGCTGCTAGTGTAGAAAACCTCAAACGGCGAAAATATTCCAACCAGATTGGGAGTTATATGTTCGAGCCGTTTGGGGCCGGTTGCTGTCTACAGGAACAGTGCCCAAAAGGATGCGACGAACGATTCGCCGCAGTCCGGTAAAAAGGACCCCCAACAAATTTTGATACAAGGCCGTTCTAGGGCTAGCTACTACCAGCCAAGGAAAATCAGTAAAAACGGCAGCTCTGTCAGAATCATGTAATAAACAGCAAACAGCATCATTAATTTATTTATCTGCGTAAAATCAAAATCTGAGCATTTTAGGATTTACCCTTTAGCAACATAACCAATAATTATGTGCACTTTCCTTCCTAGAATCAGGGCAAAGGAAATAAAGATCATAATTACTTCCAAAAACGATGGCTAAAACTAATTACATTAATATTGAAGTGGACACTAGAGTATTAATTTCTATTGACCTTAGAGCCAGCACTGTCACGGAAAACTGAACCTTGAGACCACCCAGACAGCACTTTTAATTGCCTTTTTTTTCGTGTTTGTACATTATGAACAATTGATTAACGGAATTGATTGACTTTCTATCAGTATTGGGTATTTTAGTAGTGCACGCTAACCCGCTAAACAATATATTTCGTTTGTGATTTAATCTGAATAAATGAACAGCAATGACGAATGTTTGTTCCTCGATTTGTAGCTTGCATGTCTGCCCGAAAGATTCACCCCTAACCTCTAGATAATGAATTGACTCATTGGGTTTCCCCTTTACGAAACTTTGATACTACATTCTTGGATACAACAAGGGTTTCTTTTGCTCCTGTAACCAAATTTGCCATATGAGATCATACTGTGGTAAAGTTTCACTAGGGGCCTAAATATGTTGCCCAGGTTGCACCGGCAGAAATTGATGATTCATCCTTGACTCCATGTTTAGTATCATCTTTGTAGCTTGAGTTAGGAAAAGGACCATCATATAGCGCCCAAAACAAACCGAGCCTGCATGTGTTCATTCTTTAGGTCACGGCCACGCAACTGAGCATGACGGTCATTTTCTGTCAAACGCTTTTATCTCTACGGTCTAGATGCGCTATAAACACGATTGTGTCTGTGACTATTGTGCGACTGTAAAATGTTATAACAGCCTTTTCAGCTCTAAATTACATCCACTACAATATTAAACCTAATAACCTACTCTTAAGATAAACGTGATAAGCAGCTCATGATTGTTACTTTTGTCATAAAGAGATGTATCAATCCCACCCAATTAAAAGATAGCGGTAATAATATTCTCTTTTCAATCTAACGTTAGTTTTCCGCACGTCAGCTCCTGATAACGATACTTTGCACTGATTGCATTACATAAAATGTAAAACGGTGATCTTCATCCTACCGTACTAGACTGGAATATTCATGATACTCGTCGCATGCGGCAAAGAGAATGGTGACCACGAATCACGATGCACGGTCAATGTCAATCGATACAGTTGCGTGTACAACGAAGCCTGGCGACGACGCGACGTATCCGGGTCACCTATAAGCTTTTTACTGTCCGGTTGATGTCCAATCACAAAATAGGAACTCCAAAGAACCTAATGTGCCACAACCGACACTAATATTATCATTGAAGAAACGCATTTCAACCTTGATCTTGTTAAACTGCAGACAATTCCGCAATCTTTTTCGTTTACTGGCTCAACATCATTGTGTGTTCCACTTTCGCTGAACTGCTAGTTTTGTAACGGTTTCCAATCAGCGTGGTTAATAAAGTAGCTATTAACTGTAAACATTAGCTCGATTAAAATGAAGACTCCATTAGCTTAGCTCCTGTCTACAAGTCTGATTCGACACGCAAAACATTATCTGAAATAAAAATTGGCGCTAGAATCTGTCACGTCGAATTGCTTTAATTTAGTGCACAAGTTGTTGTAATGGGTCTTTAAATGGCATGCTTATATGAACAGTATATTAACGAGCTGAATCGCTGGCGAAGGTCTTCCGAGCTGGGGACGACAAGGGGCAAACTAATAAAATGATATTGACGCTTATGTTTATGAGCTCGGCGCCATTGGCACTCACTGATTTTGATGTAACGTCGTCCGATGGTACGACCTTCAATAACCTCAGTACGGTTATTAAAAAACAGAGGGATGAACATAATAATGTCTTCGTGTTCACGGAAAACAATTGGCCCAACTCCAATATTGAACCAAGATTGGTCAATTTATATGCAGATTTATCATTCTTTGGAGCTAGAAGGGGTATAAAAATCTTGCTTTCGTAGATAAACAAGCGTAGCATACAAAGTTGTGTAGAGTACCTATTTTTAAATTCATTCTAATATAAAAACTGAGTATGACTTTGAACTGCATCGGACAATACAGCAAGTTTTTTAGTGTTGAGAGTTTACGTAGTTATTGTTACATTTATAATACAATCTCTATTGTAATAGTCGGAACTAGTTCCAAGTCCCTGAGGTGGCTGAAGGTTGGCCAGCATCCGGTTTTAGACCGCGGTACAATAAGTCTCGCGAGGCATAGCTTGGAGCTGTTTTTTCCGCGGGTGCGACTTAGTGAGTTTGCCGAGGCCAGTCGAGATGTCGACCGGCCTGTTACTTCCTGCTGGTAACTGTACGGTACTGTGCGTTCAAATGTTACAAGAACTTTTGAAGTTGCTCTCCTCAACCTTAAAAGATACACGGATTTCACGGCAGTGACCGAGCAACATTGTATTTTGCACATAGGTCACTGAGTACGTCAAAGTGTACTATGGCTAGCGGTTTAACCGCTTTTCAAACATTTGTTTAACGCTATATTTCTTGCTTTCGTGCGATTTTCTCGTGAAGAAAATTTGACTAAACTGACGTTAAAGTTTAAAAGTATCGTTCAGTTTACGTCAACAATGTTAACAATACTCCTCCCTCCATTAATAATGTCACAACGGAACATTAACTTTCGACTTCACTTAAGCTATTGTTTGATTGTTTGTGAGGCAAAAACCTAAACCTGAATAATGGCTTATCATTTTATCTGACTTTCCGTTTCATTTATCTTAATATTCTCTGTTCTTGTGGTGGTTTGCTAGTGGAACTTGCATGTATATTCGGTGTTACTTTACATACTTCTTCTATTCGTGTCGTTGGTACACTTCCTCGTTGTTTGTTTTATATAGGTACATGTATATAGTTGTAGATAGCTAGATGTATATAGTCATATTATGTAGTTTGAGCCCAGTATGTGACCACGTTGATTGTGGCATCAGTGGCATTCTTTAGTTTAGGTCATCCCAGGGGCACGTGAATGCTTTGTATACTTATTATCATGGAAGTGACAAAATATGTTACTCTAATCTGTCATTAGGTTTTCATTAGTCATTTCATAAATGATTGTTAAATACCAGTGTTTATACAAAAAGACCTGCAAAAGTTGTTGTTTTAGTGTTAAACCCACCATTGACATTGATTGTGTAATTTATACAAAACATGTTTTCCTTCATTCACCATGTTGTTGTTCCGCGAAATCGTTCCGCATGTGTTTGGATCATGAATTTCTCCCGGCTGCGCGCGCGCAGGCTCTCGTCAGAAAAGAAAGCGAATAGGTAACGGTACTGCGCGACTCAGCATAATTACTCGTATTTAGTTATACTATCGTGCTGTACCTTTTTACCTTATTCTACGTTATCTAACATGTCATGATTCAACTTTTTTAATTTCCTCTACCAATGCATAAATAAATAGGTACCTGTGATTTTACAAAGACTCATAATAGGAATGAATTTTCCTCAAGTCCTTATTTATTGAAAACTGTGTATGGACAATGTGAGCGTAGGTTTAATATGAAATCACGTCATGTAAGTTTAGTCTCAAGGTGCATGCCCAGTAAGAAGTCATCGTGTGGGCAGAAGGTTAATACGATCCAATTTCAGTTAAGTCAGTTAATTTAATCAACTAGACAATATCTACGACCACAGCTACAACTTGTGTGCTTACTGTACAAGTGTCCCTGCTATCATAAATCGTTTAATAAATTATCAAACACTGTACTACGAATGGCAAGGTCTGGCGAGTAATAAAAAGCTAAAAAGCCATTAATTGAAATCGCCGACAGTGCGGAGTGACGTGACCGCATCCGTGCCATGTGACCCAATATAAGCGAAAGTGTCAAATCTTTGAGGCCTCAAGCAGCGCGTGCGCCTTTCGTGGTAGTGGATTTGTGCGATGAAGTAGCGCACTGATCGTGCTACGCGCTACCATTGGTCGTAACTATTTATGTACAGTCAGGGATGTTGTGATTGTCATTCTATGAAATTTGTATTCAATGGCTATAAGTGCGCACGGCAAATTGCAATCGCCTTAACAATTAGTTTCCTTGACTGTACCCACGTTTTATTATAAGGAATTAATTATTTTATTATATTCGTGTTCGTGTTCATATTATATCTACCACACCTACCTACTGTGTTCGTGTTCATGTAAGAATTAAGTTAACCAATAGTTTTTGTCTTGACTCACTTATCAATGCCCTCGATACACTAAAATACCTATATGATTGTAGGTATTTTATGTTAATTCGAAAACGGTGAACCTACTTTATCTGTCTCAGTTCCAAAACCCGTTCGCTTGAAACTTCATTAGAATTTTATGACGCACAACGTGTACGTCACGGATCCAACGATTGTACCAATTTGTTTATTTATATTAATTTATTTATTTATAAACCAACCAGTGCTATTACACAGTGACAATCTGATCTCCAGCTGTTGATTGATTGACAATTCATCTTATAAATCGTTTTCTTGACAAACCTTTGTCTTGTATTTTTTTTGGAATATTATTTCTAACTAGCTTCAGCCCGCGGCTTCGTCCGCGTGGATGTCGGAAATTATCCCACGGGAACATGCTACCGTGACAAAAAGTTTCCTATGTTACTCCATAACATCAGCTATCTGCCAGTGAAAGTCCCGTTACCGGGTCTAGCCGTTTCGGAGATGGGCCGGAACAAACAGACAGACAAACAAAAATTTGCTTTCATATGCATATATTCTAAAACGCTGTTATTTTGATATTACAACCAGATGCTTAAATTTTATTTATTTATAGAGATATAGGTATCGTCTAATTAGATAATAAAATTAACATAATATTATTATAAATGCTTGACCCTGCAGTGCGATTCTATAAGCATCTCACCGTGAAAACTTAGGTGAAGTGAGCGTGGAGTGAGCTGTTATTCCAAATAATGCTAGGGATTGACACTACTGACAACTCTTATCAAGCTCACTTCACTTGATTTTTCACGGTGAGATTTTCACAGAATCGACCGGCTGTAGTCAAATGCTAGACAATTGTGACAAAACAAACGCGTTCAATGTCGCACGCAGTGCCCGAGAGCCAGTCCCCCTGTTCATCGCAATATTCGCAATTGTCTATTGAAACTCAATTCACTTGATAAACCTCACGCGCTGGTGTCATGGTAGCGAGATAAATAATATGGCCATAGTCCACAACTCCACACTAACACTTTTAACAGAGAACTAGTGACAGATGACGTCACAAATCGATTCGTTTTCGTAGTGTTTATTGGCCATTTCCAATCCAATTTCTCATGTTTCTGTCTACCTGTCAACAGTTGATCTTGATAGACCAATAAACAGGGTTTTACCATTTCCCTATGAAATGGTTAATGTACGTTATGCTGCCGCTCAAGAATTCTTGTAATTTAACTCAAATATTCGCCTTAGATTAATCGCTTGCTAAACCGGTCAAATTGGTTATATCAGATAACCCATACACATTACCGCGGGTCGTTCAACACGTAACTTTCTAATGATGGAAAGTAAAAGTGAACCATACAGCCGAACCACAAATGGAATGATATTAAATGATGTCGAATGACATCAGCATAGTATATGGTCCAAGACAAAAATATCGCTCCATTTTTAGAATGGCCAAATTGAAATAGTAATAACTAAAGGAAATAAACTACAAAAATAACAGTGAACAGATGAGTCAAAAACGAATTTGGAAAAGGTGACGAACAAATTACTGTTAAAACTTTACTAAATACACTAGTAGCTATGGGCAAAGTAGATCCTTAATAGGCTCACAGCTAATAGAAAGACAATTCCTATGTTTAAAAACGTTCAAAATCTAATTGCAATCTCGTCTCAGTGACAATTAATGTCAAAAATGTAAAGAAAGAAAAATATGTAGGGTAGTTAGACGTATTTTTGACAGATTGAGACTACTTTAAGAATGATATAATGCCCTTAAACATTCGAGAATACTCTCCTGTGTTTGAATCGCTCAAGTCGTCACTTGTCATTTATCTTGTGATAAGGACTGTGCTAAAATTTTGGTGTATTACAAGAAAGTATATTCTAATGTATCTTGTGGTGGCGACTGGCGATGGCACGGGTGTGGAGCGTTCTCTCCAAAATGGTTGAGTTCAATGATGCCGATAAACGCGTCAAGTTCGTGAACGCTATCAGTTTTGAATTGTACCTTGACTCCGATCATGAGTTATCAAAGGCCCAAGTTTACCAACACAAATTAGGTATTATTTTAAAAGCGATCATGGTCAGAATACTGTCCTCATTTCATATAATCTTCCTTGTGGCTGTACTGAAATAATGGTGGTGCAACTGCAAGTATACATTCATGTCAATAAAAAATGAGTTGAAACAATCTAAACCACCCACAGCGTCTTAAAACAATTTTATCTTTACACTCTTGGATTAACCATCCATAAAGCCATCCTAAAAAAATGTCAATATTGTGCAAAATAGAAACTTATTGCGCTGTTCTGTTAAGTGTCCATTTTGCACTTGGGGGCAAGTGACATAATTATATTGGGGAAACTTGGTGCCGCTGTTAAAGCCTGAATTCCTACCAGAATTTTATTATTACAAGAATAAATGATCAAATAGTTCTCAGTATTAGCGTCAAGGTTAGTAATAATTTAATTAGCTGAAATAAATAAGGCTGAACGTATTACACGTGTACTGATGGAAATGAAGCTGGTGCATTGTTCTTTATTTATTGTTCTTTAGAATGTTTAACTTGCATGTCCTTGCTTGCCAAATCTCGGATATTGTTAATAAACGTATTTTCTAGCACATGCTGTTCTGTATCAAAAAAACTTATTAGAAGTGAACAGCACTGATTTAAGTCCATTGTGTTCTGTAAAGCTACAATCCAAGTATTTTCCGTGGGTTCTGTATTAAAGAAGTCTTTAGTTCAGTTTTAATTGCAGTTAGGACAACAGTTTGCGATTTACTGCCTTCAAATGTATTCATTCCAGACAGCTTCACAGTGTAGTTTGAAATTCACACATTGCTAAACAACAGTGACTATTTTTAATATTAATTACCAATTCTATATAGTATTGTGTTGTTAGTCAACAAACTCGAATCCAGACTAATCGTCGCTTCCACAATAATGCACTTTAGTAATTATTGGTATGTAGGTGCAGTACTGCAGTGTTAGTGCCGCGTCAATCATGGGTTTATCGCTACTCGGTTATTCATAGTAGCAATTTTCTATAACTGTTTTGATGACTAACTCTTTACCATGAACATTAGCTGTGAGTTCTTTGTCACCTATATTGCTTAAACGAAGAGTATGCAATAAAAATAAACGATCGGCCTGTTACTGCTGAAAAAGTAAAGCAATTTGCAAATTATGCAAATGTTTGTTCACAGTGTATAATTAGCAATTAGATGAAGACAAACACCGTCCAATTCTTTGCGCAATAAGTGTTTCGTGCTCTCTGGTGACAACTGACGAACAAAGCTTATAATAGTGCGTATTTAAAAAAGCGATCTTACTAATGAACGGTTTTTAAAGAAAAGAGGCAGACCAAAGGAATAAGATGGTAGGATTGTCTGACAGATGCTAATGATATGGCTACGAAGGAAGTGAACACTGAGATGGCAACTCATAAAGATGTATGGAAGAAAATGCGCTGATTTTAAATACATTGGAATCAGGGCAGGAGGAAGATGAATCGAACACAATCACAACGTTCTCATTTCCACTCGACTTTTTCTCATTAAATATTAAGTCATTATGTGATCATTGTTGAGTAGTTGTATCGTCGTCGTTGTGTTGTAGTTAGAGCATGGTACGAAACTATCAGTCAGTGAATACGATCCGCACTTGGCTGTTATAAAAACTACGGAACCCTACACTGCACGTGGCCCGACACCCACTTGGCTGGTTTTTTTTTACTTTAAATTAAATTCCCTGTTCAAAAATCAAATCCCCGACGGGTAATGTCGTAAAAAATTATGAAATTAATTACTTACTATAATATTTTTATCTTGATGCATGAGACTTTTTGGTACGACTTTTGGTCATTGTCTTTTACCTAGATATTTTAATAATACAGACATTAATCATTCTATAACAATATTAGAAACGTGTGACGTGAACTGTTGGAAAATGGAGCTAGTGTTATTTGGTAAAGGTTATCACAGATTTGCATACATGGAGGCATTGATCGGTCGGCATTGAGTTTAGATCGAGGTCGCTTTCTTTTAAAAATATAGGAGGATAAACAGGCCATGACATCAACACAACTGGTCGGCATGGAAATACGGGCCTCTTAAGGTTACAATCCCGGAAAATAAATATTTCCCAGAATTTGGCAGGTTTATAGGGGTCGATAAAACAGTATTTTCTGTGATCGGAAAGTTTATAAGTCGACTGGCGTGAAACATGCAAACAATACGTCATCCACTCTGTTATGGAAAAGGATTCCGCACGGAACTATTCTTGGCCTGTTAAAAGCTATGAGGACAACATCATGTAGTGTTTAGAAACTTCAGAAGTGATAAGTTCCGGTAATTAGGTGTAATAAAGTTCCTTTTAAATACTTAATTTAGTACAGATTAAATGTACCTACCTATAATGGGCTTTATGCGAGGAAATCGCATTAGTTCGACTTAAGCGTTTGATACGTTTAATCATTTCCTAATGAGTTCCAAATGTTGCTGATGTAGACTTAGAAAATCTTACATTTATGTTTTAATTTTAACAATATTTCTCCAAATTGCCTTAACTGTATACAGTATGTAACAATCGCCACCAGAAAATTAATCTTGCAAGAATCATAAAGTTTATTTTCAATCCGTAACGGCCTATTAAAGCTTGAACGCTTGCACGAGTTCACAAAATTTTCGCCTTTTTGCAAAATTATGCGACATCATTTTCGAAGAGTACGGTTTGTAATTACACGAGATTACCGACAGGTTGTTGAGGCCAATAGTGAACGTTTCGACCTTCACATTGCCTGTACTGACCAGCCATGTCGTCACTACGGCTTTCGCAGACTTAACCGACTGTGGAATCTTGAAGATTTACAGAATATTTTACTCGTTTACGCCTTGCCCTATAAAATTTTATTAGAAAATAACCTATCGACCTAGCACGTTTGGGAGGTTTCATAAAAAAATAACAAGGTTGTGTAAACAAAGAAAGAATAATGAATCCGATTATTCTGTAGACACAAAATCTTTAGATAAAGATTTCTGCATGGATATTAAACTAACAGGATTACAATTGGTACGCTTACATTCTGATTATATGTAAATAGAGGGCCTCTTTTTTACCAATATCTCATAGTTGTAGTAACTATGAGATATTGGTAAAAAAGAGGCTATTTCTATTTACTTTGAGAGCAAAGTAAACTCTTTTATATTTTAATGGCCTACATTTCATATGGCTTTTGTATTAGTTTGATATCTTGTTTCATTCTGATAACTGATTAATAGTTTTCTATCATTCATACTAGTGATTGTTCACGTTGCTCACTTGTTTTAACAAGTACAATTGCTGTGCAATTTTTTAATACCAATTTTCTAAGACAAACTATGCGAAGAATCCTTAGCATTATAACAGCATTGATTGTCGGGAGCTGTAGACAGTGAGCTGAGATATTTCATTCAACGAGGAGAGATAAATTGCACATCTTACGAGGCAGTCGCCGCACGCCATCCTATCATAACGATATTGAGCTGTTATACAATCATTTTTATTATGTTTATTAAAGAATTTTCCTGTATAAATAAGGTTTTATCTTCAATCTTTATTCAAGTGTTGTGCAGCCTTTATCAAATGTTGGTCAGGATTTGATGCTCTTAACACGAAAAGATGTTTGCGATAACAACCATGCGTAGGAGAGATAATTTATCTCTTTCGTTGAGTATATAGAACTGTAATCCGCGACTGATTCCATAGGCTTACTTACTTAAATTCATTGAAAACTATTCCTGGGACGAAAATACTCATTTTAATAAAGTTATCTACTGTTCGATACAAAACTGCATGAAATAGGGTGTTTTTTTTTCGCAATTTTTTTCATCTTGGCAAAATAATAAGTAACAGTGGAACGGGTCGGTCCAGCAGGTTAAGCTACGCTTGCCGTGGTTAGTCCCTAGATAGGTGACCATCTTTATATACCGTTGGTCCCGGCTATCGTTCTTGGATCTTTGACAGTCGTTACGAGTCGTCCGAAGCCCGAAGTCTGACAACCAGTCTTACCAAGGGGTATCGTATTACTCAGTTAGTGGACTATGGTGGTCAGATAGACAGTCGTTCCATGTAAAATACTGGTATTCAGCTGCATTTGGTTAGACTGGAAGCCGACCCCAACATAGCCAAACTATGTTAGGGCTTGGCAAATTGTTTGAGCACTTTCACCGCCAAATTGCTTCCAAAAAATTGTGTCATTGTATTATTTTCGTTAGTATCTCTTGCCGAAGCATCAAACGGAATGTCACCAAGCATACAATTGAATGTGATGGAGTATAGGGATGATAACATTAGTGTTATCTAGTAGTTGGTAGCTGACTTATCTCTGTGTCAGACGAGCCCATCCTCTTAGGGCTTAACTGACTCATCCAAATAGTTGATAACGTCCCGAGTTTTAGGATTGTTTATATCTTTATCGGCTGACTTTATTGAGGTATCTTATAGTTTTTACCGAATCTTTCCTTTATTCACAACCTTACACGCAGTTTCTTTCAAATCCAACAATTTTTGGTTTGGCTAAATTGTTCTGCCAATAAATCTAAAATGTATCAACCAGAAAATAAATAGTAGTAAGTGTTCCTAATAAGACGTCACTACGTAAGCCTCTTGGCTTTGTTTTTCACGAAGTCTTGGAACTGCTGCGCAAACACTTGTAATTTTCGTACGATGATTCATGGTTGTACCTTTTAGCAGTTTACAAATTCGTTTGACGAGCCTTACATCATCGATAAGACAATATTCGGTAAACAAGCAGATTTAACAATTTCCGCCTTGTGATGTAAGCTGGAAATGTTGTCATCAGATATTGGTATTTTTGTATCCATGTGTTAACAGTATACAAGTTGACAGGGACGTCGACGCACGACGTGTTACCATGGATTCAGTACATAGTTCTAAATCTCTAAATCCCCCTGTGTTAACAATTATCGTCCGTTATTAAAAAAAAAATGCTGTAGGTACTTACAACCGCAGTTTTCTATGAAACAGCAGATTTTTTTTTATCAACCGACGAAAAATTTCTACGCTGGGTCTAGAATCATACGCTGGATTCATGATTTTAGTTTGCACGTCGATATCCCCTGTCCCCCTGTATACTATATGCGTTCCAAACTTCCAACTTTTTCTAATAGGGGTGTACTATAGGTACACCCCTGCGTCGGGTCCTTCGGGGAAACTAGGCGTGATGTTATCATGTGTGTAATGTAGCTTTATATTTATAGCGTATCATATCAGTGACTTTGTTGTTATTTACAATTAAATATTTGAAAACAACAAACGACCGACTCAGACAGCAAGCATATTTGTCCGAATACTGTGTACTCATATGTGTTATTGTTTTTGATAACAGACTCTTCAAAAGATGAGAAATCAGCTGCGATTGCTATAAGTCCGATGCGTTTGTGTGTGCGGTTTATTGCTTATGTAACTTAACTTTCAGTTAAAAGTTCAATATTCCATGTATGATACATTTCAGCTCCGTTTCTGGGATGGCAACACACAACCGATTTCTCTGGTTAGCAAAGGTCCATAGGTGTCGCTGAAAACCAGTTAGACCGTCTGCTTCTGTGCCCTCCAATAACGTATTAGTTCACTGCTCTCTGTACCTCTACAACAATTGCATTCACTATGAATGTTTTATAAGACACACTGCTTTGTTTTGTTGGCTAAATAAACATAAAGCTCGGTTAATAGTTGCATTGTGTCGATGACACAGATTCCCAGGCGTCACTCGTTACTCCATTCAGTCGAGTAAGCCGCCACATTTCAAATATTATTGTTTATAATGGTATTTATTACAGTATTGTTTCATTTCATTCCAACGTCTCTAAGAACTACGGTACTTTTAGCAGTACAAGGAGCTCTTTGTACAGGAATTTGATCGGGAAATCACAGTTCCTATTTCAATCGTTAAGCAGTGTGGCTGTGTTCCGGTTTATAGGGTATGAAGGCCGCGTAATTCTACGCATAATCATTTAGCTTCTTTTCACAAGCTTTGGATAGCTGGTGCCAGCGACCGGAACCCGATGGTGAATGTATGCGTAGATCATTTACTTTTTGTTCCAACCAAAGCTGAGAGGCCTCCTCCTTTTCGCGCTGTCTGGATCTGGCTGCTAGTCTCATTTAGGTCTTAAACTCCATAGCCTTGGTCCTTAGTAGGTCTTCCACCAATTTAGTTGTTGACTTGCCAATACTACTGATTCTACCGTCTCTTGGGCAATTCTTATGCATGATTTGTCACCGGTAGGTACTGTACTGACTGTACAAGTTTCCATACCTACTTATACGCAGCAGGAGTGTGTAAACGGGACTTACCCGGAACACTCCGGCTCTGTCCTGCCACTCGGCATTACTTTAGTTTTGTCTACGGCATTTGAGACGTGCTCGTACTCTATGGAGTATTGTTTCGGTTATGACTCATGTAATGGGTCACGACAGAATCAACCACACTTTCCAATATTACTTCATTGTTGTTTAGCCACAACAAACATTCTAGAGGAGTTATTGCCATTTGTTCTAACCGCGTTTAGCAATAGAAAATAGTTGCAGCTCATTCAAAACTAAATCCTTCCAAATTAATTATTGATACTTTCAATAGTCAGTGAAAAATGTTATTGCTTCGTCGAGCATAGGTGCACAGACTTCATTCATTTTCTAAAAACTTCAAGAACCGTGACACAGAAAGTAAGAAGTCTATAGTTATTACTGTTCTTTAATAATTGAATGAGTATATGCGTGACTGTCACCAGTAAACTCATTGTTATTCCAACAAACAACAACATAAAGAAAGACAGTAATGTCGGAAAGTCAACTTTTATCGCGAAATGATCTGTAAAGTTCATTCAAACTGTAGAAAGTATTGCCCGAAGCGAATATCATGGCACAATCTCTAATCGCGACCTGTTGCTCGACTCACGAATTTGGCCGAACAACTTACAAGTAGTTGGAATAACTTGCGAGTCTCAGACAGCGTTCGCTAGATGGAGCGTTCCCAGTTCCCACCGATAACATTGACTACAATGACGTTGTTGAAAGTGTTTGTATAGATAGACCGATAAACATCTCAGTGAATGTAATGGCAGCGCTGCATGTAATTAAAAAACCAGGGTATAGTTGTCCCGATTGTAATTAAGTACTCTTTCGCGGATTTTCACAGTTTCGCGGATGAATCGCATACTATTTTACCTACATGTTTATCTATTTATAGACCTCCAACTACCACTAAGTTGACCATATCTCATGTTTCCGTTCGATTGCATGGGAACGCAAAATGCGATTAAAGTGTTTGCGGGATAGTCCTCTTTCTCGGCGGGTCCTCTATCCCAAACATAATTTGTATGGATCTGCCAACTATCCCCTATGTCGGATAGATGTCCCAAAATGTAGAAGTTCGCGAAAATCACTAATACTCTGAAAATCTTAAAGATAATGTTCTTACTTTTCATAAAAAACCAAAGTACCGGCCAGTTTTACAAATAATATTTTGCTTTTAGTACTGTGAGATATGGAGTGATTTCGAAAAGTTCGGCAACTATCTTGGTTTTACCCAACATGCAGTGCTTTGAAGGGAACACACACAGGTTCCCTTTGAAGGGAAACTGTCAAATCCAATTCATCATGAATTCATGATAGTTCTCTCGCCACGTGCATCATATCGATCTATACTTTTATCATACCCTTTGACAAATAACAAGAGTAGAAGTACGCACTCAAACAGGTGTGCTGACGCTACTAACTGTACTTACACTACTTACTACCAACGTATGTACTTACGTGCGCCAATGACGTACTTCAACGTAATCACATTTCACTACTGATCTCGCGGTATCACGGTAATACGCGATATTATAGGCTGCGAAGTAAATTCTCTACGCATGCAGCTTTAAAGAGGCAATTTCATTTTAATGCGCTAATCGTGCAACGTTGATGTAGAACCCTTGCATTGCGTAATGCTAGATATTGACGTGCGTGACACAAATCGTCACGCACGTCAATATCTATACGTAACATACCTGTGAGATTGTGTCACGGTGGTTCTGCAACCAGTTTCCCTCCGTTTGTAAATAAAAACTAATGTATGGTGGTTGTTTCATCTTTGGAGACGATTGGAACTGATGCATCAAATGCATCTCTCACTCTAGCTATCAAGTGGTTAAAAGGGTACTTCATATCATATTATATGATAGCTGCCTGTTTGAAGCTACAAGTGTGCAATAAAATTTGAATAATAATTAATAAAAAAATAAAATAAGAGCTTATTCTAGGTCAAGTTCCTATTAAAAGAGTTATTAATAAGTGTCGTACAATTATATTTGCAGTTAAACGAACAGCTAAAGTAACCTAACTAGAGAGGAAACAAAATTTTCTTGCTGATGTTACTTCAGAATGTCTTCGCTATTTCTAACCCGGAGGCGTGAAACGAGATGAACATCAGCAACACTCAGTCTTGTTAGCTAAAACACGTGTTTCATAAACTGATTATCTACTGCATCACAGTCTGCACGAAAATCTGTTGAGCTGTTCATAAACCTTTATTGATTGTTTCTATATCTGTCCTGTAGATCAGCGGAGCGGTACGTGCGAGTGAAATGGCGAGATGTACGCGTCGGGGATCTCGTCCACCTGTCGAACAACGAAGCGGTGCCGGCAGACATTGTGCTGCTGCACTCTTCCAACCCCCTTGGCATCTGCTACTTAGAGACGTGCAATCTAGACGGGGAGACCAATCTTAAGCAGAGGCTAGTGGCGCCGGGGTTTAAGGAAAAGGTAAAAAAAACCTGTATGTTTACAGAATATCTGAAGAACCTCTTATTATGAAGAATCTTGAATCACCTTTCTGGGCTTATTAATTGGAGTGGCTATACAATTACGGTTGGGTCATCATGCTAGTGGGATGTGGTGATGTGAAACCGTGATTTCAAAAAACCAGCACCCGCAGCCCCCGACGCAGGTGTACGAGGGTGGGTGGTTTTAGTCAGTAAAAGTCTGACAGACCTCTCTGCCCACCCCAGGGCGGAGGACATCCATGAGGACTTCCACCAAGACAAAAAAAAACATGCTGGATTACCGAATGCCTATTATAGGTGCAGCCAAACCCAATCCCTAATTCCCTCCATCCCATACATCTGGGAAAGAAATAATATAATTAATATATATTTTTTTTTTTTTAAAGAAATTGAAGGATCGAAATGTTTGTTTAGTAATAATTTAAGTTATTTATTTCGTTTCTGCTCCCGGCTGGGATTACGAAACTCAATAAGTAGTTTAAATCTTCTAATGATTTCTATAGTGTCACTGGGTCGACGGTTTTATAATTGGATGAGCATCATAATGCTGTTTTTGTTTGCTATGCGCGCAATGCAAACCACCGAAAAAACAGAGCGTGGGAACACTTTCTCCAACACTTGTAGAATATCACAATAGTCACTATAGTACCGCGACCCAGTTTCCCAAACCGTTTGTTTGGACTTAAAGATATTTAGGTATAATAAATAAATAATATTTTTCAGCAAGCAGAATTCAATCCCATGAAGTTCAGAAGCTCTGTGGAAGTGGAGCGACCTTCTACAAAAATATATAGGTTTACGGGCTGCATCTCGCACCCTAACGGAGCGCGAGTGCCGCTGACCTCGGAGAACCTTCTGCTGAGGGACTGCACGATCAAGAACACAGACTATGTGGAGGGCATCGTCGTGTACGCGGGCCACGAGACCAAGGCGATGCTCAACAACGGAGGACCAAGATACAAGTGTTCAGGCTTAGAGAAAAAAATGAACACAGATGTGATATGGTGTGTCTTAGTGTTACTTTTTCTTTGTTGCGCCGGCGCAGTCGGCTGCAAAATGTGGTTGGACAAATATTACGTTAACTCATACAAGCTAACCCCATTCATAACTATGGTGAACAAGCCGGCTTTCGAGGGGCTTCTCATATTCTGGACCTACATCATAGCGCTGCAAGTGATGATACCTGTATCGTTGTACGTGACGCTCGAGATGACGAAACTGTTACAAGTGTATCATATACACCAAGACATCCAGTTGTACGATCCTGATACGAACATGCGGACGGAATGTCGCGCGCTGAACATTACGGAGGAGTTGGGCCAGGTGGACTACTTGTTCACGGACAAGACGGGGACGCTGACGGAGAACAAGATGGTGTTCCGACGCTGTGCGGTGAGCGGCGTGGACTACGACCACCCGCCCGGCGCGCCCGCCGAGCACTCGACCGAGCTGCCGCCGCTGGTCACGCCCATCACCAGCGTGTCGCCCAACAGACGACTGCTGCAGCACTTACTAGATAACAACGATGCACAACACACTCAAAAGGTAACGACGCGACGATTCATTCAAATGAATAGGGTATTTGACTGGATTTTTCTTACTAAAGATTTCCAAACCCAGAAAAAAAATAAACCACAATTATTTTATTTTTGATGTCTTAAATAATGAAGAAGTTGTATGCTTTTTAAAATCTATGTTAGATGACGAAATAGGAACGGCATAGTAGTAACTTTTATTTCAAAAGCGTGTAAGTAATATATACATAAGTAGGTACATGAATTTTATTAATAATGCATGTATATTTTTAATAGTAGTCAAATATCATATTGCAAAATTAAACTGTTTTCATGGAGCAATAATTCCAGGTTCGCGAATTCCTCCTAATCCTGGCTGTGTGCAACACAGTGGTAGTCAGTCAGCCGCACGTGGACATGTCGCAAATGAGCGCGTCTACGTCGGGCGAACACATCGCTTCGGGGAAAGCCTCCCGCTCGAACGGAACCCTGCGATCTAACGACAAGTAAGTAACTAGTAAGTCAAACATCTTAACCTTTTCATTAATATATTGTAGTCTTTTTAGTAAAAGATAATCATGCTAATATATGGAAGACTGCTAACCACGCGTTTTCACTAGTGAATGCAACATCGAGACAGGCGCGCTCAGTCTGTCTCAAAATTTCGTTTAATATGTAGAGTTCAAGAACGAGATTGTCTTCTCACTATTTATTGAATCTTGAAAAGGGCTCGAGATATCACTTAGGCGAGATCTCTATGTAGTATCCAATCTCGACTGATGATACTACCTAACGAAAGAACTATCTCGATTAAAGGAATAGTAATCGCAGTATGTGTTTATCCATCCTTTTAATATTATTCCTTGGTAGTAAGAGATTGTTGACGTATTAGAGAATACATCAAAAGTCTCTATCAGCAGAGGCTGATCAGTGATCACACATTACACATGATGACAGACAAATGACTGCAGCTGTTCGGGTCAATCACGCACTTAGAAAAGTAAAGGCAATGTAAATGACTGTTTTGTGTAAGTGATACCTTCGAAGAAAGTCATAATTAGAAGAGTGGGTAGTCATTAATTAGTTTCCATTTACATAATCCTTGGCTTTTGATACTGAATACTATAATGGCCCTGTAGTAAATTATTAAGAACGGAGATGAATATTCTTCTTAGCGTGTTGATGGCAATCTAAATTGTGTCGACCCAGTATTTAGCTACGAGTTTGGCGCCATCAGTAGCGTCCATTATTCAGAGATGAATATTAATCCAAGTTATAATTACCTTAGGGCAAGATTCACAGAACGCATTTTGACTATATCAGCTAAGCAAGCGAGCGTTTCGTGGATATGTACCTTTTTATGCTCATAATGATCATATTCATATGAGCAAATCAGCATAGTTTTTTTTTCATAAACATAAATGTTGTAAAAATAATGTTCATACTCTCATGCAATGCTTGCTTAGCAAAATAAAGTCAAAGTGCTGTCTGTAAATCTTGCCCTTAAGAGATAAGGAGGAGGAGGAAGGAGATAAGGATAAGAGGAGGAGGAGAGGAGGATAAACACAGACAGATTAAATACAGACAGATCAAACACACACACACAGACAGATTCTGACAGATTAAATATATCAGTCGATGACAAAGCTGTCTGACTTGAGCCGTCGAACTTGTCTATCAGATAGCGTAAAATAGATTCTTGTAAAATGATTCACTTAATGAATAATCACACTAACTCAAACACGTGGGTGCCAGATCTAGAGTCTATAAATCCTTAAAGCAGGATTCATGGAGAGATAGGTCGGACCGGATGCATGCACAAACACAAAACGATCTAACAACTGTTTATTCTCTACGATTTTTGTCTACTAGTCTCGTTCCCACCCTAGGCCATAGATTTTGAGGCCGTTACAGCGACACGCGGCTCAGATTTAAGTCTGATCAGATCAGTAGGATCTGAAGGTAGACTATTTCTTTTCGACTTTTAGCTGATGGGATTTCCCGTCGGCAAAACTGATGAATTTCCATAAAAACTTCACCCTCTAAAGGAGCTAAATCAGGTATAACCTGATTTAGCTTTAGAGGGTGAATTAAAAAAAAATCCTTTCTTAGTGATCACTTTCATTATAATTTTGTAAAAGAAACTCTTCAGCGAAATTTCATGTTTCTGTTATTTGTCAGAGAATGAGTTCAAGAATTTTATTAACTAGATTTTGCTATCAGATACGCTCGTCTGACTGAGTCCCGGTCTACCACTCCGTCACCGCCGCCGTCCACCGGCTCACCTCTCAAGATCAGACTGCCGAAACTCATCCGAGGTAGCAAGGATGACACCAGCGAACCCTGCACCTCAGCGGAACTCACTGTGAGTACCTTGTTACCATGTCAATTAATCATCATTATGCAACTGCCCTTAATCGAACTTATTTGGTTAAGTTTTTGTGCAAGGTTACTAAGTTAGATGAAGAATGCGTAGTTGATGGCTATGTGATGGGTCTTTTTACACCTTGTATTGTTTGTTCAGCTGGTTCGGTACGAAGCGGAAAGTCCGGACGAGCTGGCTTTAGCAGAGGCGGCGCTGGCATACGGCTATGAACTGCGGAACCGGACCCCTGATGAAGTGGAACTAGGCATCCGAGGGGAACTCTCCAAGATGAAGGTCATAAGGGTGCAGCAGTTCGACGCCACCAGGAAGTGCATGTCAGTGGCCATGAGGCAGGCTAATGGACAGGTGAGCACTTATATTTGTAGTCACTAAAAAGTAAAAGTATCAATAATAGCTGCCATCTTGAATTTACATTTTGACCTCACTATCGACGTCAGCGCCCTCGAAAACCATGAAAACGACACCCGTGACGAAAAGGAGCCATTAGATTGCGATCAATCGATGATATCGTGAAATATTTGAGGCGATCAATATCTCCTGGTCGACGCCACACGACTGTAATCTTATTGCACCAAACGTAACCTCTAGAAAGAAAGAAAAATTCAGTATTAGGCACATGTAATAAGTACATACACACAATATAAAAAAAAGAAAAAAATTAAATCCAAACAAACTATTGTCTCTGTCGTGTTAGTGAGCTTATAACTTGATAACCACTTATCCGATTTAAGTAATTTATTTTTGCTTCACTTTGTATCGAATGTATAATGGGGGACGACAATAATTACAATCGATTCAGACCTCAATTGCCTGGTTTTTTTTTGTTTTTATGATATTCAATTTCAAAAACGTACCTAAACGTCATTAATGAAATTAAAATAAATATTAGGGTCTACAGAAATATTACTCTTGGGACGACATTTCCTCGACCTTTGGAGAGATGGCAAAAAAATATGTTTTGGCACAGTACTAAAAGTGTGTCACATCTACTGTATATAATACTTTCGATGTCACGGACAATTGGACAATTATGCTTGCGCTGGCAATCTTGCCCTCAATAATCTAATCTAACTACATAATAAAGTAGAACTGTGAAAAATGGCTAGATACAAGCTAGCTATTTATACTGTGATCGCGCTTTAGTACCCAAACATGTAATCAAAAATGTATTTTTGGAAAAATAACTTTAAAGGTCATGTGTTGCACAAGTTTAACTTGCGCTACAATTTAAAAAAAAGAATTGATGTCTCTTTTGGGTCAAATACCGCATGTTCGCTTCTTGAATTAATCTCAGTTTAAAAAAACTGGTTTTTTAACTACCAGCGGTCGTTGACCCCATAAAAAATGTTCATCAAATAATATTTTTTTTTGCTTTATCGTGTAAAGATATCGACACCCATTTAGTCTGTGGAGTTTCGCTAGGTAATTTAATTTGATCCTGTATCTCAATCTACCCACATGTCTTACCAACAGGTAGTACTATACGTAAAGGGCGCGGACACCAACGTCATGGGAGCGCTAGCGCCCATGCGCTCGGGCTCGGCGGAATCCGCCGCGTACGAACGAACGCGCTCCCTGCTCTCCGAGTACGCGCGCGCCGGCCTGAGGACACTAGTCATGGCCAAGAGGACCATGCAGCCCGCGCTGTGGGAGGAGTGGCTGGCTGGACATCACCGGGCCATGGAGCTGGGAGAAGGTATGTTTTAAAGATCTGATGGTCGTTGGAACAGAACAGTTCTCGAGTGATCAGAAAATATCGGCCCATCGGCAAAAATAATGAGCTTCCATCCCCTATTTATCCCCTTTTGCGAAATCATATGCTTCTAGTAACAGCGGTTTAGGCTGTACGTTGTCAATCAGTGAATGTAAGACATTTTTTGAGTAGATTTTAGCATTTGTGTCTTGAAGCGACATCTACCATGGTCATCAACATTTTGCGAGTCCCAATGAAGAAGAATGAAGTTTTTGTTTCACTCCTTATTTTTACGAACGAAAATCGATACATAATTTGTCGTTCGGATTCCTACGCTCAATAATCTAGCTACGATATCAATGACGCTATTACTACCTTTTTGGGCACCGCCTATACCTGAATCACATTCTTCCCCAGGTCGAGACAAGCGTATGCGCGACTCCCTGGCCCGCCTGGAGAGCGCGCTCACGCTGGTGGGCGCGACAGGCGTGGAGGACCGGCTGCAGGACAACGTGCCGCGCACCGTGCGCGCTCTGCTGGACGCCGGCATCGTGCTGTGGGTGCTGACGGGCGACAAGCCCGAGACGGCCATCAACATCGCCTACTCCGCCGCGCTGTTCTCGCAGAGCGACCGTCTGCTGCACCTCATGTCGAGGGACAAGGTGGGCATGAACCCAGCGGGAACAATCGTCCTGTCTAATGATCACATTAAACAGGATCATTTTTTATTAGCTGGCGAAACACTTGTCGTGGTGTTGTCAAGCTACTAGTAGTAAAACAAAAAAAAAACTGATAGGGGTCTCGTTTTAGACTCCGATATCCATAATTCCATAACATCATTATCATCTGTGAAGTTTCACTAATTAATCCTTTGCCCCTCGACAGGAGTGTCCCCTTGGGACACTTAACGCCCTTCGACGTAATAACAATAAAATTTATATTGTGTCTCGTTCAGTGTCCTTCAATGCGTTAATTAAATAGCCCTGTATGGCTTTGGTAGGTAAAATAGTTACTGATGTATGAGTGTGTGTACAGGAGCATGCCGAAGCCACGATAAAGAACTACCTGGAGAACGGCCCCAGCTCCGTAGGCGCGGGGCGCGCGCTGGTAGTGGACGGTCGCACGCTGACGTACATCCTGGACCGGCGCTCCGGCCTCGTGGCTCCCTTCCTGTCGCTGGCTCGACGCTGCTCAGCAGTGCTGTGCTGCCGCGCCACGCCGCTGCAGAAGGCCTACATCGTGAAGGTACCACACTACACACTCACTGCATCCTGGACGGTCAGGGCCAGTGGCGCGCTATACTGCACACTTGTGGCGCCATCTATAATGCCACATGCGAACTACGCGTCTCGCCTGACGTCACGCAAAAATCCTGCATCGCGCAAGCAGAGTTAGCCGCGCGATTGGCATCAATACAAAAACCCGTCAACAACCGTCGTGTCGGAGGATCCTCCCTCTTCTGTGCTATGCAGGAAAAATAACTTTCCACCTTACTCGTCAAACCTCAATAAGTCGGTAGCAGGATGACTGAGGTGACTGCTCACCGTGCACAGACGTACCTACATGCAGTAAATTCTCCACGTTACAAAAATTTCAGCACTGTAAAGCGTCATCTCTGTCACTCATTCTTGTGTAACAGTCTCTTTCTAATGCTTGGTGTGTCACGTGTCATATCGACGCCGGAGTATTATGAGCATAAAATAATTTTTTTTTTATAGTAAATTTTGATGTCCTCAGGCGGTGAAGGAAGAGCTCGGCGTCACGACGCTGGCTATCGGTGACGGAGCCAACGACGTGTCCATGATACAGACCGCGGACGTGGGCGTCGGTGAGTTTCACTTTCATTCATCTATACAGCTTTACAAAGAAAATTATGCACTTCGGAAATTTTCTTCTATCTCCGGAAATACGAACGCGCGATGATGAGATCTAATATAGAGCTGTTACTACCATAGAATTATATTACTATAGTTGCAAAATTATATGTAGATTAACAACTCTATAAAATTACAAAATACTTCTCAAAATTTCTCGAGTGACAAATGATGATCTGAGACCGGAGTAGGTAATCCGACAGAGAGAAAACTTCATACAAATGCGCAATGATAGGTGCACCATTGCAACTTACTCTAAGGCACGACGTTCGTGCTAATTCGGAAACACGAAAATTATCTGGTTTACCTTTAAATCTGTAATTACATAGTACTGTTATTACAATTTTGTGTCCGAGATGGCAACGCATCTACGGTGGTTTCAAAAACACCTGAGTGCCAATTCTCGTAATTAAAAACGTTCAAAATCTAGTCGCAATCTCATCCCAGCGACAATCAATGTCAAGAACTTAGGTAAATCCGGTGTATCTTTACAAGCTTTTATTGACAGGTAAGAATGCTAACTTTCTTAAAAATACGGGAGTTGCCCCTCTGGTATAGAATAGAATAGAATACTCTTTATTGTACACCATAAAAGTTACAGAACATAAATAAAATATATAATTTTTTTACAAAGGGTGACACAATGGGCGGTTTTATCGCTAAGAGCGATCTTTTAAAGACAACCTTTGGATGGATTAAATAAGATATGAGAATTCCGGCGAAGGCGTGTAGGAAGCCACTTGAGCTTTGTACGAGCTTGATTCAGAAATGTGATCATATTTGTATAGGTTTCCATATTGAAACGCTAGTCACATTATGTAATTGAAAAATCCACTTTCAGTTATTTTAATTATTTTTTGTACTTAGCCGTGCATATCTTATAAAATAAATAAATTTTAATACAATATTTAAAAAAATACAAATCTTAAATATACTTACACCAGTTTGAACTCGGTAATCAATGCAGTGTTTACGTTCATTTTATTCTTATGTCTTTTACTCAATGATGACCAATTAATCCTTAATCACTTCATCTATTTCAAACAAAGTTGTCTACGAACTTCGTTAAAATTGTCTTGAAAATCTGCGATGACGTGCGTTCTTCTTTTTAGCACATCAACTATCAAGAGACTTGAAGTCAATTATTTAATTCAATAATGTTTTATGAGCGTGCTTGTTACTCTACGCAATCAAATTAATAAGATAGAATGGTGTCAATGATTCGTTATCCTTGAATAAAGTGGTTATAATAAAATGTCGCATGATGCCAGTGAGTTAGGAGAAAGAGGAGCGCTGTGAAGACGACTTTTAAGAACGAACTTTAAAATGAGTCCCTTAAAGTGCAAAGTTCTACGAATTTGGATGCAGACATCTAGATTATGGATTCAGACCTCGGGTCCTGAAAAAAACATAACGAAACGTCAGGGTTTCGTTATGTTTTTTTTCAGGACCCGAGGTCTTCCGAGGTCAGGGACCGGAGGACAGTTGCATCGTCTGTTACTGGCCAACCAAGTGAATTAGACAACTGTCAGTTTTGACATTATTTGCAAACATTTCGGTCAAAAAACTAGTTGACAAGAACTTATGAATTTTGTTTTTTAGAATGGTTCAGAGGGGCAATTCTCGTAATTTTAAGAACGTTCACAGTCTGACCTGTTTCAATCTGTCAAAAATACCTCTAATTTCTCTACATTTTCGACAAGTTTTTGGCATTTGTTTGTCGCCGAGTTCAGAGACTGTGACTACATTTTGTGCGTTTTAAATTACGAGAATTGGCCTTCTGATGAAGGTTTGTTTTAATTCAGCTTGGAAACGTTTTATCAATGTTTTTGTTTCTTATGAAATTCATGTTGATTGGGCATGCATTCAGTAACTATGTCACATTATGTAAACTTATCTGCGATAACCGCCAGCTTTAAAATGGTATATATTTTATTATATGGTCCGCAGGTATATCAGGGCAGGAGGGCATGCAGGCGGTGATGGCGTCCGACTTCGCAGTGTCGCGGTTCAAGTACTTAGAGAGGCTACTACTGGTGCACGGACATTGGTGCTACGACCGGCTAGCGAGAATGATACTCTACTTCTTTCTTAAAAATGCTGTAAGTTTTGTTTGTATGTTATTTTCACAATAACACCTATCACTTGACAGTTAGAAAATTCCTATGGCATTAAGTCCGCCTCTGTACATTTGTGTGCTTTAAGTATTAAATCACACAAATATTATAAAGGCGAAAGTTTGTGAGTGAGTGTGTGTGTGTGTTTGTATGTCTGTTACTTCTTCACGCTCAAACGGCTGGACCAATTTTGATGAAATTTGGTATGGACGTAGCTGACACCCTGGATTAACACATAGGGTACTTTTTATCCCGATATTACCACGGGATCGAAACTTATGCGGGTGAAACCGCGGGGCGCAGCTAGTAAATAAATAATGCTAGGTTGTTAGGTACTTTCAGTTTATTTGATCAAGTAGACATAAAAGTTTCATAAAGTTTTCAGTCTTTAAAATGTTCCATTATTTAAGCAAGTTTTAACTTCATACCTAGAAAATAAAATAATAATACTTAATTGTAAAAATCAAAAACCAACCTAAATATTTAAAATAAGATGGTCACTTTCAAGGAGTCTGATACGGTTATTACGGTTGGTGGCAGTTATTTTAGTGCAGTCTCAGAGTTGTTTAAGATTATTATTAGAATTTACTGATCCAACTTTTACTTTAATCAAGCCCGCTTGCACCACAAATCACGAGGCACGTTCTGTTTCACAAAGACAGAAAGATGTTTATGTTTAGTAATTCGTGGTACAAACATAAACCTATAAGTAACATAAGTAAATGTTTGTGTCTGCAGACGTTTGTGTTCCTGGTGTTCTGGTACCAGTTCTACTGCGGCTTCTCATCGATGGTGATGATAGACCAGGTGCACCTCATGACCTACAACCTCATGTTCACCGCGCTGCCGCCCATTGTCATCGGTAAGTTCGAGTTCTAACTACTTCCAAACATAGAAAAATAATGAAAACTTTGTTAGGATACAAATAAAGCTCACGTTCGAAATGCATTAGGAACTGCAGCAGCAGTCCTAACAGCTGCAGGGTGTGCAATACGTCTAGTTTCGATTTCATACGTTTTTTTTTTTAATTACTTCTGTGTCATTTTTAATCCGTATGTATTAGCTATACCTTAATATCCTCATATTTTTAAACGTTTGTATTCTACTCTCACATCTCAATTTGTCAAATAAAACCTTTAATCTACTGACAATTTTGACAAGTTTAAATGATTTATTTCTGTGAGTAGGTTTGCTAAACACTTTTACACGTCAATCATATTTTAAAAACTAGATGAGGTCGGCGTTTCTTATCTGACTACTCTGAGAAGAAAGGCCGAAACAAACTCAGAGGTCACAGTCTCTTTGAAAGTCCAGACATAACCTTGGTCAGATCATGTGAAGGCCATGTAGATCGATGTCTGAGATGGTCTTTTGAGGAAAGAACCAGATTTGTAAGCACGATAAAATTGTCCTTCTGATTGCCATAATATGTGTTGCATCCCCCAGGCGCGTACGACCGCGTGGCCCCGGCGGCGCTGCTGCTGGAGCGCGCGGGGCTGTACGCGGCCAGCCGGCGCGGCCTGGCCTACCGCGCGCACTCCTTCTGGGCCGTGCTGGCCGAGTGCGTGTACGTCAGCGTCGTGCTGTACTTCACGGCCTGCTTCGCCTACTGGGACACCACCGTGGACATCTGGTCCTTCGGCGTGTGCTGCATGACCTGCTGCCTGGTCGTCATGCTGCTGTATGTGGCTATCGAGACTAGGAGCTGGGTGAGTTGTTTTTTTTTTTTGTTTCTTTGCAGCGTTTCATTTGTTACCAACATTGATGGCAAAATAGGGAATATGCATGTAATTATATATTTTCTCTTTATCATTAAAATACAGTAATATATAACCAAGAAAAGTATTGATAAAGATGATAAAAAAAATAAGATAACCTAAGTTAAAATTATGGACATATTGTACTTGTATTTTATAACACGTGTGTGAAGGGAAGGAACTGACCTTCAAGATACAGTATTTTACTAGTTTGGAGGTCAGGGTCTCACCTCAATGATACCCTGTAAGATGTTCATAATAAAGATTATTATTATTATTGAAAGTCAAAATCAGCTACTGTTTGCTACTCAAAAACATATTAAACTCGAGCAATTTTCTAAAACAATTCAAACTTCCGTACTGTCGCTGCCATGATGTGACGTTATTATCCACGACACATGTTTTGTTTAGATTTACTTTTTATGAATTATTGTTTGTGCTTTATTCAAGTAGAAATCGCACTTACACTTTACCTTCGTGATGTTTATTCACATCATTACAGGGCTTTTTACGTCACTTCCGGCATTGTTGTAGACGCGTTGCGAATTTGCATTCCGTTCCCCCAAAAACCACAACATAAAATAATGAATAAAAAAAATAAAAATATTTATGTCAAGAATGTCTTTTAAATTGCAATTTATTTCTATACAATAATGAAAAATTCGTGAATTACTTGCATATTCCCTTGGAAAAGAAAATAAAGAGTACGATAAAATTATCTTAAAAATATTTATAAACTTATTCATCGATTGATTACATGCAGCTTTTTAATTTCACATTCGTAAGTGTAGAGTACAGAGTGTATTTGTGTGTGTGTGTATGCATGGAATGATTCAAGAAGTTAAGTTGAAGTTAGACAGTAGTGGGTTGAGTGTAATTAATAGTACAGTCAACCGCAAGTCCGTGGTAACAATTTAACATTTACAGCACCTATACTATATATATGTCAATTACTACTCATTTACGGTCGATTGTACGACTTCATAGAAGAGCGATGGCCGCTACAAACGGCCGCAGTGACAGCTGTCATGTAAATGATGACAGCGGCAAAGATGAAATCGTTAAATTCGCCCTACCGCGTCAAAAGATAGCCGCGTTACTGTTTCGTTTTAACACCACTGACATACAATGACGCAGTGACGTGACTTTACTGTCATAAAAACGCTATTTAATAATTTGTAGAGCTCACTCTTCTAAATATGAACACTTTTTCGCGTAACTAAGTACACTGAGGGCAAATCTAATGATTGAAATCTTTGGGCACCGCTTTTCTAAGAAACCGTAACTTTACACGAGTGAAAGTTAATATGTACCAGTATTTGCGAAAAAGTGTGCGCTAAAAAAAATGTTTACCGTCACGTGTACAAAGAGCCGTTTGCCAAACTATTACTGAGGGGTATGCGTTGAGGTAGCCCGTGAAATTCAAATTTTCTTAAATGGTTTGCCAATTGCAGGCCAGTGTCAGGGTGTATGTTGAACGAAATATGATTCGCGACCGTAACAAACTTGTTTTTACAAAATTACAATCATTAATACACTTTTAAGTTCGGAATGCGACTGTGGCGCGGCCAGAAAGTACCACGCTATTATGTGTATGTATGTAACAGGCACTTCTCGCCATCAAACTCGTAAGTTTGGCGAGTAAAATTGTAAAAACCACAAAATAATGTATTTTTGAGAATAATTAAAAACAAATAGTTCATATTATCCTATTGAATGACTATTTCATGATATCATGACATTTGAGGCAAATTGTAACTGAGAGAGTTGTATTGATGATGCTTATGATTATTATTTTATAAATACATAATTATTTCTTATGTCATAAACATTAAAATGAATATATACGAGTACAATATTTAACAGAACTCACTATTTACACTATAAATACATATTTATAACGGTCGCGAATCATATTTCAACATACAATCTGCATAAACTTAAGAAAACTTGGAAGTTCACGATTTACCCCTGGCGCTGTCGTCCTAAAAAACTAATATTTATTGTTCATAATATTCACAGACGGTGATCCATCTGCTGGCATTGTCGGGTTCTCTGCTGTCGTTCTTCGTCCTCACGCTGATGTACCAGACCATCTGGCCGTCGTTCCTGAACCTGCCCTCCACGTACCACGTCATGCTGAACACCATCCGGGAGCCGGTGTACTGGCTCGTCCTGATCCTCACTACCGTGGCCGCGTTGGCGCCCAGGTCAGTATTACTTATTTATTAGCGACTAGCTGACCCGGCAAACGTTGTTTTGCTATATAAATTATTTCTAGCTGCCCGGCGCTACTTCGTTCTCGTGGTGTCCTACCTACCCTACTCCTACACTACTCCTACTCTACTCCTACCCTACCCTACTCCTACACTACTTCTACCCTACTCCTAACCTATTCCTACCCTATTTTTTAAATTCTTCTCTGCGTAAGAACCATCCTCCTACTTCGAGGATTATTCTAAAAAAAAAAATTGCGAAATCAGTTCAGCTGTTCTCGAGATTTGCGCTTAGCAACACATTCGGCGATTCATTTTTATATTATAGATTCGCCCCTGCTTCGCAGAGTTTTTACGATTTGACAAAACATCGAAATTTCTTTATTATAATTATGTAAGTTTAATATTCACGTGGGTATTATTGGAAATAAACCTTCCGGAATAAATTCTCTAAATTATGGTGAAAACCGCATCAAAATTTGTTGCGTTTAGAAGAATAATGCGGCCATTCAGACATATACAAATATTAGTAAATAGGTTGTGAGAAAAAACATATACGAGGGCGGAGTGATAAGTCTGGTAGAAATCTATTTTTACCGACTTCACAAAAAGGAGGAGGATGTTCGGATGATTGTGTTTTTTTTTTTGTATGTTTGTTCATCGAATACTCCGCCAATTGTCGACGGATTTTCAAAATTCTTTTTTTGTTCGAAAGTAGATAGTTCTGAGGTGGTCCCATTGTCACCAAGTTAGGATCTGATGACGGGATCTTAGTGAAATCGAGGGCAACCCTCAAATTTTATAGGCTCACTTATTGTTTTTCGCATATTTTATGAAGTATCTTGTGTATTTGCGTATGGTTGTCACCATCTGAGGTAGCTGGGCTGATGATGGAAGGTACAACTCCTTAACAGTAAGAAGTTACTCGAACAGGCAAGAACTGTTTTAGTAAATTGTTTTGATGTTTGATAGGGCATTTGCTACATTTGGTCTCATGATCATCAAGTCATAACCTGATGCTGCAGTCAGGATAGTCTGCAGAGTACCTAACTCCTCGACAACTAACAGCAGATATATCGTGTTAGGCTCATTGAAAAGGGCTCGATGCGTGGATATTAATGGATGTTAATGAGGAACACCGAAGTACAGAGAGATGCTGAAGCCAGGAGCATCAGAAAAAGTACAAACCTTGAAATTACAGCACCATTGGACAAGCGGTTTTTGAAAAATCAACAAAAATTAAAAAAATATCACAACAAAAAAGTGAAAAATATTTTTTTTTTTGTAAAAAGTTTTTGGAATAAAATGATCGCAAATTGCATGGAACCTCCTTGTTCACAACTATTTTGAAGGACTAAATTAAAATTTTCAGCCAGTACTGCCGGTTACTTCTTTTTTGACAGCCATTAAAGCGGATGATTAAAGAGGATTTTCTTCGTAGCCATTTGGCTAGAGGATTTTCTTCTTAGCCATTTGGCTAAGAAGAAAATCCTCTTCCACCAAGACAAAGCACGAGTGCACACCTGCGCGATTACCATGGCCAAACTTCATGAGTTGCGCTATGAGTTGCTTTCTCACCCACCGTATTCGCCAGATTTAGTCCCTTGCGACTATATTCTGATTTCGAATTAAAAAAAAAATGACTTGGTGGGAAAAGATTTGACTCCAACGAAGAGATCATGCACGAAACCAATGCCTATTTCGAAGGGTTACCTAAGACGTACTTTATGGAAGAGATCGAAAAGCTAGACAAACGCTGGATGAAGTGCACGTGCTACGTTGAAAAATAAATAATAGTAATTAAATAAAATTGACTCCTTGTCACTCCGCCCTCGTATTAATATGTTTAGCTCACGCGAAGTAGCAAAATTATTAAGAAAGTACATATTTGTACATGAGTGAAATTTAAAAGTAAAATTTAAAAAACTATAATGCTGTTTTATCAATTTTTTAAATTTAATTAATGCTAATTTTAAAGCTCTGGGTCTTGAGGCATGAAATTTTGCACAAGAGTTCACAAAATCGTGTGAAAAAAAAATTTCCAGATGCAAATTTAACATAATTATAATAACATAAATATAACATAATAAACTACAGTACGTATTAAATCTCTATACCTATATGTAAAAAACAATGCCACTTTTCGTTGTAATTTTATAACTCAAGAACGGCTGGGCCGATTTAACTGATTTTAGTTTTGAAATGTTTGTCGTAGTCCAGGGAAGGTTTAAACGGTCAGAAAATATGGAAAAAGGAGTAGGGTAGAAGTAGTGTTGGAGTAGGGTAGGAGTAGTGTAGGAGTAGAGTAGGAGTAGTGTAGGAGTAGGGTACTGGTAGGGTAGGAGTAGGGTAGGAGTAGTGTAGGAGTAGGGTAGTAGTAGTGTAGGAGTAGGGTAGGGGGTAGGACACCACGCGAACGAAGTAGCGCTGGGTAGCTAGAAATAATTTATATGGCAAAACAATGTTTGCCGGGTCAGCTAGTATGTTATAATCAGTGGGTGCAATACAACATTACGTGAATTAGGTAATCGGCGTGCGTTAGGACACCTTAGATGTAGGGGGCTGTGGTTCCCTTTCCCTTCTTGTGCCGCGCCCATCTGAGAACTGAGAGCAGAGAGAGAGAACTGAGAACCGAGAGACTGAGAGCAGAGAGAGAGAACTCAGAGGGTGTGGGGCGCGCGGGGGCTCGCTCTGTGCACATCGCGCGCGCCCCGGCGTGGCATTGCACTCTCATGGTTGTCCGCAGCTCGACTGTGTGAACGCTTGAGCAGTCACTGATAAATTGCTGGACTTTTATGACGTCTCTACGGCGATTAAGCCGACTAGGTAACATGTGCAAGAAGGAAAATGTATTCATTGATGACCGTTTCTATATACAGGATGGTATACCACGGCATCCGCAACTCCGTGCACCCCAACACGCTGGGCCGCGCCGTGGCCGCGCGCCGCCGCACGCGCTCCTACGCCGCGCACTACCGCTCCGCGCCGCCGCACGCGACGCTCTACCGGTACGTACACACACACACAACCTCACACGCCGCCGCACGCGCTCCTACGCCGCGCACTACCGCTCCGCGCCGCCGCACGCGACGCTCTACCGGTACGTACACACACACACAACCTCACACGCCGCCGCACGCGCTCCTACGCCGCGCACTACCGCTCCGCGCCGCCGCACGCGACGCTCTACCGGTACGTACACACACACACAACCTCACACGCCGCCGCACGCGCTCCTACGCCGCGCACTACCGCTCCGCGCCGCCGCACGCGACGCTCTACCGGTACGTACACACACACACAACCTCACACGCCGCCGCACGCGCTCCTACGCCGCGCACTACCGCTCCGCGCCGCCGCACGCGACGCTCTACCGGTACGTACACACACACACAACCTCACACGCCGCCGCACGCGCTCCTACGCCGCGCACTACCGCTCCGCGCCGCCGCACGCGACGCTCTACCGGTACGTACACACACACACAACCTCACACGCCGCCGCACGCGCTCCTACGCCGCGCACTACCGCTCCGCGCCGCCGCACGCGACGCTCTACCGGTACGTACACACACACACAACCTCACACGCCGCCGCACGCGCTCCTACGCCGCGCACTACCGCTCCGCGCCGCCGCACGCGACGCTCTACCGGTACGTACACACACACACAACCTCACACGCCGCCGCACGCGCTCCTACGCCGCGCACTACCGCTCCGCGCCGCCGCACGCGACGCTCTACCGGTACGTACACACACACACAACCTCACACGCCGCCGCACGCGCTCCTACGCCGCGCACTACCGAAAAAGGTTTGTTTACACTTATATCAGATGCTTTTGGAACAGACCATATTCCATTTTAACTCACTCGTATCCACGATACACTTAACTCGCTATGTGACACTCAAACTCAAATAATTTATTTCAATTAAACCACACACAGGCACTTTTGAATTGTCAAATAGTCAGTCAGTTAGTCCGAAAGTTGAAGCTAGTCTCACTAGACCTTGTATTGTCTCCCACAGCGCGCGGGACGAGGACGGGCTGCACAAGCCGCAGCCGGAAGTGGCGGCCATCACCTGAGCCATGACGTCACGCGCCCGCCGCATTACCTCCACTGTTACACTGAACTAGGCTGTGATCTGTCGATAGACCTATTGTAATACATGTAGATTATATTGTGCTTTTATACTGCAAAGCGGGACCAATGCGTCCGAGAGACGCGGCCGGCACGTCGAGGAGACGATACGGTACGTCGGAGAGACTACGGTGCGTCCGAGAGACGTATCCGGCACGCCGCAGCCACGTGCGCTCGGCGAGACTTAGCTAGCATTTATCTTGGCTCACATTTTTGCAAATTGAGTGAATTTATGTCGTTTCTCACATAGTGCGAAAATAGTTTTCAGTGAGTCAAGAAAATAATTATATTGTACTACACAACCTGAATCTGAATTCTTTTAAATACACTATTCTTGTTTCTTTGTAAATATTTCATCGCAAGTGTTCAAAACGATAACGTATAATCTACCATATCATCGAAATTACTTCCGATGTTGTTAGTTACCATAATTATATGTATAACATTATTATTTGTGTAGTATTTATAGTACATAGTACTTACGCGCCGCATCACGCGGTATCTCATAGATCTGCCAATGTTATTGACGATACACGTGGTCTTGCTGACCGTACCACATTCTAATACCCCGCATTCCATAGTAAAGAAACACCACTTTCGACGACCCTTCGCTAAGAGGGATGAGTGAAAAAGAAATATCCTACAATAACACATTCTTGAAAATATTTTTTTTTTGTGGTTTTCAGTTTTATGTCGCGTAGGACTTATATTTCAAAATTTTATTTGTTTCAAATTTACATTATTTCAAGTTAAACAAATATCAACTTTATTTTAGTGATAATTAAGTTGATTTCAGAGTGACTAGCACTATTGAAAAAGTTATAAAAATGTTTGAAGTTGTAGCGTAAACTGAACTTTATTGTGTAGGAATTAGAGTTATTTATCCATAATCACATATTTGTTTACATTTTTGGCGAATATGTCGCGATTATAATGTAGTTGAACATAGAATATAGTACGGTCAGCAACACCAAGTATTTAGTTTGTTAATTTTAATCAGTATTCTGCATTTCGATGTACTTCGGACATGGATTTAGAACCGATAGGACGGTTTAGACAATAAGCGTGGTGTAAATTCCATTAATTGTGTCAGTGTACACAATACACGTGTTATAAATCCATGTCGGATAACATCGTCGGACATCAGCGCGAAGTAAACGTCTACAGGGTGTAAAAAGACACATCACATAGCCGTCAACTACGGATTCTGTACATCAAACCAAGTAACATTGCACAAAAATAGTTCCTGGGAAACGATTTCTCGTGTGAAAATTTGCTGTTTGCGGTAGTGCATAATGTAACGCTCGCAAAACATTTTGCTCATGGGTGCAGGGGTCGAAAATAAATTTTTAGGGGGTATTTAATGTTATAACAAAACATTAAATACCCCCATATTTAATGTTTTGTTATAACATTAAAAACTTATTTTCGTAAAAAAAAACATCAATAAAAGTTGGAACAATATCTCCGTAACCCGAAGGTTCCAAGGTATGGTCCACTACAAAAAAACAATGACGGGGAGTACAAGTGTGAGTGACTGTCGGCTTCGTTAAGTGCCTTTTTAACACCCGTTATACTTCAAAATAAACTATGTTATAATAGGTGCAATATCACGAGCGCGGCAATTATTGCAATTTGAACCTTATTTCAACGACATAAAAGTCCCTTGCCGAGCGCTCGTGACTTGCACCGACCGAACGAATAACCGCTTCGTGTTAAGACAACAATATTTTGTTTCGCTGCTTATCATTTTCAGGAGTATACGTTCAGTTAGAGTATTTAACAAATTAATGTTTAAATGTTGTATTTAGACTAAAATCTCGTACGCTATAGTAAACGCCAAGACACGTAGAGTTCGCGGTCATAAAAAGTGCGAGTGGGATGGTAAATTGATTATTTAGTACGGGATTTCAGAAAGCTATACTAAATGTAGTGTTTTCTCGCTCTCACGCATTATGACCATATCTATCTCAAATGTTGGCGTTTAGTTTAGTGCGCTGTATAATAATATTAGTTATAAATCAATCTACGCTTTACTACGTCTAACTATGAATACCCGTAATTAGGAGAGAGCGCACAATATGCGATATCTCATTCCTACATTTGATGAAATTGCGTGCAGAAAGTTTTGTCCGAATAAAGTACAGCCGTCAGCTGCTATGTTACAAGGTTTGTATATGTGTGAGTGGCCGGCAAAGACATATAGGGCCATAGTTTTTGGGGATTCTGTAAGAAAAAATGACATAAACAATAATATTTTAAGTATCGAGACAGGAGTATTCCCCTATTTGAGACAGGAATATTCCCCTATTTTGCTAACCCACTGTGAAATCAATTCTCTCACACACACACACACAAATGCAAACCTTATGATGCGATGTTCGAGGAATGCAGTATTTGTTGTTGATAACACATTGACTAACATAGGGAAGTGTCAAGTGGACTCTTGTTAGTTCTTAGTCTGTGTTGAACTATACTAAGCGACAACGTTTCTGGTGCGGTCATTAAACGTACGAGTGGGACGGTGAATATTAAGTACGGAATTTCTAAATAGTCTCGTGTCGTCTCGCTCTCTCGTTCTATGACCACGACAAACGTTGGCGTTCAGTAAATAGACGTTATTGTTTGTATGTCTGTCTATTATATAACTGGTATGTAGTACCGTGTTTTGTGGCAACGTACGACACGATTGTGATTGTTGATGAAATCTTGTATTTTAGTAGGTTACTAGTGTGTGATAACGGTTGACTTCCTTCTCAGAATATTTATATTTATTTATAGAGAAACGCTGCCTTGCCTGAGACTGCACCCGTTATTGGGGCATACATATTAACGTAGTGGGGAATACACTCGGGGAACTGTCGCGTTCACGTTCAATGTCCGTTATGACATTGTAACTAGTCCTAACACTAGGCGAGAACGCCGGAGCTTTAATTCAGTAAACTAAGAGTATGAATCCGCGACAAGCATCTGAGACTACTTTATTCTGAGGCCCTGGTCGGATCTCGGGGTCTGTAATATCCGACATAAAGCAAGCCCGTATCGCTATCGACGTCCCTATTTTATGTTTAAGCAAGCATTTAGAGATATTTTAAAATGTAATTATATTCTAAAGTAATTCAACACATTGAATTGAGGTGTATAAGGTTTAAATAATATTTAAATACCTACCTATTCCCCATTGATCCCGCGCAAACGTCAATTCAGTTTTGTTAATACAACAAGTGCCTTGAACGCAGTCGCAGAGTGTACTCCCCGCGACGTACCGACGTCGTGTAGATGATTCCTAAAGATTTAACTATTTTTACTATCGTTTCTAGTTTTGTACATAGAAACAAATATATTTCTATATGAATGAGATGATTGTTACGTGTACAGTAGGATATTTTTATATGAAACAAATCTTTGTGTAAATAACTTGTATGTTCTAAGACTGTTGTTTACTTTAGAGCTTTTAGTTCGTTCAGTTAAATTTAACTATATAATTAGGGTATTGTGATGAACACATGTATTTTCCAGTCATTTTGTTATCATGCTGACCAACATTGAATAGTTCCGATCTTCATTCTTGCCATGTTAACAAGGTTTAGTACAATTTCTGTATGTTACTACTTGAATGTTTACTTCTAACTTTCTTCGTTTTGATTCGAATGTAAGCGGTGCGTTTTTATTGCCAGTTTAAATTAAATTATCAGTACTTATTGTGTTGTTTATTGGAGATATTTTGTATTACTGCCCGATTCAAATTTTATGGCGGCTATGAAATGCGCTACTCTCTTCGCAGTACCTCACTCCTCACCCCCGCTGATACGTGAATTTGTTACTGCGCAGCGACTCGCCTCATGTTCCGCGCTGCCATAGAGTTTAAATCGGGCTATAATAAAGGCTTGTTTTACATTTTCCGGATAGACACTACCTATACGAGATTTCCTACCAGATAACTTAACTGGAACTCGGGGGTGGTAAAACAAGCCATTATAGTTTAAATTTTTACTAGTCTAATCAACGAAATATAGATTTTGTTAAAATCTTTTTAGTATTATGAAAATGCCTTTAAATACATTCTTGGAAGATTTACTTCCAAGAATGTATTTAAAGGCATTTTATCAATGTACAGTACTACGCAACTAATTTTGCGCCTCGACAAGCATTTTTCATAATTCGAATAGCAAAATAATACTAGAATCATCTTACATTCGTATATTCCAAGACAAAAAGAAAAATGGCGTCGCTCTAGCTTGGTTACGTAGTACCATAGGCATTTAATCTGTTGTTTATTCCATTATATTATAAATCATGTTGATTCTTACTTATACTAATATTGTGCATTTAGTTTTTGTGATATCAAAACAAAAATCTCTTTTATAGTCGCTATATCAAAATGTAAGCACGGCAATGACTAGAAAATACATCATATAGATGTGTTGTTTTATAATAATAACAAATTATTTAATTTCATTACAAATTTTGTTTTATTTTTCTCCTCGTCATACATGTCTTTTGAATTTGTCAGTTTCATTATAATAGTGGTTTGTGCTGTTAACATTGCTACAACATTTATAAGCGAGTGTAGAAAGCATTAAAAGATGCGTCATTTCATCTTTACACGAAATTCTACATTCTATTCATATTTACAAAAGTTACTCAAATAATGGACAAGCGACCGAAGCGTATTTTTGCACTCCAAACTGTCACTTCCGCTAAAACGACTGTGTGACTGTTGGATATGCAAGCTTCTGCCTTAAATAAGTAAATCGCTTAAGAGCCAGCAGACAACGAACACACGAAAATAGTAAGAAATAGACAAAGTATCTGGAAACTTGTTGAACGGGGCTCGTACCCAGAATTGGTTGTGTTATATGTACTTTCAACACAAAATACTCATGATGTTTAAATCTAAGTCTAAACTGCGTCCCCACTTGTACATATACATGTTCGGAAAGTGTGTGAAATACGAGAAGTAAAATGACGTTACACAGCTATCTATTCAAAACTCGTAGAAAAACAACGTTTTGAAAACCGAGATTACGATGTCGATGCTCTGGCTTTATCTATAATTTTCTTTATTTTGCAACTTTGTTGCTTTGTTCGGACGAACCTCGAATCATGTTTGAACCAATCCGACTATGGGTTTCTTAAAAGTTTTCTGCGAATTCCCTGTACATCGCGTCAGTGTGTTGTGAAATGCGCTGATGAGATGAAAGAGTCTACGATTCGTTTCTTCGAAACCACGCCAATTCCTTATCTCATCACGCCAACCTCGCGTTCATTTCGCGCAGTTTCGATCATTGTGTCATAAGCTTTCATTGGAACTTGGAATCCCCTTTTCGAGTTTTTCGGAAATATCTCAAAAAACTTCGTAGGTCATAATGAATTTTCATCTCCCCTTGTATAATTACACCCTCGGGATGTTTGCCTTCAGATAAATGTGATAGTCGGTTCAATTCAAACTGCTCAGATCAGTGTAATGCTATCTGTTGACGTGTTTGTTACAAGTGGCGATGCAGCCTTAGAAAACATTTTTAACAAAAATATAATTTGGGAACAAAATAACATACGATAAACTTTATTATTCTGCAAGTATTAAGTAGGTATACTTATGAAGAAAGTATTGGAAGGAAACATAAACCAGACGATCTAATATAAGTTAAGTGTGAAAAGATCAAATTAAGTTATTTATAACAGAAACAATATTAACAAAACAAAATAAATCTTTAACATTAAAGGAAGCTGGGCAATTTTGTATTACCAGCAGACGATACGACTATGAAATTCATTTGTATACCATCGCTCAGTTTCCTTTCTCCGCGTAAATACCTATCAAATAGTTATAAATTATACAATTGAGTAAATCTACTAAGTAGAATCGAAAATGCCGAGGATAAGAGAACAAAGCTTCTCACAACGAGTCTGACTCATCTAGGTCTGATAATTAAGCACATGTATGTACAAGAGGTCTACGACCTTTGAAAAGATCCAAACAAAGCGCAGCTCATGGTTTACAATGATGCTGCTTAGTTCAAAATACCTCGAGATAAATACTCAAAAATATTTCAATAATATATCGCCATTTAGCCAGACCCACAACTTTGTTATTACTGTGTCATTCATCGCAAAACATGTTAAAAAAACGAAAAAATGGCTCGAATATTCTATTGGACATTAATATTATTTTGTTCAAAAGATTAGTCTTAAAAATGCAGCTTCCTAAAAAACTAGACAATTTACATAGCAATCACTTACAAGATAAATAAAGGCAGTACAGTATAATTTGAACATGTGTTTACGTATGAAATATTTTAATCTCCGGTGGCTGATTAACATAAGAAATAAACATTATTGCACAATCTCCTAACAAGAATGCTGTCACTAACAATAAATTATTAGCACCCAGTGTCTGAAAGGCTCAAACGCATGTCTTGTGATTTGATTGGCTGTTGTTATTTCAGTCAGCCAATCATAATCTGACAACCAATTTCTTTATTAATTAACCTTTCAGAAACCAGATGTGTAAGTGTCTTTAGCTACAATCACAATAAAAAATCACAGTATAAATTGCAGTATGGCGTTAACGACGTCCACAGACGGTTCGTTCACGAGTACAATGTCGAATTTGTTGAGATAGTTTCTCAGGTTGCCTTCAGCATTGTTACCTAGGAAGCCTACTTTGACGACGACGTCGCAGTGTTCCATGCCCTCGGCCATGCCCGCGTCGCCGATGTTGTCGCCCATCAGTATGACGTTGGAGCGCTGCTGCACCATGTCGTAGTACTCGGTGTGTTTGATCGCAGTCTCGTTCTTGTTGTAGGTGTGGATGACCTCACCTTTGATGCCAACTATGTAGTCATCGTCGTCCATGGCTAGGAAGTTGGATACTACCTGGAAAATAAATATTAGTTGTTAATTTTATGTATACTGATATATTATCATCATTGCAACCCAAAGACGTCCACTGCTCGACATAGCTAGACCTCCCCCAAGTATCGCCACTTCGATTGGTTTTGTGCGTCTCGCATCCAGCGGATTCCTGTGGCCTTCACCAGGGCCCTGTTTAATAAACGTTACAATCCAACAATTTTGTAAATAAGCGACATATTTGTAAAGTTGACAAGCGCTGTCTATTAAACCTTACAATTATGTAAGAATTTTACAAGTAAAAACATTACAAATGCTGTTTAATAAAAGTTTACATGTGCAAAAAACGCCTGTAGATTTCGATGACTATATATTGTATTTATTGTAATTGTAAGTTGTTGTTGTGCTACAAATTACATAAAATGTAAGATTCTTAAATCGAAGGTAGAATTCAACAATCTTAGAATTTTAAAATATTTTGAATTTGGTTTTTGCATTGGTTTACAGAGTATTTTTCTATTTGTTTGATTCATAACGAAAGTCATGGTGGACAGTAATAAAATCACGATTCTCTCTCTAATATATGAGAATAAATATGTTTTATTCGGTCGGTTTACTGAAAAACTAACTCACGATATGAAATTCAAAACCGTTCACTCGTATATTCATCATCTCTACTATCACTACTTCCACTACTAGTTGTTAGAACAATTACATTTCTTCACTTATTAAATTGAGGTACTAAATTGTTAAGTTCTGACACAAGGCGAGTCCACCTGTCAGAATTGTTCTACGATTTACAAAATATGTAAATTTGTAATTACAATATTATGCGTTCAATAAAACAGTTTTCCTTACAAATATGTAAATTGCCACCTGTAAAGAGAACATGTTTACTAAACAGAAATATGTAAAATTATAGGTTCAATTTTACAATTTTGTCAGTTTTCCAAGTTATATTATTTATTAAACAGGAACTTGTAGATTTGTAACTTGTAAAATACAATTACAATTTACAATTTGTAACGTTTATTGAACAGGGCCCAGGTCATCGGTCTTGTGGGAGGACTACCAACACATACATTGATATATGCTGCCATAGACCCTTATCTTTCGAAGCTATTAGTGGAGGTACCTGGTCCCATACATTTTTGCTTTATTTAATGTTCAATGACACAGTATTGGAACAAGATCTGCAGATGTGCATACCTATTATACCAACAACACCTAAAGAAATAGCGAAGGAAATCAGACTGGTGAACTCGAAAAAAGCCCCGGGATTCGACCTGATCACGCCTTTCATACTTAAAAATCTTCCCAGAAAATGCATTTATTTCCTAGCTAGTCTGTTCAACGCAATCTTTCGAACATCTCAATATCCTGATCTGTGGAAATTCTCTGAAGTTGTCATGATCCACAAATTAGGTAAACCTGAACATGAAGCCTCGTCATATCGGCCGATAAGCTTAACGCCTGTGTGGACAAACTGTGGGAGAGGATATTCCTTAACCGACTGAAACCGAGCATGGACGCCAATGAAGTTGTTCAGTCTCACCAGTTTGGCTTTAGGAAATCTCACTCAACAATAGAATAGGTTCACCGAGTTTACCAAACAGGAAGACAGGCTTTTGAGTGTAAAAAGTATTAATAATAATAATCTCTTTAATTCAGAATACAATTCCATAATTACAACATTACAAAGGGTACCAAGAGAGGGAGAGGGGAGGGTTTTGTTCAGCGTCATTTCTTGATGTACAACAAGCTTTTGACTGTGGCTGGCACAAAGGATTGCTGGCTAAAGTGAAGGAGAATCTTCCGCACTCAATGTTCCTGCTCATACACCCGTTCTTATCCAACCGCTTCTTCCAAATAAAACAGGGCGAAGCAAGATGTTCAAAGTGAAAGCTGGTGTACCGCAGGGATCTGTTCTTGGCTCAGTGTTGTACAACATATTTACATCAGATCTACCCACACTGGATGGCATAACAATAGCAACATAATGCCGACGACATTGCCTATTTATCAGTTGATGACAACCCAGAAGCGGCCAGCAATAGACTCCAAAAACAGCAAGACGATACTCATAAATGGTTCTTTAAGTGGCGGATATGTGCCAGGTGCCAGCGCATCCAAGTCTAACCACATCACCTTCGCGCTCAGACACGGAAACACCCCTCCTGTCAGGCTTGGTCCTGATACCCTACCACACACAGATTGCGTGAAGTAGGTACCTTGGCTTCCACTTAGACAGGCGCCTAATATGGAAGCATCACATCAAAAATAAAAGGGACGAGATAAACCACAAGTTCCGCAACCTGTATTGGCTCATGGGAGGAAACTCTGTGCTCTCTGTAGACAACAAACTACTCATCTACAACTCAGTCCTTAAGCCATTATGGACCTACGGGATCCAATTGTGGGGCGTGTGCAAGCAAAACTAAGATACTCTGCCTACAAAGAGTCCAAAATGGTATCCTAAGATCCATAGTAAATGCACCTTGGTTTGCTAGGAACGATGAAATCCACGACTATCTATCATCACAAATGCCATCAGTAAACTATGAAATCGAGCGGTACAAGGGACAACACAAGGAACGCCTAACTTTGCATCCAAACCCACCAGTTACTGAACTGTTAAAACAGTGGTGGTGAAAAGGCTGAAAAGGAACCACCTTCTACAAGTGGGAGGCGCAGCACTGGCTGCTCCACCACAACGCCATTTGTCATAGAACGAATTCGCTTATGGTCCGACCACCGATTGCAAATGGAATGAAAAAGAAAAGAAAAAAATAATAATAATGTTCATTCAATGATCCATGATCATCATAATAGATTCAGATCATTACAGATTAATTCTCTCTTCCAACTTTAAATTTTTACTAGTATTCAGTTACGTATATAAAGATAACTACACCCTGCTTACATAGTAACGACGCGACGTAGACACGGACATATGCCATTAATCCGTGTATACGACGGACAATCGGCACGTTCCACCATTTGTAAACAAAGATATCAGTCACATAGCCGTGTTATAATGTCGGCTTTTTAAACTTAGTTTACTTTGTTGTACGAAGTAGATACACATCTAAAATATTATTGGAAAAAAAAATATTACAGTACTTGGCCTTAACTATTTCCTTGGTATGTACTATTTAAATGTTGTAAAATAGAAGAAGATAGCTTTGTTCTTTTAATAATCATCACAGATTTGCGTTCAAAACACTCTCCTGTAAAATCATGATTTTTAAGATAACCATAATTATATACTTTGCGGCCGTCGATTTAGTAAGGAGACTTCAGGGCTTTTGATATATCCAAAGTTCTTTCATACCCTGTAAACCTATAACACACAAATAGGTACCTTGACATGTGGAAGCAAGAAGTTGGCAGCCTTCATAGCAGCCAACACAGACTCCCCGAGACCTGCTGAGAACACCAGCACTGGCACCTGCTGGGATTTGCTCCACTCTATCATGTCTTCCACACCTTTTCTGTAAATATTATTTCAGTTTATTTTTCAGAAATACTTAAATAAAACAGCTATTAATTTACAAAAAAAAAATGCTTTTACATTAAAGCATTATGTTTTCTTTTGATAACAAAATAAGTACTTATTTTTACTTGATAGATTGTATCAACATTTTGCATATTGTTATGAAATGCACGATTAACCACTGCTAGGGCCATGTTGAATACTTAATGGCGACATGTGCAATGCACAAACGTAGCCCAGCCAAACAGGCATTGTTTTACACCTAATACTAAAAAATGAAATATTTTATTATACCTGAAACACTCCACCATTCTGTGAGCTGAATCCATTAACTCATTTCTTGGGAACTTCACACCTCTGAAAAAATAAAAAATATAATATGTAGAAAAACTTAATCGGGAAATTGATTATCAGTTAATCATCATCATCATTGACGGCACAGTTGGCGCAGTGGTTAAGCGATTGACTGCTGCGCTGCGTGTCGCGGGTTCGATTCCCGCACGGAACAAATATTTGTATGACCTACATGTATCTGTTTCGAGTCTGGGTGTTTTTCTATCTAGTATGTATTTACAAAAAAAAAAAATTGTATATAAGTAGTTTATCAGCCATCTTGTTACCATAACACAGTGGCGTGCGTTTCATAAAGACAGAAAGACACTGCCTACCCTACCTAACTCAGTATAATCTTGTTCTGATATCTATTATTATTTAATCTATGAGTACGACGAGTACCTACTTACTAACAATAAACAAAAAAATCATAAACAGTCGTTCCAAGCAAGCTCGTTCAGTATTGGGGCATTGCGCGGCACTAGCGCCGCTACCTACGCTGAGGAGTGCCTCGGGAAAGACACAAACTATTCGGGTCTAAATGTTTATATGTGTGCTCTCGTGGTCATGCGGATTGAATGGGTGTGCGTTCCTATAAATACGTGGCACACAATGTCACAATAACGCACACAACCGTACAGAATAGACAGTGTCTTTTTTACAACACGACAAATTACGAAATTATCCGATGTTTTCCGAACCGAAATTAGTTAAACAACAATTTTAAAAAGTAGCATTGTTTCATTTAAGTTTGAAGGAGGCTTTATAGATCCGTCCGTACCTATACTCACACCACCATCATTTCACTGCTATCACAAATACTGAACATCAAACAAACGCGCCGAAAGGACACTTCGAATATCCGTAAATTGATATGTCTATAAAATCAGTCAATGTATGGATATTTGAGATGGCTATTACCTACATCATTATTTAATCGACAAGACACGAACCAAAACCAACATGCAGTACCTAAGTATTTTGGCTTTTAAAATTTTCTGCCTACCCTGTCTAAAAACTCTGTGCACGCCACTGCCATAACACAAGCATTAGGTTGTTTAGCTTGGGACAAATGGTGCTGTGTGAAATGTCCAGGGATTTATTTATTTATTTATCAGAAGGCCAATTCCCATAATTAAAAACATTCAAAATCTAGTGATTGATTCAGATTGATGGTGGTGTTACGCAATTAGGGTGCAGAATGTGTGAATGTTTATAAAATTATGGTAATACCCCTCTAATAGAATTTAAATCAGTTATCAGTAGTCATTCATAGTTTATTGCAAGCAGGTGTGACCAAACAGTGATTCCCAAGAAAATTATAATTGAATACATTAAAAATAATTTACATTGCAATCATTTGCTATCTTCACACTGCAGAGTCATTTGGTGCCAACAACATTTATATTTTGTTACGCACAACAAACTACAGCTGAATGGGTAGATCATAAATTATTAAACTACACTATAAATCTTGAAATTGAATCTATAACTTATGTTTTGATAGAAGTTTAAAGATACTTACTTGAGCAATGCATGTGCGGCCACATACCAATCAATCATATGTTGGGTTTTCTCTTCTACACTCATCACAGGGTCACACTCAATGGGCTTGTAGATGCCCGAGAGCCGATTGTCCTCATCTTTATAGTGCTGTGGTATTGATGGACACTCACGGAACATACCTACAATAAAAATTTAACACTTTGAATAAGTAATATTTCTTGGAGTTTTGTCTGCTGTGCTGACAGATGTTACACAGGTAGATCCGTTTCTGCTTGTCTTTATTCATCAATGGATAGTGGCTGTTGGTCGAAACGATAAAAACCAAGTCCCGTGAATATATGAACACTAAACTTTATGCTATCGCAATTATCGTAAAAAATATCATTCAAGTTTTATTAACATATTAGCTTACCGAAACTTGTGAGCACAGTGTTTCCATTGTCCAGAGTGTGTCTTGTCAGAGTGTGGTCGAAATCTGTTACAATCTGTAGCTTACTATGTCCATCGTTTATCATTTTATTTAATTTTTGTAACAACTCAGCTTCATCCCTGATGTGGACATTCTCTTTCTTGAGTTCAGGTACATCGTTCAAACTTGTCAGAAATTTCATAGCTACAACAGAGAAATCAATCAGTAAGCGATAGTTGCTGACTAAGTTAATATTTTGTCAACTAGTTTTATCAACAAATTCGTGTTGAACCTACGATACACAAAAACCAACAGTCACCCACCAAGAAACGAATTTTAAAATGCTTACCTGCTTAAGAAAAGGTAACTGGAATTAATCACAAAGTTTCTGATAGATTATTTAAGTAATAGGTAGCGATATATTATTAGAATAATAATAGGAGAACAAGACGAGCAACCTTTGCGAGCAACCCACGTACGACCTTGATGAAGGAAGAAACAGGGGGTTCTGACATCTGTCAAGGTGTCAACAGTCACCTGCTTGTCAGCTGTCATTTCTTGGTGGTTTATGGTCAATATGTTTAGGGGAAACGGTGTTTCATCTTTGGTCTCAATAACAGTGCGACACGGTCATAACGAACGTATCCAAAAAGAGGGAAGCGCACTAGGCTCATGCGTGACACGGCGCGGCACATTTATTTATTTACTATTCCTATAGTACATTTACATACATTTTTAAATGGGCTTGTAAAAAAAATCATTAGGCATCAAGAACAGGGTCCAAGCTGCCATTGGTCAGGAGTACTGCTTTCTGAATCATACCCTTGACCCAGCCGCGCAGTGAGAGCCTCCTGAGGTGTCGAGGCTCTAAAGCCATTTACGATTATGGGTACAATTATTGCAGAGCCCACGTCCCACATGTCGACAACCTCGTGTGAAGAGTCAAGATACTTTTCTTGTTTTTTTTTTATCTTTCTCAACTCTCATGAGATTCTCGTCATGCGGGACAGTAATATCAGGGTTATTGGCTACTCCGGCGGGATCTTATGGCGACATGGAGAGTGCGATTATCGCAACCCAGTACTGGGCACGCCACAATTGCGGCGATAAGTCCCCTCTTTGAGGAGTGGCTGGAGAGGCTGTACGGCACCCCCACCTTCCGCCTGACGCAGGTCCTCACCGGACACGGTTGTTTCGGGAGGTTCCTGTTCAGTATAAAGCGGGAGGAAACGCCAGGGTGTCACCACTGTGTGGATCGCCCGGAGGACACGGTGGAGCATACGGTGGAGGTCTTTTCGGCTTGGGAGGAGCACCGCCGCGTCCTCGTGGCGGCGATCGGCAGCGGCGATCTCTCGCGTCCGGCCCTGGTCCAGGCCATGTACCTACGGAGTGAGTTGTCCACTGCGACCACATCTTAGTGCATCCCCACGTCAGTTTGAAAGAAATATTCCCTGAGACTGCAAATTTCGCGGTTGTTTCGGCATTTAAGAAACCTCGACCCCCACACTTCCACGGAACGTACAATCTCATCACTAATGACAATGGGTGATGCATCCGATATGCCGTCAGCAATATAAGGACCTTCCTATCCAGAGCGTCAAGTTCCGCCTGAGTCCATTTGAGTATGCCGAAAGAATATAAACTGGCATAACCCAACCGTTGAAGGCCTAGACCTTGATTCCGCCTGATAAAAGACTATTTAACACTTTATTCAGGCGGCCAAAGAAGCTCTCTCTTCATGTCGGCAGCATTGATGCCGAATGCTTCCGATATAGGTACCCAAATAGATTGAGTGTGTATCGCAAAGGTCCGTGCTGCTTTCAATAAAATGTGAGTAGGTAACAGCGCAATCGGGGCACACACCAGTGCTTTTGCTATGCTTTTTTTATTCATGGGCATACGTGGTAGCCGTGGTTTGAGGTCAGGTGATGTGAACCGGGACTCACGGATTGCATCCTCCAGAATCCTCCTCAATTCTAATGTGGAATGTGCGCAGGTTATCTGCAGATATAGCCCTGGCATCCCCCTCCTGATCATGCTGGTGTGTTCGCAGTGGAACCTCGGCAGGAGCATGCTCAACATTCTGGGATGGGGGAGGGTTAGTGGCAGAGCTACCCTGCATTTCCGAGCGAAGCCGATCAAATATAGCGTGATCTAATCCATGATTGTGTTGAATGACGCGTCTGATTTGACAACCGTATTTATATTATCTTTATTTATTGTTTATATACTGTATGCCAAAGCCTGCCGTGGTCAAGTCTCCTTATGAGTCTAACGATTTATTATATTATGGTTCAAAATCATTTCCACCACAAAAACCCTTTGTTGTCATTTGTCTCACTCTCAGAGTCCGATGGGACGGCAATCGCACACGAACGGAGACAGATCAGAGACGGCTTTACGTGCTTTCAGAGACACGGGGGTTGTCGCGGACCTTTAGAAGATTATGATCCGCGAATGTAAATATAATAATAATCAGACATAGCAACATTACAACAATAACTTTATGCAATGGCAACATCGATAGAACCTGTCAAATCAGTCCGACCCGGTAAGAACCAGTATTTTTAATGTCGATGTTTTAACTGAGTGTTTTAACTAGTCAAAAGCCGTGTGTGTGTGCCGTGTGTGTGCCGTGATAGTGAGTTTGTATCGGGGTTGGAGCCGGCGGCATCCCTGTATTGAAAGCTGAGTATCTAATGTTTAAGATCAATAATTAATCTCTCTAAGTACTTACTATGTTATTCACTGAACCCATAGTTCAATGAAATGCTGAATGATGATTCCATGCAAACCAATGAGGTTGGCAAAATGTGTATGTTGTAGTTGTACATGAAAGACTAAAGCTTCTTGAGATCTCAATTAGTATTAGAATGATGAATGAGGCGGTATGAAGGGCCTGAGAGCGTCCACCGTCCCGAAAGGGTACGCTTGACCTTAAAGCCTATATTAGGGAGACGGTATGAAGGGCCAGAGAGTGTCCACCGTCCCGAAAGGGTACGCTTGACCTTAAAGCCTATATTAGGGAGACGGTATGAAGGACCAGAGAGTGTCCACCGTTCCGAAAGGGTATGCTTGACCTTAAAGCCTATACTAGTGAGACGGTATGAAGGGCCAGAGAGTGCCCACCGTCTCGCCCCTTGGAAGTGAGCTTCCAGGGGGGGAACCCATACCGGGTTCCATCTGTTGAGTAGTGTAATAATAAAAGGTATGCTTGACCGTAAAGCCTATACTAGTGAGACGGTATGAAGGGCCAGAGAGTGCCCACCGTCTCGCCCCTTGGAAGTGAGCTTCCAGGGGGGGAACCCATACCGGGTTCCATCTGTTGAGTAGTGTAATAATAAAAGGTATGCTTGACCTTAAAGCCTATACTAGTGAGACGGTATGAAGGGCCAGAGAGTGCCCACCGTCTCGAAAGGGTACGCTTGACCTTAAAGCCTATACTAGTGCCCCTTGGAAGTGAGCTTCCAGGGGGGGAACCCATACCGGGTTCCAGCTGTTGAGTAATGTAATAATAAAACCTAATATTTGACATATGGTTTCAGTAAATACCAATAGCTTGATGCTCAAAATATCGAAGTGTCAGTGTCATCGATAATATCTATCTACAGATGGTGAAAGTGGCCCCTGCTCTCAAGTCTTATTGATCTGCATTCCATGCTCTATCTCCATAAAGAATTAACAAGCGAAGCAGATAAACTACAAAGGTAAAAATCACCTACTATTTCTTATCATTCGCTACGTCTGCCTAAGTTACACCCCTCAGAAGAGATCCACATAATAATCTAGTATTACATGATTCTGTTAAATGGTAGAGTCTTAACATATACGGGCAGACCTCGCGACATGGTGGAGATGCTGGGATTTGAAACTGGTTTCATGAATATTATGAGTGCCAAGAGAGCCTAATGCAGGCATGGCAGCAGTACCATGACCAGGAGTAAGAGAGAAATGAATTGACAATTTATCACCAACAGTGGAGAGTAGCAATTATCATTTAGATAATTATTTAAAGCTTTATAAACCACACTAGAAGTTGTGAATAAAGATTTAGTTGCAGTATGCACTAATGTAAACAGAGCACACGGGATGGAGCAGAGGCCACCGACACCACGACGAATTATAGATCTATCATGTTTTAATTATTTTACCATAAAATTGTAAAGTTTAATAACATTTGTTTGTAACTGAAGTTTTCCGAATGAATCGCTAGATGGCACTAGTTGCCTGAATGTGTAATAAAATTATTGTTCAAAAGAAAACGTTGCAATTACGCAAGTTGCGTAATTAAACAATTATATCATTTTATTCAGTTACATTGAATCGTAACATGTCATTTACTCAATGCCTTCTTTAAGAAGGATTGTCGTGATCCGGCCGGAAGTTCGTCCATTCCGTAAGCATTTTACTGTCAAATAACAAAATTGACGCGTCAATTTTAGAATGAAAATTCTACCCTGAAATCATCTGAATTTGAATTAAATAAAATTTAATTAAGTTCTTTTTGTTTAGACAAAGTTACCATTCAGTTAGGAATAATGTAAGAAATAATTAAGAGTATTTCAGCTGACGTATTAGTCCCGACGGATGTACGACAATGAATCGAGTTTTGCATTATTCCTAATACGCTTGCTTAAATCGATTGTGGTTCCGATTAATTTAGGTTTGTCTTTAACGCTCGATTAACGTGAACTTGATGTCTAATGTATCTGACATAAAATTAGGAGCGAGATAATGTTTAATTTTAAGTCTGGAATTTTAATCTAATCGATAAATGATAAATCTATTTTGGAAAGGAAAATCGATTGTCGTTACGATTTATACGGTTAACTATCACCCCACTAATATCGGCAACACTATTATTATACTCTATGGTCGGAAAAGTTTTACTTGTGTTGTGACGCATGGAACGGATTATTTACCCGCGAGGAAAGTTTGAATTGCAATTGTTTGAGTTTTGTTTGTTTGGAAAGTTTTGTTTGAACCTTGCCTTGCTGCTGAAATATTGTCATCTGTCGTAAAACCAAAGAGGACTCACCGACCCAAAAAAGTTAGAATCTATTGGTAAGTTATTGATATGAATATATGTAATTTGAACGATTGAACTTACTGTTGAGTGAATTGTAAATTCGATCTGAATAAATAATCATAGTCATAGCGATTTGTTTCGTCATCTATGATCGTATCCTAATAAAAACCAAATGGCCCATGAGAATTGCCATATTGTTTTTGTAAAAAACATAAGGATTGATGTGATAATCGGGGATTTACAGAAAACACCTCGACCAACTTGGGCTATTATTTTACGACCTATTACCTATCGGAAAGGATAGCTCTGAGTACGATCCGCTGCGTAGACGAAACTACGGATACCTACCTACCTACACTACTACGAGGTAAATAGACTTTCATTAAGATTGGTAGATGAAACCATACCCTATAAATTTTTATGCCATGAGCGTGCATACAAATTACAAAGAAATAAGTTTCTTCAAATAAAGATTACCCATTTACTTACTTGCCTTTAGTAACTGACACTGGCAGAAATCTGATGATTTAATTATTTGAAAGTTCAGCGAGCACCAAGCACCCAAATGAGATTGTTAATATGACTAATGCATAAATAATATTACACCTCACATAACAGGGGGGTAAGATCAATACTAAAAGTTAGATATATCACAAGAGAATATTTAGTTAAAATGTAGAATATCTATATCTTTTAAAAGTAAATGTTTCTTACTTAAAAACAAAAGAGGTAGCGAGTACCTACTAGTAATTATTGAGTACTTACCTATAAATAAATACTTGCCAAACTCAGATTTGAAGAACTTTTAACAAACTAAAAGTAAATAATAGTGATAAGTAGGTACACTGATAGAATTTCACAAACATCTGAATAGAGACTATTACAAATGAGGTAATGACATCAAATCACAATGTTTGGCTTTAATTTATTTCATAAACTCATACACTTCTAGAGTAAGTTTATGAGAAAAGGGGAATTCTCTTATTATTGTTTGTTGTGTAATAAAACAATAATTCAAAAAAACGATTATGCGGTGCATTTTAGTAAACAGCAGGGGTGTGATGCAATTTTCGGTTACAGGACCTGTGCAAATATGGAAGAATTATTGTTGCACCGCTTGCAACTATTAGCAAATCAAATCGCACATCAGTCTAGCTTATCCTCCAGCCTCTCTATACATAATGATGAGACAAGATATGACGCAGAAATTATAAAGGTTAAACTCGAATCGTCGTTAAAGAGATTTAACGAAGACCTCACTAACTACTTTCGTATGATTGATATACCTTCCACCGACGACATAGGGAAAATGAGCGAAGTTCAACTTGAAGCTGAACAGAACCTCGCCGAATTGAATGTGAAAATTAAAATGTTTTCTTCTCGAAACAATATAGTCGAACAGGGGGCCACCCAAGCCAGCAGCATTTCTAGCCGCCTGCCAAAACTAAACCTACCTGAGTTCGACGGGGACGTATTGAACTGGCATCAATTTTGGGACCAGTTCAGTTCTAACATCGACGCCAGAAACATCACTGATGTCGATAAGTTACTGTACCTAAAAGCATCTGTAAAAGGGGAGGCCAAGCAGGTTATTGACGGTTTTGACACTACTAACTCCAACTACCAGATTGCTTTGAGGACGTTGAAAGAAAGATATGGGAAGACTTGCCATTTAGTCGACGCTCATTACTCTGCGTTAACTAAAGTAAAAACTGTTGATAAAACAACAAATGAGTGCAGGAAAGTACTAAACAACATAGAACGACATTTAAGAGTCCTAGAGTCACTTGGTGAAGATATAAACCATAATCATCTGAGACATCTAATTTTCGAAAAATTTCCCGAAGACCTAATTTATGAACTTAAGATGAAATCGACTGAGAACTCCATTCAAGAGCTGAGGAAACTTTTGGAAATCATCATTACTGCTCGTGAAGATGCTAGTCGAATAACACAAGAACGAAACCCGAAGGTAATTGAAAATTACACTGTGGAAACGCTGCATGTTACACAAGAGAACAGGAGACATCCCATTGAAGCAAAGGAAAATAGTAGGAGCAATAATAAAGGAACAAGGTCGTCGAAGGGCGAGTCATCAGCAGAACCTCAAAGGAAGAGGATGAAGTTAAGCTGTATATTCTGTAATGGTAGCCACTTCAACGACCAATGCGATAAATATAAAACTTCTTCAGATAGAAAGAATATGATCAAAGACCGTTGTTATCAATGCTTTCGTCCTGGCCATAGCATCCAAAGTTGCAAATCACACAGGCCATGCTTTCATTGTAATGAACGTGGGAAACACAATAGAGCATTGTGTCCCAATCAATTTCCTTCTCAAGTAAAGTCATCTACGCTGTCAGCAATAAACAATAAAGGGGACACTGTGCTGCAAACGGCTGTTGCTATAGCCTCAAAGGAAGGAGATACTTCCCACCAGGTTAAATGTCGAATCTTGTTGGATTCTGGGTCACAAAGATCCTACGTCACCCAAAAAATCGCACGCAAATTAGATCTCCCGATTGAGGAAGAAGAAAACTTATCTGTTTTTACCTTTGGAGCAGAAGCTCCCCGAGAACTCAAGAGTACGGTAGTTAGACTGAATTTAGAAACCCGAGACATGTCTAAACGATCAATTTATGCAAATGTAATACCAATGATATGTAAAGGAATACCAGTTGCACCATGTGAGCTTAGTAACTGGAAACGTAAAGAATTGCTAGCTGATGATAGTTCATCTGACCAAGTTGATATTCTTATAGGTAACGATTACTACTACAGTTTTATGAAAGCTGAGAAGATTCAAATCAGAGACAACCTGTATCTAGTTGATTCCAAGTTCGGTTGGATATTATCTGGATTAATGAACCCGGAAACTAAAGAGGCTTTAACGGTAACTACATATTTCCAAACAGAGCTAGATGTGAAGTTAACTAAACCTGACCTGCCAATATATCAAGCGAACATATCCTCTCTGTGGGATCTTGACTCCATCGGGATAACAGATTCACCAAAAATAACAAAGGAAGAAGAAGCGATTCGAAGCTTCAATGATACTACCGAACTTATCGAAGGAAGGTATTACGTGCACTGGCCTTGGAAAGAATTCCCGCCTAATCTGACCAGTAACTTCGGAATGGCATTCGGCCGCCTCAAGAGCTTAATCAAACGAATGAATTTCGAATCAATACAGTCATATGATGAAACGCTGCAAGATCAGCGACAGAAAAGAATAATTGAAATAGTTCCCGTATTTAGTGAAACTACACATGAGGATAGACCTGTACACTACTTACCACATCACGGTGTTCAACAGCCAGGAAAACCAACTAGAATTGTATACGATGCATCGGCTAAAGTTAATGGACATAAAAGCTTAAACGAATGTTTATATTGCGGGCCGATGATACTCGAAGACCTAACTAAACTGCTAATTAGATTCAGATCGCATCAAATAAGGTTATCAGCCGATGTAGAAAAGGCATTCCTACAAATAGGATTACACAAAGAAGACCAGGAACACCTAAAGATACCTAGATTGGAATTACTGGGAGTACTAATTGGAAGCCGTTTAATGAGATATGTAGTCGACTCCCTAAAAATAGAAATAAGACGACAAACATTGTGGACTGACAGTCAAATAGTTATCGACTGGGTTAATTCAGATAAATTATTGCCACCATTTGTTGCACGGAGAATTGAAGAAATCAAGAGAAACAAAGGAATGACAATCAGATATGTTCCATCCGAACTTAATCCTGCGGATGTTGCTACAAGATCGGTGAGCACAAAAGAGGACAGAGATAAATGGCTAGTAGGACCTACGTTTCTGATGCAAGGATCCGAAACTTGGCCTACAAGCGAGGCAAAGTCCGTAAACCTGTTGTCCCGGGAGGGTCTCTCGAGGGAACCTCGAGTCGAAAGATATGTTAATAAAGAATGTCAAGATACACCGGAAAAGAATATTGACAAGTCGAGAGAACGAGAAAGAAATTTGCAAGCACAAACGAGTGGATTGTCAAACAAGCTTGAAACGATTAAAAAGGTACAAGCCGAATATTTCCCACATGAATACAACGATGAAGAGACTAATTTAAGTCGCAATTTGAGATTATTTAAAGACGTAGATGGTATCTTACGTTGTAAAGGTCGCATGATGAATGCAGACTGGACCTTTGAAAAACGCTATCCTATTCTCATACCAAAGGAGAGTGAATTTACCAATAACATTATAATGAAAACACACAATGAAAATTATCATGTGGGTGTAAATCACACCTTGAGCATCATACGTCAATCGTACTGGATCCCTCAAGGAAAAGGTCAAGTTCAGAAACTTCTGAGACAATGTTCGAATTGCGTGAAACATGGTGGGGGGCCTTTTAAGCTTCCACCTACACCAGCGCTACCGCCAGAAAGAGTGAACTATAGTGCACCATTTACTTTCGTAGGAGTGGACTACATGGGACCCCTTTTGGTGAAAGGAGAAAATGGAGAAACCAAAAGATGGATTTGTCTTTACACCTGTCTAGCAGTAAGAGCTATACACCTAGAAGTCGTTCAAGATCTAACGGCAGAAGAAGGCCTACTATCATTGAGGAGAATGATAGCTACTAGAGGCATTCCAACACTCATAACATCAGACAATGCCACGCATTTCAAACTTATGTCTGAAATACTGTCAAAACAATACTGTATCAATAAAGAAATACAGTGGAAATTCATACCCCAACTGGCGCCGTGGTTCGGGGGTTTTTATGAGAGACTAATCGGTATAGTTAAAAACTGTATGAAAAGAACATTGAGAAAACACATGCTGACACACAGTCAGTTAACTACAGTTGCAAAAGAGATTGAAGCATCTGTAAATATGAGACCACTCACTAGCGTAGACTCAGAGCTAGAACAAGTTTTAAAACCAGCAGATTTTCTTACAATGGGAAAATGTATGACGGTAGAAAGCTCGCCTGAAAACTTGGTCAACGAAGGTACTGTAACCAAAACTGATCTTATTAAAGGTTGGAAGAAAGGATTAGTCATTTTACAAGAATTCAAAGAAATGTTTCTAAACAGATATTTACCCAGTCTTCGTGAGAGGTATTGGCATTCACACAAAGAACCAAGAGTAACTGCGAAAATCGCACCAGCAGTGGGCCAGATCGTCCAGTTGAGAGGTGATTCTAAAAATAGAGAAACATGGAAAGTAGGAACGATAGTCTCACTTCAAAAGGGAATAGATGGACTATGTAGAGTAGCTAATGTAAAAATAGGTAACAAGGAATTCACAAGATCTTTAGCACATCTATATCCTCTGGAAATAGAAGACGGTGGAAGTGAATCTATTCGAGTATATAACGAATCTATAAGTGGAAGTGAAGGATTCGACACACAGGACATTCAATCTGTAGACGTCGCTATGGAACCTATAGATATAGGAAAAACCAGTAAAACTATAAATGATCAAAGAGACGAAACCAACTGTGTCAAAGATACATCAATACATAGTGAGGAATCAGTAGAGGCTAACGGGAGGATAGGTGACGATAAGATAGATGACGATAAGATCGATGAGGATAAGAATAATGAGTATACGAAAAAAGACAAAGAAGTACCAAAGGAAAGAAGAGTTGCGGCCACGAGAGCTCTGCAGAAGATCAGAGAGTGGACGCAAAACCTAATAACATTACTTTAATTTCCCGGCCGGGAGTGTCGCGGACCTTTAGAAGATTATGATCCGCGAATGTAAATATAATAATAATCAGACATAGCAACATTACAACAATAACTTTATGCAATGGCAACATCGATAGAACCTGTCAAATCAGTCCGACCCGGTAAGAACCAGTATTTTTAATGTCGATGTTTTAACTGAGTGTTTTAACTAGTCAAAAGCCGTGTGTGTGTGCCGTGTGTGTGCCGTGATAGTGAGTTTGTATCGGGGTTGGAGCCGGCGGCATCCCTGTATTGAAAGCTGAGTATCTAATGTTTAAGATCAATAATTAATCTCTCTAAGTACTTACTATGTTATTCACTGAACCCATAGTTCAATGAAATGCTGAATGATGATTCCATGCAAACCAATGAGGTTGGCAAAATGTGTATGTTGTAGTTGTACATGAAAGACTAAAGCTTCTTGAGATCTCAATTAGTATTAGAATGATGAATGAGGCGGTATGAAGGGCCTGAGAGCGTCCACCGTCCCGAAAGGGTACGCTTGACCTTAAAGCCTATATTAGGGAGACGGTATGAAGGGCCAGAGAGTGTCCACCGTCCCGAAAGGGTACGCTTGACCTTAAAGCCTATATTAGGGAGACGGTATGAAGGACCAGAGAGTGTCCACCGTTCCGAAAGGGTATGCTTGACCTTAAAGCCTATACTAGTGAGACGGTATGAAGGGCCAGAGAGTGCCCACCGTCTCGCCCCTTGGAAGTGAGCTTCCAGGGGGGGAACCCATACCGGGTTCCATCTGTTGAGTAGTGTAATAATAAAAGGTATGCTTGACCGTAAAGCCTATACTAGTGAGACGGTATGAAGGGCCAGAGAGTGCCCACCGTCTCGCCCCTTGGAAGTGAGCTTCCAGGGGGGGAACCCATACCGGGTTCCATCTGTTGAGTAGTGTAATAATAAAAGGTATGCTTGACCTTAAAGCCTATACTAGTGAGACGGTATGAAGGGCCAGAGAGTGCCCACCGTCTCGAAAGGGTACGCTTGACCTTAAAGCCTATACTAGTGCCCCTTGGAAGTGAGCTTCCAGGGGGGGAACCCATACCGGGTTCCAGCTGTTGAGTAATGTAATAATAAAACCTAATATTTGACATATGGTTTCAGTAAATACCAATAGCTTGATGCTCAAAATATCGAAGTGTCAGTGTCATCGATAATATCTATCTACAGATGGTGAAAGTGGCCCCTGCTCTCAAGTCTTATTGATCTGCATTCCATGCTCTATCTCCATAAAGAATTAACAAGCGAAGCAGATAAACTACAAAGGTAAAAATCACCTACTATTTCTTATCATTCGCTACGTCTGCCTAAGTTACACCCCTCAGAAGAGATCCACATAATAATCTAGTATTACATGATTCTGTTAAATGGTAGAGTCTTAACATATACGGGCAGACCTCGCGACAGGGGTGTCACACCACCAACTTCCAAACTCCGAACTACTACTAAAATCTTAATGTGGAAAAGCCAATAGCCCAAACCAACTTTGCCCAACCTGGGAATCTGACCCAGGTCACCAGGCTCAGCTGTTGAGCTTGATAACAAGACCAACGTTTAGCAGTTTGTCGCCCTCAGGACTTTAAATAAAACAAGTCGATTTAGACACCTTGTTAGTAACAGTTGCGTCTACCAACTAGACTAAGGCCGTGTGAGTTATTTTTTGCTGCTTCGGACACATCTCACCAACTTCGGATCGTCCACTGCAATACACCGGCCGTCTTTTAACAGGATTGTCGTTACAGGAGTGCAATAGTAAAAGATTATTTTCAAAATATTCATATATTATGTATTTATATTTTTGTTATTTTTTCTCTTCAGTATCACAAAAGTATACAAGATTTACATTCAAATAGGTTACATTAATTATGCTTTCATAGTATTGTTTAGTAAGGCTCATTTATACCAGGAGGATGCCGAAAACATGCGTGTATCGTACGTACAGCCGGCAAGAGTTAACTGAGACGTCGCTCGGATGCACATATGCGCGCAGTTTTGAGGCGTCGATGTCGAAAGTAGTAACAACGCGGGCGCTCGAGCTTCGGCCAAACCTGCGCGGCCAAAACGACTGCGAAGCGGAACCGTCAACGACGCGAAACTAAACATGAACACCTGCGCGATTGCAGCGGTCGCGTAGTTGTGCAAGGCGATAATTTTAACACGAGCAGCGACTGCCGCACGACTGACGCTCTCCTCGCGTTAATGAGCCGTAAAGACTATCGATTAAATATAAATATATATTTTTCAACTTTCACAAGCACAGCCACAAGTGTCAGGCCACTGCGGGAATGTCTAAATTAAAAGATGAAAAATTCACCACCGTGAATAAATAATATACAGCGTGAAAATAAATACCCATTACAGTACTATTTGCATGTGCAGAAAGTACCTTTTGTGGTGTTCATTTTTTTTCACACTGTATGTAAAATGTGGGATTATAATTGTCTCTCTTGATGAGTTGTCGTTGTTATAATAAATAGTTAAGTCATATTGGGGCAAGTTAGATTGTATGATTTTCTTCATTGTGTCTTTTTATTTTATATACATACTTAATAAATTCCGAATAATTTAATATTATACATAAAATTAATATTAGGAAAATATAAGGCTACTCGTAAACATACCACACGTGACCACCACTACAGTCCTACAGTTATATTTCCTCTGAATGTGCACCACTGTCCATACCACTGTAATCTTTATTCTTGATGCAATAAGATTGGTGTTAGGTTGCTGCTATCAGAGGTAAAATAACTGTGAACAGACTGTAGTGGTCAGAGTCTGGCAATGGGGAGTCGCGAATGGTTCGTGTGCGGTTACTCTATTGTGATGTGATGTGGCTTTCGGTATAACAACCCAGTATATCGCAAAGTGAACTTATTAAAATACTATAAGGAATAATGAAACAAGGATGTTCTTACAACAGTATGAAACAACAGGTTTCAAGCATGAAACATAATATGCAAAAGTACTATTTCCGTAACAAAGTCGCTAGAATTAATGTAAATATGTAATTCAAAGTAATTAAACTAATGATATTATAAATTAATCAATTCATTATTTAACAAACCTATCATTAAACAGACGTTATTAAGACAACCCAGTTGATTTATTTGTGATAATTAAACACCGTGCCAACAACAGGGTTGTCACGTGAAAAAGATTTTATTATTATTATTTAATGGATTTTAAAGAAAACAAGTTTTTGTGTAGCTCAGTACAGACATCAAATTTCCAGAATTTACAATAAACATAATGTTTATTGTATTATTTTGCAGAAGGTTTGCGTTTTATTACTATGACACGCAGACCACCCATATGCAGCGTAACCTCGCTGGCATAAGCACTCTTGTATGTTTTCAGATTCAGAAAATAAACTAAGAGCTGATTTTTCAATCATCTTATAACTTTATTCGAGGAATAATTTTGAAATTTTAACAGTTATTTCATACAAAAACTGCTAAACGTAAATTTTTTTCCTCGTTTATTAGTTATCTGGCGATGGAAAAATGTGCCCTTAAATATATTTAAAAACTATGCAAATAACGTCTATTGTTTAAACAGTTGTTTATTCAAATCAATTCGTCAGAATAACCCAACACACCCAACTTAACTTGGTACCAGGAATATGTAATACAATAAAACTATGAACAAACTTATATCTGTAAACGTGAATAAATATTTAATTATTGTGGTAAAGTTCTCTATTGCACATGTTGAATAGATCGAATAATCATAATTCTCATAATGTTGATGATGTCGTATTAATACGAACTATACAAACATAGTCATGTTAAAAATATTAACAGTATACAATATAATAACGTGTTATGAATCCGATCAGTTACTCCATTGTGAAAGTGGAACAACAGTGCGTGTTACGGTAAAAAAGCAGACAAAATTTACATACAATACAAAAAAACATGAGCGAAAAGAGCTATTCATTAACAACCAAAAACTAATTCACTTTATACAAATACATACCCAAATTATTTTAATGTACAGGTAACTAATTGAAATAAGACTATTTATTATTGGGAGACAATCAGTTGCAAATATAATTGTTTAAACAATTAATTGATCCTTCGTACAACAAAGCTACCTAGTGGTAAATGCCTTGTAGTGTAATTAATCGATCGCAAATGATTGTCTTCTAATTGTAAGTGATCGCAAGCCGGTATTAGTTCATCGTCGGTCAATCATCGCTGATACGTCGCCCTTTTTTAGGTTTTTTCTTCTGCATAGCCTCCATTCTCATGTCTTCTAAATCTTCCATAATACCTAGATGGAAAACAATAATATTTTGAATACGAAAAAAATCAGGATACTCAGGCGCCATCTACACCGGCTAGAGTATCGCAGCGATGGTCTGTGGTCATCATCGCGGCGAGGATTTAGTGGCACGGCGAGATTATCGCCGCGATTCCCTTACCCGTGGAGATGGCGCCTTGGAGGTTGTCATGGTATGGACTTGTGATGCGGCGAAATGAGGAAAATGTCGTAAGTTTTGAATATGAATGTAGATGAAGGCCAGGGGAAGAGGAAGATCAAAGAAACGATGGACGGACTGTGTGTGTGTGATGGTATAGCTAGAAAGAGGGACTACTGAGATGACCAGTAATAGAGAAGTATGGAAGCAGAAGACGTTGCGCCGACCACAAATCAATGGGGATAAGGGCAAGAGGATGATGATGACATTACGCGTATCGTTAGACTCACCAATCTTTTTGCTGATGTACTCCTCCCGCTGCTGCCGCGCGAAACTAGACTCCATCATCGGATCATCATCGTCGTCCATGTCCCGATATCTGAAATATTGATTCAAACGTGTTAAATACAAAACACAACATCACGTCTATAAATCCGAATGAGTCTTCTTACGTGTCAATAGTTCGATTTCCCGTAAGTCTTCATAAATTATAGACTTTATTTCTGTAAATAGGTTTGTACACACGTCGACACATCAAGCTATACATTTTCAGTTTTAGCTGACCTTGTATTGTAGAGGTTTTTCGTACAATCAGAAGTCAGCTTATACTGGTTATGTATAGCTTGATGTGTCGCCATGCATACAAACACTTTTACACGTCAATTATATTTATCAACACATTAATTTTCACCTGCCTAACGTGAGGTGTACTACAAACTTAATGCATTTGGATTTTTTCTCGTTTGCAAGTAAATTATTAACATCTAACCAGTGAACTACTTTCGAGATCGTGCTATTTACATCGTCTGTCGTTTCAAGTTTAAACAAAAGTGAAGTGTTATCTGCAAACAACACTATATCATGATTATCCTTTATGGGGTAAAGTAAGTCATTAATATAAATAAGAAACAAGAATGGACCAAGAATTGAGCCCTGTGGGAATCCCATTGCTACTATGGACCCGGGGGATCTTTTTCCATTAATGTCAACGCTCTGAATCCTTTTTCTCAAGTGTGAAGTAAGAAGATCCAGACCAGTGTTCCGGATCCTGTAGTGGCGGAGTTTCCTGATTAACGTTTCATGAAGAACGCAATCGAATGCCTTGGACAAACATATCGCTTAAGCATGGTGCTCAGTTCTCGTGACTTTTCTATATGAGAAGAGGCTTTTGCCCTGCAGTGGGACCATAATAGGCTGGTATTATTATATTATTATTACTTACTTGGACTTATCATAGCCGAATATCTCCTTGATGTGTTTGGAGTAGTCCATCTGATCGTCACCGTCGTCAATGAAGTCATCGAGCTCCGAGTCGTATTCTGACTCCGAATCTAGGGCACGACCTGTGACAACAAACATCATTATAAAATAAAGAAGCGTTAATACAATAATGCCGCGTATTCATTGAAAAACAAAGCTGAGCAGCATTGTTACAGCAACATGCTTTTGAGTTGCGGGAAATATATTGCAGGCAACATGGAATGTTACAGTGTTGTCGGTAGTATTTTTTCGAGATTCAATCTCCGGGGAAAACAATGTCGTGAGAGATCACGGCCGTATTGGTCAAAGCTACGTATTGCAAAATTTGATGTTGCGGGAAATTGTTTACTTTGTTTCCAATGAATATGGAGAAGAAAGTTGTATAAGAATTGAGACAAATTCGATAAACTAAAACTGTGATATCATTACCACAGCTGTTCTAGTTGATGGAATTTGTCTCCATTAAATTTCAGTATTTATTTAATAGATTGCAGTGCTTATTTTTCGTTGTCATAAACAAAAAATAGGCACTGCAATTTAATAATTATACTGGAACTAGGTATGTAGAAATGAGACTAGAAGCCGTATTAATTAACTTTTTTTTTACAATTTCTCAACCGAATCTACCTTGAGTGGTTTAACAACCGCCTAAAAGTACAGCCCGGACTGACTCTGTCTTTTATGTGAAACTGGTTCATTAATAAGGGCTTGGGTGACATTACATGAATAGGAGACAGCAAGGTTACCTTGAGGATTTTAACTACATTTTCATGCTGCCACTATCGGTTCATAGCTTCGGAATATTTTCATTATAATAAGTTAAACAACACTTACGTTTCTTTTTCTGATCCGGATGTCCTTTTCTCTTGACATCGCCTGGCGGGAACTGCCGCGAACCATCCGGCTTTCTCGCACCATTCTTGCCCAAACAATTAATGTGTTTATCAAAATCAAATGTATTCGTTACCTTCGACTTACTTGGGCCTGCTTTGTCATTATGGGCACCAACTTTCCTATCATCAGGTCTTTTAGAAGGCGCTCCTTTACTTTCAGGCATTCTTTTATCGTTCTGTTTCTGAGATCCTTCGCCCAAAGCCCTCTGTTTCGCTAGTAAAGCCTTGTCCTTGAAGCCATTCTGCTGTGGTGGCTCTCTCTGCTTTGGCACAGGTTTACCTTGGGTGCTATGGCCATTTAAGTATTTACTATCAGACTGCTTACTTGGTACGGATAATTTCCTTTCATTTGAATTCTTATCTATCCTGTATGTGTTTTGGCTCTTTAAATCTATATTTTTATTAACATCTTGCTTTCTATGATTTAATTTTGATCTATCTACTGATTTGTCAACATTTTTGTTTACCTTGTCAGAAGTCCTAGAGCTACTTTCTAATTTAGATTTTGCCTTTTCTAATTTTTCTCTGTCCCTGTTTAATCTGTCTATGTCTCGCTCAATGCGTTCTCTCTCTGCTTTCAACTTGTCAAGTCTCTCTCTGTCTGTTTTTTCCTTTTCACGTTCAGCCTTGTCTTTGTCTAGTCTTAATCTATCTCTTTCTTTCTGTAGTTTTTCAATTTTCTCCCTCTCAATCCTCTCTCTGTCAGCAAGCCTGTCAGAAGGTCTGTCGGGTCTTTCAGAAGGTCTGTCTGACCTATCAGATGATCTGTCCGGTCTGGAAGGACTGTCGTTTCTAGAGTTGGAGTTGTTCAATTTGTCTGAGACTTTCGGGATGCGGCCGAAACCAGTACTCGGTTCTGGTCTTCTCTCTCTTTCCACGTCCCTTTGTTGTCTATCATCTCTTGAAACTGAAATACACAAACGAGGATTATTTAATTAATGATTTGAAGTAAAATCAAAACTGACTTTATAGAATAATAAGTATGAGGATCGAAGCGCACGAGTGCTGTCCAAAACACGAACCATCTCTATTTGATCCCAATCCCTTACCTTTCTTACCACCTCCTACTCCTCCTTTCTCAGCAGCATCCAGTCTCTCCTGTCGACGCTGACGTCTCGCCATTTCCTCCTCATACTCCCGCTTCTGTTTCTTAGTCATCGGCCTCTCCGCACCCGGTTCCATCTCAGCTACAACCTCTTTCCTCTTACCGATCTCCACCGGCTCACTTTTCTTTTGTTCAGCCAGTTTCAACAATTGGTTGAAATCCATAGGAGGGGGCGCGGGTTTACGGAATTTGGGTTTGTCTGGCTTCGTTTCTTTTTTCTCAGGCTCATATTTTGTTGGGGGGCTCGACTCACGTTCTTAAACAAAAAAATATGAACTTTGACGTTTTCTAGTGTTAATAAATTTTAGAACTTGGAATATTTACTACAACATTAATCATCGTTATTGTCTGTTGAAGGTAATACTTGTTGCATGGCACATCTATAGAACATACAACAGTGTGGTGACAAAACATCAGTGTTCAAAACAGGTGGAAATTCCCAATGTTTGTAGAAAAACTTAGTAAACGTTGTTTATTCTGGAATTTCTAAATGTCAACCACAAACTAATTTTATTATATTTCATACTAGCTGACCCGAAAGACGTTGTCCTGTGGTCTTGAGTTCATAAAAAAATCCCATAGAAAAAAAAGAACATTATTTAGTTTTATCCAAATTAAGTTTTGCGAAAAACTTTTCTAATATTTTTATCGTAACAACCTACTTCAAACTATTACAAACATTTAAAAAAATAGCCAGGCCGGTTCAGCCTTTCTCAAGCGATGCGCTTACAAACGAACAGCATTTTATTTTTATTTATATAGAAAATAAAGGTTGCTCTTCCTAAAGCGCCAGCAACCGCAAGCGGAAACGTCGCGCGTCGCCCAATCGCAACGACTGGCCGCAGCGACTCAACGAGCATTCAGAAGAGCACATAAATGTATGAAAAACACAAAAAAATACTAAATTATTTGTTTTACCTCCATTTTCACCTTTCCGCCTTCTCTTGTGAGGCACTGGATCATCTTCGTGTCTCAAGGCGTGCTTCACTCTCTCTCTCGTGCCGTTCAGATCCTTTTTCACAGAATTGTCTACAAAAAAGAAACAAGCAGTTAGGTGTTTTTTGCGTATTCTGTGATCAAATAAACAATTTTTTACACAACTGAATTAATGCAAACAGAAATGATGGAAATCCTTTTTAAATTTATGTACCAAAACAAGAACAAAATTAAACAATTATTACTTTGTGTTTTGTATTTAAAGTAATCATTGTTTATTTGGAATAAAAAACCAATACAATCAAAGAAATCAATGTGTTATGTTGAAAAAAAATGTTAAATGATGCTAAGTGGTGTCCAATATGACAAATTATTCCTGCCTCAGTTACGCTTACGCACACAGGCAAGTAACTCTTACAAAGTCCTAAATAAAACACAATGTTATTATGCTTTCTAGCAGCTACCGCCCGCGGCTTCGACCACCATTCGACCGGCATTATATGCCGTTAATTCCTATTTCCTTCCCCAGGATTCAAGTATACCCATTCAAGTACCCATACCAAATTTGATCAAAATCGATCCCGCCGTTACGGAGCAACCGGAAAAGACTGACAATTTTTTTTTAATTGTTCTAAGTACTGTATATACTTTCATAAGCATTAAGTAAAAAGTTATTTATTTGCATAGATTAATAGAAACATGATTTTCAATGATTATTATCAAGGTGTAGATTAATGTTTTGGGTCAGGACAGTGGAAAAAATATGTAAGTAAGTATCTACAATAACAATTGATAGGATGAACAAAAGAAGAAGGAAAATGGATGCAACATATTATAATATTATAAATGTTATGGTATGATATCCATTAGAAGGTCATGGGAACAGAGAGACAGGTCATTCAAACCAAATTAGTTAAAATAGGGTATAATTTAAAAACAAACACATTTTTTTTTTAATCTTTGCAATATTTTGACTTTAAAATTAAGAATGTTTTGAATGAACAAAAACTTTGATTATTTTATTAAAAAATTCATCAAGAATAATCTACAATAACCTTACAATGAAAAAAACATTGACAACCACTGTGTGGTGGACTATAGTTCTTCCACATGGAACCTTAAAGCAACAAGAATAAAGTCCACTGTGATGCAAATTCAGATCTAAAATTACTGTGAAAGGTCAGTATTATCACCACCACACCAGAGGGGCAATTCTCATAATTTTAAGAACGTTAACAGTCTGATCTCAGTCTCAATCTGTCAAAAATTCCTCTAAGTTCCCTACATTTTGACAGGTTTTTGACATTTGTTTGTCGCCGAGATGAGACTACGACTACATATAGATATTGAACATTTTAAATTACGAGAATTGGCCTTCAGGCTTCTCATAGACAATAAATATTCCTGTAATTTTAGATCAATCCTAGAACAAACAAATTAGATATGTTTTATTGAAAAGTTGAAAGTAAATTGTTGGGTTTGGTATGGGCATAATTACGTTGAGGATGGACAAAACACATATGACTAAATGAGTGATGAATATAAATGTTGATGGATGGAGAGGGAGAGGAAGGCCAAGGAAAAGATGGATGAATTGTGTCAAGATATGAGAGAGAAGGAAGTGAATGATAGTGTAACGGTTGACAGAGAGAATGCAGAAATAAAATGTGTTGCACCAACCAAAAGTAACATGGGACCAGGGCAAGAAGATGATAATGACATCTCATGAAGTACCTACTCAAGCTCAAGACCATCATGTTTGAAACAAATGGGATAAGTGAAAATTTTACTACATTATAATTCCTGGAAAATTGAAAGCACAAGGTTTTTTTTGTGACTTCTGTTATATTTGTTGACCTACATACATATTACTAGAAATAGAATAATATACACTTACTTCCAACAGGGAATTTGGGAATGTCAGGCATTTTACTGTACTTTTCCATCATTTTTTCATATATAGCGGCTGCTTCCTGGGACTCATAGCCATAGTCATCCTGATCAGGCTGGTCCGGGCCATCACGAGTGACTGCAGTGTTGTCCCGATCAATGGCATCCGCAATCACGGACTTGTTGGCTGACTTGATGACCTTTAAGGTCTTCTGTATTTTTCTCAAGGCTTTAGGGTCTCTCAAGGCACTCAGCTCATCTCGTTTCTTCTGGGCGTGAATTCTCTTTTGCTTTTCTTCTTCATCTTTCTTAGCTAAAAACTTTTGAATGTTTGCTGACAACTTATCTCTTTGTTTCTGTTCCTTTTTAGGAGGATCGAAGCGAGCCTTATAATAAGCATTTTCCTGAAATCACATCAGAGTTAGTGATAAGTACACATTGACAATAACAACAAAGTAAAAGTACGTCCAGGTTCATGTTCAAGTTTATAAGTCCCTATATGTTAATTCTAATTATTATTGCGCAGAAACACTCGCATTAACATCAAATTACTTATCTGATCAAAAAGTATGCGCATAATATTTCGCAAATTATGTACTAAAACTCACAGATGACTTTTGTTGTTGATTTCGTTGAGCAGCTAATAAAGTCTCGCGGAACTCCATGTTTTCGCAATTTCACAATCCGGCAGAGGTACAACTTCTACGAACATAACAACATTGCAAAATTTTCACAAATTATTTTATAAAAATCGTAAAATACGTGTCATGCCCGATTTTGATACACAATCCCACCATTTTCTGGAAACGTACTGACCAGTGTTGCCAGTTTGCCACTTGCCTGCCACCTGCTAGGCGACCAGAGATAAGAGATAGTGATGGACGTTGAATGAACGAACTAGTTAATTCTACCGTTATCGACGTACTGTGTACGTATCGACTTTTCACCTATAATTGATGGAATAGTCGAATCCGTAGACACTTCACACGGCTAATTTGTTGATTAGTTGTGAGTATGAGTCATAATCATAATCGTCAAAAACATTTCTTAGAACTCTAGCACAAATAATAAACAAATGAGTTTTCTTATCTGAAAAAGGTGAATGTAGTCCATAGTTGGCATTGTTGCGCGATATTGCAAATAATTTAATCACTTATTAAGAAGATTAATTGAACGTAATTACTTAATCACTTGTTTCAGACTCATTAGAAGACTAAACAATTTGTTAATTGGTATTTTGGCTAATCACTGCTTAACTTTAAGCAACGTTTATGAATAAAGGGGTTTCATACTAGCTTCATAGATTTTTTTCGTACAACAAAAATATAATTACTTCGTTTTTGTGCAGAATTAACTCGGGTAAGTAGGTATCATTTTTGAAAAAGTTAAAGTCAAAGCATTTATTTCAAATAGGCACATAAAAGGCACATTTGAACGTCAAAAACATCCATCCATCCATAAAAACTTTCACTTTTATACTATGAGCAGGATTATTGGAAAGACAACGGTCGAACCTTAACGACCTTATAACAGAAGTTATCATCCCAAGTACTGCCCTTATCCCAATTTAATAATTGGCGTCAGCATGTCTCCTTGCCAGACATTTCATCTTTCTTATGCTGCATCCATCGTTTCTTCGGTAAGGACCGAAGAACCGAGTTTTAATTTTATTGTAATGAAGCAATTCACATTCATACTCAAAGACCTAATAATAAAAGTACTACGTCAATATTACGTGTTATTTAGCAGCATAAGATTTTGTACAACACTACAAACAAGCACACGCCCTGCCGGTTTTGACCATGATATATTTCTGTGTAAAAGTTTGTGCCCCTTAGTAGTTTTGCCCGAGCGCACGCAGAAAAAAAAAAACACCAGCTCTGGCTTACACGATCCAGCTAGAATCTAGATATAAAACTAAATTACGGAGTAATCTACTGCCCGAGTAATTGTCAGGCAGAAATCTTGTTAACTTATTGCAAGAAATCGACTATTTAATTCGGCAGAGTGCAGCTGCAGCACTAGTAAGTTACCATAGATTTGCTGGGCTGTGACTGTGACAGTGACAGATTGTACCATCTCTTTTTCTCTTTTCAAAACTTGACGGAAGACGAAAATATGGTTCGTGTGTATTTCTACGATTTTTATCTGAATATTTCAATAAAATCACTTTCTAAATATGTTAAATTAAGCGTGGCTTCTATGTAATAAGTGATATCAGTGTCATACAGCATATTATTTCTAGTCATGATGTGGAAACATTTTTGTAAATCCTATTTGTTGTTCCGCTGCAGGCCACCTCCAAGAAGAAGACCAGGAAGTTACGAGGACACGTGAGCCATGGCCACGGTCGTATCGGTAAGTTCTATTTCTTATTTCAATTATTATTGTGACAAATACAAACATAACGGGCAACTTGTTTAACCTAACCTAGAAAATGTTTCTAACTGCAAGGCCCGGTCTTGATGCCTCATAAACTAATAATTCCTGTTTTTAAACACTTAGGCAAAGTAAATGTATCGTTATTGACTAGTTCCTTGTCATAAAATGTTGTCCCTACGCATGGCTTTTGTTATTCCTATTCTGTTAGTTTACCATGACATGATTTACTACCTGGTAAATAAAGATGAGGAGTGACAAGACATTCTACTTCTTTGAAATTGATTTAAGAGGAAAGATTAGACTTAATTTGAAAACAACTTGTGTACCCCATGATTACCTTGATTTGAACATTTGAATATTCATGTTACAATGTTATTGTAACTTTCCAGGCAAGCACCGCAAGCATCCTGGAGGTCGCGGTAACGCTGGTGGTGAGCACCACCACAGAATCAACATGGACAAGTACCATCCTGGATACTTCGGCAAAGTAAGTCCAATGACCTGCCATACTTTTCTTTTTTAAAGTTATTCAAAGTATACGCAGTGGACACTAGTTAGTTGTTTTTACCTGTAACATTATCAATTAAAGTAAAAAAAGGTAAACTAAAACATGTTGTGCCAACCCCAAGTAACAGGTCAAGGGCAGTAAGATCATAATGATGATTATTAACTAAGGTGACTCCTACAGAAAAATATACAAGGATTACATGTTCTTGAATACAACAACAATGCTCACTATGTTATTTTTTGTATAGAAACAATGCTATGCTCTGGGGGTCTACTCCGAAGTGGTATCGGCCGAATGTTCGGCCATTTCCTGCTACGAAGTTACTATTTGGTTTGGTTGGTCCTGATCCTACACTCTTACACTCTTTCGAATATTGACTATGGTCCCGACCTTACTGAGTCGATCCGAACTTCGCATTTTTCAGTAATATTCGTTTCGGCCATGTGTCGGTTCGATTCGAACATTCGCACTTTGCACTTCGGAGTAGACCGCCTGATCTTATTACTAGAATAGACTAAACTTAAATAGCTGCAATCAACCTTTTTTTGTTAACATGACATTAATGTAATGATCACACTTGTCATTTTGATCTAGCAAAATGTAGGGAAATTAGACATATTTTTGACAGATTGACACTGAGATCAGCACAACAAAATTAATATACTGTGTTTCCATCATGTCCTAATTAATGCAGAATAATGGGTAAAATGCACCAAATTTCGGTATTTTAAGGAATTTTATACTTAACCACTTGAGTTTCGGTTTCGGCAGAAATTGAAGCCACGACCGAAATATTCGGTTTCGGTCGGACTCTAATTAAAATATTCAAGCATTTGAATTTGTTTAGCTAAATGTCTGGTTGCAAGACTAAGCTCCATAAATATTATGTTTCTCTATAAATATTAATGTGCCATTATGTTTGTTCTAGCTCGGTATGAGGAATTACCATGAGAGGAAAAACAAGCTGTTCAACCCCGTGTTGAACCTGGACAAGCTGTGGACCCTTGTGTCTGAGCAGTCGAGGCTGAAGTACGCCACAGCCACCGATGGCAAAGTACCCGTCATCAACATTGTCAAGGCTGTAAGTATACTGTGATAAGCTATTGAATAGTCAGGGTGTTTTTTAAGTCCACCATTTTTGTGGTTCCATTAGATAGCTAACTTACATTACATTTGTTGTTATTTGTATCTTTTAATATGTATAAGAATGCGCACATAATATGCGGCGCGAATCACCAAGTAAACAATCTGGTTGAAAAAAAGATCAATATACGAAAACAGCAGAATAATGATCAGAACAAAAAATGAACCATGCACATGATTTCTGTGCCCAAATACATATTAAACTTTCACATGCCCTCTATGAACGCCATTATAAAAAGTGTCTTGCAAAATAAACTTCAAAAATATAATAATTATGTAACAAATACACATTTTGCGGCGACCCAGTGTTCATCCCTCATCTAGAATGTCGAGGCGTAAAACGGTTTAAATCCGCGCTAATCAAATTCATTTCTATTAATTTCAGGGTTACTACAAGTTGCTAGGCAAAGGCAAGCTCCCCAAGCAGCCCGTCATAGTTAAGGCCAAATTCTTCTCCAAGACAGCTGAGAGGAAGATCAAAGCTGTGGGTGGTGCCTGCGTTTTGTCTGCGTAATTTAAGTATACATTAAAAAAGTGAAAATCATGCTTGCCATTCTTATTTTATTGTTCCTATTCTCCAAATCTATCGACTACCTACATCTACATAAATTACACAACACACAATGGGGTTTATTCATAAACGATGATTAAAGTTAAGTAACATTTAAACGTCAAAAATGTATGGTTAAACAGTCGCTAATCACTGTTTGGAGGTATGAGGAACAGGGTGTAAAGTTCACTCATCCTCCATTGAAAAGGGAGGATCCTCCGACCAGACGGGTGTTATGTCTGGCGGGCAATTGCCCAATGATTGATATTGGGTAATTGTATCTATGCTAACTACGCGGTAAACTCTGCTTGCGAGATGCAGGATTTGCGTGACGTCAGTATGACGCGGTGTTCTCATGTGGCGTTTGTAGATACCGCTACAACTGCTTAACTTTAAGCAACGTTTATGAATAAAGGGGAATATGTACAGGAAGAAAAAATGTAGGTGTATGATAAATCTATGCTAAAATAAAGCCGCAGCCGGGCGGGGCGGGGAGTATTCACTACGGCCACCCTACGTACGGATGCTGGGCTTGACTAGCAAATGAACCTGAACAACTATATTAAAATTACACTGCGGCGTGGTCATCAGTCACAGATAATCAAATTATATATAATCATGTTTTATCAATAAAATTATCTTTACCTACAAGTTCACATTGAAAAAGTCGGACCGCCAACCCCCTCATCGCGGCCGTAAGACGGTCAACGATGAGGGGGGCTGGCGATCCACGCCGCAGAGTACAGCGATTTGAAGTGGGGCAATAACTTCCCAGTCGCCACCCGGTGGCAACTGGGAATTTCACATTCCCGAAATGGGAATATACCTCCACCAACCAAAGGTTCAATTCTATAAATTCTATTGACTAACTCTGCTAGCCTAGTCTACGTCAACCGCTCACTCTCGTGGTCTCAAACCAACTGTCCCTGACTTAATACATCAGTTCCCTGAATTTCCAAAAAAACCACGCTCAGGCTCAGCCCATCTCCCCCACACTTTCGCAGAATAGGTTTCTGGCTGTCTGTACAATTTCTTCATTGTTTTTAGGGTTCGTTTGAGAAGACAAAAACTTCACTCACATGAGAACAGACAAGATACATTCAGTAAACTTATTTTAGGTAACCGTCACCAAAGTATATGTATAGTATTATAATTATTCTATACTCATTCAGCAGTTCAAATCTCAACCATTTAGAACATTGGAGGACTTTAGTCAAGGCAGTTTTCAATTATGTGTTTGGATAGCCGAGATTTAAAACCGCTGAGAGAGCTAACATTTTTTATGTACCTAAGTGGGTAGATTATTAAATACTCTGCCTATCCTTGATATCCTTACCTAGTATTGCATACAATCAAGTATTTTTTTTAAATTGAACAGACAGCTGTGCTGCTGGGGAGTTTGTTGCGCCACTTCTTCCCAGCGATAGCACTAGGAAGTGGTGAAGGGCGGGCGTTTTTGGGGGACTGTCTTTTGTAATTTTGACGTTCAAAAAGTGCTGATTCTCAGCCTAATTTGGATAAATGAGTTTTGATTTTAATAGTATTATAGAATATATGGTCTCCTATGTCCATAATTAATTATTTTGGTCCGAACACGAACCCATTAGGACGCAATGTCTGCTAGGTAGGTACTGTGGTAGGTACCTATAGGTACTTTAATTCTGTTTCGCAGAAGCATCTTCAATGAACCATGGATCATTAATCTATAATGTTTGAACTATTACTTAAACATCCTGGAATTTGAAATAAGGCCAAACGAATATTTATTCAATAATAGATTTACCCATAATAAGGGCGTGTCCGCGTGTCTTATATCTAAGCTCACTCCACATAAATCGAACGCACAAACACATTTATTTTCTTATTCACAAACTTTCAGATACAAAACCCACGTTTGCAGAGAGTCGAACCTATTATCTACTATATAAAAATAAGTCGGGTTTTCCTTCCTGACGCTATAACTCCAGAACGCACGAACCGATTTCCACGGTTTTGCATTCGTTGGAAAGGTGTCGGTGAGGTTTATAGCAAAGAACATTCAGGCAAAATAGGAGTAGGGTAGGAGTAAGGTAAGAGTAGGGTAGAAGTAGGGTAGGAGTAGGGTAGGGGGTAGCACCCACGCGAACGAAGTAGCGCCGGGCAGCTAGAAATAATTTATATGACAAAACAACGTTTGCCGGGTCAGCTAGTTACAGATAATTATATTCACATTCTGTCAGATACTGAACTCACCTTTGCAGAGTCGTACATGTTATTACAGACTAGCTGCGCCCCGCGGTTTTACCCGCATAAGTTTAGATCCCGTGGAATATCGGGATAAAAGTATCCTGTGTTGAATCCTCGTTATTAAATATCTGTGTACCAAATTTCATCCAAATCCGTTTAGTAGTTTTGGCGTGAAAGAGTAACAAACCTCCATCCATACAAACTTTAAAGCGCAGGCCACACCGCCAGCTGGCGGGGGCGGGCGAGCCGAGCGAGGCATCGTTTCACCTTTTTTCATACTTGGGTTCACACCGCGAACTAAAGAGATAAGCTACCGAAGTATGAAAAAAGGTGCGCTTGGCTCGCCCGCCCGCCCGCTAGCTGGCGGTGTGGCCTGCGCTTCACGTTTATAATATTAGTAGCTAGGATAGGATAGTAGAATGCCCAGGCAGTCCAGGCACCCAAGCAACAATCGTACCATTACCTGCTTAAACATACGTCCGTGCATGTGGTGTGGGGATCGAACCCACTTTCAGTAGCGTCGGAACCAAAGCCCTACTATTCACGCGGGAATTAAACCCACAAGCCGTAACACAGGAATTCCAAAAGATCGTAAAAAAAATACATTTAGCGGTAATCGAACCCAGTCTAAAGTTGCGATGGGCTACCCTTGCGCAATCCTCATAAAAGCAGGATATAGCGCGTCTACGACGACCGATTTATCCATATTCGCAATTAAATCCTATTTAGGACTGCATAGTTAGTCTAGTAGTCACTAGCGCGGGGAACCTGGGTTCGATACCCAGGTCGTTTTTGTCAGTAATTTCACGTGGCTAGTCTACCGGTCTATTAGGTATGTCAAAATCTCACCGTGATAACTTCGGTGAAGTGAGCTGAACAGACAGCTGTGCTGCTGGGGAGTTTGTTGCGCCACTTCTTCTTCCCAGCGATAGCACTAGGAAGTGGTGAAGGGCTGGCGTTTTTGGGGGACTGTCTTTTGTAATTTTGACGTTCAAAAAGTGCTGATTCTCAGCCTAATTTGAATAAACGACTTTTTGATTTTGATTTTATCATTCTAAGGGACACTATTGACAGTTCACTTCACCTAAGTTTTCACGGTGAGTTTGGTACAGAATTGATCGGCTTTCTGAGTGAAGGTGATAATATGGAACTTCCTAACATAACTGGCAAAATGTGGATGTAACCGACGCCCCCGCCTACTAACCCATAGAATAATAAGCGTGATTTCCGATGTTAGGTAACAAACCAAAACTCACTGGGCACCCGCACCACCGACGTGTTCGCGAACATGCACGCAACGTGTAAGCTGCACCGAATATTCCCGATCAGTAACACCTTGTCGTCAACACTGTTGACGATCGGGGAAAGTTTCATTCGTTCAGTGTTGTCGAACGTAACTTTATTTACCCGATAATTCAATCATCTGGCAGGCGCCAGGCCAGGTCATCGTGTAGGCCTGCACGAGCATCATTTAATGCGGTAAGTACATAACTTTGAGCCACTAGTGTAATCAAGAGCACCAAGAACCCGCAAACTATATTAGGTTAACATTTAATAAAACAGCCGCGTTATAATATAGCGTCACATTTAATAATACTTAAAATATGCTTGCTTAAGTAAACTTAAGGTTAAGCACGATACTTATCTATAGCTCATGCGAAATACTCAATACTTTAAACTCAAATGATTAATTAATTCATAGGATTCTTAAATATGTTTATTCAAATAATAATATAATATGCGGCATTTTAAATGCAATTTCATGTAAAAGCAACACATCTTGTAGGTATTAAATTAGTTACGAGTACATCTACTTATAAACATACTCTTAAGGTGAGTACACATCCACGCATTTCCATGTAATTGTAACTGCTCGACGGTGTCCGCACCTCGCCGTTGTGATGTGGCCGTGCCCTAAAGTGCCGCGAATTTCTATTTACAAATGCTCAAATGTGGATCCACCTTTACAATAATGTACCTACTTATTATAAGCACTGGGTTTCGAATTATTATAAAGCAAATTATACCATGAGATCAGTAAAACAATATCCTTCAGATTTTTCTTATTCAGTACTTAATTAAATCAAAGAGATTTTTAGCAGTAATGTAGCTAATTCTTTATGTGTAGTACTTTTCGCTGGAGTAACTATGCTGCAATGACAATATAAGGCATTACATAAGTTATTAAAAATGTTAGTTCATGGCCTACGAAAACTATTACTACAGCTGTATGTAGGTTTGATTAAAACTGTATATCCTAAAAGTATCAAACATTCTACCTTGATTTGGTTTCATTGGAATATTTTATTGCACATTTTCATTTTGCATGGAAAATTTATGCGTAAGGCTTAATAGCTCTACTTGTCAAATAACCATGTTCAATTCGAATGAAATCCAGACAAGATTCTACAATTTTCAAGCAGATTCCATTTTTTAACAAATGGTAACTGCTTTGTGTATGTGACACAATATACATGATTTTGTATAAATAGTTTCTGTGTTTAACAGATATTTTGTTCTTGCTTATCAGAGCTTGTTCCTTACCCACCTCATATAATTTATATGGCGTATTTTTGGCCTTGCATTCAGTAACTAGAGTTGTAAGTTATTGATACAATTTTGTGTGTAGAATCTACAAAGCTAAGATAACAGACAAGACTGCTATAAGTTTTGATAGCAGACACTTTTTGAATGTTCAAGCATTACAAATTCGAGTTGATTAACAATTCAGTCAAACATGTAAGTCTTTGTGGAGTTAAGTGTATATTGTTACTGTGTGTGTCTGCCTCATCTGTGGGACTTGCTCTGGGGGAGCTTGTGTCTGGACCACATCTGTGGGCCTTGCCTGCTTGGCCTTCTTGCGAGCAGCATCACTCTCAGCATAGTACATCCCCAGCCTAGTTTTAATAGCTGCCAAAGCTGCTCCATTGATTTCATCGTGGAAAATATTTGTGTATCTCCACTGTTTCACCATAGGACCCCTCTTCCGTTCTTTCTTAATTTTCTTTTCTGGTTTCGGTTCAATGTGATGATGCATCTGAAGCTCTGCAGCATGTCCATAGGGATTGTCTATTGTGATGGTGTGTTGTTGGGGCTCAGGTTTAGCCTGCAGCACAATAAATGCTGTTGTGGGCTGTGTTGGTCTTGGTGCAGCTGACTGAAGTAAGATCCCCATGCTCTGTCCTCCATTTGGAGTTTGATAAAAGTTAGTTGCAGTACTTGTAGCCAATGTAGCTGTTTGATATTGGTTTTGAAAGTAGTTCTCAGCTATGTTGACCAGGTGACCACTTCCTGGATATGCAATGGTCCCCAGAGAGTCTTGTGAAGTTTGTGTTTGTTGCTGTGGGGGTTCCACCTGGGGTACAAGATCCATGCTCCGCTTAGATTTAGGCATAGTTGCTGATATGTTGTCTGGGTCAAAAGTTTTGATATAATCTTTCCACATTTTGGAAATATTAATTTCTAAACCAGCAATTTTATCCAACCTGATAAAATCTTTTAAACGGTGAGTGTGAACAATAGAATAAACATGATTTCTTATTTGATCTAACACTCCAGATGGCAAGCGGACCTCTCCAGAGCGACGGTGACTATTCTTTCCACGATTGTCACTGGGGAACATGACACCATCATCCATTTTCTTACAAAGAACTCTGACTTTCCTCTCAGTTATGGCATGTATATTTTTGAAAGCTGTTTGGCACACCTGAGTCTCTCTTCCCTTGACTCTCACAAAGTATTCGAACGTGCATGTGCGGCGACTGCTTGTTTTCACCCTTTTTCTCTTAACATCCACTTGCCTCATAAGTCCAAACAAATATGCATTTTGTTCATCATGGGTTTTCATAGAATAGAAGCCTTGAAAAGTTTTCAATCGTATCTCTTCGGGAACTTTTTGGAAGCATCGTCTTCGGCAGTTGCAGTCTGGACCAGGCTGTTTAGGTGGCACCACTTTTCCATTTGCATTTATGTACTCTAGTCCTGCTATTCTTAGACGCTTTTGTTTTTGTTTGTGCCATTCTGTAAGTAATAACATGCATTAGTACGAGTAATACGGCCGAGTCAGTAGGACGTTTAATTACCTATTGTATAGATTCGATTAAATACTGAAATACATAGTACATACGTTGTACGTACGTTAGAAATATTGCGCTAGAACTATGTATGTGTTTCCTGCAGTGTCTATTGTGCGTTACTATCAAATAAAGTCAAAGCAAAGAGTTTCAGAACAATCAACAACTACTTACACAAAAATGTAGTAAGGTAGTAAGAGTCAAAAACTGGTTGAAGTAATGAAGACCTAACAATGAGAAAAATGTCTAAGGAAAAGTTAAGCGACGGATCATGTGCCTCTAGCTTGATAATCATGTAAAGATAAAACTTACCTTCTGGATTCCTTAGACGCCTTTTGATGATTTTCCCATTTTTAGTTAGCTTTACTTTTCGTTCAATATTTGAGACATCAGCCATTTTCATATCAAAGCATAATGTTGCTGCGTTTAGTGCGTTTGGTTCATATCCAAATCATCGTAACTACCACAACTCGCGAGGACGCGAGGAAACAAAACGCACGGACAACAAAACGCAACAAATATTTTGAATCTAAGGTTTTTAGACAGGCATACTTTCAACCAATATTATTTTACATTTTGCTTATATACAGGTATACTTTGAACCAATTACTAATTCAAAAATATTTACTCAAAAACCAATAACAATAATAGTTGTATGTACATACACGCTTACACATCAAGCTATTGTTAGGTTTTGTTATTTTATTTAAAATATTTCACGCAATTTGTTGTAATCTAGTTATAATTTAATTTCCTTTTGTATTCGATTATCTGTAATCTACTTATTGTGCTGGCAACTCCGAAACGTGTGGGTTTTTTTTTGGGAAAGCTATCAGTGGAAGTTAATGGCGGGAAAGCGTTTTTTAAAAAAAAGAAAGGGTTCTGTCATGATGGTCGCATCGAGGTCGGAAGCACAATTGGTATTTTCATATTGCTAGTCTCCATCTGCATATAAGTTATCAGAGTTGTTATTATATTGTAAAACCAAAACAATAAATACCTATGCGTGAAGTGAATTGAGCAGTTTTATTACATAAAGGCTAGGAAATGTATAGCTTGATATGTCGTCGTGCGTACACACGGCTACATATCAAGCTATACTTAACAACCAGTGTACGCAAAATACGCGCATTGTCGTGGAGTTGCGGACACCAGCCCGTTTTACCTATTACCTATTACCTAACCAGTGTATGCTGACTTTTGATTGTACGAAAAACCAGTACAATGCGAGGTCGGCTGAAACTGGATAGCTTGATCAGCTTGATGTGTAGCCGTGTGTACATACAAAGACTTTTTCACGTGTAGCATCAGAGGGACAATTCTCTTATTTTTAAGCACGTTCGCAGTAACCTTCAATCGAGCCGCGCGACTGATAATATTTAGCCACGAGTTCCATGGACGACAGTACACGATTATTAATCTGACATCCCACAGAGCATGAACTTGCTTTTATCGAATAGTTTTATTATTTATTTTATTTTCGAAAGGCTTACAGTCTGTTATCGGTATAATTTCAGGATACTTGTATACATACGTCTACTAAATCTACTGGTACGTCTAAGGCTTCTTTAGTATTCTGATTCCAAAATATGTTAACCTTATATTATATTTCTTGTTACTTTTCAGGTTTCAACTGTTTTGTAATTATTTCTTTTTTTGCAAATAGTGCAAAGATTTTTTTATAGTGGCAACTGAATTTAACCGTCAAAGTCAGTCATCCATTTCTTTCATTTCAGATCTGTCAAGTCAATGTCAGGTCAGCCAATAATTGGTAGCTTACTACACGTTTGTCCATTAGTAATAAACTTGTTTTGTCACGAAGAAAATTGAAAGGCGTCTACAAACAGTATTACATTGTTTATTTTAAGAATAACCATTGACCGCTCTTTATTTCGAGTTACTCGAACAATACCATAATCGTGATCTAAGTGTTAAACTACAGTAAAACCAACAGGTGAGTGATTCAACAGTACACTACTGACTACTTAGAAAAAATAGAATGTTAGATCTTTGAGTCTACACATTTGCTCCGTTTTTTTTCATAATTGGCGTGACGTTTGATTATCCATCTATTTGTTTATTATTATTGGAATTAAAAGTAAAACTGCGCCTTGTTTCTGTATTACATCTTGCAGTTTCTCTAGGCTTGCAATTAGATGCTTTTTACAGTGTTCATCTTTCATACAGATGCAAAGCAAAGTACATTACGTTAGTGAAAATCTTAATTGAGATTAGATCTAGACTAGGTATTCCAGCATATCCCATTGGCTGGAGATATTTGTTTTTTCAGTTTGATAGATATCTAGATTGATCTAGGTGTTCCTAATAATGTTATAAAGTTTTGATGAGACCTGCCTGAGTTGTTGCTGGTTTATATCAAGTAACAAAAGCTTTCAAAATGGTAGGTCTTGTTAATAAAATATGAATAACTGAATAAAAAAAGCACCTTTATTTATTTACAGACCAAGATGACATTCCAATCTCCGATGCCAAGCCGGGAGTTCCTCTGGGATGTATTTAGGAGGTTAAACTTAATTTTAATCATTAATAGTAATAAGCACTTGTTTTGTACACAAATTCATTAAATTATGACTCAGCTTGTGGTAACTGAATAATTGTTGCACCATATAAACTCAATATTAAATGTGTCATGATTAGGGATGGCAGACCACTTTATGGAATATGATCCCATTAGTGGTCTTGTGTCCTATGATTTGGTGACCATTGTTACATATTTATGAGTTCAACTGTGACTAATGAGACAGTTACTTTTTCTATTGTTACCAAACTTAATAAGCTTGTCTAACAGACGAGGGTTCAACACCAATAATGTTTGTTTAACTTGCTGGTGAAACCAATGTCAACACTAAAAATCTTCAATGAATTTATTTAGGTATCTCTAGTGTAGCTACACAGACCATTGTATTGTGAAACTACAAGGTCAAAAAAATTTACTGACAGAACTTCACAGAGGTTACCAATAGTTCTAATGAAGCTACAACAAAAAATATTTCCTGAACTCATTATTTCAACATACTATTCTTGTTGCTGTTGACACTGTCATCAGTTTACTTGAAATTGTGAATTTAGAAAATTTATTTCATTTATACCATTATATTGCAGATTCAGATAATTCTACTTTCTGTGTTTTCAGGGTTTCGTTTCCGTCCATAGTCCTTCAAGTGGACCATTGCGCGTCATTCAGATAATTTATGAAGATTTGTTTTCTTGCAGAGTTGACAAGGACCGCAGTGGGTACATATCAGCTGATGAGCTGCAACAGGCACTGTCCAATGGAACATGGAATGCATTCAATCCTGAGACTGTGCGTCTCATGATAGGTATGTTTACAATTTAATTTCTAGAGGTTTCATACTGTGTGTTTTATTGAACTGGGACAGTATTGTTTGTCTATGGCCTTCAAATACTACAATTCTAGCAAAATGCAGGGTGTGTTAGGCACTTTAATTGATAAGGAAATTAAATTTCTGTTAGGTTCTCTATTGGTGTATTTCGGAAAGTGTTTTTAGCAGTGAGTGTGTTATTTAGGCCAATTATTTTTATCATAATTTTTAAATACTTATGGACGTTTTTCTTTTTCCTGTACCTTTCAGTATTCCAGTCCCATGGTTTAGGATTTCCCATACTGTACTTTCCCAACTAGTTATGAAGGAAAAAATGTATTCTTAATATTTTCAGTTGTAAACTAATAAAACGTTTTTTTTAATTTTTTCAGGCATGTTTGACAAACAGAGCAGAGGTGTAATCAATTTCGAGGACTTTGGTGCCCTATGGAAATATGTAACTGATTGGCAAAACTGTTTCCGGTCATTTGATAGAGATAGCTCCGGGAACATTGATAAGCTGGAGTTGAAGAATGCCCTCACAGCATTTGGGTATAGATTGTCAGATGAAGTAGTTAACATCATGGTACAGAAGTTCGACAGATATGGCCGCGGCACCATCTTGTTTGATGACTTTATCCAGTGTTGTGTCACTTTATATGTAAGTTGATTTTTTCTAATAATTCATCTTATATAGCACAACTACAATTATGTAGGCGATTTTAAGCCAAGTACTTTTCCCGTGTACAGTGTGGCTTATTTGCGTTTTTTTTTTGTTTTAGACTCTGACATCAGCATTCCGCACTTACGACACGGACCAAGATGGCGTTATAACTATCCACTACGAACAATTCCTTAAGATGGTGTTCGGATTAAAGGTAAAAGTATAAACGTCTTATTGACTATCAATATTTTGAGCAGTAAAATATTAATAGTCAAACTCAATACGACTTTTGCTACAATCGAAACTTTCCATTCATCTCTGTATGTTCTGTCAATCACTCTTGTTTGTTGGGTGACTGCGAAATATACGCCTCGCGTTGTTCGTCCACGCCTCGACCCTGCTTGAGAATGCTCGTGGCCGAATGCACGCAGTGCGGACACGCCTTAAAGTATTTGTATAAAGTGCTGGCCTAGTACTGACGTGACGCCAGCATTAATAAGATAACCCTTATGCATTGATAAATGATTTTATTTTTGTAACCTATTTTGTAAGTAGGTTTGTACAAACACTTTTACACGTCAATCATATTTTAAAACTAGATGAGGTCGGCGTTTCCTATCTGACTAGTCTGAGAAGAAAGGCCGAAACAAACTCAGAGGTCACAGTCTCTTTTAAAGTCCAGACATAATCTTGGTCAGATCATATGAAGACCGTGTAGATCGATGTCTGAGATGGTTTTTTGAGGAAAGAACCACACAGATTGAGAGGACCTGTCCAGCCAGTGCACGCATTTGTCAGAAATCGTGCAACTCATCATGATACATTGAAATGCTACACACCTAATCTTCTATAAAAATGTTATAATTATAACTCTTTAATGAGCCTGCATTAAAGAGTTATAATTATAACATTTTTATCCTTATAAAAGTTAATGATTAAAATCGCGAAAAATATATTTTCGATTTTGATATTTTATCCATTTAAGGCTGATTTTTTAGTAACATTAGACCAAACTAGAAGTATTTTTTAATACAAACCGATCTCTAACGGTTAGCGTAGCTGCTAGTAGAGATCCCTGCTTAAAACCTTCTGGGTAGATGATACATTTGTTTTTCTGCATGGTAGACATATTGCCTTCATTGTAGTATTTTAAAAGGCGTATCTTCTGCAGTCATCACTTTGTATCATGATTATTCACTATCACCTTTTATGTATTAAAATTAAGCTAATCAATGTTCACGAACAAAGAAAAAGTTTAACTTTTCATATGTTTTGTGATATAAAGAGACAGAATGTGTGTTTTATAAAAATGTTAAGATGAAAATGTAAGTTACTTGTAAATTCTGATTGTATTTAAAACTGTATAGGTCTGAATATTTCTAAATGTAACTCGATGTAATCTATGTTATTTGTAAAGAAACGCCGCTGGTCTTCCAACTTAGCTTACTTTCGCAAGATGTGAGGAAATCTAGCTCAATAATACTCAATCTTTTTCTGCCTTTGACGCATGTACTGTGCTCTATTTTCGAGGCCATTGCATGCATTAAAACGATTTATATACAACGTTACTTTCAATAAGTTGGCAAGATTCCAAAAACAAATTTTGAGCGTCTCTAAGCATAATAGTTTTTCTCATTCGTTTTTATTATGTTTAGAAATCGTCCCGCCATCGTTTCGACAACGAATTAAAAGTAACGTTGTAAAGAAGATATCTAACATTCAGCAAGGGTTATATTCCTACAATCCTGCTGCGTGTCTATTGGATACCTACTCATAAGTACTTCTTACTACTCATTCAGTAACTTACTGGCTCAGTTGTTGACTGCTTGCGCTTGTCACGCATCATCGTATCGGGCACGGGTGAAGTAGTATATTATTGCATGTCAGAAAATGTAGACTCTAAATAAAACATAATTTCACTTAAACATAGGCTTGGAAACGTTGAGTATTTTTGATGGATAGTAAACGCCAACGTTCATGGCAGGCGCGGTCTTAAACGTGGGAAAGAGACGGCACAAGACATAGCATTAGAAAACCCCTAAATATTCGCTATCCTGCTCGCACAACTGACCGCGACTGCCTCATGTCTTAGCGTTTAGTGGTCTTATTCTAATAATGCTAGCTGTTCAAAAATGTTTATGACGATAAGGTCTCTTTTTTAAGTTACTCTTTTGGAATTAAGTTGCTAAAAATATCGTGTCTCGATGCACTAATAGGAAAATTTCTCTTTCGTCCAGTGTGTGCCGTAAACATCGCAGTTGAAACGGTCCCGGGGAAATGCTTTCAGGCAAACTGATACACACCAATTTTATAATAAAATTGTAAAAGGTAACGATTAAATAAGAAATATTATATTTCGATATATTATTGTAATCTGTGAACAAATAATTATCTTGTAATAGTACTTACTCAACATACCTCTACCAGTAATTCCATATTACGGGGTATTCCCCACTAGCATTTCCTAGCTAGCTGTACCCGCGGCTCTGCTCCTTAAAAACCTTGGGTAACCAATTTAATATGCTCAAACATAAATTAAATTCAAAATTATACTATATTAGTATTTGGAATAACATTTTTCTCGTTATACTCGTATTTAAAATAAGACAGCTTGTACATGAAACCGTGTTCAAGAGATGCCTTGCCAAGTGATTTATATTATAGATCTTATTTTTGTTTGTTATAACATAACATAACTATTCGAATGTTAACTTATGAGGAGAGAGCTCAAAAAATATTTCCAGGCATTTATCTCAATTTGTGAAAGCTTTGTATACCTACAATTTATATAAATGCATAAGAAAAGTGCATGTTACACTTACATATTTAAAGTGATATTTTAAGATTAATTCTGCTATATGCTATTGGTGTACTTATTGAGTAAATAAGTCAAGTTTAAATAAATCGGCTTTATGTAACTGCTAAGATAAAAATAAAACAAATAAAAAACGTTATTTTTGGTATGGTAACACCCCAAACAGTTATAACCGACTCTTAAGAAACTATTGCAGGTTGCACTATACTAAAAATAACGTTGTTCATGTATAATTTTGTATCTATGTAAAATATATTAACAAAAGATTTTATTATAAAGTACATTCTTTTATATAGATATAAAATGTAAGTAATAAAAACAGAGAAATAAGTTTTCCTCTTGCGTATCAACATCAAAAATAAAAGCTTTGGATCCAGTCAATCATTTGTAAGTTAAAAGAAAATCATTGATATGACTTATCAAAAAGAAAATAATATTTTGTAATTGCAAAGAAATTGCAACCAAAGTTCTTAAAATTATTTATTACTTTTTAAATGTGTTAAATATTATTATAGCTTATTAAGAATGATCACAATGTGCAAATTATATCTTTTCTGTTTATGGTAATCACCAACAGACTTTTCAATAAATGTTTTTTATATTAAATCGTTTCTTTTCATTATAGTAAATCTTGCTTTTAACAAATGCGTACGTTTGGAATCTCCTACGAATAAACCATAAGGCTATGTACAGTCACGAGCACTAATATGTCAACACTTGGCCATTTCCAATTGCGATTTTTTCGTGAAATTGCGAATGCAACGTTGAAATACGACACATTGCATAAACCTATGGTTTAAAAAATGCTATGTTCGTAACAACATATAATTTCTTTCAAAAATAAAGGAGTTAATAATCGCTTTTGAATAAAGCCGAGTGTATACATACTTTTGCTCGTGACTGTACGCACTGACAGGTTGAACGTTCTAGAATTTTCGCAACCGGCCGCACTGCACGCTTGGCGCCTTCACTAGTCGCCTAGCATGTATCGAACAGAGGGGTAATTCTCGTAATTTTAAGAACGTTCACAGTCTGATCTCAGTCTCAATCTGTCAAAAATACCTTGAATTTCCCTACATTTTTGACATTTGTTTGTCGCCGAGCCGAGATGAGACTGCGACTAGATTTTGAACGTTTTAAATTATGAGAATTTACTTTCTGTTGTTAAGTCACTAACTTAGACTTAACAACAGAAAGTAAATTCTATGCTTCTATTCTATGCCGCTCTAGGCGCTAAGCAAACCACGTGTCAGTGCGTATGTAGCCTAAACGAAGTAAAATTGGAAGAGGCATCACTAATTTTATAAGACAGATGCCATCCATCATATCAGTCGTAACAATTGTTTGTGGTATTTATAAATAGAAGACCATAACTATTTGCCTGACTATGCTAGTTTGATATAACAGAATGTTTAAAAAGGCTGGTCTAATCTGTCTTCCGACTCTTTATTTTCCAAGCTCCTATGGTATATTTGAGCCAAATAAGGCCCAAGTCACAGCCCATCTGTAACCACGAAAGCACCGGTGTCACTTTGGAGCCCTCGATCTCCGTCCATCTAACTGGAATCTCGGCAATTGGAATGTCTAGTTTTTGTGCTATGTACAGTAATTCTACGTCAAACGCCCTGAAACAAACGTCAACTTGATTATCGATTCATAGTGTCATACTTTCTAGCGGCGACATGACTTTATAGGAACTTTAGTGTAATGTTTAAAATATGTACGAAATTGTACGCTAAATTAAAAAAAAAAAAAAATACTATAATTATTGTAGGCAAAACACGCGCACAAACAGAAAGTGTAAGGCTGCGTCCCGAACGCTTCGTCGCAACAACAGACGGCGCCTTCTGGAATTCCGAACAAATGAATGACCTAAGAAAGCGACGACCGCGTGTTTGCGCGACCGTTCGCTTTGGCGAGGACACGGACTAATAATAAGAATGTATTTTTTGTGTTCGCAAAATAACAAGGAAAATGTAAAAAAAACTAAGCTTATCACTATTTTAATATAATGGGAATTTTTAAAATAGCGATACTAATTTGGTTAATTCTATCAAAGATTTTAACGCATTTAGTTATGTGCTGAAGATTCTTACCATCTATTTACATGGAGACTTTTAAAACATATGTCAGCTGCTTTCCTAGTGAATAGCTTGAAGCCGCACTGTGTGTCCTTAATGCCTTTGACAGTAAACAGCCACACGAGAAAGTGGAAGCCATACATCAGAATATTCCTAAAAAATAAATATAAAAATACATTATAATTATTTGAGTTTCAAAACTTATTTTACAATGGCCACCAAGAGACTTTTGACTACTTTTGATTTTTTATTCTTTAAGTTGGATACAATTTATAACTTTACAGTCAATTAAATAATTTTAGGTGCTGTTCTGTCCGTTTGAAGACCTATATTTTACGGCCATTCTCTTCTGTAATCAGATTTCTAAAATGTTGAAGTCTCTTATCTGCCAGGGCTTTTTTGTTTTTGGTTGGCAAATCATCAAATGGCCTCTCCCGCTCTGGGCTGAGCGGTAGGGCGTGTCAGACTTTAACTGACTAAAACCCACCCGTGTTCCTTCAGTTGCCTGTGCCAGGGGCCACGGTATCTCTTTCGAACAACCCGCGGCCTTCGCAGGCATCGGCCCTAGCGGACCCCGTCAGTTCGTGCTGACATCTCTTTGGGCGCGCGTGGAACACAACGCGCCGTCGACCCGGGCCTGGTCCTTACCGGGCGGCGAGCTGCCCATTGCTCGCCGCCCGCAAGCCCGCGCCTACGGTGTCCGGGAGTCGGCTGTTGACTCCCATCCAGGGCGTCTCCTGCGGCGACTAGGGCGTGAGGGCGCAGTGATTGCCTCTCCCTCACGCGCTCCGCCTCCTCCTTCGCGACCATTACTGTTTCGCAGAAGGAGGTGACTGCCTCCTCCTCCTCCTCATGCACTCTCGCTCCGGATTAGTCCATGTTGAACATGGACTAAACCCTCGCTCCGTACAATGGCCTGGACCAGGGTCGGACGCGAGAGATCGCCGCCGCCGACCGCCGCCACGAGGACGCGGCGGTGCTCCGCCCAAGCCGGGCAGCCCTCCACCGTATGCTCCACCGTGTCCTCCGGGCGATCCACACAGTGGTGACACCCTGGCGTTTCCTCCCGCTTTATCCTGAACAGGAACCTCCCGAAACAACCGTGTCCGGTGAGGACCTGTGTCAGGCGGAAGGTGAGGGCGCCGTGGCGGATCTCTAGCCACTCCTCAAAGAGGGGACTTATCGTCGCAATTGTGGCGTGCCCAGCACTGGGTTGCGACAATCGCACTCTCCATGCCGCTATGAGACCCCGCCGCCGGAGCTCTGTCCGTTGTACCGTGATTTCTCGCTGCAGCGGAGTTACGCCCCGGCGTTTTGCCTCCTCTCGTTATTGCTCATATGTGGGCGAGGACTTTGGCCTCTAACTGCCAGGGCTTATTTTTAATTGTTTCTTTTTTACATTGTTCTCACATATATAGAAGCAATAAGAATAATGTACCCAGGATTTTGTAATAATATCTTGATTTAAAAGAGTGTCCTTGGAATTTCTTGCCCGTTCTTCTCCATAGAGACCTACGTTGTGGAATGGGCAACTAGCTTCAACTTTCTGACTAACTGACTGACTATTTAATTATGACAATTCAAAAGTGCCTGTAAATGGTTTAATTGAAATAAATGGTTTGAGTTTAAGTTTTCCTCATGGTATGTATTACATGAGGGCCTCGTGGTTAAATAATAACTGTCGCACGGGTCGATCTCCTAGGTTAAGCAACTTAGTTGAAAAAAAAAGGCAAAAAGGCTAGGCAGATTGCCTGACGGTATGTACTGTACCGGTTTTCCAATTCATTTATTTATTCATGTATGTATTCAGGGCTGGTGTGGTGTCAAACTTTTTTTACAAAACAATCAGGATGTCAAATAGTGTTATCAAGAGGTTTAGAAGATTGGAATTTGTGCAATAATCGTTTCACGAATTAAAAGTTGTTAGGTTGACTGCTGAACAGAAAATAAAAAACATTATTTAGGCTCATTGAAATTACTTTCAAACAAACTCGGGATTTTTTCTGAAGGAGTAGGCAGAAACTACAGAAAGCCACATGCGGCCACGTCATGCAGCTGTTCATACAGGTGCGTCGCGAGAAATAAATCGCATTTTTTAAGGGCATCGTCAATAAAATCTGTTTATATTAGTTATAGTTCTCCAGACCGTATTTCGGCTAATGGCGCCCAATCTCAACAGAGAAGGGGGAGATACAGTACAAAAGTGCGTGCGAAGAAACATGTACACTCTCAAGAGGGAGCCGTCTGGAGTGCCATCCCATCGGACTATGAGACAACCGGAGAGAGACCAGGAACAGGGCCCACGGCTAAATTATAGTACCTACAGTATACTATAGCCTAACTGAAGCGCGCGGCGGGACGAAATTCGCTCGTGTCGATTGTTTCAACTAACTTGTACTATTTGCGCCTCTCGCCAGTATTTCGTCAGTTAGAACACCTCCAGTGTTCTAACTGGTGCAAATAGTGGCGAGAGTCTCGTCACGCATCGTATTCGCCTCAGTGTGGCTTCAACTTTATCCTTGCGTTGCGACTAACAACTGCCTAACCAATTCTTTTTTGATAATGTTACCGATCGGGAAAGTGCTTGACGGTTTGCTTGACACACAGTTAAATCAATACCTACATCTGCACGATAACCAGTTTGGTTTTCGGCCAGGACTCTCCACAGAAAGTGCTATATTGTGTCTCAAGCATGCCGTCAGGTACTATACGGACAGGCATACCCCTGTGTACGCGTGCTTCCTCGACTTGTCCAGGGCTTTTGATCTGGTCTCTTATGACATTCTTTGGAAGAAGTTGAAGGAGATTAACTTTCCCAAAGAACTCATAAACTTATTTAAATGTTGGTATGGAGGCCAGATAAATAGTGTTAAGTGGGCCGGGTCGCTGTCGGAACCTTATGGGTTGGAGTGCGGGGTGAGGCAGGGGGGGTTGAGCTCCCCCGCACTTTTTAACCTATATGTGAACGCTCTGATTGTTGCTCTCAGCAGTCATCATGTCGGCTGTCATATTGATGGAGTTTGCTTAAATAATCTTAGCTATGCGGACAACATGGTGCTGCTGAGCGCATCGGTTTGTGGCATGAGAACATTGTTACAGATTTGTGAGGCATATGCACGAGAACATGGTCTTAAATATAATGTGCCGAAAAGTCAGTTCATGGTTTTTGAGGCCGGCTCTAAATGCCCTATAGCAGTACCTCCCATCAAACTATATGGGGTTCCCTTGGTCAGAGTGGACCATTTCAAATACTTGGGGTATGTAGTAACATCCGGTCTCAGAGATGATGCTGATATCGAGAGGGAGAGGAGGGCCTTGGCTGTAAGAGGTAACATGATAGCTCGCAGGTTTGCGCGTTGTTCAGGGTCGGTCAAGCAGACCCTTTTCAGGGCTTATTGTACCTCTCTGTATGCGTGCAGCCTGTGGGTAAATCACACTCAAAAAGCATACGAAGCCCTCCGCATCCAATATAACAACGCATTCAGAGCGCTGATGGGGCTGCCGCGACATTGTAGTGCTTCGGGCATGTTCACCGTCGCTAGCGTCGATTGCTTCTATGCAACGATGCGTAAGCGAAGCGCGTCCCTGTTACGCAGAGTTCGCGGCAGCTCCAACAGCGTGCTGGTGATGATAGCCGGCAGGCTCGACTGTCCGTATATCAGACGCTGCAGTGACTTGCACGTCACCTACAGTCGTCGGCTGTCAAAATGAAATGTTTTGTGTGGTTATTGTTTTTGTGTTGTACCTATTGTAATGTTATGTATAATGTAATAAGTGTGTTCTAGTGTAAGGTTTGTGCTATTTATTATTTAATTTCTGTGTATTAATTATTATTTCTGTGTATATTTTATTATTGTATCTAATAATGAGTCCTTGTTACTTGAACAATAAATGAATTATTATTATTATAAGCGAAAAAAAAAGTCCCGTTCGTTATCACTGTGAACGAATGAAACTATTTACTCCCGATCGTCAACAGTGTCGACGACAAGGTGTTACTGACCAGTGACCTGGAATATTCGTATATCTCTCTTACCTAAAAACGCTACGCGTCGCCAAAGATTCTTTTTCTAGATGCGCCCTAGATCCAATAACAATGGCTATGCTCTCACTGACATCACTTGGCTGGGAGAAAGGATCACACTTTGTAAGGCTCTTCAAAGCAACTTCTAGTTTCGCTAAGTCTTCAAATTTAGATGCTCCATCTGCGTCAGCAAATAATATGCTGGCTCCTCTACAGCTCTCAATACCCTAAAATATAAAAATGAATGATTGTAACACAGTAATAATTTATTAAATGTGAATGAATACTTCATCATTGACAAATGGGTGCACTGACTGAATAGGTCCACTCAATATGTGTGGTTCTTTCCATAAAAGACCATTTCAGACACCAATCTACATGCTCTTCAAATGATCTGGACAAGATTATGTCCAGACTTTAAAAGAGACTGAAACAAACTCAGAAGTTTGTTACAGCGTTTCTTCTCAGAGTAGTCAGATAGGAAACACCGACTCTTCTACATAGTTAAAAAAAAATATATGATTGATAAAAGTGTTTGTGCAAACCTAATTGTAATTACAGAAATAAAATCATTTATCATTTAATAAATTAGAGCCTAGGAAAAAGCACATGAGTGCCATAAAATTAATGGCCCTGATGATTGTCTGCACATTTTTTGATGTCACTGAGTGCCATTCTAGTATGCTGCACACCTGATGGTTAGTAGTCTCCTCCACCGGAAACAAAGCTAAAATGTGTCTCTTTAAACTGAACATAGCAACACTGCTTGCCAACAGACATAGGTAAGGTGGGAGCAATTCCCCGGATGAGTTCCTTCACATAGAGGTCTGCTACTAGTCTATATCCTGTTCCAAAAGTTTTTTGTGTCAGTGTACACAAACCTGCACCGTAACACACTATCAAACTCAATCTGAATAATTTTGAAGGATATTGGATTTAAATCCATTGCTTCATATGAGCAAAAAATTTGTCTGCTCAACAACGTAAATAATGCAACGAATGTTGTAGAACTGTCAAAGTGAAAGCCATTGGATAGTCTTTTACAAAATTACCCCGCTGTTCAGCTAAAATTCATACTTACATCAAATTCTTTTGGAATAGAGTATACATATTACTTTCTGATCAATTCAGACTTACCAGCCGCACAGCACCACCTTTCCCTCTATTCTTGATCAGTTGAAGGCACCTCACTTTCTCACTGCCATACTTGATGGAGTACCCCTCAGTGACTTGCACGGTGTTGTCTCTACTGCCATCACTTACTACTATTATTTCATATTTGTATGAAGGCTGCTCTTTCACCCTGCCTTCTAAAAATTCTATGGCTTCATCAAGCATAGGTGGTACTAGAAAGATAATATTAATGTACAATAATTTTTAAATACATACTTTTTTCTACTTTTGGCCTTTATTAGCAGATTTTTTTTAATGTCTCAAAACTTTTATTTATTACACTCTAAATTAAGGTTTTTTTTTTTTAAGTCTTTATTTATTTAGGGGCTAAATTAAGGTTAGAAAATAGTACCATTGAGATTAATATCCCTATTGCGGTCATCTCGCCATTTTGTATGGAAATGAAAATATAGTAGCCTACTTATATATTTTGTCAATGTAGTATTTAGGCCTCTATTATAGCAGGATACTATATTATACATGCTTCTAAAGTAGGGTTGGCAACCTTAGGTAGAAATGAACAAGAAGGATAATATAATAATAAATAACTTAACTTACATCTCTCTTCCTCATTGTAAGCAGGCACTACTACACTCAAGTGTACACTTTGTGGCTCTGCAATGTTTGGGAACTTAGCTTTACTCTTGGTTTTAGGATCATTGTAGGTGGCCTCTTCTTCGAAGCGTTCCACCACTGGATATGGTTTTGTTATCACATATATTAGGATGGATATCTAGAAAATACACAAATAAAAACTCATCTTATCAGTTAAATCTTGAAGAAGTCTTCATTAATGAACTATAACACATTTATATGAATAAGTAGTTCTGTCGGAGAGTATTTTAGATCACCGATTATTTGTTGCCAACAAGACACTTGATCCACGTATTTACTTGAATTCGTTGTTTTTACTCACCGAAACAAGTAAGGTTACAGCGGCCGCAGAACCATATAGAATTATAGTCCAAATAAATATAAATAGATCCATTGTACTATTTGTGACTACTAGCTTGTTTTAATTACTATTTTTTTTATTGTTCTTTCTTACTCGTTCAAACACAATTTGCTGAACTTCAAGATTATTCAGAGGAAATAACGGAGCTGAAAATGAAAATATGCCTAACCTACTGTCATTGATGATTTGTCTGTCGTTTCATGACGTTGACACACGACGTTTAGTTATTTTCTTATTTTAGTATTGTACGTTTAGAAACCAACGGTGTTACCAGATCTGAGCAAATCTTACAGACAAAGAACATTGTTCGCGTTGCTTGTTTGCGTTGTTAACGATAAAAATAGGTATATTAATAGGTATATTTAGTATAGTAAGTTTTCTATCTGACATAAATAATATACGATGTCAGTTCTGATTATAAATTAAATTAATTAAGTAGGTACTACCAATAACTTGACATGATGTGATTGTATTTATTACCTATCTCTTATTATTATTTTATTTTTGACTACTTACTAGTGTCCGACCAAAAATGGTTTTTACGACAGAAACCGAATTTCGTTTCGTTGTGAGGGAAAAATGAAGAAAACGTTGTTATAATCAGTCAGTCTTTATTTTTTTATCTCACACACATATTTTTTATCAGTTCTCCATTGTTTCATCGAAAAGAAAAATTGCCAAATTATCACTTCCCAAAAAAATTTCCACATAATTTCATTTGCCAAATTATTACCTACTTAGCAAAAAATCTCTTCACAAATAATCGTAACGCAAACCTAATGTTTGGCAAGTGAACGTTTAAACAATTACTTGTTTACCAACTAGTAGGTACTTTTACCAATTTATATGTAGTCAAATTTATATCAGTTGGAATAACTCATTCTACGCGAAATAAAATTTGCCAAATACTTAGGTATTTAGTATCGTCAGTTTTCAATTCACCATTTCTAACTTTGAAGACGTTTTATATTACAAGGCTGTTTTTTCCACTTGGGACAAATTCTAAACAGGTAATATTAATATTAACTATTCTGGTAGTGTATATTTTTTAATAAACAAAAAACAAAATAAATCACTTTTATCATTTATCATAGGTATTAAGAACAAATAAACTTCTTCGTCTAAACTTATTTCGTCATTTTTTATGACACTTCAGCAACAACAAAAAGTAACCACAAAAGCTAAACGCCTAAATACTTATGTAACACTTATCCCAATGCAAATATGAAGTAATACCTACTTACGAAATAATAATACCTCTATCAAAAACAAAATATTAACTTCAAAAACCTCTTCTATTCTTCTAGACTTAATTATTTATTTTTAATAAATAAGTAAAAAAAAAAACAAAAGCTAAGCGACTAAATTAAAAGCTAATCGTAATCATAAGAATGCAAAAGAAGACGACGACTAGATAGGTACCTATCTACTAATAATATTTCAAGACGGTATCTGTAAACAGCACGTGAACGCGGCAAAATGTCTTCGTCGCTTGAGATTCAAGCGCGCAGAACATGACCGACCGCACCGCGTGAAATTCCGAGTGTAGTTTCGGTATCGGTCGTAGTTTCGGCAGGTTTGCCGCCGAAACCGAAACTAAACCGAAATTAGTTTTTTTTGCCGAAACTCGACCGAAACCGAACATTCGGTCGGACATTACTAGATATCTATTTACCCTCTATTAGTATCTTACTTAAACGGCCAACGCGCATGCGCGTTTTTCGAAATTTGACCATGTGCTAGCGGCGCGCATGCGCGTCCATACAAATTACTTAACTTTCTTGGAGTGCTGCGCAATGCACAATGGACGCACCTGTGCGTCCATTGTGTATCTCTATTGTTTCGAAAGCATCATAAAATAAGGGTCGGTAAGGGTGTCTACACACCTGTTCCTATTGTTACATACGATAGTCGGTTGTTACATGAGTAATAATTATGTTACGGGTGGAATAATATTCGTAAATACCCACCACAACTTGCTTTCCAAGTCGTGTCTATATGTAGCTATTATTGACATTTATTTGTGACCGTGCAATAAAAAAATAAAGATAAAAATATTATTTTTTATTATGAATTGTTTTTTTACCCACGCCCTTTCCTTTGGGCGTGGGTATCTCTGGCCGGCGGCACGGCCGTTTGGCGGGCCGGCCGTCGATGATGACGGCCCTCTTTGCTGCCTGCAGCAAAGCCGTCATTGTTGGCTCTTGAACCCCGCCGCCGCCGCTCCCCGTGGCTCCGCCGACGGCGCTCGGCCCGGCCCCGCCGACGCCGCTCGGCCCGACCACGCCGACGCCGCTCGGCCCGGCCCCGCCGACGCCACTCCCCCCGGCCCCGCCGTCGTTAGCGGCAGTCGGAGGCAGTGACTCCGACGGGACCCAATTGCTGGGATTTGTATCCTCGTCTTGCCTAACAAAAAAATTATAAAAATGTAATAGGTATAACTTCTAAGAAAACTGCACATATCACAGCGAAATATTTGTATTAGTATATAATTATACAAATTATGAAAGAATACTTACAGAAAATCTTCTTCCATTTTATTATTCTTGCTTTCGCGCTATTTTCTTTCTCGCTGACAGCTAATTTGCAATGCAAGCGACAACATACTATCTTTTTAGTTTATGGCCATTCAATATCAGGCTACAGTCATCGGACCATACTGCCTAGTTTTACCAATGAAATGTGAATTGTTATAATTATTTCAAAATAATGTGTCATATCTATATTGTAATTAACGAGGTAATTTAAATATGACTGTGTCTCTGTTTGTACTTCTGGGCGGCGGTGGTCATTATTTCAGCTCGAAATTACTTCTACCCCGTATTCTTTAAATTTTCTTTGCAAGTACAAACTGCCTTCTCTACATAGTAATATATTATACATACTGAACTACTTTCAACTCCCTCGTTGGTCTCGTGGTTGCAAATGCGACTGCTGAACGTGGGGTCCTGGGTTCGATTCCCAGGTCGGATAAAGTGTTATCCCGTCTCATTACAAAACGAGTTCTAATTTTAGACCCAGCCTAAGCTAAGCCTAAGAGAGTTATCGTATTTTAAACTTTATTCCGACGAATGTAAAGTTCGTAATGCAAAATTGACAATTTAGACTCGGCTTTAACATCAGTTTTTCTATTATGAACTTTAACTTTCGAATTATAGTTCGAAATTAAAAAATGGCTCGATGGTTTAAACCTGGCTATAAAGACAAACCTTGTTCGCGTTATAATCAACTTTGAAGAAAACACCTATTTCATATAATATTATGGTTTCGATAACACTACTAGGTTCATAATACCATACTAAGCTAAATCCATATCTGTCATTACTTAAAGAGACGATCGCTTTTGAATCTTGCGTAAGTGTAAGGTAACACTAACACCTAACCTACTCCACAATTAGTTGCACCTTTATTTACACTTATACTGACCTCATGTTCTTCAGAAGGGTCAGGTGCGTAGTATTCGCAACTGGCGTCCGTGTATGACCAGATGTATGAATATAAACGAATAAAAAGGAGTCGCATCCGTGGCTTATTGTAGTTTCTGCCCACACCCATGGGAAGAAGGCGTGTTTATGTATGTACCCTTATGTTCAGTAGAAGCGCGCGTCGGTGGTTGTCCTGCGCAGGCGCAGTGCAGCTGATGCGTGATGGGTATAAACTTCGTCTCACGAAATAAGTCTCACAGACTTGGCGCTACAGTCATGCGATGGTAAGTTCCTAACTAAATAATAATAATTAGGTCCACAGCAGTGGTGTACCAGTCAGCAAGGGTGGCCAAGTCTTAACAGCCCCGACTTATGAGGTGTAGGTCGTGGGTACAAACCCAGACAGGAGCTTTATTTTGTGTAACTAATTTCATAACCACTGCTCTCAAAACGGTGAAGGAAAACATCGTGAGGAAACCGGTATGTCCTAGAACCACAAATTCGAAGACCTGTGGCATCTACCAAGAGAGGAGGCCTGTGTTCCAGCAGTGCTGTGTGAACATTATAGGCTGATTATTATGAGTTCCACTTATTGTCACGGGCCTTTTTCTCATGAGACGGACTTTAGCCAGCCAAAGTTTACCTGCACCCTTATTATTTCACCAGTTATTATTTTTAAGTACTTACTGATAACTTTAAGTCCCATTTAATAGGGGGCGAGCCTATTAGCATCGAGAGGAGGCCTGTGCCTGTGGCCCAACAATGGGAACGTTATGAGCTGATTATGCTTGGCTGGAGCTGGTTGCTATTACTATCAACCAGGGCTGAAACCTAGACTCCAGCTGCTATTGAGATTTTCCTCTTCAAATAATACTATCCGACCTGGGGATCGAACCCAGGACCCCGTGGTAAACAGTCAACATTCGTCGGCTATGGAAAAATGAAAAATAAAAATATATCTGTATTTTCTGGAAATCCTATGACGCCAGCAGATCAAGCTACCCGAATCAACCTTGAACGCTAATGCATTAGCGAAAAAGTTGAAAATCTATTAAAGAAATTTGACAGATTGTAGTAGCTTGATGTGCTGGCGTCTGTACATAGGATTTCCAGAAACTACCTACAGATTTGATAAGCAACTACAAATTTGTTTAGGAGGCATAAAGGGTAATAAAACACTTGTAATTTGATTTCTTCCTATATTTTTATTAAATATACTTGTATACCACAAAAGTACATATGTACTAACAAAAAATTAATGAACACTTCAAAATAATACAATAGGCGGTCTTATCGCTTTCTGCGATCTCTACCAGGACTTGGAATGGACAGAGATTTGCCTAGACATAAAATATTTTATTATTTTGCATTGAGGATTAAGTGAACGTGGACTTCAAAGTTCTTACATTTATCAAAAATACAAGACTTACCTATGTCATAGAGATAAAATAAATAATTATTAAAGATGCTGGCGAAAGGGCTCTTCAAAAAAAAGTTTATGAGCGGTAATCTAAAAATAATATTAATTTACTATTTAATTTTCATTCTACTGTAATTTTAACACAGATGCCAAGGAAATAATATAAAATTCTAACAATTTTGTGTCACAGTTATCTACAAAAAAATTAAAACAACAATACACTTTACAAATAACTTATAACATAGGAGGTTGCTATGGGGTAATATTTTTAATTGCATAGGTACTTATACAAAAATATAGATGATCGAAAACCGATAAAAACGTGCATGACAACGCGCCGTATAAACGTGGTCTTACTGGGTAACCTATGTTATGATCTTTATTATAAAAATGAATCGCTGACTGTGTTGCTAAGCGCAAATCTCGAGAACAGCTGAACCAATTTCGCTAATTCTTTTTTTAGAATATTCCTTGAAGTTCGAGGATGGTTCTTACGCAGAGAAAAAATAAAAAAATAGGGTAGGAGTAGGTTAGGAGTAGGGTAGGAGTACCTAGTGTAGGAGTAGCGTCGGGCTGCTAGTTTACAATAAAACCTTATTGTGTAAGTAGTTAAGCAATACAAAAAGGCTCGTATCATCAAAGTTCTCCTGCACCCCGCTAGCGTGGCTACAAGACTGGTAACATTGCCGGGCAAAGATCGTACACTCTGGTCAGAAAATTGCTAACGTGTAACAGGATAGACCATGGTGTCCGAAGCTGAAGTAACTCAAGAAGCGCCTAAGCATAAACCCTTTCGCTTCATATGTAGGTAATTCTAATTAATTATTAACATGAGCGCGGGAGAGTGCAAGGCTAGGAAAACATTAACTAACCAATAGAATTCTACAAACAATATGTCATCTTTTAGTGGAATTCTATTGGTTAATATTTGCACTTCTCCGCTCCACTCCGCCACGCTCTAAATGAGAGGCAGGTTCTTAAGAGGCAGTCTGAACTCAAAGAATTCCGATAAACTCAGCAACCCACCCCGTGCCGCCATTATTCATGGTGGTTACAAACACTATCTTCACAAAGTTATCCTCGCTCGTGTAGTCGGCAGGTACGTCCTCACAGAAAGTTCGCACTACTACACCCTTACTGTCCACCAGCTGCACATAATTCTGGTCGCAAGTAATACCCAAGTCGAACGTAGGGAAATGTAGCAGTAACCGTGTTCCTAAGGGAGTCTCAAGCTCCCACTCGCAGCTCGATACCTGCCTGTAAACGTTCGGATACATGGGACTGGTGACTTTACCCACCACACTTTGCAGTTTTCCACCACACCCACGACCTTTATCGGATATCACGTAAACCAAATCGAACATGACACGATCACCAGCATCTTCATGATTGTGCAATAATAAATATCTACCAGTGGAGAAGATAGGGTTATTATTATCATATTCTGTGAGAATTTTGTTAAGTCTTGGGGCACTAGCGTTATTTCCGTCAAGAATTTCGAGATAACATTTTGAGTTCCAGTAACTTGGGACGGCGCTCAAGAAATACACAGATATCGTATAGTTAACTGGAGCAGTGATCAGGGTGTAACAGTCATGGTCGGGATTACTATCAAAGTCAGTTACATAAATAGCCTGAACTCGTCCGTGAGGCTCCGTATAATTTCTCCCACAAAATCCTGTGAACACTGCTTCTATTTCCATACCTTTATATACATTAGAATCTGAGTCTGCTGATGTGATTATGTTAATAGACGTAGTTCCATAAACATAAAAGTCCGTCGGTTCCTTACGCCCGCACAGCTCAAACCGATCGGGAAAGCGTAATGTGCTGTCGTAAAACGAATTACGGCTAAAGAAATCATCCGTCCGTTGGTTCAAGATAAAATCTTTTCCGAGGGTAGTATTTTGAACGCCTGGAGTACTCGATATCAGCAGCTTGTCTCTATTGCAGCGCTTTACGCCTGTACTGTCAGTGACGGGGGGCTGTATGTCTAAATCTTTAACTGTGATACGTAGTAAAATGTATGGAGACGCACTAACATCCAAGCGATATACGCAATGAAGCCCCCGAGGGATGGAGCCTGTTTCATAACCGGGAGATTTCAAGCGTTGTGGCGTATTGCTCACTGAAATGACGGAAGTCCCACATAGTGCCGGCTGAGCTGTTAATGTGGACACAAAGCCTTGGCTACCTATTTCGCCATCCGTGGACAGCCTGATGCTCATCACATTTCCAGATGATATTAATTGCGGTGGGAGGCTGTGACCACAATAGGTTCCTATTAATAAGGCATTAGGATTTAAGCCATCCTTTATTTCAACTAAGTCGCAATCGCATTTACTGTACCCTATAGCTGTTTGGTTGACCTTTTCACAAGGGGCTACGTGGAACGAGGTGAATTTGATTTTAATAACAGTGTCAGGTGGTGATGTTATTGACCAATGACAATCTAAGAATTCTTCGTATACAGTATGACCCATGAAAGGAGATTTCAGGACTTGCGATGACGCGGTTGTTAAATTAATAAGTCCACCACATTTAGCTGCTTCAGAATAGCTAAAGTAAACTTGAACTTTGAAGCCTTTAAGGCTTACACTTGCGTCTGATACAAACTGTAACAACGCTGTGGTCCCTTTGCTTCTAAGTGTTGTCGTTGAGTTGATATTACCACACATTAGCGCTAAACGCTTATCATCATCAATTTTGAGTCCATCATACACTGCGATATAATCATTATAACAATCTGTTTGGCTTTCTAAGTCAATATAAAGGAATTTAAGTACAACAACCTTAGTAGGTGGTGCTTCAATGAACCACGTGCAGTTCATATTTGTTTCGTAATATTCAGAAAGCGATGATGTTAGAACCGCACTATCGTTTACTCTGCCTCCACATGAATATATAAAATAAGCAATTTTAAATCCTTTCCTCTGTATATATCTATCACTATTAAATGACAATGATACTGTTTCAGACTGAGTTGTGACGGGGGGAATTTTGTCACCACAGTAAACTTCGTATAGATAGCTATAATCTGACTGGCTTGATACTGTTAAATTATCAAACAAACAGTCAGGAGTAGAGCCTTCTAGTTCAAAATCAAGGAACTTGAGTACAACTTTGTTATTTGGAGCAGATATGTCATATTGGCAATGCAAACGCGGTCGGTAAGAATATGGAAAACCTGGACTATATAAAAATTGTTCTTTAACAGTTGCTACATAATTTCCACCGCATATAGAATCCCATTCAGCTTTGAATCCATCGAGATTTTTATCAGCATCTGTGCGTAAGACAACTTTCATGCGATTAAAAGTGGAATTATATATAGGTGGTGTGTTTCGTCCACATACCCTTGCTATCTCCGTGTAAACGTCGTCTTTCCAGTCATAAATTATGACAGCATCTTTAGTGCAATTAGTTGTTTCCTCAACAAAAAATCTTTCTACAAATTTAAGAGATACTCTGTAGCCTAAATCAGCCTTTAATTCCCAGGAGCATTCTTGGTTAGGTAAATAATTTTTAGGATAATTTGGCGATACAAATGTGTTTTGATATGAACTAAGTAATCCGCCACATTGGCCAGTAACAGCTCCAACCATAAGTTTTATATTTGTATTGTTTTTCACATTCGAGTGATACTGAATGTACATATTATTGAAATGCGTAACTAATGGGCTATCTAGAAATGTTTCTTTGCAATAATCACCAATTCCAGGTGCATTTTGTCTTGTACTTGAACTTATTTTCAAAAACTCCTCATCACAATTTAACGTGAAATGCCCTTCCATTTTAATTTCAACTCTATTAGTCGCGCCAGTAAGAATCCAAGCACAATCTATGGTATCATTATAATAATCAGGTACGTTTAAAATATTTACAGGATTTTCTCCTATTTGAATAACACCACCACACGGTTGAGGTTTCCATTCTAAATGGAAGTAAAGAGAACTCAATTTATTTTTTGTTGCTTTAATATCAATTATTGGTGATGGAATTCTGTACGACACATCAGTGTCTCCGCAAATTTCCACAGAAAACCTACTTTTAATAGCTGACCTAATAACCACTTGAGGATCAAAGAATTTACAACGTGTTCTGGCTATTGACGAATTTATCTTGGCCGTTAAAAATATAGAATTATAAGTAAGATTTGTTGTAAGAGCATTATAATCATTATTAGTGTTTGTTTGACTATTATAATGCCATGCACAAGTATAAGATCGGTTCAACTCCGGCGAATCGAGAACCTGGTTCATATCAGATAGATCTCCGCCGCATAGCGCTTGTTCATCAGAGCTAAACCTAGCTTTGAAGCGGTGCGAGGTAAACGTACGGTTGAGCCATACATAAAGTCCCAATTTGTTTCCAGAAGACTCAAAAACGTTTGTTCCAGGAATATAATCAAAGCTAGGAATTGATTGTATAACGGTATGAAAGTCAACGTCATTGAAAATACCAATTCTGTGCTTTTCTGCGTCCATGTCTATAAGTTCCAAACGCACTCTTCGAGACTTATTTGGCACTATTACTAGCCATTGGCAGTACCTTAATGTGGTTTCTTGAGGATAACTTGGAGATGTTAAGTAACCTTCTGAAGCCGTTATTACGCCACCACACAAAGGCCGGGAAGAGTTAAAGCTGATTCGGAATCCTCTATTGTCCGACATTTGAACCCATGAATCCGGCTTACCGATATAAAATTTGATACTAAACTCGTTTCTTGAAGTTTCAATCGGCTCAAGGGAGTGATCATCATCATTACATAAGGTTTTTAGTACGGTGATAGTGTTATTAACAAGCACAGTTTCTTCAATAGTTATTTTGGTTCCACAAGATAACTCAGATTGAGGTAACTCAACATCATCGGGTTTAATTCGAAAAACGTGTCTTGGAGGTCCTATAATGTGCCACTCGCAAACTGTCCCGTAAGAAAGCTTTTGCATGTGTGGGTACCCAGGCGATGTCAGTTCGCCGGCATCAGTGACAATGGTTCCACCACACGTATCGATAGACACGTTGGCTTTGAATCCATTTCGTGGTTCTGCCAACTGAGTTATGTATTTAATATACATTGTATTGCCAGTACTCTTAATGGTTCCAGGTCTATCCTTGCCACAATATTGGCCATGTAGAGGAGAATACTTCGAAGATCCAAATCGTATTTCGACAGCTTCAGTTCCGCAATCATCTACATAATCCAAGTCAAATCTATCAATAAAATCTATTCTAATAATTTCTCCAGGTGGGCCGGTAAAGACCCACTCACATTCTGAATACGGAACTGGCACTGATGGATACTGTGGTGAAGTTATTATTTCCCAATTGTGGTCAGAGGTAAGAGATGATGTTGAACCACATTCATAATTGTTCTCTTCGTAATTAACTACAAAACTTTGATGCATGTATGATCCCTTTGAAACGAAACTTATAAATAAAGTATTACTAGAAGTAGTTATATCTGCTTTATTTTCGTGATCATAACCGCAATACTTTCCACTTGCCAAAAGGGGCGCTTCCTCGGAATCGCCATTCCGTAAAATAACGTATGTTGTGCAATCGTCATTTTTATTTGTAATATTAAAATGATTTAATTGTAATTTGATAGTCCTGCCGGGGCGCACTTTGACGACCCAGTTGCATTTCAATCTGGACCATTGCCGTACATCCCACCAAGTCGGACCGACTTCACCGGACAAACCAGTCACGAGTCCTCCACAATTAGACTTGACTTGAGCAAGAAATCCTTTTTTAGTAATGGATGAATCTGTTTTGAATTTAATTTTCATGTAAGTAGTTGCATTAAAGTCTATTTTGGAGGATTCTGTAGTACATATGTTTTCATTGACAGGCTTCCAATTTCCAGGGGTGTCAGAGGAATAAATAGAAACTTTATCTGCAAAGCAAGCGTGGACATCTTCGATATTAAAATCTAAGAAATGTAAACTTAAATGTCTTCCCACTTCTGATTTGTAAACCCATTCACAATTTAAATTATCTGAATAGTCCTTTGGATAATTCGGTGACATGAAAGTAATCGTATTGTTTCCTGGCGAAACTGTTACAGTCTCATTCGAACCACAGTTTATTATATCTCCAGTTTCAGGTTCAGAATTTTTAGAAGCTTTTGTCCAACTCATATGAAATATCGAACCCATATTTGATTCATCCGTTGTAAGGGTAATGTAAAATACACTGGAGGAGCTCTGAATGACTTTTGTTTCAACCAGTACACCATTAAGTTCTTCTAAAATTGGAGCAGTTGAATCATATCCATCATAAACAGTTAATTTGTTATAGTTTACCTCGCTGTGTGAATAAATTTCCAAAACATCAAGTGTTATAGTTATAGTATCTGAATCGGTAACGAGCACACGCCAACTGTATTCGCCAGAGCCTAAATATCGAGTGGGGTACAATGGTGAAGATACCTCGCCACCATCTCCCGTAATATCATTTTCTCGTTGAAATCCATAATGTAAAAGAAAACCTTGACCACTGGTTTTGGAATTACTGTGGAACTTAATATATATTTGTGATGCTGTGCTATGATTGCTAGGAGTTTCACTACTACAATATACACCCAATAGCCGACCTGCACCGTTATTTTCGCGAACTTCTACGTAGTCGTCGTTACATCCTTCAGAGAATTCTAAGTCAAATCGCTCGAATTGGACATATGCAGTGTTTCCAGGGGATGATTTTAGTACCCATTCACAATCTGTGTTTACAGGATACGGGCCAGGGTAGTTTGGAGACGCAATGGTTCCTTCTTCTGAAGTTAATGTACCTCCGCAGGCGTTACTAAGTGGTGAATAGTGCGCTGCGAACATTCCAGTAGTTCTACCGGTGTAACTGCCGAACTCTATCGTCAAGGCACTGCCGCGGCTGACAATCATAGGTGGAATTTTGCGTCCACAGTATTCCCCGATTAGCGGAGCATTACTGTCATCTCCGTCGAGAACTCGCAGGAAAGAGGAGGGACATGATCTATTTGTGACTACATTACTGTCTTTGGGCAACGACATTAAAGTTAATGTTAAATATAATTTTTGATCGGGCGAATCCGCAAGAATGGTCCAAATACAGCTTTTGTTGGTATGTTGAACAAAGTTGTCACTTTGTATGATACCCTCATGTGCAGCACTTATAAGAGCACCACACGTAACAGTAAAGTTAGCTTTGAAACCTTTGGCACTTCCAAAAGGATCGGTTTTGAATTGCACAACTATGCTATTGTATTTGCTAACAAATTGTGTTTGATTTGAATTTGGACATATACGGTATGTGTAATTTGAGGTAGGTCTATAGTTCTTATCATAATCGTAGATTTGAATCGAGTCTCCACAGACACGTTCCCCATCATCGAATTCTACGACAGAATAAAGATCAAGATCCATAAAGTTAAGTTCAATACGATGATATGCGGGGACAGAAATATACCAAAAACAATCCAAATTATTGTCGTAATTCTTTGGGTAGTTCTTAGAGTATATGAAGCCAGATTTGGAATTTATAGCACCTCCACATTTGGAATTGGCAGATTGAAATTGTGATGAGAAGTGAACATCCCTGAGCTTTGACCGTTTGGACAAACGCACCAACATGAAATTGCTATCAGATTGCACAGACACTTGTTGTCGATGGCAAATTTTTGTAAGAAGTGGAGCCATTGTATTTTGACCGTTATATATTTCAATAGCATCAATAGAACAATTAGCGTTATCTGTCATATAAACGTCTGTAAATGAGATTGTGATACTCTTACCTACTTGTGTTTCTATCAGCCACTCACAATCTAGATCCTTGTCGTTGGTTTTACTTTTATCGAGGATTATAGAGCCTGTGGATTTTTTAATATGTCCTCCACAGCCATAACTGATCCATTCTAAACGGAACCCAGTGCGGGGCATATAAATACCAGAGGAAAATTTAATTTGCAATGTATTACTCTTTGTACTAATTGGAAGCGGAGTTGTACTGCCACAGATTTTACTAGAATAATTTGGATCGGATAACTCTTTTGTTTGTAAGTAATCTAGATGGCAATTATCTTCGTTGTTAATGCTATACCGAGATCTCATCCAATTACGATAAAATCGGTGGGTTTTGTAAACATCGAAGTGTGTGAAGGTTGCATTAATTTTATTTCCTTTGGGAACTGTGATGCTCCATATACAATTTAAGCTCAACGGGTAATTACTTGGATAACCCGGACTTTCAATTACTCCGTATCTTCCGGTTATATTGTTATTACATATTGTTTGATAATTAAACAGAAATCCTTTACCCCCCTGGTATACATCAGACCTGAATTTAACGTACGCATAATTAGTTGATGTTTCGATGCTAGCTAGCTCCGCTGTCATGTAACAATCTTTTCTTAAAATAGAGGCACTCGTATCGCGACCGTCAAAAATTTCAACATAATCATCTCTACAATTAGGAGTTCTTTCAAGATCAAGCTCTGTGAATGTAATGCGGATCCGTGAACCTTCATTGGTAACTATTCTATAGAAACATTCGGCGTTCTCGTTGTAATCATTTGGATAGTTCGGCGATGATACAGTACCAGAAGGGCTCGTCAGTGTTCCTCCGCATCCTGTTATAGTACCATCCCATTCAATTTTGAACCCAGTCCCGGTTAAATAGAAGTCAGAATGAAAATGAAGATGTATGGCATTAGATAATGATACGATTCGTTTTGATTGGAACATCCCACAATACTGGCCAATCAATGGTGAATTTTCGTTGCCACCATTTCTTATTTCTAAAAAGTCTCCAAGGTTACATTTATCTCGTATGGGACGTTCTATATTAAACTGTGAAATGTTGAGCATGATTTGTTGGCCAACCGGCACCGTGATGATCCATGTGCAGTCGCGATTGGGTTCGTACGACCGTGGCCATCCGGGAGAGTATATGAAGCCATGAGTTTTAATATACGCTCCGCCGCAATGAGATTTTTCATCCAAAAATGTATACGATACAGAAAAACCAGAAGAACGAATGCTGCCATCAGTCTCGAAGTTTAACATGAGCCGGTTAGTGGACGTGGTCATAACAGGAGGCGCATGACTACCACAAAATTTGCCCAATACATTATTTTCATTGTTATCATCTATCTCTACCAGCTCCAGGTAATCGCTGCCACAGCTGGGCATGTCCTCAATGTCAAACCTGTTCCATGTTAACTTTATGTGCATTCCTTCAGGAGCAATTAGTAACCACTTGCAGGTCTGATAGTTTTTGTAAGTAGCATCTCCAGAGGGATGATTTATTAATCCAGTGGTCTCTCTGTGAATACCCCCACACTCTGTATCGATAGTAGTATAGTTAGCATAGAATCCCGTTCCCGAAAGACTTAAATCTGATGTGAATTTTATGTACATATAATTAAGAGTGGATGTTTGGACAGGCGGCGTGTGCGCGGCACCGCCGCAGTATTTGCCTAGTAAAGTAGAGTTTTGGTCATGGCCGTCCCTGACCTCAACGCTATCGTACCGGCAGTCGTAGTACCGGTTATCTTCTATATCAAAATCTTGAAATGATAATTCTATTGCTTTGCCGGGAACTGTTTTGATGATATAAACACACACTTTGTTCTCTGGATAACTGAACGGATAACCGGGTGATTTTATAATTCCACTATCACCGTCGATAGTTTTCTCGCATATGGCCTCGTACGTGATTCGAAATCCTTCGGCGGGCATACTTCTATCAGTTTTAAATTTAAAGTATAGTTCATTCGACGATGATGTATATGATTTTGGAAAAGTAGTTCCACAAAATTTCCCGACGAATCGTGAATCCGAAGATGGACCGTCATAAATTTTTAAATAATCATATTGACATCTAAAAGACCGTTCCAGATTGAATAATTTAAAGTCGAGTTTTATCTTGGTATCCGAACTAGTTTTAATTTTATATTCGCATAATAAATTACTTAAGTAAAGCCCATTATAAGTAGGAGAGACAAGTTCCCCCTTATCGGCAGTGTAGTAACCTCCACAGCCAGGAATGCCTTCGACAGGCGCGTAAGCAATTTGGAATCCATTTCCCGCACCGTAAGCGTCTGAATGAAAGTGTATCAATATATCGGAGCCTGCCGACTGCACGGGCGCGGGCTGTGTCGTGTTACAGTACTTATTGATAAGCGGATCCGTCATATGTTCACCGTCATAAATAGCTAAATAGTCGAAACTACAGTTTGAATGTGATTCAATATCGAGAGCAAAGAAATGTAAGTTAATCCTTTTACCGAGAGTGGTCGTTAAGCGCCAGTAGCAATCACGATTAGGAGGGTACGGGCCGGGAGAGCCGGGGGAGCTGATGTGACCATGACTGGTGGCGTCCACCTCCCCCCCACACACTGGGTTTATACTAGTCCAGTGTAGTGCAAACCCGTCTTTAGCTACTGTTTTGTCTGAATGGAACCAGAAATATAAATTGTTATGACTTGATACAATGTTACCGCCTTTAGGATAATTATTGCCACAAAATCTTCCTATAAGTTGACTAGAAGATTTTCGACCATCGTGAATTTGTAGGAAATCGTACATACATTCGGGACTTCCTTCTAAATTAAATTTACTGAATGTAACATTAATTACTTTATCGGGAGCTGTGTGTATTACCCAAGCGCATTGAGAATTATGATTATACGTTGTATTAGTTAAAGGATAAACAATGGTGCCTTCTTCATTATCTAGAACACCACCACAAGACTTTGTCCTTACCTGACACAAGGCGCCCGAGAACTGTGCCGCGCACTCACAACGGAAGCCTCCAATTGCACTGTCGTCTGGTCTACATATTCCTCCGTTGTGGCAAGGATTCACTCCGCAAACGGCGGTGGCCATTTCACAGTGAGCGCCGCCGTAGCCCTTGAAACAGATACAGGTGTAGCCGGTACGAAGGGAATGGCATTGTCCGTGGATGCCACATGGATTGACTTGACAACCATCAGTGTAGTTGCCCCCTGTTGCAACGTAACAGCCACTGATTCCTACTCCATCGCCTTCCATGCCGTCAGGGCATATACATTGTGCCGATTGGCCAGTTGGCGATGCGCTTTCTATGCACTGCGCAGACGGGTGGCACCCTCCATGACCGATGTTGCACGTACCTCTCCAAGAGCACGTAACTCCATCACCTTGGTAACCAGGCGGACATGAACCACATATTCGGGAGCCAATGGTGTTGTGACATGTCACTAAAGGACTGCAGCCTCCGTTGGGAATAGTTGTGCATTCGTCGATATCGTAACAGCTGTGACCGTCGCCTTCGTAACCAGAAGGACACTGTCCACATCGGAATGAGCCCGGTAGATTGATGCAGTCAACCCTGGGGTTCACGGAACACCGAGGACCTTCATATGATTCACATTCGTTAACATCTGTTAAGCAAGCGAGACCGGTGCTATTCGTTGTCCACCCCTGGTTGCATATGCATTGAACGCCCACTCCCGCAGACACTTGTATACAGGTTCCATGGCCACACATTTCAAAGTTACCACCCGAACAATCCTTCTCCTTCCTAGTGCAATGTAAGCCAAACCACCCAGATTTGCACAAACACTCATAAAATCCTGGTCTGTTGATGCACGTAGCTCCATTTTGACACCCAAGGTCCGTTCCAGCAAAATTCCGGCATTCGTTTACATCGACGTCACAATCTCTGCCTTCCCAATTTGAAGGGCAAAGACAATGGTAGCCGTTTATTAAGTTGAGGCAAGTTCCACCATGCTCGCACGGATTAGATTGACATTCGTCTTTTCCTCTGTTATTTAATTGAACTTGTAGATTTAGCACTTTCCTGTGAATATTGTTAACTTTCCGCCAAAGCAATGTTATATTGAAAAGTAAGTCATTCGGAAGCGTAGAATCCTTGCTCTCCAATCTCTCAAGTCTTTCTAATATACCGTTTATGTTCTTGTCGGTGTTTTCACTATTCGATGGCTGGTACTGCGTTCCTTCACTCGGGACGTTTGGTTTGAGTACGTTAACATCACCAACAAAGATGCTCGATTTCGGTCCATTGGGGCGTAGATATATATTTTTATCAAATGCTGGTTCTAGAATTAAATCACCCCCCGAAGTCTTGATTTTTGGACGGTCCTGGTAGACTTCACAATCAAGAGGAACAAAACAAAGTACGCCTAGCAGGAAGAGGCAATTTCCGAGTATGCTGGACATGGTCCATGTGTCTAGGTAGACGGTTGTGTTCGCACTGTGGGCTGCACTGGTGTTTCCAGTACCACTATAACTTGTATTATCAAAGGGGGCGTATTGCTGTACGCCCCTAGCGATGATTACTTGTTTATGATTAACCAATTCGGGCCATCTGGTGTAATCGATGATATGTGTTTTCTAGAATATCATAAGATTATATTACTATTTATATGATTATGAATTTAAGCCGGTATCGGGCTGTGGATTTCGTGGTTATCCACGATAGCTTTCTCGCACCTCATGTTTATTCGATATTCTAGGGATGGGCCGAACGTGCTGTGAACCGACGAATACGAACTTCGTTTTAGTGACACGTCGAATATTGTTTAGGGACTAACCACTTAAGCGCACGAATATTTTTATCGCCTACTGGAAGCTCCGTACATTCTGTTCGAATTTTCTGAGGCAGGAAATGTATAACAACAAAAACTTAACTAACTTTTGCCAGCTATCGCAGAATCCTTGATGTTTTTGCAACATAACCTGCCCTTGTTAAAATTTAAATACCATTAGGTAATATTTCATAAGTTAAGATTTCATTAACAATTATATAAAAAATAAAAACAGTTATTTCAATGTTTATTGGTCAAAAATTTGATAATGTTTAGAATCGGCTTCCAGTCTAACCGGTTGCAGCGGAATACCAGTATTTTACATGGAGGGACTGCCTATCTGACCTCCACAACCCCGTTTCAGGGTAATAGGATACCCCTTGGTAAGACTGGTTTTCAGACGGTTCGGGCTTTTGACTAAGTACCCGTAACGACTGTCAAAGATCTACAAATAAAACACGGGAACAATGGCTTAACGTGCTTTCCGAGACACGGAGGAGTTTCGGATTTTTTAAAGAAGGTTACTTATCCACGAACGGACCGCGGCAAGTGCAGCTTATCCTGTGATCGACCCGTGCGGCTGTTATTATTTAGCCAATCAGTAACAAGGAAAGAACAATAAAAATACAAACAGGCATTTAGCTATTTTTATTTTTATTAGATTTTATTTGACTGGTTTAGTTTTATTGTCTAAGTGAGAACTGTGGAGTTATTTTAATTTTTTCTTGTATCGAATGTTCGGTATTTGTACCGAATATCGGTCGAATGCACTGGGCCCGCGTGGTAGATTATAGCCCACTCCCTCTCGTAGAGAGGAGGCCTGTGTCCCAGCAGTGGGAACAATATAGGCTGGTTATGATTATGATCGATCGAATGCCGAAATTCAGTTAAACCGAATGTGAAATGAGTTTCGGCACATCCCTATAGTAATACGATTTTTTGTTGCGGTATCCACCCCTCACAATTTCGTATTACCACTAATTGCTATATAAATAACAGTAATAGGATAATAACATGAACACACAAAGTAGATTTACTCGTATGAAGATAAATCTATTAATTTCCGCTCTTTATTAGTGGTTATGATGGCAATCATGTCCCTTGGTTTTAATAGGTTTTTAATGTTTTTATACTTTATTTATCCTTCTGATAGATTCTTTTATATTTTGTAAACGTGAGGACTTTGACGGCCTTGTAGACTTTAGATCTGTAGACCATTTTTTAATTTATCAAGTACTTGGTACTTGTTGACAGGCCTACGCTGTCCTCCCATACCTACTGTAATTTGAAATTTTTACAATGTTTTTACAATGTTTGTGGACCGTGGAGTTTTTTGAAACGACTAATTGGAACCGTGCTAGCTTCTGACGTTCATAAGTGCCCATGTTGGTTTATGTGAAATAAAATATTTTGATTTTGATGCCAACTCAAAAACTGCTCACGTAAATCGGCCCGGATATAATCAAGGAGAAAGCGGTTTAGATATTTGAAAAAAAAAATCGCAAAAAACACATTATGTAAAGTTTCAGTAGGATCTACTAAATACCTAAGTATAATAATAATCTTATCATCTTTAGCTAATGTTATTAATTTGTCCGATGGCGGTAAATGTAAAGTCACCAAAGGAGATAAGTAACTAGGGTCGTCGGATATAGTTGAAGTTTAGTAAGAAACCGATGGATGTTTTCGAATGAAATTTAATTTGTTAAATGAACTGTTGGTTTTCTATTAATTAATTTTTTTTTTCCATGTAGGACTTACTATTTTTCCAGCAATAACTTATCAAAGACTCACCCTATATTCATCTTGTTCGTCGTTCTTCGTCTGCGGAGGATCGCAATCATATGCGACGCGTCTAGTTTGCGGTCTGTCAGGAGTTCCAGGCTTTACCCTCTTTTACTTTTATAACTTCTGTAGTAACTGGCGAAATATTTGTTCGGATTCTGAAGACAATAATATTTATCATAATTCTGTTCAACTTCTGCTACAGGACCAACTCTAAAATCGTGAAATGTTTCTCACCTTTTTTATTTCTAGCTCGATAAACTGTTACCATAGATTCAGTACATGATTCTGAACGAACGTAGGTTAATAAAAAGAATCTGTTGTTTCATAGAAAAGTGCAATACCGACGCGGTCAAAATATTATATATAGGTATATACATATAGGGACCAGCAATTAAAAATAAAATCGACAAACAGTTTCTACTTTAGGGGATCTAAGATCATAAGCTCAATTCGTGGGAACAGTTTGCGCGTCGATCTCCCTTGGCACTCTGTATTTTAAAAGAAGTTCGGAAAAACATCGTGTGAGAATCGAAAAGCATGCAACGCGAAGAACAAGACTGATCAATGCTCGTACTTTCTCGCGACCTGTGCCCTGCCTGAAGAGGGACAGTTGCCATCATAAATATTTAGCCGTATCAGCATTATTAAAATCATCAAAATGCGGTGACGTTGGGAATTTGAAAGCGAAAAAAAATATGTTGTAACAGGTACAAAAGTTTATTACAAAAATCTCACAATCAGTCAGTTTTAGATTTAATATGAATCAAAATAATTAACTAATCAAGTTTTTTACATAAAATAATACAAATGCAAATATAAATGGCAACTGCAAATAATCACAAATAATTATCTTTATCCTACTAATATTATAAATGCGAAAGTTTGTATGTATGGATGTATGGATGTTTGTTACTCTTTCACGCAAAAACTACTGAACAGATTTTGACGAAATTTAGCACACAGATAGTTTATAACCAGGATTAACATATAGGATACTTTTTATCCCGACATTCCCACGGGATCGAAACTTATGCGGGTGAAACCGCGGGGCGCAGCTAGTAAACAATATTTTACGTTACAGTTTGTCACAGGCGTATAGAGTATGACAATAAGTTGTTATATTGGTGACAAAAAAACTTTAAGAAGGAACACTGGTATAGCCTGATTCGAACCTGGCGGATCGGAACATTAGGCGAGTTTCTGCGCAGTAGCGATTTCACGTGTGTAGCGCACTTCAGCCGATCGATTCTGTAAAAATCTTACCGTGACAAAAAGTTAGGTGAAGTGAGCTTAGAGTGAGCTGTCAGTAGTGTCAATCTCTAGCATTAGTTGGCATGACAGCTCACTTCACCTAAGTTTTCACGGTGAGATGGTTACAGAATCGCACTGCTGAGCCGCCATAAAGTTTGAATCGGGCTGTATTTTTTATTTAATGGATACATCACATTAATATTGTGTAATGTGTTATTTTTGGGTCGGTAAACCGTTATACTCTTTATTATTCTATACGCTTGCGACCGTTTCACTCACAGAACGAAAAAGTTTAGCAATTTTCAAAAAATATTTTACGATTAGCGAGCACTTGTCACCTTTTAGTTAAAATAATAATTTTCATTGATCATCTTGGCAGTACGAAGTCGAAAAAGTACCCTATATAAATATCATGCGCGATGTATGTAAAAATTTGCTTAACATTTTCATTCCCCGACAGTACATTAATTTTTTGTTTAGTATGTTTATCTCGCAAAACGACGCGTGCTTTACTTGTGGTTATCAAGTGTACAAACACGCTGTGCAAGTGTGTGTAAGAGGCAGGAGCTCTCGGAACTGTCCGAGAGAATGGCATAGTCGGAAGTGTGTGTTAACACACACACAATGTGTGCGTGCTGACGCTAGTCGTCTTCACGCACACATTCACAGCGTGTACACTTGGTTACCACAAGTAAAGCACGCGTCGCTTCGTGAGATAAAAATACTAAACACTGAGTAACATCAAATATATCGTGCCTCGTTGAACTGTCAAAATGAAGACCAATGCTACTATTATTGTGTTACACAATTACCCCGCAAGTCATAGTGTCTTCGCGATTCCGACATTTTCACTGGTTACAGTATAAATGGTCGCAAATAAATATTTTCAGGTTAAGTTTGATTTACACAACTTCAACGTTTTAGGTTTTTAACTAAGTAGTTAGATAACGACAAAATCTTACTAAGCGCGTTAACAAATAACATACGTAAGTAGGTGCACTGTAACCTACAATAATAAGTGATATATATATATACAGAGTGGCAGGGAGACATCGACGCGAAAACTGTAAGCATGAATTCAGCACATGTTTCTAGACATAGCATAGAAGTTTTTCATCGGTTATAAACAAAAAAAAACTGCTATTTCATAGAAACGTACCTACGCGGTCATAATGTATGGAACAGATTTTTTTTTATATCCAATCAAAAATTTCAACCACTACTGCGTTGTTTACCTACTATGAAACTTATATTATATATATAAATATATGAAACTTACTATACTTACAATACTATGAAACTTATATTATACTAATACTATACTATAACTTATATAAATTCATCGGTTATATAAAAAACTGCTAAGTATTTTATATAACCGATGAATTTATATGCTATGTTTAGAATCATGTGTTAAATTCAGGATTACAGTTTTCGCGTCTATGTCCTTGCCACCTTGTATAGTTAATTTATAATATGTATTATAACTAATAAAAACTTGTTTACAATACTTATTTTATTTACAACATAAGGAGAAACACATAAAATATTAAACCAAAAGAAGGAAAATATTTTTGTGTGTGAGTTAGTGATACAAGTGTTGTAGCGTGTCGTACGTAGGTGCGAGAGCAAGCACAGTTAGGAAAACGGATTGTTTAACAAATTGACATTGCATGTTATATTAAAATCATAACTGTCCCTTTCTTATCAGATTCTTCTTCATAAGAAACGACAAATTCCTCTAACTTCTGTTAAAACAAAATGTTTTGAATTTGTATATGATATGGCTGTAACACGGCTTATTTACGTAGCGTCTCAATCTGCTCAACAATAAATTTCCCTGACTGTACGTGATGTGTGTGAGCATGGAGGTGCTTTTGTATCACTTGTTTAGACTGGTATGAGATGCAGGTAACTAAATCATCACTCCGCATACACAGGGTCAGATTAAATTAACTAGCGAAACTTCGCAGATGTGTTTTCATCATGTTTAGATATCGATTCCCATCACGTCTGCGGAGTTTCGCTAGCTAATTTTATCTGGCCCTGTAGTATAGATTTCATTTTAATACACTTCCTGTTATTTCTACACGAGTATCTTTATGCGATTCTCCTCAACTTATTGAATACTATATAATACAAATAATAGAGATTTTATTCTTATAACGATTATTGAGGCACGAACAGTGAAATAGCACCAAGTAGTTATTTCACACTCTAATAACAAAACATCCAGATCAGTGTTGATTACGTCATGATAATCATTTTATTGTGCGTTTTATATCTTATCCTGCACTATTTTATTTAGAATACGGAGACTAGAAAAATGAATCAGTGTATAGACTGTTTTGTATTAAAAAATGACGTGTCTGGTGTGTTTATAAATGATAATGTGAAACAACTGTCGTAGTATGGTACATACAGCAATATTACAATAACAGCTAGGCCAAGTAATTGGCCATTAACTACGTCATAGGCGTATACCAACCTTGGTGTTTGTCAAATATTTTTAAGCGGCAACATGGGTTTGTGTTGAAGCTGGATAGTAGCAGGAAGGGTCGGTGGCACTTCAGTAGAGCGGGGGAGTGGTAGTGCAGGCTAGTGGCATGTTCTAGAAAGTGGGGGGCGGAGGGTTCCGTAGCGATACGTTAGTACATGTGGGGGCGGGGAGGGGGCGGCGGCCGAGGGGCGGGGAGTCAGCTTGAGTCGGTCACGTATCACTACACTTTGGTCATTTCGGCGATCGGAAATTTAGCACGAAGCTAATTCGTTTCCGATCGGTGTCGAGTGGCGTCGTCTGAACCGAAATGGGGCAAATGACTTTTTTTTCGCTTTTATTTAATGAACATAAAGCTCTTTCTGACCGGCTCAAGCCTAGGCCGCGACGATAAGTGTGTTCACTCCCAAAAGCGCCGCTTTGTGAGGTCACCACGTGGAGTCAACACTAGGGTGGGTGTCCTGCCGGTGTCAGTACAGCGGCGGCGCGGGCGAGGGCGGCGGCGCGCGCGCGGCGGGCTCGGGCTCCGACTCGGCCGCGTCCGTGGAGGCCGGCGTGGGGGGCGGGGGCCGGTTGCAGGCGCGGTAGTGGCGGTAGGCGCGGCGGCGAGGGGCCGCGTCGTCGCTGCCCGTGGCCGGCGACGGCGGCGGGTTGGCCGTGGGCCGCGGGTAGCGCGCGCAGTTGCTGTCCAATGTGCTGCGACAAGCGAACTGTTCAGTTTGTGTGTGGCGGTGATTTCTATTGATACTTTGTTAGACATAAAGCTTTGCTAGGTTAAGTATGATTTTGTATACAAAAAGAACTTATATTTTGTTGGGATTCATCATTATACTCATTTCAGCGGACAGACGTCCATTGCTGGACATAGGCCTCCCCCGAGCACCTCCATTTGGGTTTTATGCTTCTCGCGTCCCGCGGGTTCCTGCAGCCGTCACAAGGTCGTCGATTCACCTTGTGGGAGGCCTTCCCACGCTATGTCTTTCAGTACGGGGTCGTCACTCCACAACCTTTAATTGAAAATGATGCAAGTATACTGACTCAGTGTACGTGGTGGTGAGGGCGACGAGAGCGGTGAGGTCGCGCTTGTGCAGCGGCACTCGCGCCGGCGCCAGCGCGGGCAGCGCGGGGCCGGGCGCGCGGGGCCGGCGCGCGGGCCCCCGGGCGGCGCGCCGCAGCCGGCGCAGCGCGGCCCAGGCGGCCCCCAGCGCGGCCGCGGCCCCCAGCACCGCGCCGCACACCACGAAGGCGCTGGAGCGCCGCGCGCCGGGCGCGGTGTGCTCCTTGGCCCCCGCGAAGGCGCACGTGTCGGGCGACTCGTCGGAGCCGTCGGAGCAGTGCTGGTGACCGTCGCACAGCAGCCGCGGCGCGAGACAGAGGCTTTCGTCGCAACTGGAGTACAAGACAATTTTGTAAAAACTACTGTGTTGTATAGTAGAACTAACACATTCAGAATACAAATAGTTTTTAGAACGAAGTTCTTTAAATTTGAAGAAGTCGTCACGTAACGAAAAAGGGTTTATTTTATATAAAAAGTCGCATGGAAGGGTTTCCATGCGACTTTTTATTACATATAATAGAAAGAGACAGAGATAGTTTTTGTGGTTTTCAGGGTGCTGAACCCTGAAAACAAAAGCTAGCTCTCTCGCCGATAATGAGGTTAAAATGAAAATCAAAGGTGGTCGCTGCAAAAAAAATTCATATTTTTCATCATGGGTGTAGTTTTCATAGTTTTTGAGGGTGCAAAATAAAAATCCATGAAGCCGCATAGCGCCTGTGAAAATTATCAAATTTTTGTCATTTTTAAATTTTCGCGTTTCGTAATCTTGAACTTAACTTCGTTCCTGCCGGGGCTCCCCGACCCCACACATTTATTTTTATTTTTAGGTACAAGCAACAAACTGAATGTAAGAAAGTTCTGAATGCATTGCACCCAACAAAGTTATACTTTTGTTAGAAGACAAAGTCAAAGAGCGTGCGCACCGGAAGGCGTCGGGCAGCGGCGTGCGCTCGCAGCGCGCGCCCGCGTCGCACGCGCCCAGCGCCGCGCCGCACGCGCCGTCCGCACAGCGCAGGCCGCCTGCGCACGCGCCGCACAAGGCCTCGTCCGCGCCGTTCTCGCAGTCCTTCTGCCCGTCGCATCTGGCCAGCGGCGATGTTAATAACACGTATAGACTTTCAACAGAAAAGCTAACATACAGCCGGAAAATAGATTAATATCAAAATCCAAGATTGAGACGGCGAATAATGATTTTCTTTCGACGTGACTGATATTTTCAAAGATTTCCGAGGTACTGGTGCTGAAAATAGGCGTCGGTGAATATGCAATAAAATACAACATACATTTTTATTGAGAACGAAAATCGGTTAAATATAAACACAATCACGGAAAACAAATTACCGAATTTTTCATCATGAGTGGTTTTCAAAGTTTTCGATACTAAACATGAAAGCCAAATTCATTCGCATGGTCTTAGAAGCATGAAAATTTGCACAAGAGTTCCTTATAAAACGAAGACGACAGTGAACACTACAAAGAATCTTTGAAATTTCACATCGGGTTTTCTCAAATAGGTAACGTAAGTTTGTATGGAAGTTCGTAATCTTTGCCGATGGAAAACCCATCGGTTAAAGCCTTTAAGTAAAGTCGTGCGGGTACTAACTTCCAGTGGTGCGGGATGCAGCGCGGCTCGGGCGCGGCGGGGTCGCACAGGAAGCGCTGCGGCTGGCACGGCGCGGCCAGCCCGCAGCGCAGCGCGCAGCCGCACGCGCCGCCCGCGCCGCACGCGCCCGCCGCGCCGCCGCACGCGCCGCCCTGCCAGCACGGGTGCGCGCGCGCCACCTGCGAGCGGGGTTACACTTTTCACATTTCGGTCCTATCAAATGTATGGGCGATGAATCTGCGTTCAGTCTCAGCCGGCCCACGCGTGTACCTTGTGCACGGCGCGCGCGGCCACGAGGCGCGGCACGTGCGGCACGGGCGTGGCGGGCGCGTCGCGCCGCGTGAGGGCCACGCGCATGGCGCCGCCCTGGCCCGAGAAGTACGCCCAGCCGCCCCACACGCACAGCGCCGTGGCCCAGCCGCCCTGCCACACCACGCGTCTGTGGGGCAACAACAGAATACTCTTTATTAGGTACGTAGGGTGTACATGTGTAACATTGGGCGGTCTTATCGCTGAAAGCGATATTATAAAGACAACCTTTGAATGGATAACGAGACTATATAACTTAGTCATGGTTATTTATTTGGTAAAAACATGCTCGACCTGGATCCAAATTATTTATTGTACAGTACAATAACAATAGACATACATAGTTAAAAATAAGGAAGGAATAACACTAATAAATAATACACAAAAAAACTAACAAACAATAATCAAATAATATTGGCACAATAAAAAAACTCATCTATCCTCCACCATCTCACAGAATCTCAAACATGCACGATACACGTATATCCATCTCGCAAACAAATCGTACTCCTGTTTTGATGTCAGTTATAGTGTATTAAGCACTGCTAACGCGCAAATCAAGGGCGAGTTACAATGCGAAACTGCGTGCTGACGCAACGGCCAACAATCCGTGTCGTCGCGGTCTAAGTTGGTATTTGGGTACATATGGAACAAAAAAATAAACGAAAAAAAATATGTCTCATCTCAGTCTCAAGCTGAGCTACTAGTTCTGGGCAAACAGACTCCCCACGATGGACACGACAAGTGAACATGAGTAAAAAGTAATTACGTCTAATTAGACGTAAGATACGTCAAGAGAGTTACATTTCAGAATTCCAAACAAACATTTTGTGGGATACAATAATAATAATAATAAAGATTTATTGATCAACTAGGACTAGAGTACATGGCACGGTATTATATAACGCATAAGCATGGAGTTTCTTATTCTAGTTCGTGGGTGCCGTACTGCTCTCCTAGATAGGTTACAAAATAACCTGTGTTTAAGAGAAACAGTTTCGATCCCCGTCATAAATGGTTGACCTATAACAGCACGTGGAAAATATGTATATTATAAATAATTTTGTGTATGGTAATCATTACAGCAAGCTACAAAATGAGACACAAAGCTAAGTAATTAAACAAAACAAGAAAAATAAATAACTTAAAATAAAAAAATAGTGATTCTGGAAAATACAAATATGGATACAAGAATGGATATTACCCGAACTTCATCTGCCTGCCTTTTCCCAACTATGTTGGGGTTGGCTTCCGGTCTAACCGGATGCAGCTGAATACCAGTATTTGATGGATAGTACCCGAACAGTTTTTTAAAATAAAAATCTAAGGAATGTGTTTTGAACCTTCTCAAAAAACAAGACGTAATTGCTTTCATAGGTGTTCCAAATAATTGAAGCTGACTATAATAAAACTCCTAGATCTTTTACCGAATTAACACGGGTAGTCTGTTCCAAGAAAGTATTGCACATGCTGAGGGCTTTGAGCGCGACTAAAGGACATACCACTGCATTTAGCTGTGTTGAATTGGAGCTTGTTTTCAATACTCCAATGGAAGACTGAGTTAATGTCCTCCTGAAGAGTTAATGTATCGGAAATCTCCTCAACTCCATAATATATGAACTTGACATCATCAGCGTAGAGCAAGCACCTGGTGTGGTTGAGAACCTTCTCAAGATCATTCAACATAATTCCGAATAATAAAGGCCCCAAAATGGTCCCTTGACTAACGCCAGACCGAGTGTGATATGGGTCTGAAACGAAGCAAGCATGTCTGACATATCGTTATTATAGAAAATGATATAAGACTCCGTACAGAAGTGTTCGCTCATGTCCTGCGAAGGCGACTGTTCGGTCCGCATACCGCACGGAATTATACACTACTCGGCAAAGTCTAGGAAACAAGGGTATTCATAGTAATTATTTTAATTTTAACATTTTTTGTGTAACATATTTTATAACATCAAAAGAAGCGTATTTTAATACAAATTTTAATTGTTTGATTGAATAAAAGGGTTGCTAGTTAAAAAAATATATATATTATGAAAATCTAACATGGTACTTACCAAAAACAAAAAATATACTTTTTGGTAGATAAAAAAAACTAACGCCCAGATAACCAGTCTTACCAAGGGGTATCGTTTTACCCAGTAACTGGGTTGTGGAGGTCAGATAGGTAGTCGCTCCATGTAAATTGAAATACTGGTATTCAGCTACATCCGGTTAGACTGGAAGATAGTTGGGAAAAGCCTATGCAGATTGACTTTTGGAAAAGACTATAGGTACTAACTTGTTAGAGCCATCAAGGTCGACGGCATGAATCTGTCTGCTAACAGCCCAGTACACTGTGCCAGTCGTGTGGTCCACTGTGAGCGCGGTGACGTTGCTCGCCCGCGCCAGCTCTACTCGTGATGTACCGTCCACGTTGGCGCGCATTATCACGCCCAGGGCTGCGTCGTTCCAGATCAAGAACCTGAGAAATAAGGCATATTTGATTACTATCTAATATGCACTGAGAAATGTATGGTTTGGCTGGCAGATTGACCCGTGCGTACGGCTTTGTGATTGTTCGTACTACTCGGGCGATCGAAATTTTCGGGCACTTTAGAGTTGAAATTCAATTAACTAAACAATTATGTTTCCCAGAGAATGCTTGAAAGAAATTTTTTTATCAAATCATAAAACCGAGTTTATTAAAAGGACATATTTTGTTTTGACGTTACTAATTTTTGCTTACTGGCGGAATTCAACACACACCAAATGAAAAAAAGGTAAATAAAAGTAAACTATAAAACGTTAAAATAGATACAATAGAAACTCACCTCTTTGTCTGATGAAAAGCCAAAAACCGTGGCATCATATTATCTCCCCGCAGTATCACTCCGGACGACGAGTTATTATCAATAGAGGTCGCATTGATCGAGTCCGTATCCGCACAGGTCCAGTATAAAGCTCGTCCTAATATATCCAGGACCATGTGGAATGGACGACTGAGTCCTGAGATCACTGTTATTGATTCTGTGATGGCGGAGGTAACCGAGTAAGAGATCGGGACTCGACGGATTGAGTGAGAGTCTTCGTCCATCCAGTAGAAATGTCTGGGGAAGATAGAGAAATAGTTGAGCTATCTAGGCTAGATGTACGTTCCAAAGAGCGCAATGTTCCATGCGCACCTTCATAGAAGGGCGTGCGGTCGTGGGATCGGCCGCATTTGGTGATGGAGCCTGCTCGGCATGGCGGGCTGATGCCAGTCGGGGTGCGGCGAATGTACAAGTATCTCCCGGGCGGATACGTAGTAGAAGAAACAGTGGGGTTTTAGTTGGTTGGAGTCCGACATAACGTTCCATTCTCCCCAAACGGCACCCTACCCATGAGGATTACCCCACAAAATTAACATTTAGTACGGGAAATCTATACAATATACCTATAGTCTTCTGTCATCTTTCTTCCATATTTTATAACCGCGACACATACTATATCATCTCCAGATCTAATAGACTAATAATGCATTAATTTGCTGATTCATTGGAAAAAGATAAACGACATACTTAATGTAGTCACGTTACGTAGAAAGCTGTCAAAGGTTATCTTAATTTATCATAATAACGCTAACACTAAAATGTCACGAATATGATGTTTTTCTAAACTATGTTATGACTGGTCAAAAATGTTATGTCAATAAAGTGTTCCGTACAGTACTTACTTGTTTACTGGGTCGTATTCGATGGCCTTCACGTTCTTCAATCCGGTCAGAGGTATGTAAGCATCGTTGCATTCGCCGTTTGCGACAACTATCCGACCAATTGCATTTTTTTGAGCGAATATCAGAAATTCTTCGGGTTCTGTAAGCATAGAAAAATAAATAATAGCTCGTTTGGAAGCGAAATACTGTACAACTGTAATACTGTAATGTACTGATAATGAATTCAAAATCACGATAATGTTTAAAGTCCGTCCACAGAAGGCCAATTCTCGTAATTTAAAACGTTCAAAATCTAGTCGCGGTCTTATCTCGGCGACAAACAAATGTCAAAAACTTGTGTCAGATGTAAAACTATTTTACATCTGACAGCAATCTTATTACAACGAGAATAATGATCACAATGATTTTAACAGACTTGTCAGTGGCAGCCACCTTATAGGAATGACAATAAAGATCGCTGTGATATGGACAATGATGCAAAATCAGAGGTAAAATAACCGATTGGACGGTATTTTCAATTCTATACAGTGTTATTTATTTTTACCAAAGTAGACGTAAAATCTTTAGGAAAAGTTCTACCGGAAGAAAACAAAAACGGCTACGATTATTATGTCATATGACACAATACGTTTTTTTAACCGTGATTCGGAATTCGATTTTTTCGTTTACAGAGACGGTTTCAATTTATTTTCTTATCAAAGGCGAGATTATAGTATATGGTAGTATATAGTATAGTATTGTGGGGCATGCTTCAAACATAAACATTCTCGCTTTTCGTGATGTGGTTATCGCATGTAATTTTAAGGACTGTCTTTTGTAATTTTGACGTTAGAAAAGTGCTGATTCTCAGCCTAATTTGAATAAATGACTTTTGATACTTTTTTAACTTCATTCATCACGTCCTCCCCGTATACGACATTAGTTGTGCCGCTACCTGTGCACGTGAGATTGTCCTTGTTGAGCCGGTAGTGCTGCGGGCAGGCGCAGCGGTAGTCTGCGGGCGCGGCCACGCACAGGTGCGCGCAGCCGCCGTTGTCGGCCGCGCACTGGCTGCCCGCGCGGGACACGCGACCGAACAGCTTCAGCTCCGAGATGTACTCCACGCCCGAGTGGATCACCTTGCGAGAGCCACCCAAAGTTTTCGATGCTGATTCTACGATGCCTGTAGATAAAAGTTACAGTTACATTCAAAGAGGGCACCATTGGTGCAGTGGTTTGTAGAAAAGTTGAAAGGAAACCGTTTGTATTGACATGGACTTGTGATGAGGTGGAATAGAATACATATGAGTAATGAATTTAAGGTCTGATGGATGGAAAGGGAGACATGATATAACGAAAAAGGGAATGAATAATTAGGTGATGGCCAAGAGGAAAAGTGGAAGACACAGATATTGCGCCGTATTAAGAAAATATTTATTTTTTAAATAAACTACGTATATTTGTTCAGTATTTGGCTGTGAGTGCTGTGTTCGCACATGAGTAATTCTTAGTGTAGAACTAAATTTAAAAAAACCAGCACATACCTGTATTCCAGTCACCCCAGAATATCCTGTCATTATGTAGTGCCAGCGTATAGGGCATGGATACATTATTCACCAGCACCTTCCTTCCTGTTCCATTGAGAAACGCGAACTCAATCGCGGGAGGGTCCAATGCTGCCCAGTAGATGGCGCGTCGCTCATAGTCTATGGCTATGGAGTGCACCTTGCCAACTTGTTCGAAGAGTATGGTAGGTGACGAGCCATCCATGCCGGCTCGTTTGATGGTTTTAGAGCCTAGTTCTGACCAGTACATGTAGCTGGAACAAGGGAGAATGTTTTTGGGTTTTCACCCGATATTTGAGTTAGACACATTAATTTTATGAAATAAACGTTCGCGAATTGAAAATCATTTTCACAAAATGATTTTCGATATTTTTTTTGAATAAGCGCGAAATTTCACAAGTATGAAAATCAAGTCATAATTTTTCTGGGAAGTTTGTTACGCCACTTTTTTTTCCCAGCGAAAGCACTAGGAAGTGGTGAAGGGCGGGCGTTTTGGGGGACTGTCTGATGTAATTTTGACGTTCGAAAAGTACTGATTCTCAGCCTAATTTGAATAAATGACTTTTGATTTTATCACGGCATGAGATATTCTCATACAGTTCGACAGAAAAAAAAACAACTTTATTAATTCCTTAGTTGTAAACTTACCCTTTCTTAGGATCCAGAGCGATGCTCTTAGGTTTCTTCAGTCCCTGCCAGACCAGGGCTCTTCGACTAGAGCCGTCGAGTCGCGCAACCTCGATACGTTGGGTTGCCGTGTCCGTCCAGTAAATGTTCTGACCAGACCAGTCTATTGCTATCCCTAGTATCGAAAATATTAGTTTTATTTTTTTTTTACTGTACGAACCACGAACTTAAATAAATTACAAAGGTGTTGCCATTATTTTTACAAGGACCACTAGAAACAACTCTTTTTTTCTTGCAATGACGTTCAAAAGTTTCTTTTTGGTTTTGAATAATAAAATTATTTAAAGTAATACAAAGACGGGATCACACTTAAGAGGAGTGGAACGAATACAGGGAGGATTTTGGCCTGCAGTGGGACAAATAGGATACAAATAATAAAGTAATGAAACGAAAGCCTAAACTTAAAAATTCGTCTTATTTTTTTTTAATTCTTTGTAAAAAATAAAACTAAAATGCAGATTTTCACTTTTCACCACTTTTATCACTTCAATTCAAAATTCTGTACATTTCATCCTAAAAACAAAAAAGTGTTTTGAACAATGTTGCACATACCTTCAACCAGCCCCATCCACTCCAGTACTTTCTCCATGTTGGATCCGTTGACAGAGCATCGGTTGATGGTTTTAGTTTTGCTGTCTGACCAGTACAACTTGTTGCCAGATACATGCACGGCTAAGGCACTGAAACAACAACACTATTATATTTAGACTGTAGATAAACTCACCCCGCAATTATTGTTTATGAGGTTGACTCATACTGAAGATTTTTCCCAATAATAATAATAATAATGTCTGCGTTACTTTGACCTCGTAATAATGAACACGTTACCACTATCGATAAAATAAGACTGACTGTGAGTTGAACTGTAAGTTTCCGTCAAGTGCAAAGACGTCGGCCCGCCTCTGCGCTGCTGTCTCAACGTGACACTGGCAGAATAATCAACATCGGCTCAGTTGCCAAATTTTAAATTAAATCATGACATAAGTCCCTGAGATGCTACGCCGAACCTAAATAAATTTGGTTAAGGGCAGGAGAATGATGATAGAGTACCAGCTTGCAGGTGGCGAGTCCAAATTAAATTACCATAATTAATCATATATGACGCACTTACCTGACTTCCTTCAAGTCTTTGAGGGGCAGCACGACGTCATTCTCCTCGTTCTCAATACTGATGTGACCGATGACATTCTTGCGACTGTACACTAGGAAAGCTTCAGGTTCCACGCAAGTCTTCCTGTCTTTGCTAAGTTCCAGACCTGTAAGTGACGAAAAGGTGCGATTTTTTAGGGGCTGTGTAGATTTGCGTTTTTTTTAATCGATCGGATATGCCGATTTCCTCACAATGTTTTCATCCATCGTTTTGAGAGCAGTGGAGATGAAATAATTTACACAAAGTAAAGCGCCTGTCTGTGTTCGAACCTACGTCCTACAACTCGTAAGTCGCGATCGTTACCACTGGGCCACCACTTTTCAGCTTTATGTTTCTGTTTTTTTGTAGATACATTTATATTTTTTCTTTTTTTGGCAAAATTCTTACTAGTAAAATTACTCTACTCACCAACAGGACAACTGCACACATAGTGGTCGGGAGTGTTGAGGCAGAGATGTGAACATCCTCCGTTGTTGTCGGCGCATTGGTTCCATCCTAACGACTCGCCCAGGCGGAACGCTTTCACTCCCATCATATTCGCCATCTGCTCTACTACGGGCTGACGTTCTAGACCTGTAGATTTAAGGTAAGTAATAAGGAAACTGTTTTGTTAATATTATGGGATTGAGTGGGACATGTCAAAAAACCACAAACTGTGGGCCCAAGGAGATGGCGGGATCAATTAGAAGTATTAGAACTAGATGGATTCCTTAAGACCAGCAAAGGCGGGGCTCACGAGGAATCAGAAAAAAGGAGTTAAGAGAATGACGAATATTCTGTCCTGTCTGTTCTAAGTTACATAAAAATAAAAAACACAACACAAGAAGTGTATAAGTACCTGTATTTTTATTAATCCTGTCTAACGTCCTTTTCTGCATATCCGTCCAGTAGAGGTGTTCGCCCAATAAGGTTAGACCGAAGATGTGTAAAATTTCACTGCTGTGGAGTTCTTTTCTCTCTGTGCCATCCATGTTGCATACCTATACAGTAGGAGATACTACCAAATAAATATATCCAGCATAAAGTCGCATCGAAATTGGAACTCAGGTGGCGATTTTGTGATGGCAAAACATCACTAAAATTTGTCATTTGCACAAAGGTTAGTGTGGTTTTGCCATTACAAAATAAACTTTATATTGGCACATTTTGTATTGGCATAACAAAAGTATTTGGTAAAATACGTCAAATGAAGTGTCACCATTTCTAGTACAATACTCAGCAGAGAAGCGAAACCACAGCCCCGAATGCGTTTAATTTTTATTTTATTATTTATATATCTTACCTCAATTTTATGCGTCCTGGCATCTCCCCAGTAAAGCTTGTTCTTCACTGTGTCGAGTGCGATGCCGTTGGGCCACGTGAGCTTCTCATAGACCAGCAGCACTCGCCCACTGCCGTCCAGGTTGGCGCGTTCGATTTTCGGCTTCTTGTCGTTCCAATCTGACCAGAACATCCAGCCAGCGGTTGGATGGAGAGCTATAGCTCGAGGGTCATATAGTTCGTTGTGGATTATCACCTAGAATTACATAACAACATCAAGCTGGTGTTCTCTGATGCAGGCATGCTAGGCAAAAGAAAATGCGTTTATTGGCATTACAGCGAAATAAAAATACACCCTAAAACTATAAAATACAGAAAACAATTATTACTTATTTATTAAAACTTTATGCACAACTAAAAAAATACTGTACAAAGATGTGAAGTGATGCAGAGACAAAACATGGTAGGTCAACATACGTGATCAAAAGCTAGGAAGTGAGTATAAAATACAAGAATAAACACTAATACATAGATAGATACATACATATAAACAAAATGAACTGTCAGGAGAAAAAATTATTGGTAGAGGACAAAACGAATACAGTAAAATTCGTTTCATCATAGATGTCATCCATCGCTTTCCATCAGGCGTGATCGAGGGCAAGAGCAGGCCCATTTAGCAATAAATAAATAAATCAATAAGCAAGCAGTATTAAAAAAAAAAAAAACAATTAGTAAATGCCAAATGGGCCGCAGCTCAGCATAATATCAGATGACAACACAAGGTGTTTTTCAGCTGCAACCTACGAGTAGCCAGAAGGTCGATAGTAATGCTGTCAGGCGGAGTGCCTGCTTTATATTACTTCTGTCTGTAGTACTAACATACCTTCTTAGAGGTGCCATCAAGCCGAGCCACGTTGATTGTGTCAGTGACGGGGTCTGTCCAGTAGATGTTCCTCGCCAGAGGGTCGATAGCAATGCTGTCAGGCACTCCACTGCTGTGTATTACTACTGTTTGTTCGCTTCCGTCTAGTCTTGCTCTGGATATCGTCTTTGCCTGGGTAAATGATGATTTATTTACAAAAAAAAATCAAAAGAAAAACTGGTGAAGGAAACCAAAAAGGAGCACAAAACAGAGGATTACTTATTGACATTAAATCATGAAATTTATGTGTGATTACCATAAAGTGCAAAGTTGTACGAACAACGCAGTCATGAAACGGCGCCACGGACATTTGCGAGTTCTATATCGTTTGCACTTTAACACTTTTACTTCTTTTCGTATCGACGATGCATTTATATTAAAGGACTCATAATAAAGTTTATAGTTCAATATCCATTCTATGAACATAAAACCGCTATCTTAAGCTTTGTATCATTTTTGATCGATGTTCATACAACTTTGCACTTTAACGAATTAAAATTAAGGTTTATTATTCAATGTCAGGCAACTCGCTTGTCATTCACTTACCAAACTATCAGCCCAGTAGATATACTCGAACTTAGGATCAAAGTCCACAGTGAGAGCCCTCTTCAGGTCCTTGAGTGGCAGCGTGTAGGGCGTGAAGTCGGGCGAGTCTAGTGATATCTTGGATATGGCGGAGCGTTGGGCCACAACCAGTAGTGATTGTGGACTGTTGTAGCAGGTTGTGTTGCTGCCCTCGCGGAGTTTTGAGCCCGTTGGACAGGCGCACTGGTAGCCTGGATATAATAAAGATGTTTGTCAGTCAGTATAAAAAAAAAAAACAAAAAACCCCTATTGAGTGAAAAACATTTCACATAATACACATCTTTTCATGTGCAAAACAGGAATATCGCTTTTCGGATAGTTTCAAAAATAGTGTAAGAATATTATTTAATTTTCCAGGTTTCAATTTCATAATCAATTTGCCTGTTGAAATTGATGCGGACAAACTTTTTGATGCCTGATAATGCTTTGCCCACCCTTTTTTATATACTTGTACTGAACTGTATACTTATAATAGTCGTAACTCTTACAACTATTTAAGATTGCCATGGATTTGTCCATGCTAAGCAGTAGAGGAATGTGTGATTTTTTTAACCATAGGGAACACATTTACAATAGCATAATCAGCTTATAATGTAGCCACAGCTGGGACTCAGGCCTACTCTTTGTGAGAGGGAGTGGGCCGTAATCCACCACGCAAGCCCAGAGCGTGTTGGTTTATGGTGGATTTACAATAAAGAGTATAATAAAATATTACCTGGTGTTGTAGGAGCTAAAAGGCACAAATGCGAACACCCTCCATTATTTTCCTTGCATGGATAGTCACCAGAGGGCATCACTTGTCTGCTTCCATCATATACCTTTAAATCTACAGGCACTGGGTCGGATTTTATTATCTCCTTCATTGGGCCTGTTGTTGATATGTCCCATGTGTGAATTGACCTTAAACGGGAAGTATAAGTAAGTAGTAGAAAGTAATGCATGTAAGTAGTAAGTAATAAGGCTTTCCTTTAGTGAGGAAAATAAGTGATTCAATGTAGATTAGTAATGAACACTTATCAATATCCATAAAAACAAAAAAAGAGGGGGTGTGCGTATGACCACACAATACAAGTGAAAACTAATATGATTTTCTAATTTTAAAATCTGATGACGACTTGAGTCGCGTATACGCAATTGAAGGTCACAGACCGACTGAGCCGAGTATACCCGATTCAGCGTCACCGACCCGAGCGAGGTTCAGTTTAATTCACTGTTCATAAAGAGCGCAAAGTGTGCCTAAAGAAGTTTTCACTTCAACAATAGCTACTGTTAGTCAGTAATATCATGATGTTGCTGGCCTTCCTTGTGAAGCTGGGGTGGAATCGAATAATCGATTTTCCCACACATACACAAAATACTCGAATTGGCGTGGTGTTCAGGACACCAGCCCGTATTACCGAATTACGAATTGTTAAGACAGTCTTGCAAGTAATAACAAATTGTTAGATCTCAATTGACATCAATAGTTGTAAAATAACTATAATAAATAAAACCTTACCATGTTTTCCAATCAGTCCAATAAAGCTTATAGTTAAAAAACGCAAGTGCATACGGATACACAAGATCCTCTTTAACAACACTTTTCCTCTTCTCTCCATTAAAATCAATAACATCAACAAAATGTAGCTTAGCATCCACCCAGTATATCAGGTTGTTGTCATAATCTATTGTGATTCCATTCGGCCAGAATATATGGTCTTTCACTATAATTTTACGAGTAGCTGGGTCACCGTTCATGCCAGCCCTCTCTATTTTGGGTACTTCGCCCCAGTCTGTCCAGAACATGAGACTGAAAATACAGAGATTTATTTATTGGATATCCAACAGAGGCTACACAATATTACAATCAAGTTTATAAGAACAGCCAATCTATTCTGTAAAAATCTCATTGTGAAAACTTAGCTGAAATAAGCTTGAAGTGTGCTGTTAATATTGTCAACTCCTATCAGATGGAATGACAGCTTACATCACACTCACTTCACCTAAGTTTTCATGGTGAGATTTTCGTAGAATAGAAAGAATAAATAAAATACATTTATTTAGCCCAGAGTAAAAGACACACAGTAGTCTGTACACCAGAGACATACACCAGATAAAAAACAAATAAAAATCAAATGAAAAAAGTGTCAAGTCCGATGTAAGAAATTAGCAGGAAAGTGTGACGACGGGACGAATGCTGGTGAGTGACTGTAATATAATTAAGTTTGACAAGGAAGAATAAGATATTAAAACACATTAAAAAAACAATTTGTACAAATGCATAGACAAATGAAATTGCTATCTTACCCTTCTTTAGGAACAACGGCAATAGCCCGAGCAAGGTCTACTTCTGACCAGAACAGCACTTTTCTGTACCTCTGCTCTATGCTAATGACTTCAATTTTATTGGTCTCCCCATCTGTCCAGTATATTTTGTCTGTGTACCAGTCTATTGCTATACCGGTTGGTGTTATTAATCCCTCTGATACTATTCTAACCTGCAATAGACAACATAAATTTATTTTCAATTTAAAATTCCATTATATCATCACACCTGTAATCTGTGAAGGTATAGTTAGGGTTAAATCACTATTTACCAGTTATGTTAAGCATAATGCTAACGTTTACATTTCTGTAACATTTATGGCTATATTTCAGCATCAGAATAATAACTGTTTTAAAAAGTTGGTTGAGGATTCAGGGTTGATTTGACTGTTTTTTAAGCACCCAAATCACAGGCTATTTATTATTAATCAATGACAATGATTAACTTACCTTATCCCCTACATGAGTCTCGTTATAACTCATACATTGTATCAATTCTGCGGTCTGATCCGACCAGCATATAAGATCCTTTCTGTGAAGGAAGTCCACGGCTGATCCTTGCTCTAGGTCCTTAACTATAGTGTTCACTTTACTGAGTTTCAACGTGTTCACTACTCGTATGTCTGATGCCGTTGAGTATAGTAATATTGGGTTACTAACTACTGCATAGAAACCTGAAACATTTGTTAAGGTAATTAAAATAAACTGGAAGTGGCTTAAGAATAGTTCATCCGAGGTTGCAAGTTGTATGTGTACTTGTAAATAGATTACTATTTACAAGTACACGTAAATTGGTTTCATAAATCTTGAAACAATGCAGTAATAATAGTTTAGAGTTTAAAAGTTATTGAATGTTTATCAAAACTCAGGTAATTTGTCAAAAAGAAATGTTTAATTACTATAAAATAACACAATAATCTTGATTGTATGTGTTAGAAACATGTCAATAATTATTAAATTAAAAGCAATTGAATCTAGCAGCGGCGAGATATCTTTAAATCCCACTTGGTGGTTTAATTTTAGTTATCAAAAGTTGCAGGAATGTTATCATGTCAATTATAAACAAAGTGACATAAATATCAACGAATAAACAACATACTCATTCGTAAATTATGACTATGATGTCTTGTAGAAACAAAGAAAGTGTTTCGATAAATCACGAATTAATTATCTTTCGAGATTATGTCAAGAAGTTCACATCTTCGGTGATAAGGTATGCAATGATATGCATACTCGTTCTATAGTCGATAACATGTAATAACAACGTATACGGGCTAACCTTTTAGCTGCAGGAACATTAACAAACAAAACACATTCATAATATTTTGAATTATTTTGTCCGCGTGAAGTATTCTTCGGCGTTTTGTCATAATGAAAACAAATGCATATCAATCGTCCAATCTTTCATGTGTTTATTTCACTTTGACACTAACTTGTTTGGCACGTAAATTAATTAAGGCACGGTTAAAAATCATCAGGCTGCATTTTCGTTTTATTTTATAGACCAAGAAATAACTTTTGATGAATTTTGGTTAGGGATAACAATTTCTCAGACAATGAGTTTGAGAGATCAACAAACGCAACTACGCAACTGTGTTGCCAGCTCAGAAAGTTTATTTAGGACGGTAGATAAAAAATATACAAATGAAAAACAGAAACATGAGCCAGAGAAATATAGGTACTTATATTGAAAAAAAAAAAAATCTTTTCTGAAATTGTAGCTATGCGCTATCTGGCGCTTAAATTGGTCACCAGTATAGAGGCATGAGGAACGGGGTGTAAAGTTCACTAGTCATACTCCATAGAAAAGGGAGGATCCTCCGACCAGACGGGCAGTTACCCGCCAGACACAACACCCGTCTGGTCGGAGGATCCTCCTTTCTCTATAGAGTATGAGTGAACTTTACACCCTGTTCCTCATACCTCTATATAGCCACAACCGCATGCCTCCGTAATAGTAACGTCTTTTTTTTTGTGACATACACTGGGTACAGCAGCAAGCCACAACGACTATTGTTTCAAGACAGGAACACTTTCTTGTATATAATGCTATTAAATGTTGAATAATGATGTCATAATGTTTTTGTTTTACTTTACTTCACACTAATCATGATATCAAAATCCATAATTGTACATCATTAATCTACAAGATGGCGTTAGTTGAACGAAATTCATAGGCACCATAATCATTTTCGAAATTCAGGTCAGCATTGTTTTAAACCAGAAAATCCAATGTAAATTTGTAGTCTTGGCTGTGCGAGGTTACATACTATTAACACGCTACCTACCGATTACGCGCCTACCGATTGTGACAGCTTTTCTTTTTCTGTAGTCGGGTCAAAACCATATGTCACACCTTTAGTCACATGGAAATTATACAGGGTGGCAGCCTAGGGCATCGATGCGCAACTTTTTAGGGTTCCGTAGCCAAATGGCTAAAACGGAACCCTTATCGATTCGTCATGTCTGTCTGTCTGTCCGTCCGTATGTCACAGCCACTTTTTTCCGAAACTTTAAGAACTATACTGTTGAAACTTGGTAAGTAGATGTATTCTGTGAACCGCATTAAGATTTTCACACAAAAATAGAAAAAAGAACAATAAATTTTGGGGGTTCCCCAATACTTAGAACTGAAACTCAACATTTTTTTTTATCGAACCCATACGTGTGGTGTATCTATACAGTTTGTAACAAAAACCCTGTTGTTTCTTGTAGGAGCGTATACACAGTATGTAACAAAAACCCTGTTGTTCCAAGTAGGGACGTTTTCAGAATCGATATCCGATGGTAATTACGTAAGTCAATTAAAAAAATGTTGAAGAAAAAAAAATCAAAATAAATATTTTATAATAAATATTTGAAAAGTAACACTGATTGCTCACCCCTGCAAAGAGAAATAGGTAGCAACCGGTCGCTTTGTCGCCGCCCGCCGCGCCGCACACTACCATACTACACTAAGGTCATGAACTCGTCACGTGTCGTTCACATCACTCAGCTGTTTGACTGATAGATAACACTTTGGGAACATTACAATAAACACATAACCAGGCCTCCGTCACTCCATGTACTTGCACGTTATAATTACCTACCGCCCGGCCGAGCGGTCCGGGCCGTTTGCGGCCCAAATTCAGTGCTGTGGGATCGCGCCAAAGAGTATAATAATAATACGGGAATCGCGCGGTGTGAAGCAATCACAACTGTACGTTTGAGTATTTAGGCACATTTTAGCATGCAGCGGTTGCTGACGAGACGGAGTAGGCTACTGTAGCAGTAAGTAATTTTCTACTAAGTGAAGTATCTGTTACGTAGTAACTATTTAGTCATTTGTGACATAACTAACACTTTAAAATTTATTTATTTACCCACAGAGCACGTACTTCGGTAGGGTCTTCTTCAAACATCACGGTCATCATCACAATGTCATGGTCTCGAGTCCTCGGTTATCCTTCGTCAATACGATGTTGGTCTCGACCGTGCACAGACCCAATGTTGAACGTCCGTATGTGGAGACGTTGGGAAGCCATCGTCGACGCAAAGTTATGTTCCTTGGAGTTGCGTGTACGTTCTTGGTACCTACACTACAATATTCCTCATTTGAATAAGACATTTTGGAAAAAACGCACACACAGAATTCACTCACAAAATCACAATAATTTGGTTCTTTTTCTAATGCTGTCAACGTACGATACATCCGTCCGGAAGTAAGTTGCGCAGGCGACTGAGGGGCCGTGAGGTGAGGGGGACAATTGGCTAGTGGTAGTGGCGGTCGTACAAAGGGAGTTTGTGCATGCCGCCTGCTTTGTGTTTTGGCGCCAACCTGTCTAGCTATCGCGAATCGGGCCGCCGCCGGCGGCGGCAATCTTTATCGACCGTAGGCTAGATCCATTAGTACTTGTAAGTTCAGATGTTAAAAACATTTTGTAACAATGTATCGAATTTAAAAACTATCTGATTATGGACAATGTTCGGCCACCATTGTTTTTTTTAAAATTATAACTTCAATAATGGTAAGCCTATAGGTATATATATACGCTCCTACAAGGAACAACAGGGTTTTTGTTACATACTGTATATACCTACTAGCTGACCCGGCAAACGTTGTTTTGCCATATAAATTATTTCTAGCTGCCCGGCGCTACTTCGTTCGCGTGGTGTCCTACCCCCTACCCTACCCAACTCCTACCCTACTCATACCCTACTCCTACCCTACTCCTACCCTACTCCTACCCTACTCCTACCCTACACCTACCGTACACCTACCGTACTCCTACCCTACTCCTACCCTACTCCTACCCTACTCCTACCCTACTCCTACCCTACTCCTACCCTACTCCTACCCTACTCCTACCCTACTCCTACCCTACTCCTACCCTACTCCTACCCTACTCCTACCCTACTCCTACCCTACTCCTACCCCGCTCCTACCCTACTCCTACCCTCCTCCTACCCTACTCCTACCCTACTCCTACCCTACTCCTACCCTACTCCTACCCTACTCCTACCCTACTACTACCCTACTTCTACCCTACTTCTACCCTACTCCTACCGATGTTAACCATTTGTCATTATTTCTGAACACACGCATAAATATTTGAGGAACTTCTATTCAAATCTGCTTAATACACTTTTCAACCTTTTTAATTGATTAAAAAAAATACAGACAAAAGTTTATTCACCCTTTTTCGGGTTTGAGATATCTTTATTTCCCATAAGAAATTTCACTTACATGAGAAATATAAACTAGTTTAAAAACATTATTGAATTTACGTACAGTTTTAGCAAAAAAAAAGAATACAAAATAGATACAACATAATAATTCTAAGAGTGTAGGGTAGTCGCTAATAATTTAACACAGCCAAAATGTAAACATACACGGAACGCGCGCAACTAGATGTGGTATGTAATGTACTAAGGTGCGCTCGCTTTAACCAGATGTAATTTTAAGTGTTTCTTAAATATTAACATGGATTTTGCCATTTTTGATGTAATTTGGTAGTTTGTTATATAATGCAGCACCTTCGTACATCACATTTTTCTTGCCATAGCTGGTGCGTGGTGGGTGTAATTGTATGTGATTTGCATTTCTGAGCCCAATTTTGTGTATTTGATGTTTTTTTGTAAAATGTATTTGTGTGTGAATGTTTTTATTAAGTATTTTTCTTATTAATATGCATGTATTATATATATATGTTTGTGATAAGTTCATTAACTAACTAACTTTTTAAATAGTTTACACAAAATACATTTCTGAACGCATGTATAAATGTCAATCACAGTATTTGACAGGATGACAGGAGGAAAACAAATGTATAATTGTGACTGTCAAATAATAACAGACAAATAATGAGCAATAAATTAAAATTGCGACTATAATTTGAGATTTAAACTGTCCTATCTCTCAAGTTGGATCGAACTGCACATGTTGTGCGAATTTTATTATAATCGGTTAAGTGGTTTAGGAGTCCATTGAGGACAAACATTGTGACACGAGATTTATATATATTAAGAAGATTAAGATAGGCTTACCATTATTGAAGTTATAATTAAAAAAAAAAAACAATGGTGGCCGAACATTGCCCATAGTCGGATATTTTTTAAATTCGATACATTGTTACAAAATGTTTTTAACATCTGAACTTACAAGTATTAATGGATCTAGCCTACGGTCGATAAAGATTGCCGCCGCCGGCGGCGGCCCGATTCGCGATAGCTAGACAGGTTGGCGCCAAAACACAAAGCAGGCGGCATGCACAAACTCCCTTTGTACGACCGCCACTACCACTAGCCAATTGTCCCCCTCACCTCACGGCCCCTCAGTCGCCTGCGCAACTTACTTCCGGACGGATGTATCGTACGTTGACAGCATTAGAAAAAGAACCAAATTATTGTGATTGTGTGAGTGAATTCTGTGTGTGCGTTTTTTCCAAAATGTCTTATTCAAATGAGGAATATTGTAGTGTACCAAGAACGTTTCGCAACTCCAAGGAACATAACTTTGCGTCGACGATGGCTTCCCAACGTCTCCACATACGGACGTTCAACATTGGGTCTGTGCACGGTCGAGACCAACGTCGTATTGACGCAGGATAACCGAGGACTTGAGACCATGACATTGAGGAAGAAATCCTCGTGATGTTTGAAGAAGACCCTACGGAAGTACGTGCTCTGTGGGTAAATAAATTAGTTCTTAAAGTGTTAGTTATGTTATGTCACAGATGACTAAATAGTTACTACGTAACAGATACTTCACTTAGTAGAAAATTTCCAATACCTACTGCTATAATAGCCTACTCCGTATCGTCAGCAACCGCTGCATGCTAAAATGTGCCTAAATACTCAAACGTACAGTTGTGAATTGTGATTGCTTCACACCGCGCGATTCCCGTATTATTATTATACTCTGTGGCGCGATCCCACATGACAGCACTGAATTGGCCCGCAAACGGCCCGGACCGCTCGGCCGGGCGATAGGTAATTATAGCGCGCAAGTACATGGAGTGACGGAGGCCTGGTTATGTGTTTATTGTAATTATCAATCGTGCAAACTTGATAAGCCAACTTTTTGAAAAATTCAAACTAACGTTCCCAAAATGTTATCTATCAGTCAAACAGCTGAGTGATGTGAACGACACGTGACGAGTTCATGACCTTAGTGCAGTATGGTAGTGTGCGGCGCGGCGGGCGGCGACAAAGCTACCGGTTGCTACCTATTTCTCTTTGCAGGGGTGAGCAATCAGTGTTACTTTTCAAATATTTATTATAAAATATTTATTTTGATTTTTTTTTCTTGAATATTTTTTTAATTGACTTACGTAATTACCATCGGATATCGATTCAGAAAACGTACAGACTTGGAACAACAGGGTTTTTGTTACATACTGTATATGGATAGTTTGCGCGAGAGACACTTCCAAAGTGGTAAAATGTGTTTGATGTGATAAATCTAAAAAAAAAATATGACCATGTAAACTTCTACCGAAAATTGGTTTGAACGAGATCTAGTAGGTAGTTGTTTTTTAATACGCCATAAATCGTAAATTGTAATTGTACGGAACCCTCGGTGCGCGAGTCCGACTCGCACTTGTTACCATGGAGACAGTTAGCCCCGGATCGGGGGGGCCCTGGCCCGGGCGCCAAATTCAAGCGTGGCAGACAAGTGCACTACCCGGCGCACTGCAACTAGGCGATGAAGGAGACGCGCAGGACCTAAGTATTATTGCTTTATTGTATGAGCGGGTTGCGCCCGCGTGGTGGTTTATGGCCCATTTTCTTCCACAGAGAGGAGGCCTGTGTCCCAGTAGTGGGAAAATTATATAATGACTGTGTAGCGGGGGCGCAAAGTTTGGGTAAAATTTTCGAGCTCGCTTCGCGCGCTTTTGCAGCTTTGACTGATCTTAATTCTTAAAATTTTTCTAAAGTCGATTAAGTAGGTACTTACTTAAAAAATCTAACTTATCTGAGACAGTGCTAAAATTTACGCATGCATTTTAGACTGTCTTAATTGGTGTTAAGCTTTTCTGCTTATGTCAAGTCTCGCAATCTTAGCAAACGAAAATCGGAACGTAGGTACCTACTCGTATATCAGATTAAGAATGACAAGGCCGTCGGTTTTTTCAGAACAAAGAGTAAAACTGTACCTAATTCTAATATTATAATCTCACGATTCATTTTAAGCCCTATACTGTTCTACCTAAGTAATTTAAAAAATGTCCGACATGTCCGCTGGGGTTCTGTCTCGTATAGGTAACGAGACAGAACTATTAGCATTATGCTGAGCGATGGCCGTTTTGCGTGGATGTGACGCATGTATTCCCCCAAATTTTTGACCGCAAATAAACGTATTTTCTTTCTTTCTTATGTAGGTATATAAAAAAAAGGTTAAGTATCTAAAGGATTGGCGGGGCGGGGGCGCACCATATCGCACCTCAGTCGTAATAATTTGACACTGATAGCGCCTTTATATTAAGCCTTAATAAGTTTTAGCCTTTGGCAGTTGGTAAGGGCGGTTTTCGTAGTGCAAGTTAGTAGTAGGTGACTGATGTGCGGTTGACTGTACCGATCTATTTTTTACCTCGACTGATGAACATGAGGTTCTGGTCTCGATTTCCAGGTAGGTACTTACGATAAATTGTGATTGGGTGTTTTCTTCAGAAACTCATATTACCTACATAGCATAATAATAACCAGCCTATAATGAACTTAGTACTGCTGGAACACGGCCTTCCCCTACTCTTAGTGAGAGGGAGGGGGCCGTAATCCACCACGCGTGCTAGATGTGCGTTGGTAGTTGTCACATGTCTTCGAATTTTTGGTTCTAGGCCATGTTGGTTTCTCACGATATTTGCCATCACCGTTTCGTAAGAAGGATATTAAAAAAAAAAAAAACTTTATTTCAGACATAGTATATAGGTCCATCTCCATAGTTTTTTAGTAGGTATATTACCTACATGGGACTTCAATATAGGTAACTGGCGAAATATGGGTGGTCTATGCACCTGTTTTTAATTCATCGGGGAATACAGGCGGTAATGTTATAAAGTACCTATCTGAATCTGAATGACATTTTAGTGCTTAGGTACTGTAGCTAAATAGCACACTTGCATTGCTAGGTATGCTATTTTACTCGAGTACCTGCCTACCTACTTAGGGCACAAGGAATCTGCCACTATTTGCAGCTAAGCAACATTCCAAAATAGCTCCCCCAAACAATAAAGCGTACTGCACCAAACCCTACTAAGCGCTTTAAGCGCTCAATTATCTCCACAACACGTGATGTGTGTATAGAACATTCCAGTAAAGTACTAAATAGTGGTTGTTTCGATTTGGCTCGCTGCAAAATTGACTCGATCCTCGATCACCAACAATAACAACTAAGCACCGCACTATTCAATGCAGTCGCAGCGCGATTGGCCGCTGTTAATGTTAAACTTGTTCCAACATTGCCAATGAATAGTTCCATTTCTGATTTTGATTTTAGAGAATGCAAATAACTTGGATAGATTATGTTAAAGCTTATCCCTGATGTCTGAACGCGATTTCCATTTTAGATGCAGAAAAGGTTGACAAAGACAATTCAAGGTACCTACTGTAGTATTTTTTTGTCGTTCGTTGATTTTGATTTTAGATAATAAGACAATTTATTTGTACAAAACATAACAAACATTGAAAACTGACCAACCTAATTAGGTATGGTTTCTGAAAGTCTTTTCCATTTTAGGTACAGAAACATTTTCGTGTTCTTATTTTGGTCAGTCAATCAAATTAGATGAATTTTGACAAGAGATTTGAGTCAGTATCACTAATGATCAGAAGACCAATTCCCATAATTAATAACGTTCTAAATCTAGTCGCAATCTCATCTCAGCGACAGTCAATGTCAAAAACTTGTCAAAAATGTAGGGAAGTTAGACGTATTTTTAACAGATTGAGACAGATCAGACTGTGAACGTTCTTCAAATTACGGGAATGGCCCCCTGGCTTTCCTGCTTCCAGAGAAAAAATCGACACCCGATTCAATAAATAATAGTACAAGCTTCAGTAAAGTAGGTAATAGGTAGTAAAAACTTTTTAATTATGACCCTAAAAGCGGTAGGTCGGTAGAAACCCTTTGAATGCCAGTCCTGACCATAGTGGCGAGGTGTCAAACACGCAAGCACGTAAACTTGGCCCGACAATATCCGACAGTCGCCGTCAACGGCCGACAGGCGTGCGCGTGTCACACTTCGTGTAATTTGCATGTGTCGGCCGTGATGTCGCCACAGGCAAACTGACTTCGCTTGTGGATTGAATGTGATTTTAATGTCAAAGGACCTCTAAACTGGACATACACTATTGGTAGAGTAGCTCTACGGGCTTAGCCTAATCAGCCTATAATGTTCTCACTACTGGGACACAGGCCTCCTCTCTGTGCGAAGAAGTGGGCCATAATACACCACGCGGGCCAGTGCGGGTTGGCGGATATGAGATGTCACATGTCTTTGAATTTTTGGTTCTAGGACACAGGTTTCCTCACGATGTTATCTTTCACCGTTTTGAGAGCAGTGGTGATGAAATAAAATCAATACTGCGTATGCGTTATTTATCCCAACTACCTTACCTACCTTCACTGTGCGAGGTCCGACACGCGCTTGACGGGTTTTTATTAAACGTACACACGGCGACACATCAAGCTATGCATTTCCAGTTTTAGCTGACCTCGCATTGTATAGGTTTTTCGTACAATCAGAAGTCACCTTAAACTGGTTATGTATAGCTTGATGTGTAGCCGTGCGTACCGCCGACCTGCGCTGTTATTATTTAAATCTAATTGTGTACAGTTTGTCGACTTCATTTGTTAAACACGGATTTCGTTGTTGGCTGCGGCAGATTCGTCGGGTTTTTGAGTTTTTATGTTGTGTGCGGAAATAAAATTAGTTTTCTGAAGAAATTAGACGAGAGTTGCTTGTAAACGTACAAGCAATCAATGAAGCAAGCAATGACATTGTCCTGTCCAAATAACAATAATTCATACAAAATTCCCATGGAAAAAAGGACTTAATTTTTTTCCCGAATTTGACAATGATGCGGGAACTTTCAATCCGGGAATCTCATTTGTTTTACGAACTAAGTATTACGAACATTTTAAAACAAACAATAGCGAAATTGGTCCTGCCGTTCTCAAGTGATGCACTTACCAACGAACAGCGGGGTAATTGTGTAACACACTATCAGTACCTAGCAATGGCTTTCATTTTGACAGTCCAACAACATTCCTTGCGTTATTTACGTTGTTGAGCAGACAAATTTTTCGAACATAACAAGCAATGCATTAGCAATATCCTTTAAATTTATTCAGATTGAGATTGATAGTGTGCTGTATTTCATTTTTATTAATATAGATAATAATAAAATTTAATTTGAATACTTATTCTCTATTATCTACGAAGAATACAAAGCTTGGGGCACCTTTATATTTCAAGACATTAAACTTATACTGGAGTGCCTGACCGGATTAATTAATTAAGCTATGTTACACAGGGTGCGATTTTTGAATAGGCATCGCAATGACAGCTAGCTGAAAATTCTTCAACCTTCAGCGACTATTTTTAAAGGTTATTAAAACTATATTTGAAGATTTAAGAAGTGGGAGTTTTAAGTGTTTCAGTTTATGTTTTAATCATTAATAACAATAAATACAGAGAGTAGGGTTGAGTAGACGAGTACCTTTAATACACCCTAATTTCACCAGATAAGTTTAACTCCCACTTATTAGGGGCGAGCTGATTGCAATCAACCGGGCGTAAAAGGTGTGCCCTAGGTACACCTCTGCATAACCCTTCGGGGAATACAGGCGTGTAGTTATTATGTCATGTTTACAGAAGGGTAATTATGTAGGTAAAGCAAGTAACGCGAATTTATTAATTTTGAAAAAACTTTGATGTAAACCTGACAACGAATCCTTCTACCACGTATGGTAAAGGTAACGCCAGTTAAATAGGTAACTCACCCTGTATATTAAAAGGTTGATGAAGTGTGTAATGGCCGCTGACAAAATTAATAATCTCGAAGAGTGTGTGAGCGTTTCAAATGATAGCATTATGCGCTATTATTCGGATGGTGAAATTAATTACGTACCTAACTACATTAAATTTACATATTTTCTGCTGTGTTGTGGTAAGCTGTTCTATCGAATTGAACGAGGTAGAGGTAGTCTGTTTAGAGGTGCTTTGTCAAGCGATAATATTGCCAGTAAAAATATATTTGTCTCCAAATTTTTTTTTGTTAAAAACGTTTTGCGTTTAAATACTTTATAATTTTAATGTATCAGCAGCCAGGAGTCTTCATTTGTGCCCGGTTGGTGAGAATAGGCTTGCCCCCTGTTACATAGGACTTAGGGCCAAAACATGCACGTGTGTATGTGTTTTGGCCCTTAAATATTATAGCTGGCGTAATTTGGTACTATAAGTAGACCTCTGCGTAACCCTTCGGATATTAGGGGCGTGATGTTATATTATGTGTTAATTTTGCTAGGTATCACTTTCCTGCTAATGTATTACAACGCACTTTACACATTTTTTTGTTTTGTACCTACTTAAGTACTTTGTAGTTTTTTTGTTGTGTATGTTGTGTGCTGTGTTAAAGAAATTTATTTTTCATCCCACCATCTCGGAAAGAGTATTTTTAATCTTCAATATCTGAGTGGAAAAGCCGTTTTTATTCTCTAGAGTCTAGAGGATAAAGTAAATTGAATTTAGAACATCGTGTGCACTAAGTTTGTGAATTAAAAAAAACATTAAACCTATTTACTGCTACCTCTATGGTGCCGAATATATCATACAACTTTTTTTTAATTTGTTAAAAACTCAGACTCGGAACCTTCTTGGTGTTCTTTTTTCAATTTGCTTTGTACGCGGTTCTTTACGCGGCATTTTTTCACGTCATTGTTAAACCTTAGGTATATTAAAAACAAGAAACTTGAAAACAAGTGAAAAAACTAAAATGAGTGATTCTAGCGACGAGGAAGTTTGCTTGACGCCAACAGAATTGACTAAAACTGTTAATAATGCGCAAATGAGCTTTCTCCCTCAACAATCATTTTGCATTTAGTCATTTCCTCGCTGAGGTGGAATGAAAAGTTACGTGTTGCACTCGAGTGCAAAGATTTTTCACCTCGTGCTCTTTTGATTCCCTCGCTAACGCTCAGGATTCTAATTTTGAATCACTCGCTACGCTCGTGATTCAATTTTAGAATCCTTCGCTTGCTCGGTCATCAAAATTGAACACGCGGTTAAAAAGCAACTTTGCACTCTTGTATAACAAATAACTATTCTTTCTTTCTTCATGTTAAAAGCTTACTTAGAATTGTTTGTTACATTTAATTCTTTATTGTCTATTGTTTCCTGTAATTTCTGTAGTGTATACGAAATCGTAAATGGTAAATCTAAATAAATCAATGTTAAAAGCTGAGAGAATCTCCAGTTCTACTTACCTCTTTTCTCTCCACTGTTTCCATTTGCAGTCTCACGATAGGTAGCTAGTTACACAAAATAGATAGGTACAAAGCTATAAACAAGTTAGGTACATCGCAGATACGCCATAATGTGTACCAGTTAAGTAATAGTTGGCTCTCGTTTGCGCCACCATTGTCAAAGTAATGGCGGGCACCGCTATTTGGCGACTGGATACGGGGTCACATTACACCAAATGGTTAATTAAAATATCTACTGTTATTAGTCCGTGTATCCGAACTGTGAAATCATTTCAGTGGAATGGAGCTATGGAAGAGCGTAAACGGCCTGCCCATTGAATGAACTTGCTCATTATATTAAAGTTGTGCATTTTACGGACTGATTTAAACTTTTTGAGCAGTGGTGGCTCAGTGGTAACGGCCGAGACTTACGAGTTGTAGGTCGTGGGTTCGATCCCAAGCAGGCACTTTACATTGTGTTAATTATTTCATTACCACTGCTCTGAAAACGGTGAGGAAACCGGCATGTCCTAGAACCAAAAATTTGAAGACATGTGACATCCGCCAACACGCCCTAGGCCCGCGTGGAGGATTAATCCACTCCCTCTCACTGAGAGGGGGCTTGTCTCCCAGTAGTGGGAACATTATAAGCTGATTATCTAAGTATAAAAGCTAGATCAAAATTTTCTGAAATTCTGTCACCGAATTTTAACACCACACATAATTTTGACCTGTTTTTAGGGATACCTATTTAAAAAAAAAAACCTATATCAATGTCAATCTCATGTTAAGGCGGATCACACACTACAACGCACCACGCGATTGGGCGCGGGAAACCGAGCTGAATTCCCCGCGCGGAAACGCGATTTTTTTAATTTGTATGTAAACAATCACGACGGGGCGCAGACGAGTGATTTTTAAGCGTTGTAGTGTGTGATCCGCCTTACTGTTGTGATTAATGACTGAAATAAGAACAGCCATTCAAATCACTTGACGTTTCTGACAGTTGGGTTTTTATTAAGAGATTACTTATTTGTTTTATCGCTAGCCAGTTATTTGTTTTCAATGACCTTTTATACCGATTAAAACCGAAACGTACATATTAAGTAGACGATCAAATTCAAGTCGCAACTCATCTTAGCGACAGCCAAAGTCATAAACGAGTCATAAATGTTGGTAAATTAGAGTTTGTTTTTTGACAGATTGAGACTGCGGTTAGAATGTGAACTTCTTCCGAAGTTGTCTCTACGGAGAAAGTTCTAAATTCGGCAAATATGGCATAAACTTTTATTTGCGATGAATCACGCACGCTCACGCAGTAGGTATCAAGACACTTCTCCTTAGTTTCATAACTCCATCTATATATATGTAATTATATTGCGCATATACTTTGTGATTTTTGAGACTTGCTCATTATAATGCTCATTAAAATTGAAAAAGAAAAACGGAAAATATTGTTCCTTTTTGTATTTTAAATGACCCGTTAGGTTAAATCCTTTCACTACTTAAGTTAAAATTGAAAACGCATTCCTCTAGTGTTATGTTTGGTCACGTAGAAACTTAATAACATTGCGCTAAAGAACTTAAGTGGGGATAATAAGTAGATGTCTTTACACTTGAGACAATAAAACACTTAGCGAAAGTTGTTCGACATGGAACTTGAATTTAGTGAGCGCGGATAGCGGTAGTGAAATCGTATGATTAGGGTGTTAGAATCGTAATTTATACTGTATTTTCTATTTTGTTTTGAGGTACGTAAGTAGTTAAAATATAAATAGAGTGGGAAATTCGAATGTTACAACTTTATTTAGTCTCCATTTTTTTGGCTCCAAAATTTTCTGTTCTTTGATATCCGGAAAATATCTGAGGGACGATTCTCGTAATTTTAAGAACGTCCACAGTGATCTCAGTCTCAAGCTGTCAAAAATACCTCATAATTTCCCTACATTTTTGATAAGTTTGTGACATTGATTGTCGTTGAGATGAGATTGAGACTAGATTTTGAACCTTTTTAATTACGGGAATTGGCCTGCTGGTCATTTTCATTTGTAATAAAAATAATCTTAATTTAAAGTTGTCTTCGAATTGGCCAAACTGTAGTATGAAAAAAAAAATTGTGTGTCTGTTTTTTAAAGTTAAGAAATGAAGGAATAGTTTTATTAACCTTTATGTGAAAAAGTGTCATTATAAAAAATAAAAAATGTACAAAAAAAGGAGCTACGTCTGCCAAAAAACTGCTTTGCAGTTTTGAGGTAATATGTCCTGTAAAACAATATTTCTGTGAATAAACTTTTTCATTTAATTTTCATTGCAACTACTTGAGCTTTTTGTAAAGAAGCCCGTCGTCCGGGTAGCGTATTAAGTAGGTAACCACTGTGATACCCAGAACTAGGGTGATCTACAGCACGCAAAGCTTTATAAAGTAATTTATCCAGAAAACATTGCGTGGAACGGAGCTTAGGCAATGGTCAATGGTCTCTGTATTATACGAGCGAAAATCTACAATTACTAGTAAATATATTGCACAAAAGCACAGCTTTTCACATACAGATTTTCCGCTTACAGAACCCCGGTTCCGGGTACCTCAGTGGTTCACGCGCCTGGGTACAGAATAACTAATGTCTGTGTTACTATGTAGATCTTTCTACTACATTCCAGCTTTGTCACTGGGATCTCAACAGGCATCATAAACTTTGAAAGAAATCTATCTCAACACTTCTTTATAGGTACATAGCTACTACAATGACCACCATAAATAACTATTTCCAGCTTCAAAACCTTTTTAATTCCCGCGTAGAGAATTAATATGAGTGCTTTACAGCGCCACAGCGCTTCACGGCCGATGTGCTCTAAGTGGACCAGACAGGTAACTCTGCTACACTGGCTACAGTTTTACGCCCAGTTGCCGCCAACATATGGCCCCGCTGAGACTTAAGAATGAGTCTTCACTGCGGAATACTGAAATAGTAGGCTGTTTTTAGAGTGACTAGATTGTTTTATCCCTGAGTAGCTGTAGACAGTGACATGCCAGATTTGAGTTTATTTCTGAAGTGAGACGTACAAGCTTTGTGAGATTTGGATCTAAATAATAACAGCCGCACGGGTTGTGCCCAAGTGGTCACCTACATATTTAGATCATTAATAATTCCGAACTGCATAACAGTTGGCAAAAGTCGTGTTAGAAGCAAAGGTTGTACTTGAAAAGCTCTTTCTATTGGCATGTATCTTAGGGCTTACGGTATGGTCCCATTCTCCTTTTTAGAACATAATTATGAAGCAGAATGATTCAGACTGAGATCGACAGTGTGTTACGCAATTAGAGTGCAGGCTTTTAATTTCTGTTAGTTTTTGTATCTCGTTAGCAAATCAAATTAAATTGTCTGATGATAATGACTGGCTTATAAACGGCAAAATGTAATAACAATTTACCTTTTGTTTCCAACTATGACTTACTCCTCGCTAGCCAGAGATTTCCGTCTTCTATTATGACTGGGTTAATAAACACAACGCGACAATGCTAACGAGATCAAAGTATTTACACAGGACGCTTAAATTAAAGCTAATCTTATTACCGCGTTAATATAAATTAAATTACACGATGTTTGAATGTGAAACAATGTTGCAAGCGGCAGCTGGGATCGAAACAACGGAGTTCGGGTTAAACCGCCTTTAGTTTGTAAAGGGCTCAATTTTAAAATACAACTGCTCGGTTCGAAACTAGTTAATAGTTGTTGAAGTAGGACCATAAGACGGTTTATTGGGAATTGATTCGTACTGTTTGTTTTCGGGCAATTTGAGTTGTCCGAAAATTTGCTAGAAAAGTTGGGAGCCCATTGCCAGCGCTACGGTATTTATTTTTTAAATATCGCAGCATTATGCTGAGATACCCCACTCCCTCTCACCGAGAGGAGGCCTGTGTCCCAGCAGTGGGAACATTATAGGCTGATTATGTATGCTGAGATAAGAGCCTTTTTGGCCTCTTAACAAAAATAAAAAAAGACCTGTTCTTTTTTATTTTTAGTGTTGTTTATTTTGTTAGTTTTAGGCTCCTTTTTACTTTTTAGTACTTAAATTTCCTAAGTGTCTTTACTTTTCTAATGCCCACATTCCTATTCCTTCAGAAACTATTGCCGAACTACAGTCGTATTGTTACAACAAAATTGAAAACGACCAATTAGCCTGTTAGACCAGAGACAATACTATTAGTAGACTGAGCGGTCAGTTCCGCTATCGTCCGTCCGTCGCGCGTGGGGTGGTTTTCATTCGATGATCATCCCCTGCTGAACGGTATTTGTGGAGTGCTTATCGCTTCGTTTATGGTCTCACAAACTGTCATAGAAGATATTATCGCCAGTTTAAGTATCAATCGCGGTGTGAGCTTCCAGATTACGGTCTTAGAAGTTGTTGGGATAACGTTTGTTGGCGTGTAGTTAAATACGAGTCTCTTATCCTTTTTCTTACTTATTATAAGGTAGCTAGCTATAATACCTATAAGTTATAAAAAAATGCTAGTCACCTTTTTAGGGTTCCGTAGTCAACAAGGAACCCTTATAGTTTCGCCATGTCCGTCTGTCTGTCTGTATGTCCGCGGTTTAGCTCATAAACTATTGGTACTAGAAAGTTGTAATTTGACATGAGTATACACGTTAATGACTCCAAAAAGTGGTAAAATAAAATTTTGAAAAATACAATTATTTTGTGTACCTCCCCTACATGTAAAGCGGGGATGATAATTTTTCGTCCTTCCCACAGTATGGGATATCGTTGGATAAGTCTAAAATATTAGGGGTTTGGGAAGACCGTTTTTTGATTAAGTAAACCGTTCGTGACTTATCAAGCTTTAAAGTACCAATTTTCGTTAGAGTCAAGTGTCCCCCCCCTCTACCAACTAAATGGTTGTAGTTAGATATAAGGCAGTAGTACCTATATATAACGAAGTTTAAAGGAAAACTATCACACTTAAGTGGGCTTTACAAGTTTACGAGTAATAGTCGACCGGTCGATTGTATTTGACTCGAAAATTTCGAACAACTCCATAGAAATGTCAATAGAAGGCGCTAAGCGTCAGTTGTATCGCGCTATTGTTTCATTCCTAAATAAGTTTTATAAAAAAAAAAAGTTGCTGTCGAATACAATTATAGTTAGTTGTGATTACCAGTCTTTATTACAACCACTTACCTAGATAGATAATATTTTTTCGAACTTCCCTGTTGGATTTTATAACTTTCTTCAGTTACCATCGCCCTATGTGGACCCGTTTAAGATTATTTATTATTTTGTTATATAGCTGTAGCTCTGTGTCCTGTATATAAATTCAAAACACCGGCTATGGCCAGTCTTATCCAAACCTCAAAAAAAAAAAAAAATTAAAACTTTCCGTGCATAATAATTGTCGGATCAGGTGAGGATTTGTATAGTAAGTCAAATTAGGTAGGTAGTCATGTTTGGTTTTTAGTTAGAGCATGGTACGAAACTATCAGTCAGCGAATACGACCCGCACTTGGCTGTTATAAAAACTACGGAACCCTACACTGCGCGTGGCCCGACACGCACTTGACCGGTTTTTTTCTTCTTCAAAGCGATATATCTATTGAAGAAAGTTTCTGAAAAAGTTTCACAGAAACTTGTCTAATTTAACGTACCTTTAAAACATAAGCATTGTCTTTTAAAATTTCTTAATTAGCAGGTTTGTTGAAGGGGGCAGTAAGGCCGAATGTTATACCAACTTAATAGACCTCATTCTACCTGCATCACTAAGAAAGCTCTAGTTTCAATGTTCTGGATAGCACTGCTTTGTCACTGTCCTCAACAATTGATACTGCCATAACTCATAACACACTAGAGTTAGTCCAACGTGGTGCTCACACAAAGATATGTTACCCTGTCACAAACGTGTCCACTCCAAAAAAAAGGGACAATCCAAAAAGTTCAATCTCGTCCTGTGAGTCTTCCATCAAAATAATGTAAGCTGACTTTTATTACAACAAAAAGCCGGTAATGCCCGCAAAAAAATGATAGTTCGCGAGATACGTGGCATATGTGCGGCCACAATTCAGGAGAAATGACCCAGACATCGCGTACGAATACTAACAATATTTACAACGGCTATTACTAGCCTTTTATGTGACACAAATGCTAGTCGCTGTAATCTGGGACGGTTTTTACGAGCATTTTAAATAATGTCTAGTGGGTGCAGGTATAAATCACAGGCACAATAGTTGCAACATTTGCATTAAACGACGCTTTGTATCCGAAATTGCTGTCATTTTAATTTAATATTAAACGTGTCCCAGTTAATTTATTTTAAAGCGCGCCGCACTCGCTGTAAAAATTGCTTTACCGGGACTTTAGTAACCGATAGGTGGATTAATTTGGTCACGGTTTAAGGTTTACAGTTTTCAGTGAATGGAACTTATTATTTAATTACTAGTCTTTCAGTTTGCGGTTTGGGGGGATTTTATTGTAGGCATTGGTGATTATTATTTCAGTTTCATAACAATTGATTTTAATTTTTCATTTGTGCTTGTTTTATGAAAAATTAACTGGCGACTGGCGGCTGCTAGTGGTTGACTGTTCAATACTGTCGTGATTAAGTTTCAATAAACAGCAAATATTTACTGAAGGATTAAACATTTAATTAATTTTGTATGTAAATTAATATTCAACAAAGACACATCCTCTTCCCTAAAAAATAATATAGGTAAGTACCCAATTACATTGCTCGCATAAAACTTACTTGGAAAACAACGAGCTTAGAGAATATTCGGCACAATGATAACATATATAGAAGAGAAGGGCTTCAATTAAGAGCACTACCTCTATTAGCCGGCAAGACGCGCTTTACTGGCAATAACCGGCTATAACCGGCTGTAACCGGCTGTAACCGGCCCCGGCCGCCCTCGACAAGCCTAATCCGGATAAATGAGACGCGAAAGATGACATCCACTCGCTAATTGGAGGACGGAATTAAGTGGGCACCTTGAGAAAATGTTATTAATTTGGTTTTTTGACGTTCTTGTACAATGATCGCTTGTTTTTTGATTGCTTTTCAGCCTGTGTTTAGACAGTGTTGTGTGGCAAAGGTGCCCAGCAGTATACGACTTTCGGCTGATATGCTGATGGAAGAATCAATTCGATCCTCGGCAAGTCTCATCTACTTATCTGCCACGCTGCGAAATTCGTAATTCCACTCATCAAAGCGACTTACCATATTTTCGCTAATTAATAAATTGGCTCTTAATAAACGAAAAGCATAATGAATAAGACAAAAGTTGCTTATCCTCACTCGAATTATAAGTAATTAATTAGGGCAACTATTCAATTCCTCCTTCAATCTTATCATATCATACCGTCCTCTTCTACAGAACGCGCGCGTATGAAACTTCTCTCGCTGTTTATTTAGTCCAAGTAGGATTAAAACCACTGAAAGGATTCGAGCTATCTTCGCAAGTAGATAAGTTAACTTACTAGGTACCTACTTAAGTCTGCTGTTTGTTTAAAGTTATGATAGATGCTGGCCTCTTTCATCGAAAAGTGAAAGAAAAGAAAGAAAAATTGTTTATTCTGCACAACAAAACGCACATTAAAATATAACACATGCGACGTAGTCAAAAACAAGTGGTATCTAAAACGGTGAAGGAAAACATTGTGAGGAAATCGGCATGCCCTAGAGCCAAAAATTAGAAGACATATTGTGACATCTGGCAACCCGCACTGGGCCCGCGTGGTGGATAACGGCTCACTCCCTCCCACAGAGAGGAGGCTCGTGTCCCAGCAGTGGCAACATTATAGGCTCATAAAGCATACAGCCGACCTGATGGTCTATCAGCTCAGCCTCTGGGTATCTGCTAAAATACCAGAGGTCACTGAGAGAATGCCACCCTGGAGAGACAACTGTAATATCCCTTTCTTCGACAGACATAACTCTTTTGGGGTCGGCCTCCAGTCTAACCGGATGCAGCTGAATACCAGTATTTTACATGGAGGGACTGCCTTTATGACCTCCACAACCCAGTAACTGGGTAACACGATACCCCTGGTTGTTAGACTTTTGGGTTTCTGGCTACCCGCAATGACTGTCAAATATGTAGATATTTGACAGTCATTCATTTGTCATTCGTAGGAATGACAGCCGCGACCAACAGCTGAACGTGCTTCCCGAGGCACGGAGAGGTCTCAATATGTAATGGACGGCGAGCTAAATTAACCTTCGATCGTCCCATACTGGCTGTTATTATTTAAACACGAGCCCCTCTAGCTTCTCTGGCAGCCATAACTGAGTTAATGTTAACACAATCTTAATAATTAGGTTAGAAAAATTCATTCAGGAAGAGTAATTAATTCAAGAGTTGGTCCTGAACTGTTCTACCACGTTCCATGACAGACAGAAAGTTTTCGAGTCAAATTTGAGACCAGAACCACTGACATATATGTTACGATCTGTCTACATACTTTATCTTTCTGCCAGTTTAACTTGGAAACCGAACTGTGTGATAAAGCTTCCAAACTTGTACTTTCGCCGAAGTTTCAGTCATACACGCGTACCTACGACTTTTCACGGGTCATTAGTTACAAATATCTTGTTTTCACTGAACATTGTTGAAGATTATTAGAAGCTTTAGGCTCTTTGGGCAAAAAAAAATCGTGTATAGCCAGAAAGAGAATTTTCTCTTTCTGGATAAACCATACTGCTGAGCATGAGGTCCTGGGTTTGATTTCAGGTCCGGCAAAGTGTTATTAAGGTTTTCCGTCAGGAAAAGACGTGTGGTTGAGGCAACTGTTAATGTCAACCGGATGGTTTCCCGGATAGCTAATTGAAGAAGGAAAAACGAACCCCATCCTTTGATAACAATTTCAATATTTTTTCAAAAAAAGATATTCTGGTCACAGCTTCCAAGACCCTTACACAAACTACCAGCATCACAACTTAAAACAAAATCTATTTTAAGGGTCCAATGTAAGGCATTAAGATAAAAAACGAAGATAAACATCAGCAAGACTTTATTATACGTCGCGATATCCGTGTAAGAGCGTGGCTACATGAAGGGGCTCCCGAGAGGACACTTGTTCATAAATTAAGAAGAACCCCACTCATTCCCGTCTTATCTTTATGAGGGTCCCTGCCCACTAGCCGTGGAATTAAGTAATCACACAACATACTACTGAAATTGATCTTGAGAGGCGAAAAGGGACTCTAAAGACGTAGTATTTCTGTAAGCACTAAATAATTAGGACATTGCATTTGATCAGAGACACAGTTAATCCTCTTTGGTAGGACGCCAAGTTTTTCAGACGCAACAAATATCGTGGGACCTGGAGACTTCTATTACAGGGTGAATAATCTCGTAACACATTATCAATCTCAATTTATATAATTTTGAAGGATTTTGCTGGTTTTCAGCTGCATCCGATTAGACTGGAAGCCGACCCCAACATAGTTAGGAAAAGGCTAGGCAGGTGATGATGATGAGTGTGTTACGCAATTAGGGTGCTGGCCGAAACTCATTCATCTGTTTGGCTGCCTTCGTAATTTTCTTTGAGACCACCATCTTTGATACAATTTGTTTGGAGTTGGCACAGCACGCCTTTTTCTTCCATAAATCTCTATTAGCCGTCATCACGAACTTCTCTTCCCACCGGGTCATATATCATCTCTCACACATTTATTTGGTCTGCCTCTATTCTTACATTCAGACTTATCACTTACTTCTATTGTCACATGCTCTTCAAGACATGCTCTCTGACCAAGATTATGACTTTAAAAGAGACTTCGACCCCTGAGTTGCTTCGCCAGTTCTATACAAGTCAGATAGGAAATGTGGGCTCCATTGACATGTTAAAGTGATTCCGACATTCTATTTACAGAATAAACAATTTCATTTCTCCGCATCACAAGTCCGATCACCGGAATAATAGTGTCCACTTTAAAAAACAAAATCCCTCTATGACGTTACACGTGCTCCTCATTCAGTTTCAATGTTTTTTTTCGAAAGTAACACGTGTATGTGGTCTCCGTGCATGTTTGATCGTGTCGCCGGTATGGGGGTATCGTAAACATGCTCACCGCGAGTTCTGTTTGAGTTCGATGCTGGAACTCCATCCCTAGAACGAGGAACAACACGCTAGGTACACGAAATTCATTGTTTTAATATGTACAAAATACGCATAGCGTTAAGCCTGTCTGGGTAGACTATTTCAAACCCATATTTACTGCGCTGTAGTAGTGCGGTAAAACCGGGTGTTAACTAACTTTGTGCATGTAATGCCCCGTTGCATATATCCATTATTTATTTGGCGTTTTTCGTCTCTCCAAACCTCTTGGATCAATAGCGCAAACGCTTAGATGCCTCTTGAACACATCCTTATAGCGGAAATGTTGACCGCCATGCTTCCGAGTACCTTCCACCATCTTAGAGTAGAAGACTACTTCTGATAAACGGTGATCCTCCAACGCCAAATACGTATAGAGAAACCTAAGCTCTCCTTTACCTTTATCTCGGCCAACTTTATTGCATTAGTTCTGACCGGGTATTTAAAACAAAATTCGGTCTGGCCAGTTATATTAGGAGGCACAATTTAGCTAGGAAGTAATCATTTCAAAGGGTCGCCGTTATCGAAATCGATAAGGAGGACTATTAATATGTATATTTATATTATCCGTTACCTACTCTCGGTCATAGCTACCGGTTTAAGACCTAGATAAGGACCCTCCTTGAGAACATGGTAGAACGGATATCGTTTTTGCCGAAAACCGAAAATAGGCGAATGCTGTCACCATAAAAATCTACCTAAAAAAAGCCATAGAAAAGCTAGATATATATTAATAGTCCTCTTCACAGTATCCGGCTCTAAGGCTATCGGCAGTATCGGTTGCGTAATTGGCGCTTCTTGTCTAGGTCTTCAAGACGATTTGTTTAAAAACATTCAGTTTCTCGAGCAAGTTCCTGCCACCGACCAACGAGGGTGCCACAAGTCGGTGACGTTTGAGAGAGTCTTTGTAGAGCTGTTGCCCGCCCTGTGAACGTACTGACGCATCCACACTGTTTCTACTTGTTATGATCCTCGCTCCACCCACTTAGTCTCCTCGTAAGTTTGTTGTTGTTGTCTTTATTTTAATTGAAATGCTGTGTTCTTTCGTCGGCTCGGATCACTATAGCTATTGGAACTTTGAAGTTATTACGGTATGGAAAGTTTTTGCAAAACAGCAGTTGTTTTATTGGGAATACTTTGCGGCCATTTATTTTATATAGACGCCCTTCTTCAGTACTAAATACCCTGAAATGGTGTCACTTGAATCCGTTACTTACCATAATATTACCACAAAACTAGGCTGGGCTATAGGGCTGGGCTATGGGGTCCGAGTGCTCAATGAGCACTGTTCATCAAGTATTGTGGGACATCGCCAAGAGGTCGACTCTTCACGAGTTGACCAGAACTTGACCAGAAGGCTGGTCTATTTTTAAACCAAAGAATCGCATTGCCAATGTTGCAATGCTGCCAAAGCATTTTGATAAAGCAAAGCATTTTGGATACTTTTTGCCATTGACAGCGATGCGGTCCAATGTTTTGTTGCCCAATGAGCGCTTCCCCTTTTTTTTTTACTTGCACATAATATATACGAGTATTAGTGTTAATGTTAACTCGTATGTTATATTTAAAACTTTATTTTATTCTGCAATTACCTAAATGGAATTAAGATCCAGATATTTTAGTAATTAAACTTATTGTTATCACAAAACCGCTTCCATCAGAGCTGTGTAGATTGCCTTGTAAAACTTTGGTGGGTACAGTAAATTTGGCAAAGCAGGATGGCGGCCGGCTCGTAAACACTGTGATAACGGTCACATTACGTGCTATTTGTCTGAATTATTAATGTATGGCGCATTCTACGGTAATAGCAGTGCTGCTTTTTCCAGTGGGGGTGTTTAGATTATCCTCTATCTTTCTGGACCAAATAGTCTGAGGGCGACTAACAAAAAGTACACAGTACATGAGAGTGGAAGTGCCGGGAGGGGTCGCGTTAGGAGGACTTATAGTGACCTTATTGATGATGTTCTTCAGAAAGGTCAGGTACGTAGTCCGCGCAAGTGGCGTGCGTGTGTGAACGTAAACGAGGCGAAAGTAGTATGTAATAATCGTAGCAGGTGGAGTTCTGAAGTTTCTGCCTACCCCCATGGGAAGAAGGGAATGAGTTTATTTATGTATGTGTATAGTCTACAAGCAACAAGATATATAGAATAGAATAGAAAACTTTTATTTCAGACAGGAGTCCATAGGGTTAGTAACAATTTTACTTAACTTTAGTGTTAGTAGGTTACAGACACAGATCTACATACAATTAAAACTCAGCGTGGAGCTGCATCCACCTCCGCAACATCGGGGAATCCCACCGATCTGCGAACACACTAAGAATACAGGCTATATGATAATATAGGCTCGTGTAGTGGAATTGGTCACTCCGTGCTCTTAAGTTAGTTTTTGCCCATTTCGATTCAAGTTAAATCACCAGCGGTTTTAGCATATAGCGTTGACACATGCTTAGAATCAGATAGCTTAGCATAAAAGGCTCTCTCTCAAAAAATAATGGAAAGGTATATTAAACTAACACTATTAAAGTAATACTTTTATTCATGTACGTTTTTACAATTTCTAACATAAATGTAATAGAATAATTAGCCTGTAATGTTTCCACTACTGACACACTGTCCTCCTCAAAAACTTCTAGCTTTTAAGTTAATTAAAAAGGAGAAGATTTGAATAATGTTCAGACAAGCATGACCCACACGTACACCTAATATCGAAGTTCAATCCTACGTTTCACGTGACAGATGAATAGGCCGAGGTCATTAACCGGGCGCTTCTAAAAACCATCAAGTTTTTGATGAAGATAAATAAAACTGAAATCAGTTAAAAATAGCCAATAAATCCCAACAATATAAAGCCAAACACCCAACCAATCTACAAACAGCAAACTAATTGCCAACAATGTATTTACATTAATTTATTTACACAAACTACGAACGAAATCAATCAACAAAAAGCTGTGGGCCACAGTTAAATGGCAACGATAACTAAAACGCCTTGTTTGAAAACCCGTGAATCTGTGCGAAGAGTTATTGGGGTTCAGTTTCTATAAGATGGCGGGCACAACTCAGGTCCCCTGTCAATTTACCGCCCGTATTTATGTCCGGCCGTGTCAAGTGATTTAAAAGTTTACTCGACCACTATTATTGTAATAAATCTGGTGGCGCCGTGGACTTTTGACATTATTGGAAGATGATTTATGGGTTTTGTTGTGTTTTAATGGTTTTGGTAGACTCTAATACTAAACTGCGACAAACTAATATAGTCAGGTAAGGTATTTCTATTCTGGCAACACTCTACTTTCATTGTTTATCATTAAGGCGAAAGCGTCAGGGTCGCCTATGACTTTACAGAATTATATTCATTAGAATCAGTAATACAACTCCTTGACTTAGAATTGGCCTCAAATGTCATGATTTCATGAAATAGTCACTCAATAGGGTAATATGAAATTAGAGAGTAGTATTGGTGTTTTTTATGATACGTATAATTCTATAAAAAAATATTTGTGATGGCCGCGAATCATATTTAATTATTTATATCAGTGTTTTTCAACCTTTTTCATGGCGTGGCCCCCTTAGTACGGAAAATATTTCGCGCCCCCTTCCCTCCGCTGCTTCTAACTTGGAATCAAGTCTGTCACCTGGGTACCTTTTGGTTAAACAGAAAAATAGAATTCCCACAATCAACCACTGAAGCTTTGAAGTCTTTGATTCCATTTGGAACTTCCTATAATTTTAAAGAAACGGCGGCCCCATTATAGAGGCTTGGCGACCCCTTAGGGGGTCGCGACCCACTCGTTGAAAAACGCAGATTTATATCAAGAAACAACCTGACATTCACCAGCAAATTTCAAGAAAGTAAGATTTGAATTTCGCGGGCTAACTTTGCGCATCCATTATTTTATTTCGGTGACTAGATTGACCACTATCATACTTACGGCATTCCACATTGAAAACCCCCCACAGACATCTTGTCCAACCTGGGGATCGAACCCAGGACTCCATGCTCTGCTCGGACCTCGCGCTCGGGACTACTACATCAACGAGGCAATCCGTCAAGGCAGAAAGCCAGTTCCCTCCAATGGTTTTTGGAGATTATTGGCTTAATGGTTCACGGTGTTTTTCCATAACACGTTCAAATTGTTTTGGCGGTTATGTCCTTGTCCCATGGGGGTGGTAAAGGTGGATTAATGAGCGAGAGCATGGGCCGAATGGGCAGTGTCCACCTGTGAACTAATAGCTACGGGGATGCTGCGCGGCCATTTGTCATTGTTATGATAATATTTTATTATTTAAGGGAGTCGCTCCATGTAAAATACTGGTAGTCAGCCGCAACCGGTAAGACTGGAAGCCGACCCCAACAAAGTTGGGAAAAGGCAGGCAGATGATGTAGATGATGAAGGGAACGTCTGTTGTTTATTTACTATTAGAGAAGTGAGAATAAATTTAGAGTAGTTATTTACTCTAGTAATTAGTGTGATTAGAGTAAGTTCATTGTCATTGCTATATACCTATATTTTTAATTCTTGTCTTCGTTCAGTCGCAGTATTTCTCTCCAAGTACGCCATTTTACCAGTACCTACTCTTAAAAATAAACAAACTTGAACAAAATAAATTATTTTCCAGAGTTTCTTCCAAAACATTTCGAGTCAACATTCCTTGCAGATTACATCGCAATCCAACAGCCTCTCTAAATCTAAAATCACTGGAAATCCGCAGTTATTTAAATGTTGACCCAAGAGCGTTGTCACTTGAAGCGAAGTGGTGTGCCATATTGTCTTAAATCCGGATCACACGAGTTCCGGAGTTCCGCTTTGACAAGGGGCCTCTCACGGACTGGATGAGCAAACACAATGGGAACCAACGTGGCGAGGAATACTGCAGGCTGGCGTGCAGGCCGCCAGAACTTGGGTTTTGTTCGGAAGTGAAGATTGACTTATGGAGTAATTTGTTTGATTGTAACTGGAATCGGGTTTTTATGACTTATGGATGCGCAGAAGAACGAACAGTGCCAGTGGTCCAGAATTTATTTGTCATTACATGCGTTTATACGGGGTCAAATTAAATTACCTAGCTTCGATATCTAACTACGATTAAATAAAAATATTATCTACTCATTACTAATTTAATTTGACCTTATACAGGTCGGGGTCTAAATATAAAAAAAAAAAATTTTTTTGGGGGTCAACGACTGCTGGAAATTTTGTTAAGAAAATCTGTTTTCTTTTGTTTTAGAACTCGATACCCATCAAGCCTGTGAAGTTCACACGCAAGAAAATAGTTTTATTAACTGATCTTTCAAGTGACTACATTAACTGCGGTCAGTAGGTAGTAGGTACCTCACAAAAATCATCTATTAATTTCTTTTTCGTTTTATAATTTTTAGATATCGTCACGTCACGTCTGCGGAGTTTCGCTAGCTAATTTAATTTGACCCTGTATACAAATAAAAATAAGATAAGATAAGATATATTTATTTGTCAAAAACATGTGTGGGTTTACAATCAGTTGGATTACAAAAAAAAAGTTTCAGCATGTTTTGCCAAAAAACAACAGAAAGGCGTAAAAATATAATAATAATATAATTCAAAGTACAAAAATCATAGTTACGTTAAATTAATAAAAATAATATCTAATAAAAATGTCATGTTTAAAAGGTCTAAAGTACATCACTCAAATAGTCGGCAACATTATAGTAACATTTATTTATTAAAAGTCTCTTCATGCTTTTATTAAAATTAATAATATTCAAATCTTTGTATGCCTGTAGAGCATGCAGAATGTTAAAAGAAGTGAATTATATTGTCCGTTGTCCTGTTTACCAGCTAGGAATGTAATTGTTTGTGATAAATTCGTAGTCAATACTACAATACCTAACGTCTGATCATCTGGCAAAACAAAAGTCACAGAAACCGTAAACACATTCTAGCAACGGTATTAAAAAGGAACAATTGCAAAAAAATCGATTGCCTTCTGATCAGACCACAGGAAAATAAAGAGGGTGTTTGTATTTATCTTTATAGTCTGTTCATGGACTCGAGGACCCAAGCAATCCCATTGAAATTTCCCGCAACGGTCCCGCTTGGCTTATTCTATAAGAGGAAACCGGTAAGTAGTGAAGCAACTCCAGCCAGATATGTGCACACTGTGCAGCCTTATTCTCTTACTGAGAAATAAAATGCAGAATGCTAACAGAATTTTGTATATTTTCAGAGCACTACGAACACTATTATTTATTTTCTTCCAGTCATTTGTCAGCTTGAGAAATGTACGTGGCTTACACCAACGAAGCATAATTTTCTTATGTACGCATTAAAATCACGTAATATCATTAATTACAACACCGAAGTCAATATATTAGTGCTAACGAGCGACCATTATCGCGCCTAAATCACGGCTAAATAGCTGGCAAAATAACAAAACTAACTAAACGCAATATATTACGGAACAATAGGAGTTAAACAATTCTAACCGAAATTAGAGACTTCATTTTACAATCGTTTAAATTTAGTGCGCCATTAGCGATCAACTGCGCGGAACATGGCCGTCCAAGTGCTGCTGCGCCACGGAAAAACGGAAAATACCAATTCGCCCAATATTTACTTTAAAATGTTTAAAACGTTGCGCGCCGCTCAATTTACTACTTTGAAACGACCAAATTTCGTTCTGATACCAATTTGTGCGGGATACGTCCACAATTCCACATTAATGTCGGAATACTGCGAGCTGTGTTATAGTATGATTGAAACAAACATTATACACAGAATTAAAGCTTCATATAGCAAATACGGTTTAGAGTTCCCGCAGTTAAGTACAAATGTTACAATCGCATTCCCTATTATTGCCTTCGGACCAGCGGTGTACGGAACATTCCAACTGTTGCCGGTCCAACAAATACCGCGCTGCTGCACTATTACCGATACATTACTACTTGACACACATTACAAACTAAACTAGTCCTTAACACAACGCCATAGAGATTAGCGTGTGTGTCTTCCAGTGAATAGATGTCCTAAGTCATTGTTCAAACTGGATTGTTTTGGAACTGCGTTGTTACATAACTTAAGATAAGTCCTGTACACAAATAGTTTCATGAGCTACTGTAATTAAGGGTAAATTTTGTTTTATGACAGTCTGGGGATGCGAAGGCTGAATTACGAACTGTTAGCGGAGATAGTGGAAGTGTGGGGAATTGGTTAATGCCTAAGTTTTGCGTAATTTTACAGCGCTGTAAAATTATTTAATGTTTAGTTTATTATGAGTTTATGACTGGGTTCTAAAATGAATTTAGCGTACTGCGGGTAGTTGCGTAACACACTGTCAGTAGCAAGCAATGGGTTCCATTTTGACAGTTCAACAACATTCGTTGAGTTATTTATGTTATTAAGCAGATATTTTTTTGGAAAATATAAATCAATGGATTAGCACGAATGGATGGACGGTTGGATGGTGTTACGAAATTAGGGTGCTGGTGTTCGTTAATTTGGTCGCTCTTTTCTTTATTATTTTGTTAATCTAATAGTAGTATTTCATAGAGGTGAAAGTATTGATGTATTTATTATCTTTTGGCAATTAATGACACTGTAGGAGATACCTAAATAGATAGATAAAATGTACATGTCGCAGATTGTCGAATTCGTTGTTTTACATAACCGCTAGCTGTTTTATAAAACAGCTCCGCTATGTAAAACAGCTGAACGACCTGTAGCGGTTTTTCATAATTACACCGTGTGTGTGTGACACACTAATAGACACTAGATAGGTAGGTAGAGGTACATTGACCTAAGTCAAATGACCACTATTAATATGAAATACCAACCACATTCGTTCACAGTAAATACCAACATAGTCATACGGGGAAACATTACATTACGAGCCAAAACTAGAGCATTTTAATTAACGCGGCATCGATAGTGCTGTGTCCACACCGCGCCGCGCCGCGCCGCCCGCCGCCGCCCGCGCCGCTGTTAACCCCCATTTATCATACAGGATTAAGCCAATCCCCTGTATATTATTTTTATTCGTCCCCGGGGGCGAATTCTGTCCGTTTGCTGGACAACGGCTGTTTATTATTATTTGCGGTGATTTTTCGGGTGTTGTTTCTTGGTGAGACTAAGATTGTGTTCGGGACACACGTGTAGCCGTGTATAAAACTAGTGGATCTCCGCGGCTTTATTTACGTTCTGGTTGGAGGTCTTATTTTATTTTGACTATACAGGGTGGCAGGGAAACGCTTCCGAAAACGAAGACAGGTGATAGGGCTACTGATTCTCGATACGATACCATAAAAAAATGAGAAAAAAAATGAACAATTTTACCTATTTTTTTTAGCATTTTTCGTACACTATGTGAGAACAGTTAAATTAAACCATTATTTGCTATTAAACACATTTTTTTTCTTTACAACTCTAACAAGCAATGTATTCGTAAATAAATATCATCTGACGCTTGCGCGTGACCTCAAGTTCAAAGTGCGCGCGCGCTCGCCGACAGCTGTGCGGCTGACGACCCCAAGTCCACGTGACGCGCGAAAATAATCAATTTCAGGCGAAAGGTTAGTGGTATCCGTTTGCATAAAGGTTGTATATAATCTACGTTCTGGCTTCGGAAGCGTTCTTCTGACACCCTGTATGTATCTTATGTCTTTATTTTTTTAATTTTTTATTGGTAATGTGCGTTTTGTTTGTGCAGAATAAAATATTTTTCTTTCTTTTGTTTTCATTTTTAATACGGCATTCATAGGATAGTTTGGTTTAAGCAGCCAACAACCTCATAAGTTGGCCTGCAAGATACCATACACAAAAAACCGGCAAAGTGCGAGTCGGACTCGCACCCGAAAGGTTCCGTACCACAAGGAAAAAAAAAAACACCGAAAAAACACGCTCTTTTATTTTTAATAACTCTATTATATTTTTATATTATTAGTATTTGTATTATTAGTATTTAGGCAATAGATATACACAGTCTGTGAAAATTTTAACTGTCTTCCTAATCTAATTACGGTTCATGAGATACAACTCGCTGGCAGTAAGACGGACGGACGGACAGCGTAGGCTAGGTAGGTTCCGTTAGCAGAACCCTAAAAAGAGACTTTATTTTCAAACATACATTACGGTGACCAAACATATCTATGTATCTTTTATTTGTCACTGAAGAGGAGAGTGCAAGTTAGAAGGTCATCATTCTGTGTCGAGACTTCGAGAGACGCAGACGGAACTGTGACAAGCTTCAGTTTTTGCTGGTCGGAAGCTCGGCGTAGCTCTTTCAATAAATGTAATGCAGATAAAACTGAATAGAAATACCATGTCCATATCTCTATTATTTTATATACCACTTTCCATACAAGTCGATATGTAAGCCTCTTTCATGTCAAGAGCAATGAATGAAAGGCACTGAGAAAAACGGCGGTGACAGATAGATAGACACCGAAAGCTTATCATAAGCGTTCCTTTTTAACATTTTACGTACGGAATCCTAAAAAGTGGGAGCAAACTAGGTATTAGGTAGTGTTTTTGGGAGTTCGTTTAATCCCGCCGAAATACACACACGGTGCGAAACAAGAATTTTCTTTTTGTGGATCCAGTTAAAATTCTCATCCGACTATTTACAACTACGCTATGTATGTACCTATGTATGCTGGCTAGTGCAGTAGTTACTAGGCCACGAATAGTGCTGACTCGGATTTGGCTGGGCAACAATTTTGGCACTTTAGTGTTATTTTTGTGTTAAATCCTGTCTATGAAAAACTTGTGTTGGTGTATAATTTTCTTTGGTTATCACCAATCAGCCACAAAACGTTAACTGCTAGACACAGGCCTCTCCCAAGGACCCAGATCTAGGCCACATCGAAGGGCCCTGTGCTTCTCGCATCCAGCAGATTCCCACAACTTTCATCAGTAAAATGCATTTAGGTTCGTTTAATGTCATCGGTAAAATACATTTGGCTTCTTCTGAGTCTTTATATACAGGGTGACAGGGAAACTCGACGTATTCCTTGAAAGGGGTTATACTAGAGGTCATTAGCAACAAATTTTGTCCAGTCAACTTGGGGTCAATACTGTATATTGCTTTCGCTTTTTGTATTGCCTTTGAATATAAACTATTATCATAAAAACTACATTTACTACTCGAGTCCTAACCAGCACGCAATCAAGAAACATTTGTCAACGAAAAATACAGTCTTTCTAATCTATGTATTTACCAACCACCATTTTTCCTTTAATTCCCCTTACCAAGGAAACTACCACCGCAAAGGGTGTGGTATTAAACAATATTTTAAAAGCGGCTAATCTGTAGCTCATAATTCATGTGTGGAGTATTTTAAAATATGTTTTATATGGGAAAGCAAAAAGTTCACTGTGGATGTTAAGGCACGATGGTATGCCGCCGTATTTTTGACTTCTTCGTCCATAATGGTGCATTAATCATGTGGTTTTAGGTCAGCTTTAGGCTTCCGGTTCAATATTTTCATATTTTAGAAAGATTTTATAGGGTATTTTAGTTAAATCTTTTTTTGTCTTGAATTTTCCCTATTTAGTGATATTTGAAACGTAGTGACTAATATATTTTGAACTTCCTCAAGAACTGTCTAATCATCCGCAGACCTAAAAAAATATAAAAAGTACTATGGAATCGATAAGAATAACTAACATCTTAAATTAAATTTCACGTGGAATGATACCTACCAAATATTTTACTAAATTCAGGTTGCTAGGTTAAAATAAACCTAAACATAGACGATACTCGAACCTTGGTTTCTAAAAATTTTACAGATATATCTAGAAATGCAATTTGCCATGATATTAGACCAGTACAATGCCAACCAACATCAGGACTACCTCACAAACCGTTCCTACAACATAGCTTTAGGTTGAGCCTAAATAGAATTTGAGCTGGATAGCTCAAGAGATGTGCGCTGTAACATTACCAAAATAACTTCGTGTAACAGAGCCTCCAGCTTCGGGTTGTTGTTGAGACAATTTCGACCTTCCAAATTGTCTCTAAATTATTCGAAATTAAGGCAGCAAGATGCCTGGCAGAAGTTAGATGCGGAATTTCTAGGTATGTTGCTTTAATTTTTATAATACTGACATCTCTGTATTGCGTTTACTGAAGTAGGTGCTTGTATTTTTTTAATGGCCACTAATTAATCTAAGAATGGACGCTTTAATTATTTCAAATTAGAGCAGCACCCAAATTATGTAACACACTTTCAATCACAATCTGAATCATTTTGGAGGATATTGCTAATCCATTGCTTCATACTCGTATGTTCGAAAAATGTCTGCTCAACAACATAAATAACGCAATGAATGTTGTCGAACTGTCAAAATGAAACCCATTGCTACTGTTAGTGTGTTACGCAATTACCTCGCAGGTAAAGGAAACAAGTTACCGGAGTAACTATGAAAAAATAAAGGAAGCAATAGGTCGTCTCACCACTTTCTTTGAGCTCTATTGACGCACTCGTTTTATCTCGCCCCTCAATCTCGCCCAGACGGATGGCTACACTACACCATTGCCATACAAAGGCGTCTTAAGCCACGGTAACAGAGCACAAATCCAAGCGGACAAATTGAAAAACCACTGAAACACCGAACCCTGGACGTGGCGTACCGTTATAACCACTACGCATTACGACCGAATTCCCGTTTCGGTCGTCCGTATACGGCCCGGAATAACACAGATCGGTAACGAAACACAATGGCCGCTGTTCCGGGGGATCTATTCCGCCCCCTAATCCAGAAAGGTCGCTGGAAGCTATTCGATAACCACTTAGAGTGGGCACGATTGTACCGCGCTGATAACGGCCGGCGTCCGCGCGGTGTACGCTTTATTATGATTAGAATATGAAGAAGTACGAGTATCGGCAGATTTTATTACTACACAGGTTGTAGGGATCGGGGACTCAGGTATTTTTATAGATAAACAGATAATTTAATCAAGGTTATTTAATCGGGGTACAACACGAGAGGCTGGCTTGCTGATATAAAAGATGCTCACGAGGAGATTGGACTTTCTATTGTAAACATAGCACTAAGGCTTATTGCCAAAATTTAACTTAAAAAGTAATACAATGAAATTATACAGCGCAAACTTCCTCACAACGTTAACACCTTCATATGCACAACTCGCAGTAAAAGAACTTACGGCAACTGAAACAAACTGTACGAATGAAGCCTGCTTAATCTGCAAACAGGAGGACTTCGGAACGTCTGTTTAATACGTTGTCTAACAAGACGGTAAGCCTCGAAACAAAGTTTCCTTCATAAACGGTTCTCTTTATGCAATGGCTTCGGTCTATTTTGTAGAATTTATTCGAACCATTGGACTGTTAATGAAGACCTTTCCAACGCTTGCATTCCCTCTTTATAGATCCTCTGTATTAAATGCGGGGGTTTTTTATAGCTCTAAGTCCCTTTTCTAGAACGATACTCAAGCATGAGCATCGATTTGAAAACTAGTTTTGTATCAAATCTGCCAGACTCGAATCTTTTCATGAAGAAATTACATGACTCCTTAAATACACGGTACATTAATTGATGGGATATTTTTTACCATGATGAATTGTTGCCAGAAAGTCTATTCTCTATGTCTGTTGATGACCTAACTAAAGGTTCGTGAATAAAAGTAAAGTGGACTGTAAACACTTATAATACGGTTCTACAAGACAGTACAATGTTGGACTAAACTTTAACAATAGGTACAAGTAGGTAGATAAGTATGCGCGCGCGTCTTCGACCGTGCTCGGTATTGGAGTGAGGTGCGGGCGGCGGCCAGTCTGCTGCCGCGATGTAGTCCCGCGCCACGCCGCGCCGCGCCCTCCGCGCGTCCCCTGCCTTGGACTAAGACTCACGCCTTGTCTGCGTGAACATCCTCCCCGGGTTGAAGCATTCAATCTAGAGGAAGTGGACAAATATTATTAAAAGAACGTAGTAGCGTCCCCTTCTTTGTCTTCACCTCGACCACACGCGTAGTCCCGTCGTTCCCCGGGAAGACCTTCGTGACACGTCCCAGTGACCACAGCAGTGGCGGTTGTCCTCTCTCCTTGATGAGAACTAACGTTCCCTCTGCCAGTTGTCCTGTAGATGACGTCCATTTTGTTTTTTGTTGGAGCAGAGAAATATATTCTAAATGGAACCGCTTCCAAAAATGCTGCTTTATATGTTCCACTCTGTGATAGCGCTCCAAGCGGCAGATATTTATATCAGTCACCTGTGGATGCGGAACAGACATAAGTGATCGTCCAATTAGAAAATGTGATGGCGTTAGGACAGTAAAATCTAGTGGATCAGAGGAAAGTGGTGTGAGAGGACGTGAATTAAGAACAGCTTCAATCTGAGTCAAGCAAGTGACCATTTCCTCATATGTGAAATGTGTTAATTGTAGTAGTCTTTTCAAGTGGTGTTTAGTAGAACGAACGGCAGCTTCAGCAATGCCGTTGAAATGTGGAGAGTATGGAGGGACAAAATTAAATTCAATGCCCTTTTGTGCAACTTCATAAGAAATATTTGAATCTTGTAAGAATTGTCGCAATTCATTACAAGTGCCTATAAAATTAGTACCATTATCGGATAAGATACTCTTGGGTTTGCCACGACGAGCAACGAAACGGTTTAAAGCAGCCATATAGCCCTCCTTAGTTAAGTCTGTAACGAGCTCGATATGAACAGCTTTAATTGCAAGACACACAAAAATGCAGAGGTACGCCTTTACAAGCTTACATCCTCGCCCCTTTCGATCCGCTATCAATATTGGCCCGGCATAGTCGACACTGCAATTCAAAAATGGGAACTCCAAGTGAGTTCTATTATAAGGCAACTGTCCCATGACTGGTTGAACATTTTGACATTTGTACTTAAAACATTTAATGCAATGCTTTACAATAGATTTTGATAGGTTTCTGCCGCCAAGAGGCCAATACATTTGACGTATATTTGCTATCAATAACTGAGGGCCAGCGTGTAACAAATCTTTATGATATTTATAGAATATGATTTTAGTGACATGATGCTTAGAACATAGTAAAACTGGATGCTTGATATTGTAATCATAAGGAGAATTATCAAGTCTCCCTCCTACACGAATGAGACCATCTTTGTCAACAAAGGGACTTAAAGAAATGAGTCTATTTTTACGAGGCAAAGTCTTGCTAGATTTAAGAATAATATATTCCTTAGGAAACATCTCCATTTGAGCTTGACATAAAATGAAAATCAAAGAATCTTGAAGTTCTTGATTTGATAGTGTATTTTGTAACTTAGTTTTATTTTTTAAATTATAAACAAATCTTAGTATGTAGGCCACCACTCTTTGTAGACGACTTAGATTTGAATATTTATGGAGTAGTGTATGAATGAATGATGGATTTATGTGAGAGGACTGTCCATGGTTTTGTGAATCTGTGAGATATGAATGATCTGTGCAGTCAGATGTAATGACTTCTGGCAGATCCAGTTTCACAGATTTATTGGGCATAGCTGGCCAGTCTTTTTCGTTATTTAACAAAAATTGTGGGCCTGACCACCATAAAGAACACTCGCTGATAAGGTCAGCCTTCAGCCCACGCGAAACAAGATCTGCCGGATTGTCTCTAGACGGCACGTAACTCCACGTATGACCTGCAGTGCTCTCCTGTATTTCATTGACTCGGTTACGCACGAAAGGTTTTAATAAACTTGGTGAAATAGCTAGCCAACTCAACACTATTGTTGAATCGCACCAAAACCGGCATCTAAGTACAGGCAAAGTAATAGAACTCTGAACCTTAACACACAGCCTTGTGCCTAGCAACGCCCCACAGAGCTCGAGACGTGGAATGGTAGTGGGCTTTATCGGTGCTACACGATTTTTAGATGCGAGTAATTGTACCTTAACTGAACCTTGCCTGTTCACCGACCGGAGGTACACGCAACAACCGAAAGCTCTCTCTGATGCATCTGTAAAGACATGAATTTCATGCGATATAGCATTGTCACATACAACCCATCTTGGAATTCTTAGATTATTTAAACATGGAAGAGTGTTAACAAAATTGTACCAAAAATTGCATATAAACTCTGGCACCTGCTCATCCCAGTCACACTTGGCTAACCACAATTTCTGCATTACGATTTTCGCCTCGACTACACATGGACCAACCAAGCCTAATGGGTCAAATATTTGACTAATGACTGAGAGAATTTGGCGTTTAGACACCTGTTTCTCAGCATCAATGCAAATAGAAAACGCTAAATAGTCTGCCTCGCACATCCAACGTAAACCTAATGTTTTCGATACCGCGTTCTTATCTTCAGACAATTTTAGACAATCTAAAATTGCTGAACTATTACAAACCTGATCTAAAATTGACGAATTATTAGATTGCCATTTTCGTATATGAAAATTCGCTGATGCTAAGACAGATATTACCTCCTTGACCATTTCTACTACGTCTGAAACTGAATTTCCTCCTGAAAGGTAGTCGTCAACGTAGAAGTCACGTTCAATTGAAGACTTGACGATTGTACTGGTAGCAGCATTAGCCAAGCTGACTAAGCACTTTGTTGCTAAGTATGGGGCAGAAGCCGTGCCGTAGGTCACAGTATTCAGACTGTACGTCTTTAACGGTAACTTTGAATCTTTCCTGAAAATGATTTGCTGCAAAGTACGTTGTGAGGGTGTAACAGCAACGGCACGATACATCTTGGCTATGTCTCCAGAGATGACATATTTGTATTGCCGAAATCTTAACAAGATTGATAGTAGATCTTCTTGGATAGTCGGACCAACCATCTGGATTTGATTGAGTGACACGCCCGACGTGGTTGGCGCTGAGGCATCGAAGACTGCCCGTAGTTTTGTTGTCGAACTGGATTCTTTGACGACCCCATGATGAGGCAAGAAATACTCAACATTGTCACCTGAATGAGGCTTCCTAGAAGTTTGATTTTCTGTCATGTGTCCAAGACGCTCGTACTCCTGCATGAAGGCAACATAATGTTCCTTGAAGCTTGGATCACGCAGAAAACGGCGCTCCAGTGATAGAAATCGACGTTTAGCCATCTCATATGACTCACCTAAAATGTTAGAATTATCCTTTAAAGGAATTGTCACAACAAAACGACCCTGATCATCCCGAGTAGTATTATGACGAAAACTCTCCTCGCACGCACGTTCCTCCTGTGACAAAGCATATTTGGATGGTACAGAATCTGATTCCCAAAACCTGTTGAGGTTGTTATTTAATTCATCCATAGACACGTTGCAGTAGTGTGACTGGTTATTAGAGCATGAACGCAATGGAGCCGGTCCTGAAACTATCCACCCGAGTCTTGTTGCGTGAAGTTTGGGTTGATTCTTACCTAAATTTATAGATGAGGACCCTAAGACATTCCAAAACACTTCCACGCCAACAAGAATGTCAATTACAGACGGAATATGAAAAGATGGATCAGCTAATTGAATGTCTGCTGGAATGTTGATGTTGCTAAGATCTACAGCTGAAGACGGCAACATCCTAGTAATTTCTGGCAATATGATACAAGTGATGGTTTCCCTGTAGCCACCATTCCGAGCCTGAATTATAACTCTACAAGACTGTGTGCTATTAGATGTTTGCTTGTTTATACCTGTTATTGTGGAGTTAGCGTTACGTCTAGACAATCCCAGCTTGTGACACAGTGTTTCAGTGATAAAGTTGGCCGTGCTACCGTTATCAAGCAGGATCCTGGCGTTGAACTTCTCACCTCGGCTGCTGACCACCGTCAGCAGAGCTGTGGAGAGTACAACAGAACAGGTAGTAATATCTGCAGTGTCACTTGACAAAACAACGTTTTCAGACGTGCCTTTTTGTAATTGCGCACCTCCAGAAACGTCATTAAGTAAACTAGGTAAAGCAACACTAGGCATTGGATCTTGTACATTTGGATTAGACTGTTCTACGTGTAAAAGCGTGTTATGTCTGCGATTACAATATTTACAGTGGGATAATTTGCAACGTTTACTTGAATGCCCAGGACGTAAACAATTAAAGCACACATTAAGCTCCTTCACCTTTGCCAAACGATTTTCTAGTGACAACTTACGAAAGTCATCGCACACATACATAAAATGATCTTTTTTGCACAACGGACATTTCCAATCTTTTGTATTGTTTTTATTATTAGATTTGGTTTTGATTAAATTATCGCTTTTGTTAGTATTCTGTATATCTACTGTGTGACTGTTAGTACTACTGTCTACCTTTTCTTTTGTCGATTCGCTATGTTCAACTGTCTCTAACAAATCAGCCCTCCTACTAACAAACGAACAAAAATCTGACAAAGTAGGAGATTTGGGTAAATTATTGCGATATTCTTCCCAATCTCTGTTAGTAACTTTGTCAAGTCGACTACTCATCATAAACACCACCAGTGTACTCCACTGGTCAGTGGGCTCGTTCAGCGATTTTAAAGCTCTAATTTGTTTATTTATATTATCAATAAATTGACGTAAGGCTACACAAGACTCTTTAGACACAGCTGGAATATTAAGCAAAGCCTGCACGTGGTTATTTACTAAAAGCCTACTATTGTTATATCGCTCACATAGCAAATCCCAAGCCAATTGATAATGCTCGCCTTTGAAATCAATATTTTTTATAATTTGCTGAGCATCTCCCTTGAGCGAAGCACGTAAATAATGGAACTTGCTAATGTCATCGATTGCACTACTACCATGTATAAGAGAAAGATAAGTGTCTCTATACTCTAGCCAACACTGATAACTACCATCGAAATGAGGTAAATTAATTTTAGGTAAGCGTACACAATTTTGACGGAACGATGCACCTGTGTTTTTGTCTGCTGAGCCCGCTACAGACCCGCCGTCAATGCCGGCATCGGCATTTATGAGCAAACTGCGTGCCTGTGCTGCCACTGCGTGGTACCGCTCCTCAAATTTGGCACGTTCCCGGTACGCCTCGTCTGGCTTGTCCGAGAGCACCTCGATCTCCAACTGCAAATTATCAAATTCATCATATAGGGCATCAAATTTTCTAAGGCGACCCTCCAGCTCAATGCGCTGCAAACTAGAAATTGATTCGCAACTCACAAGCACGTTTACCCAATTGCAGAAATTCGTAAGCTTAGCTTTTGAAGCACTGCGTTTTCTTACAAGTAATTCCTCAGTAGCCATTATAAGAAACTGGTTTTAGGTAGATAAGATGCAAATGAAAAAAAGAAATAAAGATGTTAAACAAGTAGGTAGGTAGTATGATGTGACTAATTAGCAGCGAACAGATGTTTTTTGCAATGAATAGGCGCGTGACCTTGAAGCTCACTCGCTAACAAAGAGAATGCCAGCCGGTGCAATAATAACAAATCGGTTCGATGTAGCTATAAACTAATATGAACACACTATAAACCAATGTAAATAATTACTTGATGACTCAAATTTGAAACTGAACTGAAAACGGTTGCAACGGAAATTTTTGCATTTGACTTCAAACTGGAATTTTTAGAAAGGAATTTGGAACGATACACAATATGCTTATCTTTATCCACAAGGCGGACTGTGTTGATTCCCACGAAGCAAGTAGATAAATGTCTCGGCGGGTTCGACCAACGTAGTCGAGACTTGACCACCGTCGACGTGAAGACCTCGGGAACTTGTAGACGTCCTCTCCTCGCTTATTATAGGCGACTCCAACTCCAAACTTGTCTGCCGGTTAACGCAGCTTGTAGTGACACGGCGCTTTGATAACTCGTCGTGTCAAAGTCCACCAACGTCGTCGACCGTACTGCCACCGCGCAAACGTCCTCTTTGTTCGTACAAAATACGTTACGCGGATTTTAAAATAAAGAAGGCCGAAGGACCAAAATGTTGATGACCTAACTAAAGGTTCGTGAATAAAAGTAAAGTGGACTGTAAACACTTATAATACGGTTCTACAAGACAGTACAATGTTGGACTAAACTTTAACAATAGGTACAAGTAGGTAGATAAGTATGCGCGCGCGTCTTCGACCGTGCTCGGTATTGGAGTGAGGTGCGGGCGGCGGCCAGTCTGCTGCCGCGATGTAGTCCCGCGCCACGCCGCGCCGCGCCCTCCGCGCGTCCCCTGCCTTGGACTAAGACTCACGCCTTGTCTGCGTGAACAATGTCTTTCGCTTTTTTATTTTGTTATGTTGTGTTTCATGAACTATGTCAAATAAACGTTATGCGTTCTTTCTATTGTTTTGGAAAGATCCTTTTTCACATAACAATGTCTGTTGATGAGAGATTAGTTTGATTGATTGATTATTGCTGATTAATTAATAAACCATCAAAAAGCACTCCATCACCCCCAAAGCAATGTTAATAGAATTAATAACATTGCAACTAATGCGAGTCGACTTAGCAGAGTTGGGCCAAACTTTTATCTTTTATTAGCCCCGCTACGAAAACTGCCATATTGGTCGCAAACTTTCGATATTAATACCGCACAAACTAGCGATCCTGGCCGTTCAATCATGTTTTCTATTGTTGTGTACGAAAGATTCATAAATGTATTGCGGATATTACGTATTTAATCTTTTATCTTTGTTTCCGCCGGGATTTGGGAAGGACATTGGATTAGCTCGTTATTTTTCGGATATGTTTTCTTTGTTTTTGTTGTTAATTGGGTTGTTGCTGAAGACAGGACTGGTATTTATGTATAAGCTGCTTTGCGAACAAAGACTGAAGTCTGCGGCTGTCCGATAGTCAAAGAAGTTTGATAAGTTCTATCAAGAATCAAGATCTACTATTAGCATGATGGTTCTCTAATAAAAATGTTGCGGGAGCTCTTGTGGATGCGATTGGCCTGATATTAACCATGAGCCGTGTAAAATAGAAGCTTATAAGTAGGTACCGTTACTCAGTACCTACCTATAATAAGTTCATTTTACGGTTAACTGTGTAGGAGACAATTACATCATCATCATTATGTGGTTGTGTGGCCTTCTAATGAAAATATTTCAGGGCTATGGGTGCAAGAATGAGACAGAAAGTTGGTTGTTTTTATAAATGGACGGTGTAGGTCTGTGGTTAAAAAACAAGTTTCAACAAAGACTTGGCCGAAAACATGCAAAACTATTAAAATGTGAAAGTAATTTGATAGTATTTCATAATCATCAACAGTTTCTTTGTATTTATTTAGAATTAAAATAATATGTAATTACGTAGATAACATCTATCCAAACATAATTAAAACTGTTCACAAACTAAAATATTATAGCGTCCAAAAATTCATCCGCATCGCTATCGACTGGTAGTGTACCCAAGAGACTGGCGGCATTAGGTACCACGTTGTATGGCAATGTTTAAAATTAGTCATTAATTCAATTTTAATAACCTATAGATACCGCCGTATTGATCCACTTTTCCAAGCTTTTCAGTAATCAATTTAGTTCAGCGTGTGAGTGAATCCAATATGGCGGCTATACATTATTAATTCCCGCGCAAATCTTGCAGACTCATTGTTTAGTGCCCGGTATCGCTTGCGCTGCCAAGCGGTTTGTTGTGTTCCTTAAACTGCCGATGTAATCTTGCTGTGCACTTTGTTAAAACAATTTCTTGATTATTGATAACTGGTGTTGAGAGTTCCATGAAAGTAACTTGGCTATGAAGCTGTGTTCAGAGCGTTCCTGTTTTTAAGCATGGCAACGAAATAATTGGGTTCGAAATCAAGTGTCAGAGTTTCATCTGTCACTGAATGCAACGTAAGGACATCATTTCTCTGCCAGGGCCGCGGGTTGTTTGAAAGAGATACCGTGGTCCCTGGCACAGGCCACTGAAGGAACACGGGTGGGTTTTAGTCAGTAAAAGTCTGACACGCCCTCCCGCTCCGCCCAGAGCGGGAGAAGTCATCTGATGATTTTCCCACCCAAAAAAAGGACATCATTAATTTCATGCCTAGATAAAGAAAGGACTGCTTTCTTATGGGAAATGACCTCTTGAGCATTCTGCTGCCTCTCCAGCCTCTTGAACATGTTTTCACTATACTTAAACTTGTTATAAAAATATGATTTTTGGCATATTCAATTTCCAAATAGCAGCCGGGTGGTTAATTTAAGACTATCGTTGTAATAGTAAAACATGCTAAAGATGTTATTTCCCGTAAAAAATAGTTTTTTTTTTAGTCGTCACTTTGATTTTTGGGTATAAAATGTTCGATACTTGTATGATGTCCTTTCAGCGACTCATTTAAAGTAACGTAAAGTAGGTTTGCTAGGTTAACGATTACCGGAAAACATCCTAATGTGAGCATTGAACGTAATGAACAAACTTTTAAACTTGAGTTTTCAGTTTCCGAACATCGAAGAGACGGAATGACAAAACACACATAAAAGCAGCGTTATAACACATAAACGCTGTTATTATGAACACAGGAGGATTATAATACGTCATCATAATAACAAAAACGACGTCCCGACGTAAACAATCAAAAACATTTTAGTACTAAACATTGGAAAGTGCGGTGTTGCCGTAAAAACTCACATTCCAACTTCTTTTCTTTTTGGCGACAGATGTTCCGATATTAGGGGGTTGTTCTTTATGGTGTCATTTAAATAAAGAGCCTCTTAAAGTGTACTACGTATGGATATTATGATATGCGTTATGGTCTTCTTTAATGGACGGTTGTTGTTGTAGTAATATTTATATACTAACTTCAACCCGCGGCTTCGTCAGCGTAAAATTTCTTGTTCCACTGAGCCACCCCGTCGCTTCGCATCGCCTTACCACGCTATTGCGTCGTTTCGCTTTCTTTCTGTTTTTTTTTTGCTCGATTCCTAAGGGATGTTAAATAACCTCAAGAATTAGGCATCAAATGCAAAAAAGAATGTTTTAAAATTCGATTGGTATTTCCAAAGTTTAGCGCGTTCAAAGAAACGAACAAAAAAAAAACAAAAAAAACTTTTCAGCTTTGTTAATTATAGATATAGGGGTTTATTCATAAACGATGACTAAAGTTACGTAACGTTTAAACGTCAAAAATGTATGGTTAAACAGTCGCTAATCACTGCTTAACTTTAAGCAACGTTTATGAATAAAGGGGTATATGTGGTATATTTTGCCAACCAGTCTCATACATCACAGTTTTCGGTTGTCTACAATATCGTGAATTGAAATTGATCATGTTTTATTTATTTTATTAAAACTTCATGCACAAGTATAAAATACTATACAAAGGTGGACTTAATGCCTGAGGCATTCTGTACCAGTCAACCTGAGGGGGGGATGCGGAGACAAAACATGGCAGCTGCTGCAACGGATAGATAACTCGAAGATAACTATAAAATACAAGAATAAATAATAATAGGTAAGTATATTGACACATACATTTTAAAAGGTAAGTATATTGATACATAAAAAAATAATAAATAACCCCCCTTAAAATACCCCCTTTAAATTGGCCTTCTTTCTCTAACTGTCAACTATCTGTATCTTAGCTGTAAGTTTTCTTAAGAAATAAAATAAATAATAAATAAAATAATAATTATGTACATTTTAAAAGAATTGCGTCTCTGATGCGCCGCATACGGGGCAGCCCCAACAGCTTCCTGCAGCTTATTGCAGGGAGAATGGATGTGAAATGCTACTACATGGAGCTTTGGACAAAACTCCATGTACGAGTAGTGCGGGTCTGAGCCAATATCCTATTGTATTTCTATTGTATAGTTTGTAAAAGTTTACTAACAGAGTGTTTTAAGTCATTGTCACTAACATTATATGGATTATATGTACTTGTATGTGTAGTCCGAAATAAAGAATATTATTATTATTTTTTAGCAGTTTTGAAAAAATAGGGTATAATAGGACGGAGTAGAAGCCTGTGGCATAGATTTTATCAATTACAAAGAAATTGATCTAGCAATAAAGATTTGAAGTAAACCTTTCACACTAGAACAATAAAAACAGAAATTTTCCATTACTCTCATCTAAACGCGCGGAATTCATTAATGAATTCGTACCGCGACTTTTAATAACTTTTATCATTCTTACTCTAGATTCATGATCTACATATATGTATTCAGTAGAATCTTATTAGACCAATTGAACTATTGGAATTGATTTATAACTATGGGCCATTAAGTTCGAAGAAGGTCACTAACTGTTCAAAGGAAGCAATGATTTGTACCAACCTCTGATCTCTATAGTCTTTGATCTCTGTTTTGACATAAAGTATCTTGGCGTCTGCGAGCTACTTGTATATATGTATAGTAAAAACCATATAATTACGAGTTACATACGAACGTCCAATAAATACGATCAGTGGCTCGGAAAATGGCCTGTGCGGTAAAGTTGTCTTGAGACGGTAACGGTTTAAGTAACATTTTTCTTCATAACTATTTTGTAATAGTACTTAGAAACTAAAATAAAATTCACTATTGAATAGAATCAAGTTTTTCTAGCTGAACAGACACTGTGCTGCTGGGGAGTTTGTTGCGCCACTCTCTCGTCCCAGCGAAACCAATAGGAAGTGGTGGGCGTTTTGGAAAATTAGGTACATAAGACAGTCCTCTTATGTAATGTTGACGTTCGAAAACTGTTTATTCTCAGCGTAATTTGAATAAAAGATTTTAGATTTTGAAAATATTTATTTTTTAACTTTCATAACACAAAATCTGGCCTGTGATCCCCGAAGGGTTGTGCAGAGATGTATCTATGTACACCCACATTCAGAACTTTTCGGTAACGCCATATAGATGTAATTTGGAGTTGACAAATGTTCAGACGTGCATGCATGTAGAGCAAGGGGAGATTATGGAATTCGTGGCAACATACGTAACTGTCGAATTTCATAGCTTAACTGTAACTTGGGTATGTCGGAAGCATTGTGCATCTATGTAGCTAACAAGTAATCGCAGTGCTTCTTTGGTAGCATGAAAAAGTAAGTATTTGACGTGTACCTACTACCTAGATGCTTTTAAGCGATCTTGCCGAAATGTAGGCGGTACAGGCTGGGCTAATAAGAGGTATACACTTTATTTTTAAAATTTTATTCTATGTAATATTAAAAATATTAAGTATTTTTATTTAAATATAGTATTTAGGGCCGGCAATTCAGTATTGAAAATAATCTCAGACAAATGTCCAGCGCCTTTTCACTGCGTTTTTCATGACATTTCCTGTATTATGTCAGTGGCTGTGTCTCAGGTATTTTGTTTTAATTTTTGAAGGATTGGCCTGTTAGCATAGACACGTCCCTTTAGATAGCCCCACAATAAAAAGTCGTAACCTTGGGGGCCAAGCAATGTCACCGTTTCTCGAAATTAATCGACCCGTAAACGTTCTTTTTAATGTATATTGATATGATATTTGGCCCCGTCTTGTGGAACCACATTCATGTTTCCTAAGCCCAACTGATTCACTTGATATAAGAACACTGCTATATCTGTTACAACGCCATGCTGCTCTTTAATTACTAAACGAGTTATTGTTAGCCGCGAAGGTGAGTGATTTCTACCAAAAATTGGCCGCAATTTTCTTAGTGTTTGCGGAAACAATAAGAAAATTGCGGCCAATTTTTGGTAGTGTAGAATGTTTTAATAATGAAAACACTCTGTTCAGTCGTAAAACGCTCCATAACAAATTTGCCGTATCTACGCAAAATAATATTCATGAAACAACTGTCGTATTTACCGCCAAAAGAAAATGGCGGCAAAAAATGTTGTATATCTCCAAGTTGCCCAGCCTGTAGGTTTCGGAATCAAATATTCGAACAGAATCCCTGTTAGGATATTTGTTATTTTGGATATTTTTACGAAAATCTGTTAAAAACAGCTCATTTTTTTATATTAATAAATTCACAAAATAATGTATGCTTGTATTTTACAGCAGCCTTGTAACATACAATAATAATGGAGACACCAACTTATTAAAATACCAACGTAGTTGGAATGTGATGGAAGAAAATTTTCCTTAGGATCATAATGAAAAAATAAAAACAAACGTTTATTGTTTTTATTTTCGGAAAATAATGAAGAAAAAGTTACTTATAGACACTATCGAAGTCTATGTATCATAATTAACGCAAGACCTCATGCACCCCAATTGGAGAATTGATATAGACGCATAATACAATGACCAAAACTTGTTTTGTTTAAAGCTATGTCTAAAAGGAAATCGCGCATTTGAAGTTGTGTCTTGAAATAAGATTTCATTTACTTTGGTTCAATCGGCGGTCAGTATGGAAAAATACAAAATTTTTGAACATAGTACATATTATGAACATAACATTACGATACGTGTACGAATACGACTTAGTGCTAAACTCCATGCATTAATAGACTTACTTAAGTCACGCTGCGGGTTTAGGTCACAGTGCTATAAAAATACCTATATTCAAAGTTACTGAAATCGATTCAGTAGTCAATTATGAAAAAACTACTTTCAGGACTTGCGTTCATTCTGTTACACCTTATATAAGCCATTTCAACACTCATGGTTCATGTCTCGGAAAATCGACTGTCGAAGTTACGAGCATGTCGCAGTCATACAATTGTGTTGGCAACCAATATAGCGACACGTTCGTCCAAAATATGAAAATTTTCGATAACACCTCCACCACTATTCAAACGGCTCCGTCCTCCCATCCAACGAATAAAAACGAAACTAAATAACCTAAACCGCTACCCAAAACTACGTGGTGAACTGGCAAACGTATTCAGATTTAAATATCGCGACCTTTGAAAGTCTTCGTAATATTGGAGACAGGATGGGCCCAAGGTATTGATGCTACATATATAGTAATGCGCTAGGGATTTCTGAAAGGTCCGGGCGACAGCAAAACGTGTTAGTTCGCCTTATTGAATATCGGGAATATGACGGGGTCCCGCAGGGCCCCAATATCGGGTCGGCAGAGTTTGGCATACGTTGCATTCTCAGCGGGTTTTAGGGATGACTTTTACACGTCCGGGTAATGGATTTCGGATGGTTGCTGTTACCTGTTACGTAAATAAAAATTAAAGTGCGTTACGTAAAAAGTTTAGTTTTCTTTTACCAAGTTTCATGGAGTTTTTCTTCATGAACACAAAACACTCAAGTTCAAGTATCTACCTATGATTTTTTGTATGGCAATATTTACATACTCCTGCCACATCTTCATATTAGTTTAAACAATGTCATGTGTTGTTATCAGCTCGCGTTTCTCAGCAAAATTTTAACATTAAACCAACCATAAACAAAAACATAAAACTCGAACCCGTTTCATTTCCCCAATCAGCGCAAGCAATCAACAAATTGATTTACACAAACTGCAATTCTAAATACAAAACTTAAGTTTGTATTTCAGCCGAAAACGATTGCACGTACCCAATATCAGGGAACTAAGGGCCTGTACAGACGAGCCACAACAAACCACACCACAGCTATACAGCGACTAAATGTGGGCAGACACCGCATGAAAACGTTTAGATTCACAAGTAGGTACGCACGGCGACATATTAAACTATACATTTACAGTAAAAGGTAACTTTTCATTGTACGAAAAGCCTATACAATGCGAGCTCAGCTAAAACTGTAAATGTATAGATTGATATGTCGTCGTGTGTACGATAATTGGAAGTTGCGTTCAACCAATTTTGAGAACGTGTCAATACATGAAGTCAATACCCACGATGGCGGCAAACGCAAGGTTTGGCAACTACCAATCTTTCCGAAATATGATTCAGTTATGAACCCTTGTTGCACTACGTCGCCAGCATATGGTTATTATTTATTTATTTTATTTTACAAGGTTTTGTGACTACAACCATGCAAATTGCATGTAGCTGTACGACACCGTGTTCTCACTAGCCACTGCTAAGCAACATTTTGTCGCTGTGGTGTGGCGTGTTTGTAGCGCGTCTGTGTACCACCCAAGTGAGTGAAACTTGGTGAAACAATAACGGTAGTCATATTTCATTGTTTTCTCGTATCGAAGTCGCGCGGCCTACGTTCCAGATATTTGAGCAAAACACATTTGTATTAGTTAGTAAGTTTGATGCAGACGTACAGACGCGATGCAGATGCTACTTTTATGTTTTATGACCGAATTACTTGTTGTATGTGTGATGTGTACAGAGATATCTAGTTTGGTTGTTTATAATGATATATGATATATAAAATAATATCTATGTGTGAAAATTGGGGCTAGATTAACTATGTTTTGTCTAGGTTGTTACAGCACTAGGTATTAGAAAGCATATTGATCACTACTGGATGTAATGTTGTCGTGTTATATTTACAATATTTTAATAATCAGAGTTCGTAGGCAGCAAATATCAAATAACAACATTTGTACACGTAATATGTTTTGGTAGAATGTATAGAACATAAACAATATGAACACCATACTATAGTAGAGATCGTCTAATTTAAAACTGCACGCCCCTCCACTAAAATTTTTATACTATAAAGCAGTGGCGGGGCGTGCAATTTTAAATTAGACGATCTCTACATTCTTACAAAAAAATAAATTCTAACACTTTTGCCAAAAACTTCCTTGTATGCATAAAGATATAGACAATTAGATAAAACCCCCAAAGCTACCGGTAGATGGCGACACTAGCGGCCCACGGCCCTCGACCCACGGTCGCTGCTTCATTATTAATGGATAACACTAACTCAATATAATAACTGTATCGGATTACAGGATATTGGAAGTTGGTAGATTATGATATTACGACGAAATAATGGATTTTTATTTTATTTTCGTTCCTACCCATGCTTCAGTTATTGGATTTTGTTTTTGGAAAATGTTGAGCATTTAATTAAAGCTGATGTCTGTGTTTATGTTGGATTATTATACTTATTTCTTATTCATACAACGTTGATTTTGTAGAAAGAAAATATTAATAATGTGCCAAACAAGAGTTTTACAGCGTACATATTATAAAAAAAAACTCTTTCATTATTAGGTACCTACCACTTTTCTTTTTCTCTTGTGGTTTTGTAAACCTACCTTTTAATGCGATAACTATAACGTATCTCATCTTTGTTTTTGTCTATCGCGCTTCTTAATCATATTCCCTGTAAATCGAGAGGCTGGCTCTTGTGATACAGGAACTCCGAATACAAGAGTCAAGGCTACACTGATGTTTGTATCTTGAAGTGGAAATAAATAATTAAATAAAAAAAAAAACATATTGCCTTGGTCGTGTTTCGTGTCCCTTTATTTTTATAGTATTAGATGGGCCAACGAATCACATTCAATTATGAATACTGTTTTGTAAGTGATACCTACGAAAACTAACAACAACAAGTAAATCAGATGTAGATAATCCTACTAATATTATAAATGCGAAAGTTTGTATGTATGGATGTATGGATGTTTGTTACTCTTTAACGCAAAAACTACTGAACAGATTTTGACGAAATTTAGCACACAGATAGTTTATAACCAGGATTAACATATAGGATACTTTTTATCCCGACATTCCCACGGGATCGAAACTTATGCGGGTGAAACCGCGGGGCGCAGCTAGTCATATATAAGTAATTACTAGAACATCCGATTCGCTACCTAAGTTAGAATACCACGACTGATTTCAATCAGTATAAAGTGAATAAGGCCAGCCAAATTACTCGTAGCTACTAACTATTGTCATTTTGCGGTCACAGTGTTTTTAGTGCACCACCCTGTGGCCGGTCCAGCCGTAAATGCAGGAGTAACATATGCGGCTAATGCAACTATGTATTTTACGTCTATTACTATTATGTAGAGGTCATTTCGTGTAGCAGTTCAAAATTGCGACTCGAAGATGTTCAACGATATTGAACATCTGATTCTGATCTCATTGATCTCTTCGTGTAGGATCTTGTATAGGAAATATTTATTTATTAATTATTCTTCAGAAAGCTTAAAGTCTAATATATGTATTCTTACATTCTAAGAAGACTTTTAATTATTTTTTTTAAAAGGAAAATAACGAACTTCACAATATAAATCACAACATTTAAATCAAGTTAAGCCTTAACTCTAATCACAAGTAATCTACTTCTAGCAAACTATAACTATCCCTAACTAGACCAAAACACATTAAATAAACCTGACAGCAATATACATAACCAAATATGATAATCCTAACGTCCTAACAGCGCGACGTCCGGAAAAGAAGTGAGCTCGAGACTCGTGTTGCGCTCGTATTTATGTTCGCTGACTCGGTCCAGGCTCGTTGGTAGGGGAGACAGGTAAGACGGCCGTTCCTGCATGTGAGTCGTCCTCGACTACCTCGTCCGTGGGTTGGGCATCATCACCGTCATCATCTGCAACGGTACGACTTGATAAGAGGCATTGAACAACTCGCTATTATGGCCTACCAGTCTGTTACCAACTAAAGCCGTTCACCAGATAAAAGGACTTGCACAAGCAAGCGTGCACTCTTGCTGGAACAAGTCGTCACATAATGACTTGAATTTGAATAACCTTTGTTGCACAGACCGTCAAATAAGAAAAATGGCAATTGGCTTGTGGCTGTATCACGAGCGACCGAACTCCGGACTTCTATCGCCCGCGACACATACACAAAAATAAAACATTGTGGTGATATGGCTTACCATTCATTCACAAATGTTAATACATGGTGACATGGTAGCTGTTCACTACTTGAGTGACATAATATACCATTCACAAAAGGGTGACATAGTCGTCGCTTGCCTGGAGACAACTCCGCAACACAACTGACGCTACTCACTAAGGTGGTGACATAGCCGTCGCTTGCCTGGAGACAACTCCGCAACACAACTGACGCTACTCACTAAGGTGGTGACATAGCCGTCGCTTGCCTGGAGACAACTCCGCAACACAACTGACGCTACTCACTAAGGTGGTGACATAGCCGTCGCTTGCCTGGAGACAACTCCGCAACACAACTGACGCTACTCACTAAGGTGGTGACATAGCCGTCGCTTGCCTGGAGACAACTCCGCAACACAACTGACGCTACTCACTAAGGTAGTGACATAACCGTTACTTGCATGGAGGTAACTCCGCAACATAACTGACGTTATTCACGTAACATGGCTAACGTTAGCTAGTCCACCTTTAACGCATGAATCAGCCAACGCTATCCATTTACAAAGAAAAAGTTAAGTGTAACATAGCCGAAGCTATTTACAGGTGACATGAAACACGCTAATTGTTCGTCACTTATAAGGTGACGACTCATTCAACGCGGTCCATTCACAAACGCTCGCCATTATCGAAGAAGGCTCTGCATGTGTCTGGTGTCCATTCACCGCGCCACTGCACCATGTGCTCGGCAGCAGCCTCCGTCTGTTTGCCATATGCTCCGGCAAGCAGTTCTAGTTTGTAGCGGTGGTGAGGCAGCACGCGAACGATCTTGTAGGGGCCGCGCATTCCTGAATCCAGCTTTCCTGTACTTTGTGACGCCTTGCCAGTATTCATCAGTACACTGCTCGAATTGCTGACAGAGCAAACTTAAGCGCGTCGCTCGCTATTAGCCACTGCTGCAGGCGCTGGCCTGGTACCCCATGGGCCCCTCGCCATGCAGGCGCTTCCATAATTGCATCGTGGACATCTCGAAACAAAATGTCCGGTGTTGCCACATCGAAAACAGATGCTGTCTGATCGCTGCTTTGGTCCTGCAGAACTTGACGCCAAATTGGTAGCATTGGATACCTTGCCCAAGGTTATCATCAATGCACTTCCTCGAAGCGGAACTTTCGATAAGCACCGGCCTGCTGTAGTATTCTTCTATGTCCACGTGTGATAATCTGTAAAGAAACATACCCGCAAAGTATCACATAGCTCGGTCACTCCTGACCACATTTGGTACAGGCAAAAACACAATGAAATTTCTAACAAACTAAAAATAGCAGAGTTCAGAGTATTACCCACTATTTGATTCCCAAATATTATGGTTACAATAAAAAACTATCAACTAAGATGCATGTGTCTCGAACTATCTAGTAACCTCCAGTTACTCAACTCGTCAAATTCATTGGCGCACCCCCTTCGGATCGCCAAGTCACTCCTGGACTTTATGGTTTCTCACGAAACCCCACATACCACACACAAATTAATCTCTACTTTGTTTCAGCAACTAAACCATTACTTGGCTTTCCTCAAATTCGTTAGTAATACTCTGATCCAAACTATCATCGATGACAAAAGGTTCCTCTCTAAGCCTTAGTAAGAATTGGTCAGGAACTGTACTCGTTGATTACATACAACGCTCATGGCCCGGCTGCCGCAGCAGCTAGTGACACTCATGCCACCCTCATCGTCATCACCTCAAGTGATACGAACAACACACATCACTTTACATAGAGTCTACGACTCCCAGGTCATTACAAGACCAACACAACAATAGTCTCCTTTGAGACCCAGGTCCCCGCTGCACCACCAGCTGCCCATCGCCGCCTGAACAACTTACAACTGAGTTGCCGTTACGACTACAGACAAGTGCGTACAGTGTGACCTAATAGCCATGGTATGTGCTCTACTACTCGGTGGACTAACTCACCTCACCGTCTTCTACGTTTAACTCGTTAGGAACACTACACTACATACCTAAAGGCATTGTTTGTATGTGATCGTGAGCGTATTTATACGTACGCCTGGAGTTGAAGGCTTTTAGAGTATTGACTCAACCAGAGTAATGTAAACAAACTTTGATAATCTAATCATAGCGTAAATCATCAACCAGAGCCATGTCGCTTCGTTATCCACATTAACAATAATCTTTATCACTAAGAGCCTTTGACACCTGGAAACCCACACGAGTAAACCACTCTAACGCCACGGCTTTCCAGCCGACCAGCAATCGTATTGCTCTCACACATCCAGCGCATGGATCCGTGTGCATCACCCTGTGACACCACACAACTTTACTACGGCCGATAGAGAACCCCCACTCGCGTGCCTCCCATAATGTCATAATGTAGACTTGTTCATCACCACTGTGGTCATTATCTACGTCGACTGGTACATGGCTTACTGGCATCTTTCTTTACCTATCGTGAGCATACTTGTAAGGTTAGAATTTAAAGCCTTTAACTTATAGCGATCACCCGCCAAAACTTCCGCTACCTTAGACGGACCTCTGAACTTCCGATCTAACTTAGTCTTATAATCTGAATAACACGAAATCGTCAACCGAACCTTTTGTTATAGCTGCCTTTGTTCTATCAAATCTAGATTTCTGTTGTTGATCGTTTAAAACTGAATGTATTACAAGAGCTTTAGGCAACAAAAACTCCGTCGCAGACATGTTAATCGACAATCCTAGGTTCAATATTTCACGTACTATCATAATATTACTTTGCAAGTAAATATCGGGTAGAAATGTAATAAAATCTCAAGTTGTTGCTCACTAAGTCACTAATCGCAACGCTACATATGATTCGTTCTGTGCTGAATACACGTGTCACATTCCACCATCCGCCGCCCATTCATTCCGTGGCCCATTTGCCACTTAATTTGGCTGCACAACTCGCTTTTACTAACGAGCATTCAGCACCAGAATCGTAAACAAAACAATACAGCTCACCTTTATGTTCTAACGATGATGGCCACAACAAGTTGACCACCTTGCAGTGAATTTTCGGCAAAACTCAGATCAGCTGTTGTGCACTGTTACGTTTGCACGCGCCTTATACTTAAGAATCAAACGAACTTACCCCAATCAATCACACACTCACTCACTCTATATACTTAGCAGAAATAATGTTTTCAACAATATTCAAACAATGGTTAGATGTACCCTCGATGAGGTGTACAAAAAAAGACTTTCGAATAAAGAATCAGGATCTAAAATACTAATAGCGAAAAGAACGAGTGGTTATCCCACTTCTGATCTTACATTCTAAGAAGACTTTTAATTATTTTTTTTAAAAGGAAAATAACGAACTTCACAATATAAATCACAACATTTAAATCAAGTTAAGCCTTAACTCTAATCACAAGTAATCTACTTCTAGCAAACTATAACTATCCCTAACTAGACCAAAACACATTAAATAAACCTGACAGCAATATACATAACCAAATATGATAATCCTAACGTCCTAACAGCGCGACGTCCGGAAAAGAAGTGAGCTCGAGACTCGTGTTGCGCTCGTATTTATGTTCGCTGACTCGGTCCAGGCTCGTTGGTAGGGGAGACAGGTAAGAGTATGTATATATAGGTAAATAACGCAAAATTAGCGCATACAATTGTTACTTTTTTTTTTTTGAGGATGGGTGTCATCGAATGACCCCTCCCGCTCTGGGTGGAGCGGAAGGGAGTGTCAGACTCTTACTGACTAAAACCCACCCGTGTTCCTTCTTTAGCCCTTTCTGTTCCAGGGCAGCGGTAACCCTTTCGGACGATCCCGCTACCCTGGCAGGCTTCGGCCCTATCGGGCCCCGTCATCTGCTGACATCTCTTTGAGGCGCGCGTGGAACACAACGCGCCGTCCGGCACGGGCCTGGTCCTGATCGGACGGTGAGTTACCCATTACTCTTCGCCCGCAGGCCCGCGCCTACGGTGGCCGGGAGTCGTCACGTGGCTCCCGACGCCCGGAGCGTCTCCCGCGGCGGCTGAGGCGTGAGTTGTTCTCCCTCAGCCTTCCCGCCACCTCCTTCGCTAGCATGACTGCTTCGCAGAAGGAGGTGACTGTACAACTGCTACTTAACACAAATTGAAGACCATCCAATATCCTGTGGAACAGCAATTTTGTTTTTCAATAACCTACGAAAAATTTCAACCCAGCGGAGCTCAGAATGATGTACGGAAACCATGGTTACAGGTGGCGCGTTGATGTCCCTGCCACCACAAACCTGCCACCCTGCATATTATTATCTAAGTTAAAAAACACACATTAAAAAAATCTTCTTATACAGAAAAAAACCAAACCACCTTTTATTTATTTCAGGGCTGGCAACACTCATGTGTCTGGTATTGCAGATCCCACAAACGGCGGTGACTACTAAGGCCAGCTGGAGAAAGGTCAGAAGACTGCTTGATTGCGACGCCATAGAAGAAATCAATAAAATAATTATGTACATCGTTTCTAATCTAGTTATTGTTCCTAATCATAATGTAACTTCGTAATTACTTTTAGAGCAAAATGTTATTATTCCTCGGAAAATTTCCTTCGCCAATAAGGTTTTAATATAATAAACGCTCGCAGCTAATAAAGAAAAATACCTCGAAGCCTTGATATACGCGGAGGTTCCACATTTTCTTTACAGCTACACGATACATTAAAGACACATTTTCGTAAAATTACGATTAAAATTACAATTTGAATGACTGACGCCGAATGGAAGATAAAAATGTTTTCGTCGACCCCAAGTAACATGACACCAGGGCAGGTAGAATAAGAAATCTAACTAACAGATTGACTAACAATGTTGAATAGAAACGGCAAATGGCTTCTAAGCTGAAAAAGGCTGAAACTACAAACTGAAACCAAAAGTTTATCTGTTTAACTTCCCCAAAGTTAATACTACATGATCACCATATAATGTTCCCACTGCTGAGCCACAGGCCTCCTCTCTGTGAGCGGGAGTGGGCGGTAATCCACCACGTGTGGTCATGATGTCACATCTCTTCGAATTTTTGGTTCTAGGACATGCCGGTTTCCTCACGATTTTTTCCTTCACCGTTTTGAGTACAGTGGTGATGAAATAATTTACACGAAGTAATGCGTCTGTCAGGGTTCGAACCTACGACTTACAACTTGTAAATCGCAGCTGTTACCAATGGCCACCACTGACCACCACTGCTCTAAGTTAACACTGTTTATTACAAACTATCGAATTACGATATATCTGGCAACACCACACTATCCCAACTCTTGAATAAGTGCAAAGAAAAACTAAAAAGAATGTTGGTAAATCCTTGTATCGATACAATAGGATCAGATTCAAGGACCTGTCATAAATATCTTTCTCGGATAACATAAAGGTTCAGTAAACTTGCCACAGCTTAAATATTTGGTGAAAGATTAAAGCCGAACTTGAAGAATTTAGAAAAGGTTCGACCCTCCGAATGGTTCATAAAAATGTTGGTGCTCTTTATTGGATATAAGAAAACGAAGGTGGTTCCTCTCATTTTAACCGACATAAAAAAAGGAAGAGGTTCTATGTTCGTCTGTGTGTATTTTTTATATTTACTGATATTTTCATCAGTAAAATTGTTGACCGATTTCATTTTTTTTTTCATTTACCTAGTACTTACTCGTAGATGGAGTTTGCGCGGTTGTCCCATATAAATTTGAATAACTTTGCTTTTAACTTGCATTACTACGAGTTCGACACCATTTATGAGTTTGGTACTTTTTACGTGGAACCTGTTCAAATAGTTAATCTCTCACAATCTAAAAGACAAAAATTCCAAAAATTTATGCAATGTCATAGAAGAAAGAAAGAAAGAAAATACGTTTATTTGCGGTAAACATGACGCACAAAAGAACTTATGAACAATTATAGAAAATAAAACATTAAGAAATAGTTGACATGCGTCACATCCACGCAAAACGGCTAATCTGCGGCGATCTGTTGGTTATCCTTTAACACCCCAACAACTTTTTTTGGAAATATTTTCAATGTACAGAAACGACTCGTCTACAGATTTATTGTTTATAAAACTTCCTGTCACTCTTGTATAAAGCAAGTAGTGGTTACGAATTGGTATACGGGAAGGTACCAAGGCAAAAAAATAAAAAAAAAAATCTTAAAAAAACAAACGACGACAAAAAAAAAACTCTACAAAGTGAAAAATAACTTTAATTTCGGAAGTCACTGAGAAAAAACGAAAATACGGAACCAAAGACCGATTTCCGAAATTAAAGGTAAAGTAAAAAACTTTTTTTGGAGGCATAATACTGTCTCTGGGAGTTTTAAAACGTTCATTTGTTTATTTCCCATTCGCATGGTATGTGTGTGGTGGCCAGTTGTAAATATTTTCGATGCACCGCTGAGTTTGTTGGTACAACTCATTTTGTTTTTAGTTTTGTGCGTTATTGAAGGTATTTTAGAGTGAATCAACGGTTTTTATATATATATTTTATTCCGCATAAACAAAAAGCACATTACAACAAAAATGACATAAAATACTCACATACAAAGTAGGTAACAGCCTCGAATTCAAGCAATAAATGGTTGACAATTTCGTCCATTGCAAAATGAGGGTATTCTTGAACAAATGGTTGGTAAAATGATATCGTATTAAGAATAGAATTGGCTTTTGTACAAATACTTGGAGTGCGATATTTATAATCAAGAACAGTCCATCAGTGAATGTAGGTTTATCTTGAAGTTTCCACAACATGGATTCTCTGTGAAGTGAACTGAATAGAATGCTCATTAGATACATATAACAGTAGGCGATATAGAAATCTGCCGTCGTCTTGACTAGAGATACATATATAAAAAACTTCAACGCTCCAAGTGGAACAAAAACTGAAACCACATTCATGAAAATCTTCACCGTCAGCAGTTAATGAGGCTATCAAACTTAGGGACTAACCACACTTATTCAGCTCTGTTCAGCTTTTGTCCATAGAAAACAACGATTTTGTATGGAATGCGTACGCATCCGTACATCTGAACGGATGTGTACGCATTCCACACAGAATCGTTGCTTTCTATAGACAAAAGTTGGGTAGTATAATAAACAAAGAAGTATTGAGAAGCCCGACATATCTGATGAAACTTGACTGTCTACACAAATTCAAAAATAGTGAGATTCTTCGTTTCTTTCGTTAAAATGATAAATTAACCAAGTTCCTCGACTCAATTTACTCTTTGACACTTTTGTTTAGGTTTTCGAAAATATAGTTTGTTTTGAAGGAGGAATTTGCAGAGTTTAGGAGCTATGCCTATCTTTATGTATTTTGTGCAAGTTTTAAACTGCGAGAGAGCATTAAGAGCAGTGGTGGCCCAGTGTATGTACATCGTGGGTTCGAACCCAGGCAGGTGCTTCACTTTGTGTAAATACTTTCATCACCACAGCTCTCAAAACGGTGAAGAAAAACATCGTGGGGAAACCGGTATGTCCTAGAACCGAAAATTCGAAGACATGTGGCATCTACTAACCCGCACTGGGCCCGCATGGTAGAATCATTAGCCCACTTTCTCTCGAGAAGAGGAGGCCTGTGTCCCAGCAGTGGGGTGGGTGGGGGGGGGGGGGGCGTTTTAGACTGATTATGTATTAAACTGCGATGGACTGAGTTGCTTGATTAATTAATGTCTTTTAACGGTACTGATAGAATTCATAAGAGATAATCAACAAAAAGCGTCATGTCTAATGAGATGGTATTTAAAAAAAAATCATCTTCTAAAATCAGGAGTTTTTTTAAGACGATCCATAATATCGTTAAACAGAGTGCTTCCTTTCCACGAAGATATACTTTAACTCTAATGAAATCAGATCCTCATTCCATCCACTAAATAACTTTAAATGGAAATGTTCAAACGTAACAGTAATCACGCAACACACAACTCGCACTCATTTACATCATTATCATCTCAATACAAAAGTTCCGAACACCGCCTCCAGTAGTTCCACCGTCAGCAAAAGGAACTCCATCATTATTCTAACAAAAAGTTGGGAAATGCATACAATTCTCTCAAAGGCGTGAAAGACAATACGTATCACAAAGTAGAGGAACGCAAAGTAAGAGCGTTTGCTTGCCAAGTACCAGGAATGCAAACATGAGCTGGAGGTAAAGCGAGCAAGAGACGCTGTACCGACTACAAAACGTCACAACAATGACGACGATCACGAAGAAAATCATACCGTAAACGTGACAGGTTAAAGTCGAATTTTGAGGGAGGCAATAAGAAGGTCGGATGCTCACATTTATTCGCGCAGTTGGAATGCGGCTGTTCCGTGATATGCTAAGCAAAAGCCAAGCAAACAAATTGGAAGCGACACATGAGAGGTGCACGAATAAAATGTTTCTTAAGAGAAAATACAGAGCAGAAAATTTAAAAACTATTCGCGCAAAAATAAACATTATAGCTGCTTTAGATATTCAGGAAGCTAAGAGCAACGTAAACAATATCGAGTTTGAGGGTACCTCTATTTGTTTTCGTTTGGTACAAGTATCATTTATGAGAACTTTCAGCGCGTCTAGCTTATTTAAATCAAATATGTTGGGTTCGGTTTCTAGTCTAACCTGTACCCAGGTTCCTCATTATTTTACACTTTCCAAGTGGCAATTTTTGAGTACGAATTACGATGTATATTATGTAGAATACGTCAAAGAGTAGTTACGTGGTTTCATTTATGGGAGAAAGTAATCGTAATACATTATTTTTAATCATTACGATGTTTCATTTGATTGTATCTTGTACTGTATCTACCTGTAATTTTGTTGTTTGCGAAGTAGTTTCACGAGCAACATACCATAGCAGGCTTAGTTAACGTTTTCCCCCTATGGAGCTAATCAGGGATTGAAGGCAAGTCAACAAAAGGTGTGTTGTTCTGTCGCTCGTATCAGCTCCGCTTCAAACCACATGCAGGAGCGACATTTAAACTTCACAATGTAGGCATGTTTTAACGAAGACACGAGTAGGTTTACAACGTGCCGCTACAATGGCGACATTAATGTAACACACGGGTGGGACTAGTGGCCAGTAATCATAAAAATTATAACAACATAAAAAAAATCGTAATTTGAAAACTACCGCCTGCACCGCTCGCCGACATAGGGCTCTCTCTCTTTTCTTCAATTCACCTACTCTTTGCACGTTATTCTTTTTAATTTCATTGATACTACGTTACAATCCGTGACCCCAGTAAATGACCCGCTACAGTTTTGTAAGTACAGGTTGCTCCATGATGCTATTTTTGTTTAAATATTATTTGTAGAAAAAAAAAGAATTTTAATAAATAATAAGTATAATAACGTTTAATGATATTAAAATATGTTCATAAAACGAAGACGCAAAACCGTATATGTGTGTTAAATTAATATCGCCATTAAGCGGCACGCTGTGTATGTAGGTCAAACCACCTGTATATGTATATCTATATATATAAAATTCAAAGTCCTGACTGACTGACTGACTGACTGACTGAGACATCAACGCACAGCCTAAACTGCTGGTCCTAGAGACATGAAATTTGGAGGGTGTATTCTTCGTGAAGAGTAGGTATCTACTAAGAAAGGGTTTTTCGAAATTCCACCCCTAAGAGGGTGAAATGGGGGGATTTTGTTTGTATGAAAAATCTTATTCCTTGAGTTAATAAACTTGAAACTTGGCATGAATACTTAGCTAAGTAAATTATGAAGTTGGGCATTTTTTGTTTTTATAAACTACCCCCTAAAAGGGGATTAGGGGGTTTCAAAGTTTGTATGGAAGAATTTTAGCGCGCGGTCCGATTTAATCGAAACTCAGTATTTATACCTAAAATTGAAAGGAAAGAATAATGTGTATCAGGGTTTTTCGAAAATCTACCCCTGACAGCCTGAAAAGGGGGAGTAAATTTTACAGGGGAGGATTTTACAGCGTGGCTTGATTAACTCGAAAATTGGTATAAATAATCTTTGAGTCAAGTTATGAACACATCCCAAATTATTTTTCCAAATTCCACCCCTGTGGGGGTGAAAAGCGGGGATACAGTTTATATGAAAAATCTTATTCGTTAGGTTAATAATCTTGAAAATTGGCATGAATACTCGCCTAAGTGCGCAATAAAGTTTATCATTATTAGTTTTTCAAAACTACCCCTCAAAGAGGATACAGGGGTGTTAAAGTTTGTGTGGAAGAATTTGAACGCGCGGTCCGATTAACTCGAAACTCAGTGTACTGTGTGTGTACTTAAGACTTAAAATAAATAATAACACGTATGAGGGTTTTTCAAAAATCTACCCCTAACGCAGTGAAAAGGGGTAGTTAATTTTACAGAAGAGGATATTAATAAGTGGCTTGATTAATTATAAAATTGGTATAAATAATCTTTGAGTCAAGTTATGAGTTTTTATGAATATTTTTAAATTCCACCCCTGTGGGGGTGAAAAGCGGGGATACAGTTTATATGAAAAATCTTATTAATTTAGTTAATAAACTTGAAACTTGGCAACAATACTTGCCTAAGTAAGTAATAAAGTTTATCATTAAAAGTTTTTCAAACTACCCCTCAAAGGGGGATATAGGGGTGTTGAAGTTTGTGTGAAAGAAATTGAATGCGTGGTCCGATTAACTCGAAACTCAGTATTGATACTTTCGACAGAAAATAATTAATAATAAGTATGTAAAGTTGTCGAAAATTGACCCCTGACGGGGCAAAAAGGGGTAATTCGGTTTTCAGGGGAGGATTTGAACTTGAAACTGTATGTTACATTTTCACGCCTAAACCACTGAACTTCTGATTTGGCAAAGAGATAGATGGCATCCTGGGGAAGCACATACTTTTTATCCTGGTAGCACGTTCCCGTGGGATAACTTCCGACATCCACGCGGGCGAAGCCGCGGGCAGAAGCTAGTTAGTACATGATTATATTTCTTTTGATAGAAAATGAATCTCCTTTATAGGGCGATACAGAAATAATATTCACGGCGAGTAACATTGAGTAATTCCTTCTATAAGTGGAAAGTTAAGCCTGTTGCAATTTCATTTTATATCAATGAATAATATAGTCTTCCATCAACATATTATAATTTTATTTCTCACAAAAGTAGTTCAGGATTTGGATTAAAAAAAATTACAATACTCGTATTATTTTGAGAAGAACAACAGAACAGAAGTCTACCACACTAAGCTTCCGACTCAAACTGAAACATTTCAGCACACCGTATACGTAGGTCAAGTAGGTAGGGGTCAAGGAGCGATAGTGTTAAGCAATCTTCAAACAAATTTATTTCTCACATAGCGGCGCATGTCACTTCTTCGAACAGCCATTTTCAATGAAAATATTAGCAATGACGTAGTCGGAAAATAATTAGGTGCAAGTGATTTACTTACACGACGCTAGTTTCTTGTCTGTGGCTTACAATTAAATTGAAGCAACACGGGACTCGCATCATCTAAACACTGCTGTATAGACGGGGCAACTTTTATTGTGGCTTCAATCAATCACCAGTCTTTATTTGTAAACATAGGAGATGTTACAATTGTTTTATTATAGTTTCTCTGTTTTTCCATTTAGCGTACGAATACACATTTATACGGCTGGTCCATAAATTCAAGGTCGCTCAGCGAGCTATAGAACGGGCTATGCTTGGGGTCTCTCTGGGAGATCGAATCCGCAACGAGGTGATCCGGTAGAGAACCAAAGTTGTCGGCGTAGCTCACAGAATAAGCAAGCTGAAGTGGCAATGGGCCGGCCATATTAGGTGTACAACCGATGACCGTTGGTGTAGACGTGTTCTTGAGTGGAGACCGCCAATCGATAAACGAAGGTGGGACGCCCTCAGGCTAGGTGGAGCTACGATCTTCGCAGTATGGCTAATAGCAGCTGGATGAGAGTTGCCGAATATCGAGTAAAATGGCGTGCAATAGGAGAGGCCTATGTCCAGCAGTGGACTGCTAATAGGCTGATGATTATGATATACATTTATGTGAGGCTTTTACCAATTAAGCTTCAATTTGTGATATGCTATACCTACAGGGTGACATCGACGCGCAAACTGTAACCAAGGATTCAGCACATGAGTTTAGACCCCGCAGCGTCGAAAATTTTCGGTTATTAAAAAAAAATATTGTTGTTCAGTACATTTTGACCGCGTGGGTACGGACTTTTCTATGAAATAGAAGATTTTTCTTTTAATAACCGACGAAAAATTTCGACGCTATGGGGTCTAAACTCATGTGCTGAATCCATGGCTACAGTTTGCGCGTCAATGTCCCTGCCACCCAGTATAATCGCACAGTGTAAATCTGATTTCATGGTGCTTATCATCTAGACCGTACAGACACCAAAAATCCACCAGTTTTTCACCTGGTGGTTAAAAAGTATTCCTCCACAAAAAAACTGAGAGGATAATATATTTTATCCAATAATGTATCGTGTATGTTGTTTTATTTTCAGCGGCGGAGGTAATAGTATCGGCAGAGTGACCTCAATCCGCTGATGTGGAAAGTGCTCTCCATTCCGACTTTTTAGAGTTTTCCCGAACGGTAAAACGGAGATTATTGTTATATTTATTATGTTCCACTATTGAGTTGCCTGTTATCGTTTCTTTTAATTGGATCATGTGTTTCTGGTTTGTTTGTTATTGTTGTGATGTGAGTGGAAAACGAATCCACGGTTTTCTTTATTCGTTAACCTCTCACCCATGTTTGTATTATTCACTTCAATAGTGGAACCAATTAAGCACAGCAGTTTTCTGAGTGAATTATCTGTTTGAAAAGCCCTAGTTAAGAAAAACTTAGACTTTCACAGATTTTATCCAGTCATCCTCATAATACTTAATTATCGAAGCTTCGACCTATTTTTTATTTTTGTGAGCGAGCCGACTTTAAAAAGCTCCCCACGATAAATAACTTCTTATTATGTATTGAAAGTTTAATCAAACACCAAAAAATCATGCTGAACAAGAACAATAGCGGCATTAAAACATAGATCCATCAAGTCACCAACAAGCGCTATCAAGATCCCGGTATGTGTCAGCGAAATCACAACGGAAGTTCCCCCAGCAGATTTATTCATGACTTAGCCAAATATTTGATTGATTAACGTGTCTAAAGCAGTCCCGGCCTTCGATAAACTTGCCGACCACTTCATTTGGCGAAAAAGGCTCTTGTTTAAACTTCGCAAAGTGATGCTGCTCTTTTTTTTTCTTTTTATAGACCAAGAAAACATAAACTCCTTTCAATTTCGTTAAAATAACGCTCGCAGCGGAGGAGAATTATTGCAACGTACATAAAATCCGTCGGGATTCCATTACGCCTTATATATAAGTAATACAATAACGGCTTAATGTATTTGATGATAAGACAGATGTTTTTGAAACGATTTTCATGTTTCTCCTTACTTGTTTGGGAACTGCCGATAGATTACGTTGTCGATAGAATACACATTTTTGTGTTGATAGCTTCACTAGCTCGGTAAATATGAATAAGCCCACAAGATCGGTTTTCATTATTTTGTTTCGCCCTCGATTGAGTCGGTTCGTCTATTTTATTTTCCACAGTTTGGTCTCTGCTACTGTAGGTACACCGAGCAATGTAATTCGTGAATGAAATTGTCACTTGCAGTGCGCTTAGTAAGACTAAGGATAAATTGTTTTCCAACATCTTCATAAGACATTCAACAAAATAATAGTAATAATGCTAGTAGTGAGTAGTTCTAGTAGCTATAATGTCCCTCGGCAGGGCAAAAGCCTCTTCTCATATAGATTAGCCACGAGCAGTAATCGCCACGCTTGCTCAAGACGTGTTGGCGATTTCAGACTTACATATGTATATTAACTATAAGTCCAGAGGGTCTACTCCGAAGTAGTATCGGCCGAATGTTCGGCCGTTTCCTGCTACGAAGTTACTATTTGGTTCGGTTTCTTTCGAATATTGAATATGGTCCCGACCCAACTAAGCCGATCTGAACGTTTTTTCGCATTTTTCAATAATATTTGGTTCGGCCATGTGTCGGTCCGATCCGAACATTCGCACTTTGCACTTCGGAGTAGACCCCCAGGTTTCCTCACGACGATGTCTTCCTTTACCGGTATCAGCAATGTCTAAGATAAACTCGACAAAAACTCGTTAAAAACTGAAAACCTGGCTACATAATGCCGATTCAAATGTACACGATAGATAATAAAGTAGATAAAGAAACTCAAACGTTACAGAGTTCCAAAGAAAATAAGTTGTTGCTTTTTAGGATTCTTAGTAAATTGCGAGGCGTAGAAGGGAAAGTTTGCGAGATGAATCTTTAGGTTCGAGCAAAAAAGATCTTCGCTCACTCAACGTCTGCAAACTTATATTAACAAGGAAATTATTACGAATTTTGTCGGATATTGCGTTGAGTGAATGAATATTTTGGTTGCTCTCTCGAGTAATGAACCAACGAGGATGTTAAAGTGGACCGAAACCTCCTTATTGCAAACCAAGATTTTTCTTTAAATCAGAGGGACAATTCTCGTAATTTTAAGAACGTTCAGTCTTATCTCGGTCTAAATCTGTCAACAATACCTATAATACATTCCCTACATTTTGAAAAGTTTTTGACATTTGTTTGTCGCCGAGAGAAGACTGCGACGAGACTTTGAACGTTTTTATTTAAGAGAATTGGCCTTCAGATTGAAACCACCAAGAAACAACTTAAATGTTATAGAAATGTAGTTCTTTATACAAAAATGACTTAGCTTAGTTCGGTGCAAAGTTGTCATTTTTGCATTTAGAACTTCGTCTCAATCAAAATAAAGTTTGAAATACAAATATTGACCTAAAGGCTTACATTAAAGCTAGATTTCGTTTTGTAACAAGACGGAGAGTTTTCTTTGACAAATAATAAATTTATTCACACTTTCTAGTTAAATATGCTAAATGTTTTTCATTTGCCTTAAACGATACCTATCGATACCTACCTCCCTTAGCACACTACTGAGCACAAGCCGCTTCCAATTTCTTTTAAGTTCCCTTTTCCTGAACTGTGAAATATTCAGGATGCTTTATATTTTTAAATCCAACCATATACTAAGAATCGGAAAAGATCGAAGTTTTACTCTCTAAGGGAAACAATCTGCGGGCGTATTAGTATCAGAGCTTGCTTGTGTCGAAAGTTCTATAATATTATACAGTCATACTACACATACATTATTTCGAAATATTATCATCATCTGCCTAGCCTTTTCCCAACTTTGTTGGGGTGAGTGTCGTCTCTTGGTTATACCCCTTGGTAAAACTGGTGATCAGACTTTCGGGCTTCTGACGACCCGTAAGGACTGTCAAAGATCCGCGAATGATAGCCGTAACCAACGGCTTGGCACGGAAGGGTCTTGGTATGTGAAGATGGTTCCACCACGGACCAATAGCAGCAAGCGTAGCTTAACCTGATCGATCGACCTGTGCGTCTGTTATTACTTAGCCACAAGCCCCTCTACATGTCGAAAGAGACATATTACAATGTTTGCGATGTATTCCTTTCTTTTTTCTCTCAGTAACAGCCCGGAGTACAGACTCCGGGCTGTCTTCAATTGCCTTCAATCGGGCACAAAGAGCACAGGCTCTTTGTGCCCGATTCAAGGCAATGGGCTCGCCCCCTGTTACATGGGACTCAAACATAACTGGTGAAATGTAGGTGTGTATAGGTCCGCCAACCTGCACTGGGCCCGTGTGGTGGATTATGGCGCACTCCAACTCATAGAGAGGAGGTTATTTTTCAAGATGTGAATTTTAAGTTCCGTTCGATCATCTGCAAGTTATTTGATACTTACCTACGACAAATTATTAGGTCTCATATGTATCCTGAAACCTTACATTAACATTACCTCTGATTTTGCATTACTCCCCAAACCACAGTGATATTTATTTTCATCCTAATAAGGTTGCTATTGGGTACTAACACTGACAGGCCTGTCAAGATCATTGTGATCCTTATTTATATTTCATTAAGGTTGCTTTTAGGTTGCTGCTGTCAAAGGTAAAATAACTGTGAAAGGAATGTAGTATTATGCTCTAAACTAAGTCCATGCACTAAACTGATTTCAAAATTCGAACGTTGTAAAATTAGAATCCGGTGTTTTTTGAAGTGAAAACTTAATTAGGTACAGTTTGCGCCCTTTCTGAACTTTGAATGTAACTGAACCATCACGCTCGGGTCGGTGACGCTGAATCGGGTATACTAGGCGCTTAGTCGCGTATACTCGGTTCCAGTCGTAAGTTTTCACTACAGTACTGTTGTAGTAATAAGCACAACACCCTTTTTTTTAAACGGCTTCAATAAAGGAGGTTATCAATTCGACACGTACTCATAAATTATGTAATATTATTTATACAAAGGGGTTCCCTTTCAAATGGTGTGTCAGTGACTGGACCATTAACGTCATCAAAATGTCTTTCAATAAAGTGCTCCCTCGGCACAAACTCCTAGTATCAAGCGCGTCGCACTGAAGGGTATCGGTGGCGTTTGACGTGTGCTGTCAGCGCCGACAGATGACATGAACTCGCTTTAATACCTAGCCGTAGAGATGAAACAGATACGGATGCTTTCGATGAAAATGTAGTTTTGTTTCTAAGGAAGCTAATAGTTTTTGGAGATATCTACTAATAATAAAGCTGAAGAGTTTGTTTGATTTTGTTCGTTTGTCTAAACGAGCTAATTTTTGGATAGTTCTGGTAGTCCAGTTTGACAAAATATTTTTGCATGTGATAACCCAATTTTTGAGAAAGGCTACTAAACATCACGCAGAATAAAAATCAGGTGTGTAATTGAAAAGTGCAATACCAGAATATAATTTCAGAATCATGCACTGAATTCATGGCTACAGTTAGCGCGTCCCTGCCAGCCTATATAAAAAAGTTTTATGTAGGGTGTCCGTCCAGTCGAAAAATTGTAAAAAAAATAAACTTCACCTCTAATACAAACAGTTTTGAATTCTCTTAGCAATTGATTATGGCATCACATCTCGGGGGGCACCATAAAATTAATTGTAGTATCAAACCATTTTTTTTAATGATATAGACTAGTGCTTGACTGCAATCCCGGCTGATGGAAAGCAGTGATGCAATCTTTCAATTTCATAATTTGTTCATTAAAATTATTATGATTAGTCAGGTTTTTACATTTATCGGCACTCCGTGCAACAACTACCGCAGCACGTACTCATAGCTACAGGTATACTGTTAACATTAGCATTTCGGTGCTTATTAGCAAATTACTCAACACGCCTAAAGAAGTTTTTACTTCAATAAGCCCTTTATAAAATATAGAATCTAGGTTGCAAGAGCGAGCGAAGCAAGCTCGGGAATTTGGGAACCCTACTCGTACGTAAGGTTCGAAAGGCTAAGGTTAAGGTCAGATTCCAAAACCCAAACTGCTGTAAAACGAGTTGAATCTTTTCGTCATAAACTCGACCAAGTAAGTTCTCTTTCTGTATAATGGTTAAAAGAAAACAGAACCTATTCAAGGTAGGGTGCTAAAATTTTCAGGCTCGCTTCGCTTTCTCACACGGATGAAATTATTAGTAAAAAGAAATAACTTACAGTGAGGACGAAGATTCTTATATTACGTCCAGGCGCGCACACATGTCTTTCACATGCCCCTCCGATACCCGGCTTAGCGAAATCCCACTAATACATTATTTTTATACCTTCCCTCGCGACGGCTATTAACCAATGTTTACGCTAACGATAACGTAATATTATGTTTATGTTACACTTACTTTTAAGGGCTAAAAGCTATGTTTATTTAATTAAAGTGCGCGTCAAATATAAGGGATTCACTTTTTAGTGCGGGTAGCTGTGTTTTTTTAAAGAAAACATAATAAATAAATTTCGATTATGTTGTAATAGTGGAGTTACAATTAGTCTTTTACATATGTAAATAAACAGCAATGGCTCAGTATCGTGCTGACACCACCACCGTAACCTCAATACTATTAACTCATAATTATTTGTGAAAACTTGTAATTGGCCGTATTCGTGTTATTGACAAATGCACTATTGTTACATACCTAGCTGTAAGTTTTCCAAAAATGATGGTTATAATAAAACAAAAAAATACTTAGGTAATTATAAAAATCTTAAATTCACTGCTCATAGCCTAAACCGCTGGGTCTAGAAGCATCGAAGATAAGCGCCGAAAAAGGCTTCTTGAAAATTCCTTCTCTAAAGGGGTTCGGAGTTCGTAAATTTTGCCGATAGGAAATACCAGCAGTCAGACGGTTTTTTGTTTTATAATTCTTTGGAGAAGATGCACTGTCTAACGACGTTAACACATACTCGTAAGACACCTCACTGCGAAGGAGATAGTTAATAACCAGCTATGTTACCTAAAATGGATTCCTATTGAATACAGCCCTTTATTCAGCTTCTCTTCGGGAAAATGGCTTTTCCGAAAATTTCCACCATAATTATTAGGCTCAATCCAATTTTGCTTTTTAGACATAATTTCCCAGCATACATGATTAAATCGCAAGTAGCATCAGCTTTGTTATCTGCTTGTATTAATTAGTAGCAGGACAATAGTGGAGTATGCCCTGATTTGATCCATTGTCCTGCAATCAACACTGTAGCTGTATCTATAATGATTGTTACTGAATGTTCCATTTGATTGACAATGCCAACTTAGCCCGTGGCAACTATTCGTTGATCGTATTAACGTCCAAGCCGATTATAACGTTAGGTAGTCGGATTATGGGATACTGGCTTCTGCTTGTGGTTTTGCCTGTACGGAATTTCTGTTTTTCTCGTTATTTTCCTTTTTGTGATGTTCCCGGAAATATATATCGGTTTTTACTCCCTTGCCCCTGGGATTTCCGACTTTGATCTTTTGTTCTTCGTTATTTTCATGATTAAATAAATTGCCTGAAAAGAGACATTTCGCATAAATTGATAATGAAAACCTGTCAACAATAAAGATATGCTTTCGTTTGCGTCTCACCTGACGGTAAGCGATGAGGCTGTCCACGATGATGCATGCCTGTCAGAAGTAACCTTCACTCGAAACTTGAAGACTTCCTCGTTATCAAGCAAAATAAACAGCAATGTTTGTACCATGTATGTTTGTAACTATGTAACTAGGTTTCAAGGTAGCCGAAATTCAATTTTCTTACGTTTTGTGAAATTTGCATCATCAGGTTGAATGTTGATCTAAATCTTCTTGCATTCTTCGTTTTGGAGAAAATTACACGGATATCTAATATGTCATCATCATTTTCCAGTTGAACAACGTCCACTGCTGGACATAGGCCTGCCCCAAGCACCTAATAAGTAGTTTACTTTATTAGGTAATCTCTAAGACATCTGAAGTGCGTACCTACCAATGTCGAAGGAAAACTTTGGTTGAAAACATCGTGGAGAAAACAAAACACTTATTTCCTTAATCACGGTTCGATAATGCCTTTTAATTTTAATGAAGTTACCAAATTGAATCGTGTAAATAATAAAGTGTTCTCGGTTGGCCTTATCGTTCATTTTTGGGCCTTCCAATCTAAGTCAATCAATTAAGTTGCGACGTGTAACATTGCAAATGCACGCATTAGTCCGCAATGCTATTCTTTTTTTTAGTCTATCTTACTACTGTTTAAATTACGATAGGTCTGCAAGTCGTGCAATCGTATAGGATTTTCTGTTTCATATTTCTTTTATATCCTTAAAAAAAAAATAGACTGTGTTTAGTTTATTTTTTGATCTTCCTGTACGAATCGCAATAAATACCTACTTTTTCTTTCTTTCAAGTAATTACTTAACATAACATAAATCATACCACCATAGTAGTTTTCCACACCGACGTGTTGCCCGTTATGTTTAAGTCCCATGTAATAAGGGGCGACTCCACCGGCCACGAATCCAGACTTCGACCTGCTACCGAGAAATTCCTGATGGAAAACTCAAAAATACTTTGCCTGACCTGCGGGGTCATTGTGTAACACACTTAGAATAGAAATGGCTTTCATTTTGACAGCCAATATAATCCAAAAATTTGCTGAGGCCCATGAACACCGACTCCACCGACATGTGAACATCGAGGCAATTCAGCTGTTATACCAAACAAATATAGTGCGAAGACTAAAACGGACAAAACCTTTTGAGTTAGTGTAGTGTAAAAAGTGTAGAATTATTAGTGCCAATGACACACATAATAACACATGAACAAAGTGCTTATATCATCATATCAGACTCTAAGAAAGTGGAACGGACTTGTGTAAAGTACAATAAACACTATTCTAAGTTTTAAAATAAGTATCACATGGTAAATTAAGTTAGATTAAAATTACTTATTAGTCTTATAGGCTAGATTGTAATTAATTATTAAGAACTTGGTTCTTTTTAATCTCTCTTGGTCCTGAAGACAGCACCGTATTCTTGGGCATAACTTTGGATGCTAAGCTTCAGTGGGGTCCGCATATAGACAAATTGTCAAAAAAGCTAAGTTCCGCAGCATTCGCTGTTAGAAAAATTCGTAATTTAACTGATATAGAGACAGCCCGTTTAGTGTACTTTAGCTATTTTCATAGTGTAATGTCGTACGGTATTCTATTGTGGGGAAATGCCGCTGATATTCAGACTATCTTTGTTTTGCAGAAGCGAGCTGTTCGATCAATTTATAAATTAAGTCCGAGACACTCGCTCAGAGACAAATTTAAAGAGATTAATGTTATGACTGTGCCTTCTCAGTATATTTATGAAAATCTTTTATATGCCCATAAAAATATAAAATTGTTTAAAAAATACAGTGATATCCATGATATAAATACTAGGAACAAACACAAATTTGTTGTACCTATAACAAGGCTCAAGAAAATAGGTGGCTCGTTCAGATGCCAATGTATACGCTTTTACAATAAAGTTCCAAGCCCCGTTCAAGATCTAAGCCTTAATAAATTCAAATCATTCATTAAACGTAAGTTGTGCCAGAAAGCCTTTTATACCGTTAAGGATTATATCGAGGACAAAAAGGCTTGGGATTAAGGTGCTTCCAATTTTTTACATATTTAATGTTTTTATTTTTATTTATATTTTTTTTTCTCTGTGTTGTTGTTGTTGTTTTTTTTTTTTTTTTTTTGTTTTATTATATACACTTTGACATTAATGGATTTTATATATACTATGACATTTGCTTACTTTGTAAAGTATTCTATTATTTTAATTATTGTGAATGTGAAGACTATGTGGGTCATTTTATTTATATTATTTTTAATTTTTCTCTCTGTTCTGTTAGTTTTTGTCATGGTCTGGCAGTTTGAGTAATTAATGTGGCCTACCCAAATGTCCTTTCTTTGGTATTGTTCGTCGAATCGTCGAGCTCCTTAAGTTTTGAGTTGAGCTGCACGATTTCTGACAAATGCGTGCACTGGCTGGACAGGTCCTCTCAATCTGTGTGGTTCTTTCCTCAAAAGACCATCTCAGACATCGACCTGCATGGTCTTCATATGATCTGACCAAGATTATGTCTGGACTTTAAAAGAGACTGTGACCTCTGAGTTTGTTTCGGCCTTTCTTCTCAGAGTAGTCAGATAGGAAACGCCGACCTCATCTAGTTTTAAAATATGATTGACGTGTAAAAGTGTTTGTACAAACCTACTTACAAAAATAAAATCATTTATCATTTATCATTTATCATTTAATAAAGGATAAAAAAAAATGACATTTCAATAGCATTCATCGATTGTGAGCGGACAAATTTTTTGAACATATTATGAAGCACTGACTTAGCAATATCCTTCAAAATTATTCGGATAGTGATTGGAAGTGTGTCACGCAATTAGGGTGCTGGGAATCGAACCCAGGTCCTTATGCTCAGCAGTAGCGCTAGCGACCACTAGACCAGCGAGGCAATTAAGTAATTAATCCTGTAATTTTAAAGTGCTTAATAACTCCAGTTGAGTTTCGGTATATCCTTGGCTGAGAAAAGACCACTTTACTCCCCGGGGATGTAATAAGACACGACTAAGGGATTACGTCGACAGGACGGATAGCAGTCATTTAACAGCAGCTTTTCATCCCACATACATTGTAAAACTCAACTTAGATGGAGGTTTCAGTAAGAAACAGGTTATTTCAGTGCTGTAAGTTTGTTTGTAAGAAACATTGTCGTGACCTTATTAGGACCAATTTTATCCATGGACTCTCAAAACGGTGAAGGAAAACATTATGAGGTAGTCGGCATGTCCTAGAACCAAAAAATCGAAGACACGTGACATCTACCAACCCGCGCTGGGCCCGCGTGGTGGATTGCAGCTCACTCCCTCTTACAAACAGGGAGCCTGTGTCCCAGCAGTGGGAATGTTATAGGCTGATAATGTTATGCTTAAGCTAAGTACAAATAATTGCTTCAACTATTTCTTTTAATGTGTCAAATTAAAAGAAATAGTTGACACAATTGTTTGTACTTAGCGTAAGCATAACATTATTAAAAACTGAAAAATACACATCAAGTCTTGACACCAACGTCAGGAGCTTTTCTTATAAAGCTCGTGCCGACACGATAGAATAAGGCCCTTCGTCCACGACGGTACTCAAAAGTAACGTCTTACAAACTGATGGGACACAGGCCTCGAAAAAGAAAAAAAAACAGGCAAAGCAAAAAAAAAGCTTGCGAAAAGGCTCGGAAAAGCCAGAGAAATTCGAAGACATGTAACATATACAAATCCGTACTGGACCCGCGAGGTGGATTACGGCCCACTCCCTCTTACCGACACAGGCTGCCTGTGTGCCAGCAGTGGGAACATTACAGGCTGATTATGTATGTCTCCATGGGCTATGGGTTTTCGGATTCTGCCACGCATGTTATTTGCAAAGTAGATGATCTGACAAAAAACAGTCGAGAGGTGCCTTGGGACACCCGTTGGAATGAAATTCCTTTCCATTTTGTTACGTAACAAAATTGTCGTGGTGGTCGAAATGTTACACGTTTTATGGTCTAGCTCTTATTCGCCAAGTGTGCAGAGTATAAGGGTAATTACATGCCGAAGATGCTCGTGATCGCGATCGCTATCTATATAGATACCTTGATGTCGATACTCGATATTTCTACATGGACGGAGGTGCGAACACGTCCGTTCAGTCTCAAGTAGAAAACCTCAGTTTGTGCTGTATTCTACTTACTCCAGAAGAACAAGTTTCACCGATTTGACCAATCATGGGTCAGATCACATCGACGCTTGCCGTCGACCGTGATGTAGAAACAAAATATTTTGTTTTCACGTAGGTATCGAGGTGAACCCTCAAGCAGCCCGTGATGTATCGCAGTGAGGTATCATTCGGCATGTGCGTGCATGTGTATTAGCATGCACATAATGCCTAGATACGTAATATAAGGTGGTTTGATTGAAATGTCAAGGAGATGCGTCAGGCATGTGGAAGTTTGTTGAGAGCAACATAAATATTTATACATATTTATCTACTTAAAAACATGCGAATTATAATATTATCTACTAGGTTACATTATTCCTAAGAGTTATATAATCAGGGGTAGCCCAATGGTAACGGCCGGGACGAGTTGTAGATCGTAGGTTCGAACCCAGACACGCGCTTTACTTTGTGTAAATTATTCTATCACTACTGCTCTCAAAACGGTGAAGGAAAACATCGTGAGTAAACCGACATGACCTAGAAACAAAAAAATCAAAGACATGTGACATACTATATACCTAACCCGCACTGGGTCCGCATGGTAGATTACAGCCCACTGCCTCTCACCGAAGAGGAAGCTGTGTCCCAGCGGTGGGAACATTATAGTCTGATTATGCTGATACAATAAGTTACGGGATTAAGGCAATTATAGTAACGAGCCACTAACGGCCGAACCCAATATCCTATTGACAGATCGCTACTGATGGTAGTCAGTACAAATCATACCTGTCAGTATAATATAATCATACAGATCGCTATTGATATAGATTATTGGGATGTTAAAACCAGAGATGGATAGGTTTTTCTACCTCCAGAAGGCCAAAACTGATGATAGATAGGTAATTGGGTTCGGCAGTTAGTCCCTTTTTATTTATCGCCAAAAGAAGGGAAAAATATAAAAATAAAATACGTACCTTTTAAAAGTTTATTCACTAAAATGTTGTGACAGTGTACTCACATTACGAGTTTTTATTTCACTTGTCACAAGCTTCCATTTGTATTTTATTCAATTTTATTTTATTCCTCGTGAAATACAGTACGTAAATTGTTCATGATATATTTTTAAACAACATTTATTTCTTTCCATTGTTTGTATACAGGATGTGCAAATTACTGCTTTTCGTTAGTGTACTTTTGTGATTTTTATGTAAACAAGCATAAATAAACTGCATATTAAAGTCACAAATTCAGGTTTTAAAGCATGTTTTAACACTTACGCATTTTTATACTTATTTTAAAGCATTTTTGTAACTAATTTTATAAATCACTACACGTTAAATTAAACTTAATTTTATAAAGCTTTTAAATGGTAACATTAAAATTTACTTATCGTCTGAAAATTTCAATCGTTCGGAACTCACTTAATATCGAACTTTATTGAAAGTGATTCGTTTTCATTGCTTGAGCGTTAATGGTATGTCTCACTAGAATTGGCTAACTACCGTCAGTATTAATGAGTTAAATTAGACAGGCGTAATTTTAATAATTAACAGAATACTTTTTGTATATGTATTCAGGTTTCTTTTACTTAAAAAAAAACATAAAATAATTTCATGGATACGGCCGATTGTCAACTATTTAACATTATACGTTAAATGCGTCAAGCAAATAGTTATACACTAGAATAATATCCCACAGTTTAAAGGTTCAAGGGCGACATCAAACAAAGTTCAGGACAGCACATAATACAACGTTGAGGCGAAAATACGACAATAAATGAAAACACTAGTACAAAAGCGTATTTTGAAATGAAAAAAGTGTTCCTTCCAAACAAACTAAAGTTTAGTGATGGGCCGACTATGGGTTTTGCCAATCTTTGACTAGCTATAGTGACTGAACTATTGGATATATTTAGTTGATTTTTTGTATGCCGACTGGGAACGACATTAGCTATGCGTAGTTTAATTTATACTCGTATTGTCATTTCCACTATGTATAAGTAAAGTAAAACGTCCGTTAACGCTCTGCACTTACATACGGTGCCACCCGGCCCTAACCCTTATTAGTTAATAAACTTAATAAAAAAAAACGAAACAACACAAATAAAGCCATTCTTACTCTATGAAGGATAAGGAAAAAATTCTAATGGTCAGATATTACGCGTATTTATTTGGGCTGTTTTGTCACTAAGGAGATTTTCCCTGCGGGTCGTTTCTTGTGTTTGTCTCGCAGTAATTTCTTTTCATAGCCGTAGACGGAGTAGTATGGCAGGGGCATCACTGTTGACGACACGGGCAGTAGATCTGGAACATGAAACGATTTTCCTGTTATTAATTTCATTGTATAGTTTGACTGTGGGCGTTCACGTGTGAAGGGTTGAAAAAGGCACGGTAAATCAAGGAAATGAATAGTTAAAGAAAATTGTCTACCAACTTAATAAATAATGTATTTATTTGGCAACAGATCGCGAAACACGAAGTAAAGATAAGAAAAAAAGTAAAATTTTGTGTGTGAATATAAATTGTTCGTATTGAAATGACAACTGTCATTCTTTGACTGTTGTATGAAATAGCTATAATAGGGCACATTGACGTACAGCATATATTTGCTGAATAATTGGTTTCCCTGACTATACCTATTATTACAATCTTGGGTTTAAAAGTCAATTTGCGTTTCTGTTTTTTTTGCAAATTTAATATTAACGTGAGATGTGATAATGTAAAGCTGAGTGACGTGGTGACCGGTAAACTCGTCCAGCCGGTCGATTCTTGAGCTTGATGTGAGTTGTCGGTAGTGTCAATCCCTAGCATTATTTGGAATGGCAGCTCACTAAACGCTCACTTCACCTAAGTTTTCACGGTGAGATGGTTACAGAATCGCACTGCTGCTCACTTCCGCTGGCACTGTCGCCTTCCGCGTCACACAACGAAATGTTACTTAGACGTTTATGCTGTGACCAATTCATATTTGAGCGAGCAATTTTCGCACAAAGGTACCATTTATGAATACTAATAATACCTATTCTAGAAACTATAGAATTCTACTGTATTCATATTTTGTATAACCCCCATTATTCATATTTGAGCGAGCATTTTGCCACATTTTACTATGTTGACTGAGCAGTGGTGGCTCAGTGGTAACAGCCCCGTGGGTTCGAATCCAGGCAGGCGCCATCATCACTGCTCTCAAAACGGTGAAGAAACCGGCATGTCCTAGAACCAAAAATTCGAAGACATGTGTCATCTACCAACACGAACTGGTCTCGCGTGCTAGTTTACAGTCCACTCCCTCTCACAGAGAAGAGGCCTGTGTCCCAGCAGTGGGAACATTACAGGCTGATCATTCTTATGCTGCATGACTGATGATGTAGAAACAGTCAATTTATTGACTTTAGAGCGTGAAAAGCTCCGGTTTTGAGCTGTCAAAACACAGTTTTAGAAATGAACTAAATTAATGGTCTGCTTCGTATCAGACAGACGCACTCTAGTCGCAAATAGCTCACATTTTCGGTGCGCACAGCGGAAATCCAAATAAGCGGTGATGTGCGGAGCGCAGTTGTTGCGTGAATGCGTTGCATACGCGGAAATGCGCTGGTATGGACGAAGTAGCCTAGTCATTTTTGAGAAAATCCTGCACAAATGGGCATAAATCAACAGCTAAGGCTCTTGGGAAAAAGTGATTCAAACTTATGTGCGCTTAAAAACCTTATTAGTACTTTCCATTTGCCATTAGCCGACTAGAAAAAGTCAAAAGTCGTACAAGAAAACAAAAAAAAAAATAGAAACCATCGAGAGGAATGTGCTAGAACAAAAAAATCGAAGACGTGTGACATCTAACAACCCGCACTGTGCCCGCGTGGTGGATTATGGCTCACTCTCTCTCACGAAGAGGAGGCCTGTGTTCTAGCAGTTAGAACATTATAGGCTGATTATGCATCGTCAGTCATTACTTACTGATGCCATCAAAAACCATATGACCGTGATCGTGAACCCATGGCAACTAAACACCGTAAGACTTCACGTAGGCGTAGTACGACATACATTAGTCATCGAATAAATTACTCATTAGGGCCTCCTCGAGAGAATAGTCCAATGACTGTTACCGATGATTTACATATTGTTCGATGACTAACAGGGTCGTCATCTCAAATGTTATAAATAAATGCAATAGAACTAACATAAAATATTATAAAAGAGAGCTGATGAAAAGTAATTTGTCTACACGTGATATCTACATAATATGGAAATATCGCGACTTTATGAGGCTTGGTGACCGATTGATATCTATCATGTCTGTCCAGTACCCTAATCGCGTACCTAATACAATTTCAATCACATTTTGAAGGATATTACTAATCCATTGCTTTATATGTTCGTAAAATTTGTGTGCGCAACAGCGTATTTCACGCAATGAATGTTGTTGAACTGTCAAAATGAAAGCGATAGCTACTATTAGTGTGTTACACAGCTACCCCGCCGTGTTCATTGTATGATGATTGACATGAATATCTATATTTATTCACCCCATTCCACGTAGTATACAATTTTGAAGCAAATTCGTCAATAACATAATCATAGCCCGCCACCACTGTTGAGTCACTCTTTCTTCCACTGTTGAGTATCAAACTCCTCCCTTTTGTGCCACGCTTGCATGCTCTTTGTGAGTCTTATCCAGCGGGGTAATTGCGTAACACACATTACAATGTTCAAAAGTCAAAAACGGCCTTCTTGTAGAACTGTCAAAATTAAAGGAATTTTGACAGTTCTACAAGAAGGCCGTTTTACGTGGATGTGACGCACATTTTCCCCCAACTTGTTCTTATTTGTGTTTCTGTTCTTTGTTTGCATAAAGTTTATCGCAAATATACGTATTTTTTTTAACAACTTTCATTGCTTTATTTACGCTGATGAGCAGGCGAATTTTTCTAACAAATGACGCAATTTGTTAGCAACTTCCTTCAAAATCCTTTGGATTGTGATTGTGTGTTTATACATCAGTTTATCAAAAGTCAGTACTGTAGTTGAATTACAAACATTCGAAGTTTGTTACGTGAAAGCTCTAAAAATAACATTAATCCTTCATAAAACCAATAGAGTTACTATTGGTAGTTTGTGTTTAACCACAAGTAAATAGTAACCACTTTATACTCCGCAATAGAACATAAGTATTAGATTTAAAGTCCCCGTATACTGTAGTGAGAGGTGGCTCGCTTAGTGCGCCATTACTAACCCAGTTTACTGCGGACTCTTAAAGGTTACAGAATAGTTCTGTTACATGTTATTTTGAAGGGTTATAATTCCCGTATTTTTATAAAAAATCTGTCAAAAATACGTATAATTTCTCTATAAAGTTTTTGACCATCATTCTCGCTGAGAAGAGATTGCGACTAGATTTTGAACGTTTTTTATTACAGGAATGACAGGAAAATACTTCTATGAGTCAAGCATCTATGATCACATAGAGATGACAATGTAACAGAGGAGCAATTCTCGTAACTTTTTGAACTTTCACAGTCTGATCTCAGTCTTAATCGGTCAAAAATACCTCCAATTACCCTACGTTTTTGACAAGTTTTTGACATTGATTGTCGTTGAGATGAGATTGCGACTAGATTTTGAACTTCAGCCTTCAGCCTTCACGTAAGATACATTTGAAAGAGTGATTTACTTTGAGTTAGTACTGAAACTTCATCTCACATCACATTTATTATATTAACAAATAAAAGCCCTTGTATTGATGATAGATAGATGTGATATAACTAATTTTAAAGAACTGCGTCAGGTAGTATTTATTAATGATAGAACCTTTCTATCAAAAATAATATTTTAAGATACAACATTTTTATTAAATGTCTTTATTCTCTATCCTATAGGTTATATTTTGTTACTTTATTTATTCAAGCAAAGCTTCCTTTTCCTTGTTCACTTACAAAAATATATTCACGTGATAATTTTCTCAGGACAGGGTAAGTCTTATGTCAAGCCTTATCTCCATTATCCAATCGCGGAGGATGTTCGTTATCTCTACATAGAAATAAAAGCGCGTTACCTCTCTACATATTACTCACACATTTTAGCTATAAAGAGGGTCCAAATTGCAATAAAGGTTACCTTATATTTCGTGATAAAGTATCCGAGGTAACGGTAAGTTACACACATTATTTTATTTTGGCTTACTTTAACACCATTCCGGTGTTTTGGTCTAAGCGGGTCTGAAGCATAAATCCGCTGTATTTATTAGTAATTTAATTTTTTTATTAAACCTCTGTCACAGTAAAAAATCTTTGGAAGTATAAAATATAAATATTATTAACATAACAACACATATTAACGCCTGTATTCCCCAAAAGTCTTATATTATTAGAATTACGTTGAAAACCAGAATCGTTTGATGTTTTTCTAGATATTAATGTAACCGGTTTATTAATTATTGAACTATTTTGAGCTCTTCAACGCCAAGGTCCAATTCTTGAGCAAATAGAGAGGTGCCTCAGATTACAAAAAGAAATAGTTATAAATAGTGTGGTCGCAAGTTCATATCCCGCGCTGTGCAAATATGGATTTGACTAACAGATCGCTGTGATTCGAGTCTGGGTGATACCATGCTTTTAAAAATAAATTATCAAGACCATTCCTTTAAGAAATATTTAAGATATATGTATATAAATAGTCGTAGTTTATTTTATTAATAAAATCCGGTAGCTGTTTCAACTTACAACTATCAACAGGTTAACTAAAGCGTTTTCTTACAAGTTAAAGTCTTGACCGTGGCCCGGCGCGCGCGCAAGGCCGCTCACTTCGCGACCACTTACCGCGCTATATGGACTTGAATATGCATTGTGCTTATGTAACCCACCTGCCAATATTTACCTGTACATATGATCGGATGAGACTTTCAAACTATCGGTGATTACCTAACAGTAACGGTGAATTGTCTTGGATGGCAAAATGACATGTGTATTGTTGCTTTGAATGTTTGGATGAGAAAGCTGACGAATAAATGAAGCTGACGTAAACTGACGAATTTACCTAATCCATATTTGCAACTATAAACGGCGGGATAGTTGTATAACACACTAAAAGTAGCAATGGGTTTCATTCTGACAGTTCAACAACATTCATTGCGTTATCTACGTTGTTGAGCGGACAAATTTTTCGAACATATGAAGCAATGAATTGGCAATATCTTTCAAAATGATTCAGATTGATATTGCACCCTAATCGCGTAACATACTATCGATGTGTTACGTGATTAGGGTTGGGCTGGTCTTCTACAAAGTTTATATTTTGTAGTTATGACTGCTGATAGAGCATGGCGAAAAGTAATAGTAGTTGTCAATGTTTTTGTTGGTATATTGCCGTGAGCTGACATATATTGTACATTAAGGCAAATAATTTAATTGAATGTTTTGTGTTTCGTAATGTTAATTACTTTGCGTATCACATAGAATCAAGTTCTCTGCTGGGGAGTTGGTTGCGCCATTTTTTTTTCGCAGTTGAAGCACTAGGAAGTGGGCGGGCATTTTGGGGGACTGTTTTTGGTCATTTTGACGCACAAAAAGTGCTGATTCCCTGCCTAGTTCTAATAAATGACTTTTGATTTTGATTTTAATGGCAGCTGCATGCAACAATAACAATAGATTTGGACATAGTGTGGTAACCACTATATTTAAAAAAAATATCGTTTGTGTTAATAATAATAAAAGTGGTGTATCCTCTCTATAAAAGCATGTGTTGCGCAGTTTTATTAAACACGTAACTGCCTTGCAAACATAGTAGCTTTGTGTTAAGCAAGTTAAGCAAGGCTTGCTACCAAAGCGGACGAACCTCATTGACCCCTGATATCTTCAACGATATTTTCCAGTGCACGTAAAAGTGCACTGGAAAACATCGTTGAAGAAACCGCCATGTCCCAGAACTAAAAAATCGAAGACATGTGACATCCACCAATCCTCACTGGGCCCGCCGCGCGTGGTGACCTTTAGCCCACTCACAGAGAGGAGGCTTGTGTCTCAGCAGTGGGAACATTAGGTATAGGCTGATAATGTTATGTAAAAGTGTATTGCGAGTGTAATTTTTACTTCAATTTTATATTTTTAAGTCAGTTATGTAGACTGTTCATGTTCTGATTCGATCTGATGATGTCTAATCTCTCCTCGGTCGTGACGGATTGCCGTCATTATCGCCGCCACCATTGAACTATGAGAGTGCACCTGTGTTTGCGATTTGCACTTATATATCCTGCATACCTATGTGGCTATAGTCTTCGTTGAGATTGGTCATCATCATCATTTCAGCCGAAAGACGTTCACTTGACTGTTGAATATAGGCCTCCCCTAAGCACTTCCACTTCAACTGGTGTTTCTCGCATCCAACGGGTTCCTGTGGCCTTCACAAGGTCGTCGGTCCACCTTGCGGGAGGGAGACCTTCCAGGTTGGCCGCTCGGACCGAAATTCAGTCGAAAGGATATTATACTACCGCTTTAAATTATCGTCAGAAAAGTATAATTAAAATATGTAATTTTAATGCCTAGAACCAATAGACAACGTCCAAAGCGGGACAGCACCACAGTCCACATTCGAAAGTGCACCATTCTCGTTCCGTGCGCAGTTACTGATCAAGGTAACGCAGTGCAACCTGCGCCCGCGTCGCACTATCAACACATTTACATATTTTTGTCGTGACCTTCTGCTTCCGTCTCTTTCTTTCCAACTGTTAATTACACGTGGTGATAGAGATAGCTGTTCTTATCTATCTCTGAGATTTCGCTTTATTTTTGACACGTGTATCATTGTATGACAATTTCCGGATTGGCACTGGATACCAGAAATAATTCGAAATACGAAAATGTAAAAGATTTTTTGTTAAATTATTATTTGTCACATAAGTTTTCTGGAGCTAATCTGGAGAGGGTTAAAATTACCCTACAAACAAATGTATCAGTGTGGCAAACGATGTTGGTAATTACGTAGCGTGCATGATTAAGGGGATCGGGCCCTGGTTTTTGGAAGATGCCTCTCGCTACAGTTTTGAAAGTGCACCATGAGCAGCACAAGATGACGTAATCTGTACCAGCGTTGGATTACTGCACCTGTGTATTTCATTTTACTATTTTGACAAGGTGTGGTGCTTCAATAAAGTGATAATGATTTAGCTTAGAGCTCTACTGTCACTAATGAGACAAAATTACTTTTTCTATTGTTACCGAACTTTACGAGCTTGCCCAACAGGCAGGATAGTAGATTAATAATGATTATTGTTTTAATTCGCTTTTATTTTCTGTAAAAAATTAACCTTTTTTATCCTAAACATATTAAAACATAAAGCTTTCATAGTTATTATTGTAACAATAAAAAAATAAGTCACGTTTATTCTGTTAAGTAATAATTTCACTTCCATTCTACACATAGCGGTTCAAGAAAAATAGTATATTAATTAGCTAAAATAAATAGTGCGCCATAGTTTGAATAAATAGTAGCAAGTGAGTAAATAAATCATTAATGTTTCAAGTTAAATAATACGTATACAAAATCCCAAACACCGAATTGTATTATTATATTTACTGAATTGCGTGATATCGTGTCGACTTGAATAAATACGTAATTAAAACAAAATGAATTAAATTAACTATTTCATAAAAGCAATGTTAATAACGACTCGTTTGAAGTGCAAAAATCCTCGAACACAGACAACACTGAACTGGGAAAAGGCGGGAATTATCTTACAAGTTGCAATCAAGTTAAAAAAATAAAATAAAAAAAGTACCCACCAGGTTTCAAAACATTGTCGGAGTCTCGTCGGTACAGCATACCAGTACTCCACGTGAAAAAATAGCCGAACAACACGAAAACCAAACAAAAATTCATCGTTTAAATGGCACGTATATACCAGGATCACAGTACGCGACAGGAGATATATTTCAACCTGTATTTATTTGACACTCTTCCGTGTCGCGGCGGGCGTTCTCGAGCTCACTCGAATAAAGTATCGAATGTATCGGTGACATTCTCGATACGGCCGGCTGGCATTGGGAGCTCGGAAATCTAATATGAATACGCTTTTGGTAAATACGTTCTAGAGTCGGAGGCGTATACCGTTGGCCGGGATCACCGACTCCACTGTAAATAATGCGAGACATGTGCTTAATAAAATCGGGATGTTCGAATTCGGAGGTGCATTTTATATGTGTTGGCTGCTGTCTTTAAAATGTTTTACGTAAGTATTAAAATGAACCTTATTGTACAACGAGTAAGTAAACATCAGTGTGGGTAGCCCCTCCCCCCACAAGGTGGAACGAACGACCTACTGAAGGTTGTAGGACAACTCAGGATGTGGGGAGCGCAGAACTGAAGGCCAATTCCCGTAATTATAAACGTTTAAAATCTAGTCGCAACTTCATCTCAGCGACAATCAATGTCAAAAACTTGTCAAAAATGCAAGGACAGAGGTATTTTTGACAGATTGAGACTGAGATCATACTGTGAACGTTCTTAAAATTACGAGAATTGCCCCTCTGGACATTTTGCTGATTCTAGGGGTGCCTATGTCTTGCTGTGAATGTATTTTGGAACCTTGGGTACAGTCACGAGCAAAAGTATGTATACACTCGGCTTTATTCAATAGCGATTTAGTCCTTTATTTTTAATTGAAATTTTATGTTTTTACGAACATAGCATTTCCGAACCCAAAGGTTAATGTAAAGTGTCGTATTTCAACGTTGATTTCATTATTTAAAAAAAAAAAAAAAATGCAGTTCAAAGTTGCCAAGTGTTGACATATTGGTGTTCGTGACTGTATACTTGAAACACAGGGTAATAAATAGTTGTTAGCATTCCCATTTTTATTTCGAGTAAAGTTAGTGAGGACATTTTAATTGTCCGTGTCAAGAAACGTCCTTGAGCTATTCGAATTGCGTCATGGCTGGTTTTTGTTTTATTAACAAAATAATTTTAATAAGATCCTTATTATATTTCTTACATAATTATGAAATTGGCGTTTTCTCGAACATAAGGCCAATTCACGTAATTTAAAACGTTAAAAATCCAGTCGCAGTCTCATCTCGGCGACAAACAAATGATAAAAACTGGTCAAAAATGTCGGGAAATTAGAGGTCGTTTTGACAGATTGAGACTGTGAACGTTCTTAAAATTACAAGAATTGCTCCTCTGGCCACTTTGATCTTAAATATCTGCACAGGCACAGGCAAAGCTACTATTTATGTACACAAAGCGTTTGAATTAAATAATTGTTATAGTTCATTACAAGTGTAACTGCACAATTATTTCAATTGGCTATTAAATAAAACCCCATTGCTACCCACAATTAGCTGTAAAACATAATTCACTATAATATTTTAGTGCTACAATAAAGACCATAAACTGCGATATGTACTTTAATATTTATTTATAGTGTAAATAGGAAATACGGCTATTAATAAAAAAGGCCTATGAACTCAAAAGATACCAAACGGATTTTCATACGATTCTCACGCTTAACGTGCTTTTCGAGGGGAGACTAAAGAGAAAACCGATCTTTTTGAAAACCCTATGCATGCCTTGGGGCCGGGATCTGAACTAAGTATTAGTTCAGATCCCAGCCCCAAGGCATGAAGGCATATTATACTAATATATACAGGTTGTTTGGTAGTAGAACCGACACAATTTATGAGGGATTGGGGATGTCATTTGCTAGTAAATGACACTTCCTATCCCCAAGAAAATTGTGTCGGTCCTTTTACCAAACACCCTGTATGTACAATCTCTCAAATTACACATTGTCCTTGTAAGTATTGTGTGCTAAATAAAACCTGTTATCTTATCTACGATGCTGCAGCTCAGGCATCTGATAGTAAGACGCGTGATGTGTCTACTTCGCTCCGTGCAATACCAATGGGTGGCTTTTCTTATCCCGTTCGGGAATAAACGAAAGGCGAATTCTAGAATTCCCGATTGAATTTTCTAATATTTTCTTTTCACGTCGAACACTGCTGTCCTCAGGTCATATTATTTAGACGCTAGTGTTTTTTAAATATGAGTAGTTTGCTACTGATTCTGTAGGTATTAATAGTCCTTAAAATTGTATGTTAAAATGTCACCTTACGGTCCCCAGCTCACGAGTTGTAGGTCGTGAGCCCGTACCCAGGCAGGCCCTTTGCTTTGTGTAAATAATTTCATCACAACTGCTCTCAAAACGGTCAAGGAAAAGGTATTTTAAAATGCGTGTCCCACACATGCCTATTTCCGAAAATTAAAAAAAAAACCTACATTTTTATTATTGACTCGTGTCGAGAATCAGTAGCATAGTTAACTCCTTGAATTTGACGAGGATGCAAAACGACACATTACTTGACAAAACGTACTTTGAAGACTCTCCAATATTTAATGTGAGACGTTATATTCGAAAAGGAGATTATTATATAAACTTAATTTTTACTAATAAGATTCTTTTGTACAACACCATACTGGTAAGACATTCCAGTATCCTTAGCTCGTTTCTCCACCAACAGGGAACCTGACGGACCTCATCATCATCTGCCTAGCCTTTACCCAACTATTTTGGATTGACTTCCAGTCTAACCGGATGCAGATGAATACCAGTATTTTATAGGGGTGACTGTCTATCTGACCTCCAAACTTAGTAACTGTTACCACTTGGTAAGACTGGTTATCAGAGTTTTGGGCCTCCGACTATCCATAACGAATGTCAAAGATCTACAAATGACAGCCAGGCCCAGCGGTGTAACGTGCGGTCCGAGGCACGCAGGGGACTCGATATGATATATTGGTCACCCGTCCACGAACCGACCTCGGCAAGCATATCTTAACTTTCGATCGACCCGTGCGGCTGTTATTACTTAGCCACCAGCCCCTGACAGGTACCCGATTATTTTCGGAATAGTCTGGAGAAATTATATATTGCACTTTTCTATGAAACAGAACGAAAAACGACGAAAAATTTCTACGCTATGGGGTCTAAACTCATGTGCTGAATTCATGGTTACAGTTTGCGCGTCGATGTCCCTGCCACCCTGTATATACAAAGTTTAATTTGGATGCGACAATTAATATTAGAAGTAGGTGAAAATTGATCTCTAAGATTTTGTTACATTGATAGTTTGTTACTAGTAAAGCTAATAAAAGCGTGTTAATTAAAACACCCATTCAAATCCAAATTCCATGTTCCAAATGAAGTAGCTCTATTAATTTCCAATGCCATTTTTGACACTGGACATGGTAGGTACATATTTATTTAAAACCCAATCCTTGTTTATACAAACATGCTTACATTAATTACTTATCCTTTTTACGTCCAAGATTAATACAAAAGCACATAAAAACAAGTTTCCTTATACAGTTCGATGAGATCACACCATGATCTTCGTCCTAAGTGCGATGACTCAATGTGGGGGCGGAAAAGATGACACGGACGTAGCCCGCTTTCCATCTAGGGACACTGTGTCATCTTCTTTGCGTGGTGTAGCAGATTTGAATTGCTGTTTGAGGACTGTGTTGCACAGTGTTGTTTGATGGAAGATTTCCTATAAGTCAGTGTTTTTAATAATCTCGGAAATAAGTCCTTACACTTATATGGATTATGTTTTGCATTGAAATAGCCTCCGCCAGGCAATTCATTATTTTTGTTACGATATGAGCTATGTACGAGTATATGTGTGTATGTTTGTGCAGATACAAGAGTACACATTTAATTTTATAGATGCTTGCCAGTGAAGGCTTTCAAGGATAAAAAGAAAATAAGTAGTGCTGCGAAATATGTATAAGGAGGTATCACTATCCAAATTTTCATTGAATTCTGACAAAGAGTATTAAAGAGTTGTGTTGATAGCGTCATACTCATAAGATCCTTGTTTTCACTGAAAAGTAACGAGTCTTATGTAGCTCCTAAACATATGTAACTCCTAAGCATTTGGGCAGTCCGTAAAATAACTTCATTGTACTCTTACCTCCTTAAAGATAAGTTAAAAGTACGAAAACAACAGCTATTTTTGCGATAATGGCTTCTAAAAACGGTACAACGCCTTTATAAGTAAAGTTGCCCCAGACACATTTCCTTATTGAAGCGTTCGCACGTCATGGCCATACAAATGATGCTGTTAAATGGGAAAAACACTTTATTATAACAACAAGTTCTATTTATACAGATTTTATTATAACTCCATAAATTGACCCAATTTGATCTCGGGACTCGTGGCTAAGTAATACCGATCGATCAGGTTAAGCTACGCTTACCACGGTTGGTTCGTGGATGGGTGACCATCGTTACATACCAAGAACCCTCAGTGCCTCGGAAAGCACGTTAAGTCGTTGGTCTTGGCTGTCATTCGTGGAACTTTGACAGTCGTTACGTGTCGTCATAAGCTTGAAAGTCTGACAACCAGTCTTATCAAGGGGTATCGTCTTACCCAGTAAGTGGGTTGTCAAGGTCAGATATCATGTCGCTCCATGTAAAATACTGGTATGCAGCTTCTACCGGTTAGACTGGAAGCCGACCGCAAATACTTACTAATAATAAAGCTGATGAGTTTGTTTGTTTGAACGCGCTAATCTTTGGAACTACTAGTCGGATTTGCCTTTGAGGTTATCAAATGCAAAAAAAAATTACGCTACGACCTGATAGGACACGCTAGGACCCTAAGGGATCGAGCAGAAACAAAAAGTCACAAAGAACGCTAAGCGAAAACGAAGTACTAGCCCGGGCAGGTAATGCGGTGTGACGGGCTGGCGGGCTGGCTCGGGGAAACTGGAAATTTCACGCAATAGAAGTCGCGGGCAGAATCTAGTATGACATAATTTTATGTTCGTGCGCAGTAGATATTTTATTTAAAAACTACTCATTAATTAAAATGACGATAAAATTATTAACATATTAGACATTGGTGGTTAGCCTGTCGCCAAATAATGTCTTAATTCTTAAGTAACATGGGCTAGACATTTTTATTCAATGTTATTCAACTAGAAATAATTCAGGATTTATGCTCCAGTAATTATAATGGAAGAAAAGCCTATTTATTACGACTGGAATTAATTCTCTTATCTATGAAGATTAGTGTCACATTATGCTCCAATTAATCAAGATTTTGGCTAAAATACACACTTATATATAAAAATGGATGTTGGTTTATATTTGTTTGATATTAATAGATTTTGACACTGTTTGACCCATCAACGTTATGCAGAGTGGCAGGGATGTCCACGTGCAAACTGTAACGGTAACAGAATAGAATATATTTAACTGACATGCCTCATTTTGTAACATTCATTCATTCATTTATTCAATTCAATATTAACCTAACAGTTTTACTTTTGTATTGTAATAATTTTATTTGTGTACCTGATATTTGCACGCCCCACGTGGCAGAATATGATGAGACCATTTATTTATTTATGAATATGTAATGTACCATATTCGGACAAATAAATGAATTTGAATATATTTATTTGCTTTAAAACATGGTACATTAAGGTCTTATAAATAGGTACATATAATCAATAAATTCTTTCATACTATAAAAACAATTACCAATAAGCCATTTATGTAGTTTGGATTTGATATTTAAGAGGGAGTTCCCTTATTTTTTTTGGAATATTGTTAAATATTTTAATTGCTGTGTTATTTGTATGACCTACATGTATTTGTTCCGAGTCTGGGTGTTTTTCTATCTATAATATGTATGTATTTACAAAAAAAAAAAATTGTATATAAGTAGTTTATCAGCCATCTTGTTACCATAACACAAGCATTAGGTTGCTTAGCTTGGGACAAATGGTGCTGTGTGAAATGTCCAGGGATATTTATTATTATTATTTATTAATAAAGCTATTTTTATGGCACAATGTGCTTTGATGTGACGGAATTCTTAACCGTGTTGGGTCTTGACGAGTACATTTTGAATGCAAGTCGCATGCTATAAAAAATGTTGAATGCTCTTTAATAAATACACCAGCTTGCATTATAAGAAGACCTAAAAGTTTAAATTTTTTAACGGTTTTTACTGTTTAACTGTTTTTTATTTTTTAACTATGAATTCAGTGGATGATTCTAGACCCAAAGACCCAGGTTACAAAAAAAATCTGCTGTTTCATAGAGGATACCTACTCAGTCAAAATGTATGGGACAGCTATTTTTTTAAAATAACCTTCGGAATAATTTCAACTCGGGGGGTGTCTCAATCATGTGCTGATTCATGGTTACAGTTTGCACGTCAATGCCCCTGCCAGCCTTTATGTATTATTTCATGGATAAGGTTGTTACAGGTTATATTTCCGCCTCCACGAGGGGGAAAAGCCACGGGCAAAAGCTAGTAAGTTATATTAATAAAGGCAATGATCATAGAAACTAGGTAAAAGACAGAGCTTTTTCGACCCGTATGGAAACAGGTTCCCAGTGTTCCAAGTTCGAAATCTACCAATTATCATAATATGTCGCGTTCAACAACGATCTCAGGTACCAAGACTGGACTTAAACACTTATCACAACAGCATTTTCAATCTTACCCGCGCTAGTGTAAGGTTTAAATTTCCCCGACAAATTGTAATTTGGAACTGTATCACAGATAAGTATTACGTATAATTAGCATTGTATAATTAAGTCCCTTGGGACGTATTTAGCATTCAAGTGTCCCGCCTGTCTAATCGTCTAATTATGTCTTTGGAGTTGGTATAGCTCAATATCAAATTAGGGAACGACCTACGTCACAGAGTCGCCGTTTGGGGCCCACTTAATTATGAATAGTTTGGTTTTAGGCTGCCTGTCCATTGGAGCGGAGCGAGCTAGTGGAGAAGATTGAGGAAGAATCCTGTGCTTGACGTAAAGGGAATAATATTAACGAGTAGTTATTTTTAAATGTCGCATCATCATGCTGAGATAGGAGCCTTTTGGCATCGTACACGAGTTTCTGTTTTTTTTTTTTACTTTATTTTTATATGATTGTATTTAGTTAAGTTTGTTATCTTTCTGTGCGAGTCACAATAAATACTTTTCATTTATTTTCTTTCTTACTCACAACTTGACGTGGCGTAATTCGACGTAAAGGGAACATTAAGCTCAATGAACACGTATACGCACTGCACGGGATCAGCATCGCCTCAACTTGAGCCGTTCAGAATTCTTTCTATAGAACTTCACATAGCTACGCACACGTATAAGCATCGTAACGGCGTCACCTCGGCTCGGGATCAGCTAGTAGACAGCAGTCAGCGAGCTTACGTTGAGATGACGCCTGCGCTGCGGGGTTGAGAAACACACTATCAGTAGCAACGGGTTTCATTTTGACAGTTCAACAACATTCATTGCATTATTTGCGTTGTTGAGCAGACACATTTTTCGAGCATATGCGGCAATGGATTCTTCAAAATGATTCAGATTGAGATTGATAGTCGTGTTACGCTATTAGGGTGACGAAGAGCCTGAGGAGCAGCTGATCCTGTGCAGTTCTTAATGCATATGCGTTGACCTTTATCGTAGCAGTACGGAGCATTATTGGTATATTAGCATATACCTGATATGGCAAATAATATAATTTAATGTTTTGTGTTTTTTTTTGTTTTTAAAGGTTACATTGCATACTATTGTATAGAATCAAGTTCTTTTAACTTAACATACATTTGTGCTGCTGGAGAGTTTGTTGCGCCACTTCTTCTTCCCAGCTAAAGCACTAGGAAGTGATGAAGGGTGCTTTAGGGGACTGTCTTATGTAATTTTGACGTTGAAAAAATGCTGGTACTTAGCCAAATAATAAATGGATTTGGATTTAGTATAGCGTGGATTACGTGATGTTATTGGAATTGTGGTTGCGACCTTTGTGCTCCAAACCATGCAGCCAAAGTGACCTCTGCGCCGCCACCGATAACGTCCTGGAACTGGCGAAGTTTTGGGCCAACAAAATTGAAAAAATAGTCCTCTTCACCGTATCCGGCGACAGCGACCCCGACTACTTCTCTTCTTCGCTGCGATGGACAAGCAACCCTAAGGGTTCGTTGTTTGACTTGTCTGTCCAAAAAGATAGTTGATACGTAATCCAAATGAGGTTTTTATTGATCAGGAGTTATTAGCAGCAATATTGATAAGTGATTTCATTGTTTTCTTTGGTAGGTAGAAACAAAAGTTTTTCATTCATGCTCTCATCATCATCGTTTTAACCGAATGACATCCACTGCTGGACATAGGCATCCCCCAAGCACATCCACTTGGACCGGTTCGGTGCTTCTCGCATCCAATGGGTTCCTGCGGCCTTGACAAGATCGTCGCTCCACCTTGTGGGAGGCCTTCCAACGCTACGTCTTATCATCATGCTCTGCTCCATCTAAACTAATATTATAAAAAGAAAAGATTTGATTGTTTGTTTGTCACGCTTTCACGCTAAAACGGCTGGACTGATTTAGATGAAATTTGGCAAATGGGTAGACTATTACCTGGATTAGAACATACTTTTTATCCCAATATTACAACGGGGTTGAGACTTATGCGGTTGAAACCGCGGGGTGCTTCTAGTCTAACATAAAATAACACTTTTCTCCGCACTTTTCTCACTTTTCCACTTTTTTCTCAATTTTCCCCGCAGGGTTAGGCAGAGGGTTTGCCTATATTAGTACATCCACATTTCGCCGTATCGTGTAAAAGGGCATGTTGCTCTATCTAATTCATAATATTAATTCTAAACTATATGAGATACGAAATTAACGAAATTTAAATCATAATTATTTTGTAATTGCATTCAGCTCCTTGACTGTTAGGATTAATATGTCATGTGGGTGCAATTTTGTTAGCTTTTTATTTTATGTTTTATATGGTAAAGGTGTTATGCTTTCATGTAACTAATTAAACTCTGACCAGACCAAATAGTCTTCACAAGAACCTCGGTTCTGTGGGTCATTCCCTTGCCTTGATCCCAATTTATTACTGGTCGGCGAAGCATGTCTTTTTCTTCCGTACCCACATCTCTTTTATCGGCCATTTTACTATCTCGCATTTACATAACAATATTAAACCAAAGTCGTACAGTATCACCCACTAAACAGTTCAGTTTTCACATCACGAATAGTATCAAGTTCCACAAATTTTCTCACATAATATCAGTGGCTACAGGTGCAAACTATAGCCAGTAGGGAAGCAGGACCCTCTGATCATGTAGCCAAATACAGATGAGCCCTCCAAACCTCCCTATAGTACAACTTATGGTGTACTTTGGAAGTTTCCCGAAGGTCAGTGTAAATTGGTGGGAAGTTGCAGTAATATGGCTGTCAGGGGAAATATCCGAGGTTTGTGAGCGAAGGGATATGCCGCGGAAGATAGTTCGGAACTATACAAACTGCTACTTTGGACATTAATTTTGATTTTGTTGCTGGTTTACAGTTTTTGGTGTAATTTATTAGGGTTGTTTTTATTAAGTGTGTGAAAAGTATTTTAATTGTGAATTGTACTGGTTTTTCACTTATTTTGTAGGTAGCCTATGCCTATTGATTTTGTAAGTTATCTGATATGTTTTATGTATACACCATATCGCCGGGAAGGCATGTATTTTTTTCCCTCCAGGAGTTATAAGGGCAAGAGGAATTTATCAGGTAAAACGTGAGTAAACATTACCAGTAGCATTTGTTTCAGACGTACATTATTTATTTACATAAAGGCTTACCAACTAAACAAAATATAGTGTACATAGCATTTACCCAAGTATTGGTCGTAATATAGATCGATGTATCTAAATTATAGGAAAGCACGGCACTACCCAAACATTACACAAAAAAAATATAAACATCAAACAATAATAAAACAATTCAAAAGAAAAAAAATCCCTTTTTAATTCTATTGCCTTTTAGTAAGCCCGGTCTTCAACAGTGCATTAATAACTTTATTAACACAAACAATTACTCGATGCCCTGCATAAAGCTCCCTACAGCCTTGCGTCCCCTTCCTTTATATAAATACGATGCGACCTTCACAGACGCAGGCCCAGACGGAGATGGCGGGATGAGGTGGACTCCTTTGATAAAGATTGGTCCTTGGCAGCTCTGGACAGAGAGAGGTGGAAGGAGAGTATGGAGGCCTTTATCCAGCAGTGGGAAATTAACGGCAAAAAAGTACCTCCACAACATTGAGTGTGTACCTAAATGAAGAGAACTTCGTGTTTTTTCTATACAGTGAATGTATTCTTCTATCTAGTATTCTTAACAACTCAAACTCAAGTGGCGAATATTTCCGGAGATTGCTTATTTATTAAAAGGTACGTACAGAAGTTTCCATTTAGATTTCTTTCTGTTCATCTTGAGTGAAAAATAAGGCGAAATAGAAACATACTAAGAATAGTATTGATTTTTCAGTGTTCGGACAAGTGGCAAGCGTCTCGTATTTCTACTATGATTTTCAACAAAATCAAAATCACAAGTAGGCAATATTTATAGAATATAGGTAAGGTCTTATCAATAACTTATTAATAGTCAGTACCAAGATCATCAAGTAGATGAACACACTGACGCCATCTAGTTATTAAAATATGGACCAACAAAATATTGACGTGTAAAAGTGTCTCAAAATATGTATCTATTTACATAAATAAGTAAACATTTCATTTCATTATCGAGTCCTCCAAATCCAACCAACAACTTGTCCAAACAGTAGGCCGAGGCAATCAATCTAACATGTTGACACCAGGGTAAGACGGCTTAAAGCCGCTACTCATGTCAGACTTAAAACTATTGAAATCGCAACACAACCGTAACAGAAACAGAATACCGAGAGAGGGTTATCCACAAGGAATATATCGGACATTTTGGCAAAATACATTTTACACACACCAATCAAAAACCAACTCTATCCAGGTCGGAGTAAGGTGTAGTTTTAGTTGTGTTAGATAAAAAATCGCGTACCAGAATATAATGAAAGGCGGGCTAACATTTTTATAGGGGTTTCAACGACTCTCCGAGTGGCACCGTTTTACATTTAAGGAATCCTCATTGTATTATGTGCCGGGTAACACATCGTCCTTTATGGTGACAACTATCTTTATGCTATGTTTATCTCACGCTGTATAATGTTTGTTCATTTAAAGTTTCGTATTAAAACTCTGGTTACTGTCGCATTTAATTTGCTTGTGAGAGTAACTCTGAAAGTGGTTTTCTAAAGCTAATATATAGTTTTCTGAAATGGAGGAACATTCTTCAACATGCAGATGAATTTGAAATGACTAAAGTGTTTTTCATTACACATAGCTTAGTATTTTCCGTGAAAAACTTGTTTACTGTAGTCCTCCAGACCGAATTTCGGCCACGGTGGCCAATCTCAATGGAGACTAACTAGCCTTCGACGCGGGAGATATGTATTATAGTGCACAAGTGTGCGCGCAGACACAGAACACAGGTGCACTCTCTCTTCCCTCTCTTACTTGTTTACTATACATTAGCACACCTCCACCGCTTATCGAATTCCGCTAAGAAACATTACTACATTATGTCACGATTCGAGAAGGGGAACATCATAAGAGTCAATTGAATTGTGTCAATTGGAGCAAAATGTCGTCGCTTTCGACTTAGTAAATATAGTATAGGTCCACTTCGGACCTCTTTGATTAGTTTTTTTTTAAATAAACATCCATCTTAAAAAAATTAGAGTTTCACTTTGTAAACTTGCCGGCCACAGATACGTGCAAAACAAACGCAACACCGAATAAAAATAGCGCACGCAGAGTTAGAATCATAATCAAATCAGTGTGCGTTAGAACAGGCAGTTTCGCTGGTCGTACCACGGACAAGTCATAACAAAACTTTCACTGCTATGGTTTCGCGGCGTAGATATGATACCCTCTTAAAACTATGCATTGGAGTCGGTTCTTCCATTTTGGGATCTTGATTCTCCATTTTCTTCATATGTCTGTCTGTGAGCTACAATATCACAGAGCAGCTCACAGACAGACATATGAAGGCTTCGAAATTTTAATCAAATCTATAATTAGGGTTCCGTAGTCAACAAGGAACCCTTATAGTTTGACCATGTCTGTCTGTCTGTCCGCGGTATAGCTCAAAAACTATTAGTACTAGAAAATTGTAATTTGGCATGACTATACACGTTAATGACGCCGAAAAAGTGGTAAAATAAAATTGAGTAAAAAACAGGTATTATGTAGGTACCTCCCCTACAGGTAGAGTGGGGATGATGATTTTTTTTTTCGTCCTTAACATAGTGTGGCATATCGTTGGATAGGTCTTTAAAAAATATTAGGGGTTTGACCGTTTTTTGATTAAGTACACCGTTCGTGACTTATCAAGCTTTAAAGTACCAATTTTCGTTAGAGTCAAGTGTCCCCCTCTTTATCTACTAAACGGTTGTAGTTAGAAATTCAAATGTCACGGCAGTAGTACCTATAAACGAGTATAACGAAGTTTAAAGGAAAACTATCACACTTATGTGGGCTTTACAAGTTTACGAGTAATAGTCGACCAATTGTATTTGACTCGAAAATTTCGAACAATTCCATAGAAATGTCGATAGATGGCGCTAAGCGTCAGTTGTATCGTAGTCGACTATTAGTTATTAGTAGTTAGTATTAGTCGAGTAGTTGTGTCGTCGTCATTGTGTTGTAGTTAGAGCATGGTACAAAACTATCAGTCAGCGAATACGACCCGCACTTGGCTGTTATAAAAACTACGGAACCCTACACTGCGCGTGGCCCGACACGCACTTGACCGGTTTTTTTTATTATGTTTTTGCGTGGTATGATATATAATGCAAAAAATCGTAGTGACAACATATTAACAGGTGAAAACGGCAGGTTTCAGAATGTCACGTAATCAATTCAAATTTGTTTATAATTTCATGCTCAAATCAACGTATTTGTATTTTTAGAACTTCATTGTTTGTCGCCGAGATGAGACTGCGACTAGATTGTGATCGTTTTAAATTACGAGAATTGGCTTGCTGGACGCTTGAATGTATTGCCTATTTTATCGACAAACCCTGTTTGACTGTCAAATATGTCTTTATTTTATTCAGGAGTTCAAAACAATTCTATGCATTTTAGGAACTGAAATCAATTTGTATTTAACTCATCATTCATGGGTGCCACTAACACATGACAGGTATTGCTAATTAGAAGGTGAAATGTAGGGCTAACTAAACAAATACTAGTCATTTTTATTTCAAAATACCCGCACAGTCTATTTGTGTGCATGCGCAATGTTTTCCATGTATCTGATTTATGAAATCAAATAAATGGAAAAAATGCAAATCAAATATTTTTTTTCCGCTAACCAATATTGTCCCCTGCTGGGCAAAGGTCTTCCCATATTTTTTTCACTTTTCTTTGTGCTGTACCTTCTCCGTCGAATCGGAGGAAGGAATTAATTACGTATGTACATTCATTCATTTTGACTCTATTTTTTGTAAGAAAGAAAGAAAAACGTTTATTGACGACGACGACGACGTTGACTCTATACTTTGACTCTATATTTTGACTCTATATTTTGACTCTATATTTTCCCACATTATCATCAGCCACTTCACCCACTGCTGGGCATAGCATCTCTTTTCTTATGCCAGCCTCATCCAGGTTTTGCCCGCGATGGTAACAACGACGTCTGCGCATCTCGCCTACATACCTAGAAATTATGCAAATTTTAAGTGTGTTTCTATTAGTAATACGATACGGTTCAAAATAATAATTTCTATGGAAATAAATAATGATAAGTTTGCGAAGCTACTTACGAGAATAACTTACGAAGGTAGTTATTTCAAAGTACGCAACTTCGGGTACACTCAAGTGTTTGTGTAAGACTTCGTTACTATGAATACGGCAGCGTACCTATCTGTGCAATTTTGCACATTCCACTCATTATGCTCGTAACTGGCTCAGTGGTTTCCGTGATTAGTCTGCTGTAACGAACAGATTATTTGTCTGAAAATGGCTCACATTTAGTTAGTGAAGCTGTTAATCTTATTGTTTATCTTAAATGGTTTGTGCTAACCGATCCATATGAATGGTCCCCAGAACTTAATTAAGTCTTGGCCTAAAGTTTGGTTCAAATTAGTCCACTTATGTCATAGTTCAGAACATAAGGTGTTAATTCTAGGAGATAGGGTAGTTCTCTTGGAAACCCTATGCAGTATCCTGTAGTAGAAATAAACGGCTTTGCATAGCGTAATATGAGAGCATTTTTCGGTAACTAGGCTTCTCTAAACTCGATAGGTACTACAATGATATCCTATTAAGTTCGTGCTTCTAATTACCATGCTTAATGCATAATCAGCCTATAACGTTCCCACAGCTGGCCACAGGCCTCCATTTTAGAAGGAATGGGCCGTAATGGACCACGCGGACCCAGTGCGGGTTGGTAGATGTCACATGTCTTCGAATTTTTGGTTCTAGGACCGACCGGTTTCCTCACGATATTTTCTTTCACCGTTTTTGAGAGCGCGTTGGTGATAAAAATAGATTACACAAAGTAAAGCGGCTGCCTGGGTTCGAACCCACGACCTACAACTCGTCAGACGGGGCCGTTACCACCGGGCCACCACCATACCTACAGTGATTTGATAAATCTTGGCTGACTTGGCTAATGAACTTCTCCCGCTCATAGCTAAGCATATTCGAAGGAGTCCTACATCGCAAATGGGGGGAAACTATTGTTTACCTCGTGGTATGTACCCGCATCAAACATTACAAGCTTTTTACCTGAATTTAATGTAAAGACTGCCAACTCAATTCCGGTATAATACAGGTACAGTTGTTGCAATATAACTGCAATAACCCGCATTTGTCTTTGCATAGTGAACGGATCAAACATAGAACCGCATTGCAATAAACTCTTTGTGTGCGTTGCGTTTGAAAAGATTGTGGGAACATTCGTGTTGCACACTGAAGACACAGTACAGAGACTTCAGAAAGTCTACTCTTAACAGACTTGGAAGCTAGAAGGCTACTCCCAAAATCCTGTTGTTTTTAATGTCATGACAAGCTTCTACTTTTCTCGTAGAGTACCTGTTTAGTTTTTGTTATGGCTCTCTATTTCAGACCAAGAAAATGCGTTTTGGCTGCACCTCCCCATATGGTGGCCCTATATTGGATAATCGACTGACACAGGACCAAGTAGACCAGTTTAAGTTGGCCTCTGGGGGTGCAGAGTCCCTCAGGTGTTTGAAGCTTGTAAACAAGAAAGCAGGGGATCCCTAAGATGACCAATTGACCAGGGGCAGGGGCCGTTCCTGTGCATAAATCCTATTAGTCAAGCTGTAAAACGGAACAGTTCCCGAAAACCCATTCCTGTTCCATTTTACAGCTTGACTGATGGAACTTTCAATTAAATTAACCTACTGCATCTTTCTACTCTGTGCCACAACCAAGTATTTGATAGTGTTTTAACTGACCAAATTGACGGCCGCTCGTTTTTATAACGCGCGGAGAATTTTATCGTATTTCTGAACGTAGTTTTAGTTGGTTGTAACAATTCACAGCCAATTGGGTGTCTCGGTGATCGTTTGGGTAACAAAGTGTAGTAGTTGGTTGGAGTATAACATAAACAAATGCTACAGTAAGTGAGAGATACGTTTTAGGTGAGTTTAGTAGAGACTAGATTTTATGAAAAAAAGTCCTTACAGTGGCCTCCAAAAGTAAGTTGACATTTTTTCACTTCAGCTGTGATGATACATAATGATTAAAAAAAAAGGTTAAGGCTAAGGGATTACTAGATTATTTTTTATGATAAATCATAAGTAGGAGTTGAATTAGACAATTAAAACGTTATAGTGTATAGTTCAAACATTTGGATCACTAGTATTTTAAATCATATTAACGTGGTGTGCACAGCTAAAGTGACAAATGTCAACTATCTTTTGGAGGCCACTGTGTATCTAACTAACTCAGGTCATGGTCTACCTGTGTGCCAATATTTATCGAAATCCGTTCAGGCGTTAAGTCGTGAAAAGGGAACAGACAGACGACGAGAGAGAGAGTTACTTTCGCATTTATAATATTAGGCACTGGTTGGGAAGTAATTTATTTATTTATATATACGTTATTGTACACCACAAAAAATAGATTAGACACTACATAATATACAATAAGTGGCCTTATCGCTTTCTGCGATCTCTTCCAGGCAACCTTGGAATGGACAGTGATGATGTTATGATCGTTAGCAACTAGCTTGGGAGCAGCATCTGGTTGTTCCACTGGAGAGCCCTGAGCCTATCTGCCTCCCTACATGCACGGAAGATGGTGCAGGTGGTGGTTTTGGTTTGAACTGGTCAAAGTACGGTATAATCATCCACCTTCTCCTGGTGGAGGATTTCCCCTGATTAATAGGTAAACGAACTTTCATGCGACATGTCGCTAAGAATAGTCAGTAAACAAAGAGATAATTATGAAAACACCCTCACGGTGACAAACCCTTATCGGCCAAAGAGTACTCCATAATCGTGATAATCGTTTACTTATCAAAATTCTATATCTTCACCAAAGACTAATACAAAATGGTAGGTGTAAAATAAATACTATGAATACGTAGACGGAACGACTACAGAATGGTCCAATTGGGATTGGATATTTTATCTTTCTTTCTTTAGAGTTATAGTTAGACGGACGGTCGGCAATACTCGACATCCAGTATTTTATTGCGACCCTGATTTAGGTGGTGCCAACGATAAAATAAAGTAGTGGGTTGAAGAGTTAGGCGTGTGAGAACGGTGTAGCGAAAATCCTGAGAGTAGTTTGTTCAGAACCGACGATTATAACATTGTAGGCTAGATTATTGTAATATTGTTTAAGTAAAAGTAATGTTAAGAGCAGGTGGCCTAGTGGTATTAGCTTCGACTTATGGGTTGTGGTCGTGAGTTCGAAACCAAGCAGGCACTTTACTTTGTGTAATTACGATGAAATTAATTACACAAAGTAAAGTGCCTGCTTGGTTTGCACTGCTTTCAAAACGGTGAAGGAATTCGAAGACATGATGTGATGTGTTCTACCAACCCGCACTGGGCCCGCGTGGTGGAATATGGCCCACTCTCTTTCACAGACAAGAGGCCTGTGTCCCAGCAGTCAAAAAAATTTTTTTTTAAATCTTTATTTATTAACGAGGGTTAATAAATAAACATTAAAAAATATATATATACTTAGGTTGAATGAATATATTGGTAAGGTCTAGGCAACATCCTCTATTAATGCTAATGAAGCCACCGTTGCCTAGCAACTCACAACTAAGGATGACAAAGTAAATAATCTCTAAGCTGAGCGTAACTTATTTTTGGAAAAGAAGACATTCGTACAAACATGTAATCCCATCATAAACCCCATATAATATTGCTGTTGCTTGTTATTCAGTCAATGCTCGTTTGCGTCCGGGAACTAATGGTTTAGTCTCTTAATCCATTTTAAGGGTAGAACATCACTATGGGGACCTGTTAGCAATAAAATACGTATATGTATAACTAGGTATGTATTTTTTTTCATTTAATTTAATTTTTAAATATCCAAACACTGCATAGATATGACAGACGTCAAGTGTAAGGTTCTCCTTATCAATATTAACGTCTTCAGAAAAACAAAAAGGCAAAAAAGAAAAATTGTTTATTTTGCACAAACAAAACGCACATTGAATGATAATGATAAATTATTTTATTTTATACTAGCTGCGCCCCGCGGTTTCGCATGCATAAGTTTTGATCCCATAGGAATATCGGGATAAAAAGTATCCTATATGTTAATCCTGGTTATAAACCATCTGTTTGCCAAATTTCATCCAAATCCGTTCTGGAGTTTTTGCGTGAAAGAGTAACAAACATACATCCATCCATCCATACAAACTTTCACGTTTATAATATTAAATATAAATATAAATAAAATATAGTAGGATAGTAGGAAGTAGGTAATCCTGGTTATAAACCATCTGTTTGCCAAATTTCATCCAAATCCGTTCTGGAGTTTTTGCGTGAAAGAGTAACAAACATACATCCATCCATCCATACAAACTTTCACGTTTATAATATTAATATTAAATATAAATATAAATAAAATATAGTAGGATAGTAGGAAGTAGGTAATCCTGGTTATAAACCATCTGTTTGCCAAATTTCATCCAAATCCGTTCTGGAGTTTTTGCGTGAAAGAGTAACAAACATACATCCATCCATCCATACAAACTTTCACGTTTATAATATTAAATATAAATATATATAAAATATAGTAGGATAGTAGGAAGTAGGTTTGTACAAACACTTTTACACGTCAACCATATTTAAAAAACTAGATGAGGTCGGCGTTTCCTATCTGACTAGTCTGAGAAGAAAGGGCGAAACAGACTTTTTTGGTCTCTAGCTTTTTTTGGAACGCATCTTTGTTTTTGGGGGACTGTCTTTTGTAATTTTGACGTTCAAAAAGTGCTGATTCTCAGCCTAATTTGAATAAATGACTTTTGATTTTGATGTTTGACTCGGAGATCACAGTCTCTTTTAAAGTGTTTATAGAGTTCATGTAGGTCGATGTCTGAGATGGTCTTTTGCGGAAAGAACCACACATATTGAGAGGACCTTTCCAGTCAGTGCACGCATTTGTCAGAAATCGTCCAGCTCAACTCAAAACTTAAGAACCTCAACGATTCGACGAACAATACCAAAGAATAGACATTTATGTGGCCTACCCAAATGTAATTACTCAAACTGCCAGACCATGACAAAAACATACAGAACAGAGAGAAAAAAAAATACCCACAACCACATAGTCTTCACGTTCACAGTAATTAAAATTATAGATTACTTTACAAAGTAAGCAAATGTTATTGTATAGGTATACCTGTAAAATTCATTTTAATGTCAACGTGTATATAAAAAAAAAACAACAAATAAAGTTGTTTTTTTATATACACATTGACATTATGTAAATATTGAATTACAAAAAAATACATAAAATACACATATACAAAGTAGCCAAAAGCTTCGTACTCAAGCAATAAAAGATTGACAATACAACAAACTGAACAATACCGAATTTTCACAATCAACTTAATCAAAGTCCATGACATCATTGTCATCCAACGCTTAATCATTTAACTTTACAATTCAACTTAACAACAAACGAAAAAAAACAGAAACACGCAACAAAATCCTCGCACAACCATTTAAACTTGCGTTACACAAATGAGAGCAACTTTAAATATTGCTTTACAACGAACGGTTTTAAATTGAGCTGTGTGAGCTTAGAAGGGGGACGAGCGAGCGAGCTTAACGGGAAGACAAACGACCGAAAAAAGAGCATTGAAATGACGCAGCGTTGCAAAACAGCCGCTCAGACGCGCCGAACTGTTGCAAAGGAAACTTTGTGTTGTACGGAAAACGTGCCACTTCGGCTACTGTCGTGGTTCTGTTTTCATACTGCTATTATCTGGCATTCTTGGTATTAAAACGTGGAGGTGAGTGGGAACTAGCAGGCAAAGTTTGGTTTTACAGCGGCCTATTTGTGCTGACTGTCCGCGAATGTCAGATGTTTAGCGATTGTTTTTATACATGGTCAAAAGGACGCTTAGATCTTAGTTAAAGGAGATAGTTTTTTTTTGTTCGGCGATTAGGCCCACCTCAAATTGTGTTTTAAATTGATTTATAAATAGTCAGATTGTACAAGAATAGATAGGACGGTGACCCCCAAACTAGGCATTTGCCTGTATCTTGGGGGTCGAAATTGCGACATTTTTAGAGTGAAGTACATAGTGATTATTGCATAACAGGAACATAATCTAAAATCAATTAAAATAAAACACTTTGATTATACATTGCTATCAGCGTGACATCAAACTAGCAAAATAAAATCATCAGTGTGAGATCAATTAAATAACATAATATTAAGTAAAAAGTTAGTGCAGAATGATATCAGTAAACGAAAAATAATACGTGCACATACATCAAACAACTACTATCTATAAATTCGTAATAGAAAGTACATAAATTGACTACGTCCCCGCATCTTCGCCCGCATGTAAAGTTTTCAATTTCGGAACGAGAAGGATTGTATTTTTGTTTTAAGTCGCCAACTTCAAATATTCCCATATTCGTTGTAGGGTGCTAAGCTAACTTCTATAAATGTTTATACAATAACGCATTCAAAACTTGTGCCGATATTGTGAAATTAATAAACTTATATTTTGAAGGGTAAGCTATAAACTAGCGGCCGGCGTAATAACTCAAATTCCTGGTAGATTTAATATAAATTGTTTCGTAATAAGCAAGTTTCTGCATTGTTTAAGGATTGTCTACAGATTAGAGTGGAATTAAGCAAACTATAAGTATTTTATCTATTCTATGATGATTGATGAGACTGCCTCGCTAGTGGTCGCAAGCGCGACTGCTGAGCATGGGGTCCTGGCATCCCTTAGTCCGGTAAAGTGTTTTTATTAGGAAAATAAAGATATTTTTTAGTATCTAGCTGGACGTCTTGTTTTGCTCGGTAGATGGCAATAGGCTCGTCTTTTATTAGGTAAATTACTGAACAAACTTTTCAAAATGTGTATGTACTGTGTATAATAGAGCAGGGTCTACCTCTGTGTACCGTTTCGCAAAAACAGGCGTGTTGTAACGTTTTCCTTTTTACATTTTCCTAAAAACAAAACTGAACGGAAATCCTAGTAAAATGCTGACACACTGACAGAAATGTTGTAAAAAAGTACAACAAAAAATATTGCCGAAATAGACAGTCTTTGCTCGTAAAATTTTAGCTTTAAAATGACTACAGAAGTTCTGAACATTAACTTAAAAGGTAAAAAACGTGTTTCAAACGTTACATTTCTTTTCGGCACTACATATCTGTCGACATTTTCCGCTGCAGTATTGCTATTTTACTTTTTTTTTGTTTTATTTTACTGGACATAAAAGGCTTTAGTAAGTACTATTTCCATTGACAGAGCGTGTTGGAGCAAATTGTTGCAAATTAGTTATATTGAGTTATTTTATCTTAATCTTTTTATGTTGAGAATGTGCATATTACAACATGCTTTTTTACTTAGTCTACACTGTTCCACTGTTGAGCACAGGCGTCCCCAAATCCGTCCAAGCGTCCTTTTCTAGAGCCACCTAAATCAAACCCATGTGGCGCGCGTCTAGGTCGTTTGGTCATCTTCTTCGTTTTAATATGCACATTATTTCCGTGTCCCAGAATGCACGTTAAGTCATTGGTTACGGCTGTCATTTGTACTTGTAGATTTTGGCTGTCGTTACGTGTAGTCAAAAACCGAAAAGTCTGACAAACAGTTTAACTAAGGGGTATCGAGTTCTAAGCCTTGGTAATCCTGCCGGGGTAGCGGGATCGTCCGAAAGGGTTACCGCTGCCCTGGAACATAAAGGGCTAAGGAAGGAACACGGGTGGGTATTAGTCAGTAAGAGTCTGACACTCCCTTCCGCTCCACCCAGAGCGGGAGGGGTCATTTGATGATTTCCCATCCGCAAAAAAAGGGGGTATCGAGTCCCCCGCAACTGGATTGTGGAGGTCTGATAAGCGTGCAGATTCTTACGAAAGTACAGACACGACGACTTATTTTACTTTACCGAGCTTATTACTCGGAAAACCTATACTTATGTGATTTACCTGCACGATTTTTGTTTGTATTTATAATAATTATTTATGTAAACATACATAAATAATTATAGTATGTTTGGTTGTATGTTAGGTTTGAATATTACTTATATGTATGTCTACACTGTAGATACTCAAGTTCGTGTATGTATGTCAACATTGTAGCAACGGCTTGTCAAACACAGTGTAACGTGAGATTTAATTAAAACGTTACGTTCTGCAACTAATACTGTACATCACTTAGTTAATTACCATTAATTATAAGCTTTGCACACATATTTCATTACATATTCTCGGGATTATGGACGAGTGTACTTATATCCGGTCAGGCCGGTGAGTTCCAATGGGGATGTTGGGGTCTTGATTGGATTGAAATGATTTCTATATAAGTACCTATGTATGTTTGAAGTGATAACTAGAGCAGTAGTGACTCAGAGATAACGGCCCCGAATTAATCGATGTGCCCGCCACCTTGTTTTACCTTCCAAAATAACTTTCTTAAATTATGTTGAAATTCGCATCAAAATCCGTTGCGTAGTTAATTTATAATAAATAAAGATATAGACGAACACGATATTCGAACTAGCTCAATTTTGAAGGAGCCAGGGTCGTTTTGACAGTCTCAGACTCTCCCTGAACGTGGAGAATTCCGATGAACAAGGTAAGGTGTAGTACATTGCTTGTCTGAGCAGCTTTCCAACCCCATCGGAGTGAGGAAAGCTATTCAGTTACTGTCACAATTCAAAAGGCCTGTTAATAAAAATGCAATGACTAGACAAATGTGCATCGTGCAGGTGTAGCGAGCGCCAAAATTGAAAGTAATGCTGCAAACAAAGAATTTATTTTATTCTGCACAACCAAACACGAATTACAAACGAAACCGGCCAAGTGCGTGTCGGACTCGCACACGTACACGCACATGTATCAGAACACACTTTAACTTTTAACTTTATTTTATTTTGATTACCTATTACGGTTCATGTGATACAGCCCGCTGAAAGACAGACGGACATACAGTGAAGGCTTGGTAATTGAGTTACGTTGGCACCCTTTTGGCATGGAACCCTAAAAAGACAAAGTACACTCAACAAATAAATGATTTAATTTTGACAGTGTTCTCTATTTCTTGATTGATTGTTGTCGCTGCTTACTATACCTACAGTCCGTTCACACTTATTTTACCTCTGACAGCGGCAACCCAATAGCAACAATATTGCAACACGATTAAAGGTTGTTGTCATTTTAACAGACTTGTCAATGGCATCAATCAAACAGAAACCTTATTGTCACGAGATTAAAGATCACTGTGACTTTGACAGTGATGCGAAATCAGAGTTAATATGACTGTGAATGGCCTGAACTTACTACCTATAACATAGGTATGTAAACACACATACCACACTCAGATTATTGAGTGCTCTAGGGATTCCCCTGACAGACACACGTGGTAATTTAGACCATTTAGCTGCCATGTCAACCACGCCTTAGTAATTACTGAATTAATTCGAACACGTTGCGGTGCCTGCATTTTTAAGGTTCCCTATCCAAAGGGTGTCAACGGAACCCTATCACTAAGCCTCTGCTGTCTGTCTATCTGTCAGCCGGCTGTATCTCATGATCCGTAGTAGGTAGACAGTTGAAATTTTCACAGTGTGTATTTCTATTACCGCTATAACAAAAAATAATAAAAATAAAATAACGTTTAAAAATAAAGGGGGCTTCCATTTAAGAAACGGGTTTAAAAAAATATATGCAGTGCAAGTTATATATTGTACTGTGGTATTGAACCCTTCGTGTGCGAGTCCGAGTTTTTTTAACCGGTTGTTATTACTGGCAACATAATTATTATAGCTACCTAAATGGTTTGACTGTTAAATTGCCTTGAGGTTTTCCTAGAATAACGTAACTATGGGTCATTATTTGTATAACATTGGGCATAAGGCCCATTTTCTACTTACCCTAGATTTGCCCTATGTAAATTTTTGCTCTGGAGTCAAGTTGTACTAGTTCCGTGTGTCTAATACTATTTTATCGGTGGGTACTAATAAATTAAATGAGAGAAACACAGCTGCGAACTCTTTTACATTAGGCTACATTCATTTTATTTATTTAGCCATTTATGTACACATATAGAATGACCTCCAAAAGTTCTTGACATTTTTCCAGCTCAGCTGTAACGTACCACATCATGTTTTGAAATTCTAGTTAGTAGTTCCAAATGTTTAAGTTAAAAACCTCATAGTGTACCTATGAGGTTTTTATTGACTAATTCAACTATCTATGACTTATCATAGTAATACGAGTAATCAAGTAACCCCTTATGAGTACTTGATATTTTATTTTAAATCATAATGTCACGGAGAAGGCACAACACAAGGAAAGGTGGAAGAATATGGGGACGCCTTTGCCCAGCATTGGGACAATAAAGGCTGGCGGAAAAAAAATTTGCAATCACACCTGAAGTGGAAAAATGTCAACTAACTTTTGGAGAGCATTGTATATAAACAGACAAGAAGAAATAGGGCTTGAAAAAGGGTCTTGTGGCTAAGTCTAAGTAATAACAGCCGCACGGCTCGATCGATCAGGTTAAGCTACGCTTGCCAAGGTTGAACATCTTCACATAGCATAACCCTCCGTGCTTCGGAAAGCACGTTAAGCCGTCGTTGGTCACGTTAGACTGGAAGCCGATCACAACATAGTTGGGAAAAAGCTAGGCAGATGATGAAGATGAATTGAACAGAAAAATACATACAAAGGAGGTTTTATCAAAACTGCAGAGATAACCACATAACATCACGTTTGTTTACTCCGAAGGTTTGAGCAGAAGTATGAAGTATCTACACCTACATTTCATAACTTCTGTTTAAACTATGTAATAGAGGAGAAGATAAAGGAAATATTGAAGTAATTGAATTGGAAAATAAAGACAAGGCACGAACACTTTCTTTCACATTATAAATTGAGCGCCGTGAATCGGTAAACGTAAGGCGCGCCCTCAGGCCAGGTGGAGCGACGATCTTCGACGATGGCTGGTAGCAGCTGGATGAGAGTTGGCGAAAATCGAGTTGAATGGCGCGCAATAGGAGAGGCCTATGTCCGGCAGTGGACTACTATAGACTGATGATAATAAAATTAGGAAAACAATGCACGTTCTTACTTGTAAACAAATACACTGACGTTGAAACAAATAAATTGGACGCTAAAAGGTAATATTTATTAAACTATATAAAAATACCAGAGTGTTCCCTCGATTTGTTCCATTTAATAACGACAATAGAATCCTTTAGGGTGTGACCAGGGTAAGTTACGACGCCCCTGATGTATTTATGTGCGAAAAACAAAAGTTTCAGAGGGTAAATGTGGGGCACATTTATTTATTTGTTTCATTAATTTACCAGCCCTTGTCTATGCGGATGGTTATTGGCTTGTTTCACAAGTTTAGGGTCTGTTTTATAGGTTTTAAAAAGTGTTTTGTTATTGGTTACTAGCTGTGCCCGCGACATCGTTCGCGTGGATGTCGGAAAACAATAATGTGTCTCTTTACTAATTATTTTTCTAAAGTAAAAGCCTAAATTACTCTTTATAACATCAGCTATCTACCAGTGAAAGTCCCGTCAAGATTGGTCCAGCCGTTTTGGAGATTAGCCGGAACCAACCGACAAACAAAACTTTTAAAAGTTGTTTTTTTTTTGTTATAAATAAGTGCCGTACATATTTTCATATATGTTTTCTGTTATTTTGACATTACAAACAGACACTTTAACTTTATTTATTTCTTATTTTCGATTCAGCAGGATGCGGATCTAGAGCTGTGTCGCAAACTTCTCCGGCCCTCTGTGCCCCAAAAAATCCAGGCAAAGTGACCCATGCGCTGCCACCGACGACTTCGTGGAATTGATGAAGTTTTGGGCCAACACAATTGAATAAATTGTCGTGCTATCGACACAAAGAAGAAGATTTTTGATTGTATGTTGCTTCCAATCTTCTAAATACTTAAAAAAAAGTGAATGTGGAGGTAGTTTATTCTTTAACCCAAAGTCATATCGACTTTGGGTTACAGAATAAACTCCTCCCTCTGTTTTCGTAGTGAAATACCTGTTTTGTAGTTGTAGCTCTATCAATATACGAACCATCAGTTTTCAATGTATCTTTCGCCACTGTTTCAAAAAGATTTAAATGACATCTGTCAAATAGTCCACTAGAAAATGAACAAAGTATAGTTAGTACTGTTATCCAATACTCAAATCACACGACATGAAATCGTTTCCTTTTGGTAAACATAACAGCACGTATTTTGTAAATAATTTAATTAATCATCGTCAGATTACAGATAAGATCTTGTTTGTGGAAAACGATCTTTGTGAATACTTCAGTCGTTTTCAGTGTAATTATTAGGTTTAATTAAACATTTGATTTAAGCGGTGTGTTTCTACGGAGAATTAAATAAATAAATTAGCGTTTGTTGATTTTAACACAAGGGATGCTATTATCTGGAGGCGATAGTGCTCGCGCGCCTGCATGATTGGCGCGCGGAGGCACTAAGCCGGGGGGAAACTCTGCACCCGCGGCAAATCGCTGCGGAGCGGACGGACCTCCGGCGCGATCTCATGGCGGAATGGAAGGCGCGACTATCGCAACCCAGCGCAGGGCACGCCGCGATAGCGGCGATAAGACCCCTCTTTGAGGAGTGGCTAGAGAGGCGTCACGGCGTTCTCACGTACCGCCTGACGCAGGTCCTCTCCGGACACGGATGTTTCGGGAGGTTCCTGCACATCCATCAGGCGGGAGGAGACGCCCGGGTGTCACCACTGCCAGGATCGCCCAGAGGACACGGTGGAGCATACGGTGGAGGTCTGCCCTGCTTGGGCGGAGCCCCGCCGTGTCCTCGTAGAGGCGATCGGCAACGGCGGCGACCTCTCGCGTCCGGCCCTGGTGCAAGCCATGGTCCGGGGCGAGAGGGAGTGGGAGGCAGTCACCTCCTTCTGCGAAGCAGTCACGCTAGCGAAGGAGGTGGCGGGGAGGCTGAGGGAGAGAACCTCACGCCTCAGCCGCCGCGGGAGACGCTCCGGGCGTCGGGAGCCGCGTGACGACTCCCGGCCACCGTAGGCGCGGGCCTGCGGGCGGTGAGTAATGGGTAGCTCACCGTCCGATCAGGACCAGGCCCGTGCCGGACGGCGTGTTGTGTTCCACGCGCGCCTCAAAGAGATGTCAGCAGAGGACGGGGCCCCACAGGGCCCAGGGCCGAAGCCTGCCGGGGCGGCGGGATTTTCCGAAAGGTTAACCGCTGCCCTGGAACAGAAAGGGCTAAGGACGGAACACGGGTGGGTTTTAGTCAGTAAAAGTCTGACACTCCCTTCCGCTCCACCCAGAGCGGGAGGGGTCATTTGATGATTTCCCATCAACAAAAAAAAAAAAAAAAAGGGATGCTATTAAATTCCCTTTTTTCATTTGTTGGGTATTTTACCTTGGACGATAGAAAGAGCGTACTGGAGACGGGATAGGAGTCACTGTGTTTCACAGATTTCACCAAACGAGGTCATATCATTTTGGAACATTGTGTCTATACAATTCTTTTTTTAGAAAAGGCTTTACATTAAAAAAAAGCTTAATATTAATATTACAGGAGGTTGGTTTATGTTTAAAAGGAACATCTCTGTTGAAACAACCATTAAAATACACAATTATTCATAGTCATAAAACAAAAAACACCTTGAATCACCAGAATTTAAAAATAAAATACAGCCCGAGTAACCCCCGCACGCTTCCGCTGCCGCGCCCGCAATGAATCGCGCCTTTATCGAGAGGGTTATAAATTGACGGTTCGAAAGTACGTTTTTAAACGCAGAAAATGGGGAAATTTAAAAGTGGGCTCTTTAGTTAAGTGTTAAGTATGGGAGAACCGTTTTTTTAGGGTTCGCTTGTAAATTGTTTTTCCTTATTGATAGGTTTTTGTATTCCGTTTTAGTCATGAATTATTTGCTGGTTTATTGCGTGTCATTGTCGAATACCGTTGAATTTAATTTTGATTTGCCGCAGCATTTCACTTTTGACGCTTGTGCTGAGATCGGCTCAATTTTAAGCAGCGCATAACTCATGTTTTTCTTTTTTTTGGAAAAATATATCTCTTTCTCAATTTTTATCTTTCTTTGTTTACTTTGACTAATCTTAATCATGACCAATCTTGAAGTTATTGAGTTGATTGCAAACAACTCACAAAAAGAGAGTTAAGTAAGGTTGTAACCGGTGTAATATTTTCATCACGACCTCATCTAGTTTTTAAAATATAATTGACGTGCAAAAGTGTTTATTAATTAAAAATGAAAGCAATATATTGGTTCGAAACTTTTAAACGATCACACTGAAATACACAAACCAACAGAAATAACCCGAAAATGTCTATAATGTATTTCGTTTTCATTTAAATCCAATAAAGCATGTTACTGCCAACTCAGCCCCGGCTGATTTTTTGCTACGTAATTCAGAAAGACACCTCTGTAAGAACTGAATTAAACGGAGCATTATACGAGCTACGTTTTGGGTGCAGTCATGCTAACTACTCGAAAACTGCATGTTAACCGCATTTTTACTACCCATTTACGACTCGACTACCCGAATACCAGATTCCGTATTCTTTTCTTAGTTTTTTTCGGGATAAAGTTTTAAACGTTCTCGGTATTTTTAATTCTTAGATACGAGTTTTATATAAAATGGAATTTTGTTTTATATTATTAAAGGATGGATCTTAGTTTTTAATTCTTAACCGAAACTGCTATTTTTTGGAAATATGTATTTTAATTAACTTAGCAGACTAGAATCTGCTCATTATAAACTGGACGAAGCTACTAATCAATTGATATTTGCGAACTTGTTATGCTCAGACGCTATGTGTTAAGGGCATTGATCTCGGCCACTGCTAATTATAAACCCCACGGGGAGTTCCCCCTAAAACTGTTTTCACAGTTTATCAATCAATCATTAGAATTTCTTAGTAGCAGCAGTGCGCCGTTGATGGCGATAGGCCTATTACACACAACATAACACATCAACACTTAAACACACCTGGTGTGGACTTAAACATATCTGGTGGAATGTTTATCTCTTAAAGATTACAGGTGTTATTTTATGTTATCTGTTGTGTTCAATCAATCATAAATTAGGTAGGTAAGTACTATTTATTGGTAAGACGTTACATTAACTTTATTAATTTCGCAATGAACATATTTTTTATGAAAATATTTTGAAGGCCATAACTACGTACTGAATCTCAAATAAATAGCTTAAAGACGGTTAAAAAAGCAACCCTTAAAATACACGCCACCACCAAAATATCAAATCCGAACCATCCAACATTAATAACCCCCTCGGACTCAAATAATCATAGTGCGCATATCTATAAGAGATAACGATATAACGGAACTATAGAGGCATTAATCAACCCGGTCCAAGGTAGTCGGAGCCAATAAGGTTGTATATAACTCACTGAATCTAATTTGGCTCGCCCGACCCCCGTCGCTGAGAAAGGGTTAAATGTATTATACGTAGGTGCTAATATCGGGCGGTGCTATCGTTTGCTACTGCGGAATTGTAATGATTGGCCTGTCGAAATGTTTCTGTACAGTTTGCAAGGTTTTCGGGGCTGGTTGTAGAGTTTTGAGAAGGTTTTCTTGTATACTTTGTAACCCTGTCATTATTGTGCGATGGAAATGGATACAAATCAATCAATCAATCATTTATTAATTGTAAATACAGTGCGCTATGTTTTGTCTATGGTAAGACATACAAATATGGGTAGTTTTAAAGTTTACAGTCAAAAAATTCAAAAAATTAAGAAAGATAATTTTTTTTTTAATATTGGCACCGAAATTAGAAAATGTTGATGTAAACACAAACAAAGATACACAATGTTGACAATAAAAAAGCATCAACTATGTAAAACAGAAGTTTAGTGAGGAAGATCATTAATAACTAGCTGACCTTGCGATTTTCGTATCACCGTTGAAATCAGTCAACCCGTTCTCAAGATATCATGAAAAAAGCAGTTCCATAAAAAATGTACGAGAAAATTATTTATCTTCATTATTTATTTTTTCGTGAATTTTGACCATGTATTAAGTTTAATAAATGACCTATGTTTTATTGTCATAAAACATAGGTAATTTACATACAGAGATCTTAAAAATGAGTAGTGCGCTATGCTTTGCCAATATTGGCATACAAATGATTAATATAAAGACCAGATAAATGAAATGATTATATGATTCTGATTAAATACAAATAATGAGTGGGCACTATTAAATTCCAATGATAAAATTATTACGATATAATATTAAGTATAAGTATTTCAGTACCTATTTGTATTAACGTATGCATGCAAATTAAATTTAATTACAGTTCATAGTCAATTTCATTTCATGTCAGAATTTAATGTCAATTCAATTCAAAAGATTAGTATTAAAATTAAAAAAAAAATGTCAGCATTATGATTTATGTCAGCATTCTAATTACAGAGATTCGTCATTAAAAAAATCATCAAGAGTATAATAACACCTTTCAAGCAGTAACCCGTTAAGTGTTTTTTTTAACTTCTGTAGTGGCATACATTTTATTTCATCTGGTATTTTATTGTATACTTTTGGGGCAACACCAAAGAAGCTTTTCCAAGACAAATCTAACAAATCAAAGATCATAAAAATCGGTCCAGCCGTTCTTGAGTTATGTCGACGCTTTTAAATCCGTTTGTATTTATTTATACAGTTAGTTAATTAGTCTTTTAATTTAGTACCTAGTGTAAATAGTTGTATTCAAATTTTATTTATGATTCAAAATGACGATATATCAAGTAAAACAAATATCAACTTTATTTTAATGGTAATTAAGTTGATTTCAGAGTGACTAGCACTATTGAAAAAGTTATAAAAATGTTTGAAGTTCTAATGTAAACTGAACTTTGTCGTGTAGGAATTAAAGTTATTTTTCCATAAACTCATATTTGTTTACATTTTTGGCGAATATGTCGCGATTTTATTTATTATATACATTATGTAATATACATTAGGTATGCGTAAATGCCTCGCTTTGGTATTATCGTACCCGAGTCTGTTTTATTTATATGTATATGTAGATTGACAAGTATCATAGTCAAAAGTGATCAAGATTTTTCGTTTTATAACCATTTCGCCAGTTAGATGTGTTATGAGATGTGTTAGGGAGTAATCATAATAAATATAAAGATGATAAAACGGTTTGTTTTCCTTGTTCCCCATAGCTTGACAAATGGGCTGACAGCACACCCGATGGGAACCAGTTACCGTCGCTTATTGACACCTGGGATACCATACCGAGGAGTTTTCCGATATATTGCCACCCTTAGACACAAAGTTGATGCGATGCCACTGTTATTTCACCGACACCCTTCAAAACGAGATACAAGTGTTTGGTGGTAAAAAAATGATATGGAAACTAATATGGATTGATGAAAAAACTACGTATTGATTCCAAAAATGGTATCAGGGACAGTGACGCGCAACCACTTTGGATTCAGCACACGAACCTGGGTCTCCTGCATTTAAAAAAATCTGCTGTTTCGTACAAAAGGGCAATACCTACTACGCGGTCAAAATGTATGGAATTACAATGATTTTTTTTTATCTGACGATAAATTTTAACGCAGGGGATCCAGAATCATGTACTGAATCCATGGTAACAGGTTGTGCGTCGATGTCCCTGCCACCCCGCATACTTATATAAAAAAAACCGGTCAAGTGCGAGTCGGACTCGCGCACCGAGGGTTCCGTACAAATTTGTAGGTATGTAACTAAAAATGTACGGTTTTCGGATAGTGGGGTTAATTCATAAACGATGACTAAAGTTAAGTAACGTTTAAACGTCAAAAATGTATGGTTAAACACTCGCTAATCACTGCTTAACTTTAAGCAACGTTTATGAATAAAGGGGTTTATGAATAGCAAACATTGCAACTAACAGAATCTTGTGGTTGGGCTTGTGGATAACGTTAAGCAATGAGTATCAAGAGATTAATCTTCAACCTCCTCTTAAAACTCATATTACTACTAATTCAATTAATTTATTTTCAAATCATAAAATCCAATTTGTTAGTACCTACTTAAATACAACTTAAACACTAGGTTAGTACATCCTTAGTAATTGTTAGTTACAAAGATCTTAAAAAACTATGTTAGTACTAGCTGTGCCCCGCGGCTTCACCCGCATAGGTTTCGATCCCTTGAGAATATCGGGATAAAAATCATTCGTATCCTATGTGTTAATCCTAGTTATAAACTATCTGTGTGCTAAATTTCATCCAAATCCGTGCAGTAGTTTTTGCGTGAAAGAGTAACAAACATCCATACATCCAAACTTTAGCGTTCATAATATTATTTACTAGCTGCGCCCCGCGGTTTCACCCGCGTAAGTTTCGATCCCGTGGGAATATCGGGATAAAAAGTATCCTATGTGTTAATCCTGGTTATAAACTATCTGTGTGCCAAATTTCATCCAAATCCGTTCAGTAGTTTTTGCGTGAAAGAGTAACAAACATCCATACAAACTTTCGCATTTATAATATTAGTAGGATATAAAAGGAAGTAGGATTACACTAAAAACTAAGTTAACAAAACAATGAGATCACTGTTACTTAAAAATACCAAATACTTTATGCAGCTCTTATATCTTCAAATATTCTACACAATTTTTGATAATAATATACAAGTCGAACTATTTCTAAAAGAACCTATATAAGGAAGACGAACAAGATTAAGGGATCACAATATATCACGTGCATTGACGGGAGTATTCACCTGAGCACTGATAACGTCAACTTGACGGGATCAAGACCGGTATGTTACGGTCTAACGAATCCTACAGAAAAAAACAAAGGACGACGATATGCTGTTCAAAAGAAGAAAAAAAATATCTAAAACATAACGGTAATTAATCATATTTTATTCCTTAATCCTGCCCCTTTCCCAGTTTACCTGAGGTCGGGCGTCCTTGTGCATTTGCACCAGGAACGTCGGTTCGGGGTTGTCTCAGGTGATAAGTTTTTAGCTTTGTGGGCCACCATGGCCGGTGGTCTGTCTCTATCTCTTCTCTTCTCGGAGTAGTTGTCATCTCGGCGCATTATATGTCCAAACCAACGGACTCTGCTCTCTGTAAGTTTGTCTGAATTTGAGGTCACTTTGAAAGATCCTCAGACGTATTTTTTTACAAACAAAACCAGACATTTTTACTTGACTGATCACTGAATTAATAAAATGAGATCATTCCATACATAAAAACAATGTTTACTTTTGGCTAAAAATATAGGGAACGTTAGCAGCCAAACATTTGCGCCACCCTGCGTATTACTAATTAACTGGCATCAAAACCTCCTTTGTATATCCATAATATGGGGCCCACCTCACGGGCCTACGACGGCTTTTCCAATTACAATGGAGACCAAATTCTCTAGCACATAAGCTTCACAATCGCTTGTCCTGAATCAAATTTCTTTCCGACTTTCACACTTGACTTTATTATAAGTACGCTTGAGTACAAATTAAGGAAGTTCGACTTTGTTGTTGGAGTAATCGGAGCGCTTGTGTTGGTCTTTTATAAATGACTTCGAGAGAAACGAAGCGAGGAACGTGTTGTTGACGCGAGACTTCGATAATTAAAAGCATTATTTTCTGTTTATCCGCGCTTTAACGTTTATTTAGAGAGAGTATTATATAATTGTTGGGTAATGGGACGATGAAAGCGTTGTATTATTCGCCTTTTTTGCACGCACAGCTTTGATGGAACTGACTATCTCATTGCCAAAGCATTTGACACTGAGAATCTTCCACCATCTAATCATCATCATCATCATCTGCCTAGCCTTTTCCCAACTATGTTAGGGTCGATTTCCAGTCTAACCGGATGCAGCTGAATACCAGAATTTTACATGGAGCGACTGCCAATCTGACCTCCACAACCCAGTTCCTGAGTAATACGGTACCCCTTGGTAAGACTGGCTGTCAGACTTTCGGGCTACTGTCGACCCGTAACGACTGTCAAACTGATCCACGAATGACAGCCGGATGAATCCACGAATGACAATCTATACTAGTGTTATATAGAGGTAAAATTTGCGAATTTGTATGTTATAAAATTACTAAATTACTTATAGAAAGCTATACTATTGCTTAGTGCCATCGGATATGTTTAACGTTAATACGAGAAACTAAATGCGAACGAAATCGCAGGCAGAATCAAGAATAATCAGGTTTTGAGCAGTAATACGAGTATATTTGTATATAATTGTCTAAATATAATCGTCATTCTATATTTGAGTAGAGATCAAACCGTCAGTATCATTCTATAACACGGACCTTAATAAAGGGCAGCTCACTATTTAATTATCGATATAAACGCTCATCCCTAATGCCCCGTGACAGCTGATGTCATCTCACTAAACCTATAAGTTAATATTAACACGGAGATATTGCAACGTTCCACTGAGTTCGGTAACTTCGCCGAGGAAGTTTCCTTGATATCCCAAAAGTATACAAGACTTCGATATTCGATATTGTGCAGTAAACATGAGAACAGCTGATAGAGATAATTTGTATGGTTATTACTGTATACATATTCAATTTGGTTCTAATACTCGTACAATGTGGAAGTAGAAAATAAAATCTTCTTGGAGTGCGTTAAGCGATTTTGATAAGGGAAATCTTATGGGTTTGCGTCACCGACAGCTAGGAAACGCGGTCATGTAGTCGTTGGCATGTATTCCGTACTAACGTATTTTTCTGTTTTCTCCCTGGTTAATGATATTAGTCCATTTTTGTGTTTTCCGAAATAATGTACTACTCCCATTATTCATGTTTTATTACCGTACGTTTTGTTTTTTGGTGTAATTATATTTTTTTTCTATTATTTTGTGTCGTTCGTCCCCATAACTGCTTATTTTCGAAAAGCTACTGCTAGAAAGTTGACAGCTTTCTAACCCAGTCGGAAAGCCCAGCAAATATAGTTTTATAAGCACAATACATTTTTTTAATGAGGTCCAAAAATGCAGATTCCCTTCATTTCTACTTGGAAGTTAAAATAAATAAGTCATCAGAAAAATGTCACTCACGAATTACATTGCTTGATTAAATGCGTTCGTGACGACGCCCATTAATATACCAGTGTTGACTTTAAAGAGGATTAATAAATCGCCAGATGACATCATGTGGAATTGCGAAATAAGCCAATGTTACAACAAAATTAATTAATATTCATTGCTTGGATTTTCAATTTTTCATCAGACGAAATTGATATTGAAAATATGCGTACGGTCTTTAAAAATGGTTCATTCTTTAATTAAGTGGATGTTTTGAATGCTGATTCTGAACGGCCGTCAGAATCCCTGACGATGTCGAAGCGGATATTCGAAATTGTGCCATTTCGATATTTATCATTTCATTGCCTCGTTGCAATTAAGACATGCGACTGAAAATGTACGGATGTTGGAGCATGATACGTAAAACATAGCATTTATAAAAGTGGTTTAAAAAATCTTGTGTTATTGCCAAGATATTTTTAATGAGCACTCTCTTATTTTCAAACCAGTAAGTCCCGCTTGAAGTATTTGCTTAGAAGGGATAGTCCACAAACCTCTTATATAATATAACATCCCGCTTTGGGTCCCCGTAGGGTTGGGCAGAGGTGTACCTGTAATAGTACACCTACATTTCGCCAGTTATGTTTTGTTTTGTTCATCAAACATACTCGTACATATATCTACAAAACACAACCTATAGTGAACAAAAATCTTAAAAAAAACTATTTCATTCTCCAAAACCCAAACGCACACACATCCCTGACGAGCTCAGTTCTAAAAAACTCAGTTTCACAAGAGTATTCGCGAGGTACGCCGTACGCTACGAACCACAGCAGCGTAGTGAAAACAATACGCTCTAAGTACGCCGTCCTGTTCGCAAGCTCATTCATTCCGTATTCAGATAGTTTAATTGCGATCCTGTCTTGCATTTAGAATGCAAGCAACGTCTCACTTCAGTAAAATGCGAGCTCACGATTGGCGGAATGGAGAAGACTTGATTAAGCTCGAAAACTTTTGTTTATAATTTCGAAATTGGATTATGGGTTTGCGTATTGTCTTGTGAATAGGACTGTTCTAGTGCTTGTTGCTGTAGCGCGGTTATATTTTTTATTTAAGGTTGGACATTTTTTTGCCAGAACTAAGAGACATATTATGGACAAAAATAATAAATTAAGGGGCATGCGCTAAGGTAGGTAGGATTATAATTCTGTAAATTATTTGGCACGGATGCGAATCATATTTAGATCAACATACCACCTGTTTCTGACCTGCAAATTGCAAAAAACCTAATAAAATTTAAATGTTTTCGCCTTATAATAACATAATATTACAGCATTTATTTAAGGCTATTTTGCTTTTTGGTTTTTTAAGTGCGAATGTGTTAAGCATCATTTCACAAACTCATCCAAAAAAGCTCAGTTTGGATTGCATTAATTACGCAATTTTCGCCCACAAGGCAACGAGCACTTCGCCAAAACGCGAACTCGACATTTTGCCAAATTCTTGACGAGCGAAACCTAAAAACGTATTCTGGCGGCTAAAAATTAAATTAGTTGGCAACACAAATGTAAATTAATTAGCAGTATTTACGTACAGGGTCGTTCTAGAAAATGGCGAACGTTCCACGCTTGCGTTTACTGCTTTACACGTAACTATAGTTTGGGAAAAAATATTTTTGTTCATGTTGTGGATATTAAAATTTTGTGTAAAGCTGTACCCACTTACATAGGTATACTTACTCTGAGTCGCATCGTTGCTTTTGTAAAACAATTTATTATTTTCTTAATAATACTATCGAAATTGGAGGTTATGTTGTGAGTAGGTACACTATTCCAAAATGTTTTGATGAAATTGTAAACAAATCTGTTCAGATTAAATTTCAAAGATACTCACTCACCTGTATTTTGAAAGTTTCCACTTTATATCTCATCACGTTTTCCAACAATTATTGTTTAAATAATATTTTTTTATTGTAATTGAAACAACGTCGACGAAAATTGAGGATATGAAACTAACCTCAGTTTCAAATGAAAAACATCTTTTAGGACATTTAAAATTAGGATTTAGGGATTATTTATTCAAATAATCAAATTCGACCACTTAATTTGTAAGTGGCTCAATGCAATTGGCCATTACGCCTTTGACGATGGGATCATTACCATAATATTATGAACTAAACGAATTTGAACGAGGAAGTCTATTAACCTATCCTTGATATCTATACCAAAAATAAGCAAAGGATACACGAGACTTACTCGAGCTGCCCACGCTTGTTCAGTCATCCATTTATGGGGTCCCATGATTTATAAATAGTCATATTCAGTTATGAGGCTCGTCTGTGGACATGCCTTCTACCTTTGTAAAGAAAGTTTACTATTTCTTTTGTTTCTAAACATGTTAGATTAGTGAGTAATTTAATATGACTAAAATAAATTTAAAAAAAAAACAGTAGAGGAGCTTGGAAAAAATACCACTTCCTTTATAGCTTTGCGCAGTGTAGTCAAAATCAAAACATGCAAATAAGATATTTTCTTATAAAAACCTTAAGACCTTCTTTTTAAATTCTTGTATGAACACGAATACTTTGATGGTTACAAAACGTATCGTTTTATTTCAAATAGTACATTCCCAGTTATATTTCCCAGAGAATGAAAATTTATTTCACAGTACGTAAAGTTGATGAAATATGCCACAGTGCACGATCGCCGCCACTCCGACGTCACCCGGTGTCATGATGAAACCCGAGGTGAACCGATAGTGCTCAAGTACCAGTTTGACTGGCAATGCTCCCATTTTCGGTCACACGCAAAAATATGCCCGTAGTTTTAACAGGGTTATGTCGGAAATGGGTAAATTGGCACTTTGATGTGGTTTCAGCTTCTACGTGACGTTAAATATGACTGGATATAAAGTCTGTAGATGGAAATACAAACATGGTACTTTGTAAAAAAACAGAGTTAAGTTTTTTTTACTCTAATGGCTGATTTTTCCAACGCCAGATAACTTTAGCGGATGAAAAATTTTGAATTTTTGACAGTTCTTAGATACAAAACTGCCAGACGTTAATTATATTCCGCGAATTAAAATTATCGGTCGATTGAAAAACCGAAAAATCAGCCCTAATCGGTAAAAAGTAAAACAACAGAAGCTTTAAAATTAGAACAACCAAACCAAAACAAAAGGCTATCAAAGCAGCCCTTTCAAAATTAAATACAAAATTCAATCACGTCACCCTGCAGACATTTTAATGGAAAAAGCCGCAGGTACAGTCAATTCAAATACGGACCAAATTAGAAACACGATCATTATATCAGGGGTGCTATAAATCATGATCTACTGGCTGCCTGGCCTGTCGCAGCTCTCTGGGCGCGGGTCGACGACGACACGACGATGGCGGCGCGCGGACGCTTGCAATATTAAATTCAATTTAGTTGCCTTGATTAGTTTTGTGGTCATAATGCTCTGGTTGGGTGCAGCCTCTTCCTTCATTGTCGTATTAATTTTGATATTGCGCATAGACGGGTTGCTACGTGATTTTCAGTGCATTTATGTTGCCGAGGAAATTTTGGGTCTCCCGTCTTGGTTGTGGTATAATGTAATGATGTTTGAGAGTTAAATGGCAATATCTGGAGCACTTGTAGTAATATTAACTGGAGCGTGCACTTGCATTGACAATGCACCTATCCAGGTAGGATAGGTGCATCGTCTTCGTTGCATTATGATGATAAAGCTGGCGCAGTAGTTGAGCTTTACAAGGACAAGAGTCAAAATCAACATATAAAACCATCTGGGTTTTTTCTGATGTGGTGACTTTGTCACAAGCCCCCGCCTTTTTCCACTTTCTCATCACCCATGGGGTTTCAAGCGCTTTTGTACCACTCCGGGGTTTGTGACTTTATTTTTCCGATCAGTGTATTGTCACGAGATTTCTCACCGTTTAAGTTTTTGTCGGGTCGTCCACTTCTTTACCACTCCGGGATTAGTTGTTACACTATTTTCGATATGGCCAGTGGAGTAGATGGGTCCTGTAGTGGAGACCATGTATCGGCAAGCGTAGTGTGTGGTACCCCCAGCTAGATAGACCAACTACCTTAAAAACGTGGCTGGGACGGACTGGATGCCGAAGCGGAGGAGAGAGGGTTGTGGCGCAGCCTAGGAGAGGTCTATATCCAGCTGTGGACTGCGATAGGCTTGATTGCTTTCTCTCTACATCATATATCTTACTACGTCACAAGACCCGCTCAACACCTATTTAACCGCTAATTATTCAATTAGTAAGGAATTGTGTAGCGAAGCAGAAGTTGGGCTGATCTAATCGAACCGTTGACACGTAAAGACAATGTTAGGAAGCGAGCCAATCAAGTGCGCTAATGTGATGGCTTGTCGCCTAGTAATTAGCTATTGCTGACATGTGTTTAATACATAATCCATTTATGTATTTAAATGATGTACCCACCCTTTATAAATACTGACGGAGATGGCGGGATGAGCTGGACTTTAATAAAGATTGTTCTTTGGCAGCTCTGAACAGAGAGAGGTGGAAAGAGAGTAAGTGGGCCTTTGCCCAGCAATAAGAAATTAATGGCTAATAATAAATAATAAACAGTATTCTATATATCTATAATGAGTGACAATAAAAGTCAAAGAAGATTTTTTTTTTTTGTAGGAAACAGCAATATCCTTTTCACCAACCCATCTGTTAATCGAGGTACTATTTCATCAGTTGTTAATTAGTGGTTGTTATTGCTAGGCTTTAGATTGAAGCGATGGATGAGGTCTATGATGGGACGAGCGTGCTCAGAAGATGCCTGTTCACACTTGCTTTGAAGGCAGACGGGTTAAATGTGGGAGGGGAACACAGACGCTGGCAGAGTTGTTGTTTATTATTTATAATTATTATTTAACACGAATTCTTTCTGTGTTGTACAGAGGCGGACTTAATGCCATAGGCATTCTCTACCAGTCATCCTTCGGGTGATGCAGAGACAAACGACACATCACTTTAACCTTAACCCGGAATATTCAAGGTACAAAAATAGTGCGTATTCTTATCTCTGGAATCGAACCCTCACCTCATAACGCAAAAAACAATGGCCAGGCTACTGCGTCAACCGAACGCTAAAGTTATAAATAAGTCCTTTTGACTAAAATACCGTTATTTAACGCTTGTCGACCACCGCGACAGGCACAGACTACAGCCTGTCGAGATATTAACAGTGCATTGCCTCTCATAAAATTAAAAGATTTTATAACAGTGTTTGTGTGGGTCGACTGTTCCACAGGGATTGGATGATCTAAAAACAAGAAAAATAATCAAAAAAGATTTATCTATTCTATCATGCTGATTATAAGATGATCTCATTTTAATAGCCTATTAAAAAGTCATTTATTCAAACTAGGCTGAGAATGTGTAATTTTTGAACGTCAAAATTACACAAGACAGTCCCCCAAAACGCTCGCCCTTCACCACTTCCTAGTGCTTTAACTGGGATGAAGAAGTGGCGCAACAAACTCCCCAGCAGCACAGCTGTATGTTCAGTTAGACGAAGTTGATTGTATGAGTAATTAAACAACTTTACATTTAGTACACGCCAATCTACCGAATTCTATTCTAACAATGAAAACTATACTCAAGCAGAATAAATAATAAAAAAATTAAACGGAAATTAAACTAGGACCTTCGAAGTAAAATAACTAAAAAGTTTATTTCTAATAAAAATAACACCGGTTCACGAGCTTAACGTAAAGATCAGCCATTACCTACCCCCTTCGCCATGTTTGAGGGAAGGAGGTAACTCGACCCCTGACGCTACCGCAAACAGAGTAATCTTAGGGAGCATGACGAACTTGCTGCCGGTTGCTCAGGCCAGTATAATAATTATGATCAATTGTCGAGGTCGCTACCTAACCACATGTTGCAATATAATATTGGAAGATCAGTAAAATATTAGTTTCTATCTAAATTTATAGAATTCGTAAGGAAACCAGGACACATGTGACTGTTCTTAAATTACCCTAGGCTGATAAAATTTTCGTTTTTCCTAATTATGTGGAATTGTCAGGAAAATGGGTCAAGTCCCCCTTGCGGGGGACGACAGTACCCCTCCGCCGTACTGTCCTGTAGGGCTCGGCTCCAGACTGGACACCCTTCCACCACAAGCATACCTGCAAGACACGTGTTCATGTCAGCTAAGGGTTGCCAATCACAGACGAGTCGAGAGACGCGATGTGGATGAGGATGATATCGGTCGGCTTCTGCACGTCTCCTCTCCACTCCGCTCATCTCTGCTTCAGTGAAAACGCATCCTTATCAAGACCAAAATAAACTTTCAGACAAAAAGTAAAAGAAAAATACTTAATAAAAAATTTAATTCTAAACGTGTGGAGCGCTTTTAGAATTAATTATAAGTGCGCTCCACGCTTTTAAAATTCCATTTAAGTCAATTTCATTATTTTTTAATTGGTACTGCATGATAATTTAAAAGCGTGGTTAGCTTTTTTTTTAAACTACATATTTTTACTTTTAAACTTTTACGTCTAGTATATTCTTCTTTAAGTTAATCAGGTATAAAGTCAACGAAGTTCTGCCGATTAGGGGCGACTAGCAAACTCGAGGAGTTTACTAGTAGCTCCTAAAGAGTTCCACTATCCATCTCCTGGCTCCATCATCAGACGCTCGACACCAAGTGCAATATATTGGAGTCGTCTAAACAAAACATATGATCTAGTCTAGTCGCTGCAACAAGACGCAGCGTTGCCGTTTATATCTGCGACAAGTAGCGAAAGCGTGCGACTTCCCTAGCCTGTCGTTGCGACTCTGCAACTCGACGCCAAGTGTGCGGAGCTTTGAACAAAATTTTATGGATATTTTCAGCCGCAGCCTGTCACTACGTCTAGTGGCAAACTATTGCAGTCGCATGTCGCATAGTGTGTGCCATGTTTAAGCTCGTTCGTTCAACCAGAAGAAGGAATGGGAAATTTACAAGCTGGACAGAGAAAAGTAGAATTTCTTGCGAACATTTTATTTTATCAAAAGGAAATCTAGGAAGCCATACAAGAACTGAACTAACAGATTATTATATGATTAAGGCATTCTTTAAAAGGTAAACCTCCATTAGCTGCTTTTGTGTCGAGGTCTTACAGTGCGCAGACATGAAATTACAGCGTTTTTTTACAAACTAAGTAACTAGTCGGGGATTTTTCTTTGGAATCTTGGGTCCTATTATGATGTAAAAAGAAGCACCTGTTGTGAAGAAAAATAGAGTTCAGGTACAGTGTAGGTACAAAATACTGATAAGTTAATTTAAAAAGTTTCAGTTGCTTAGTAGAAATGGAATAAAAACAAAAACACACTCAGTCTCTCTCTGATAACGTTTGCAGGTAGACAACATGACCAGAAATCGCACAAAGGCCTTTGCCCACCTGAGGGAACAGTAAAGGCTAAAAAAAAACTCACAGGGTTTCAAGAAAATTATGAAGATTACCGACGACCGACGACTTTGTTAAAGCTGCAGGAACCCGTTGGATGCAAGAAGCACGGAACCGGTCAAAGTGGAGGTGCTTGGGGGAGGCCTTTATCCAGCAGTGGACGTCTTTCGGCTGAAATGATGATGATGGTGATGATGGTGATTAGTATAAGATCGTATTTGACGTCTAAAGGTAACCCTACATCTGAAATATGGTTGCAAAAGTGAGACGGATCGTAGCAGATAGCCTTTTGTAGTTTACCTACCTACCTCCGCCACGGGAAAAAGGCGTGAGTTTATTAAGTAATGTATGTAATAACAATATATAATAATAATAAGTTTATTCAATAATTGTTTACAATGATACACAAATATATTATAGGCTATAATTTCTTGTTACGAACTAATTAGACATCTGTAGCCGAACTAGGCGAAAGCCTGTATTTCGGCTATCAGCACCCAAAACCTCACATTGTAAACACTTAAAAATACCCATCAAGTAGAGATGTTAACATTTTGTTGCTTAAAATATATATTGAAAAAGTGATCATAAATATCATAATAATTTGATGCAATAAAATAATTCGATCATAATAGGAAATATTATTTTTGGAACTAGCCCAAATTAAAAAAAAAATTAAATCAAAATTAAAATCAAAATGTATGTAGGTGAGACGGCTGTTACGTCTCATTGTCTTTCAAACAAGGCCATAATGAAGAAATACCCTCAATCACATAGGTATTATTATATAGTTGAACTCATAACTGCTTCAGCTCCCAAAGATTGAAAATCACTTACCTACACGTCATGATACGACAGGGTCTGTTTGTCGATGTGACAGTTAGATAGTTTAAATTGCAATTTAAACTATCTAACTTTTAAGATAGTTTAAATTGAAATTATGTATGCGACTAACTATATTTCAATGTAAATACGTGTCCCTTTCAATGGAGGCTGACAGAAGGTATAACTTGTTACATGTGTTCTGTGACCATTGTGACCGCATTTCGTTTCTTTCACATTATGGCGCAAGCGCCAGTGACGTAACAAATATTGATTAGAATTATAATCATAAAAATCATCAATGAGAAAAAAATCTCTCTGAATTCATATCGAATGACTATTTCATGCATCATGACATTTGAAGCCAATCCTAACTCAAGGAGTTGTATTGCTGATTCTGTAAAGTCATATTTGTTTTAGTTTATTGTAACCTACGCTGTCCCACTCCTGGGCAAAGGCCTCCCTCCACTCCTTCCACCTTCCGCGAGCCCGCGCGTCCTCCTTCCACCTATCCAGCTCGTCCCGCCATCTCCTACGTGGTCTGCCGCGACCTTGGCTCGCTGTCTCGATCAGGGCACCAATTCTATGCTATTTGGGCCCACAGTTTGTCAGACACGTCATGTTTGTCATACGGCAGACAAGTCCTGCCCAGTTCCATTTCAGTTGGGGTGCCTTTTAAGCCACGTCAGCTATCTTTGTTTTGGAGCGCAGTATTGTGTTTCGAACACTTGTTATTTTCATATTTATTACGGTCGCGAAACATATTTTAATAAAAAAATACTTAACCTGGCACTGACCTGCAAAAAACCTATGAAAAATAGAATTTCGCGGGCTACCTTAGCCCATCCCCCTTAACACAATTCACAAAACAGTAAAAACAGAGAAACAAAGTACCCGTAAACAAACCCAAGGTAGAGAGATAGAGAACTTTCCTATAAACAAGTAAAAAAGCTCTTCCTTTCATTACAGAGTTGAGGAAAGAACACAAAAAATGTATTAAACTCTTAACAAGGTTGCTAATAACCTAACATCATCAATATTCATCAGAATTACCATTCATGAGCTTACCTTTGACGGCTGAAGCCAAAGATGATTGGATTTTTATCTGTCCGTCTATTAATTGATCGGAGGAATCAATTAAATTGAAAATGCGTAACGAATTAGGTAATTAATGTGTAGGTACTTAGTTAAATTATCTTTAGAGTAGCTTGGTCTATAGAAAATAGAATGTAAGGCTGAGAAAATGTTTAAGATTGAGTAGGTATGCACAGTCACTGTAATAAACGAAAAAAATGTTTTTTAAACCCAGATAGTAATTTGACAGCTGTGATGTCAAATTTCTATACCAAACGCAAACACAAAGACTTGAAATTTCAGCTTACTATGTGGGTTTAAAAAACTAAACCCTCTTATTTTAAACCTCAATCATTACTTAATTTTAAGCAAAGTTTATAAATAAGTTGATGATTTCAGACCAAGAAAAAAAAAATTCTTGCCGCGATAATTTAGACTTTGCTTACATCTGAAATCTGAAAATCAAGAAATCTGAAATTCTTTGTAAAACTGGGCACACACATACCTGTTTTTATAGTTGACGGAATATTTTAAAGTTGTATTCGATACTTTGGAAGAAAATCGAGCTGAATTTCGCCAACAAAGTGTGACTACATCTATTGGCGTACGTTAAATTCTCAGCTTTGTATTTTTATAAACGAGTCGTGTAAAACTCTCAACCGAGAGATACATACATAATTATAGTCTCTCAAATATACACTGGTCGTGTCCACTGAGTGTTTTTGTTTATGGAGTTCGGGGTATCCATCGAAAATAATACATTCATCATCAAAGGGCTGTGACGGACTGCCGATAATATCCATCTCTCTCCACGGATCATAGGTATAAATTAACTTTATTACAAGGCCTTTTACGAACGAATCAATTAAATTGGGACGTTTCGAGTAGCACGTTAATGTATATTCGTAAAAGGTTGAGTTCAGTAAACTCATCTGCATAATTACCCGCACATCGTAGGAGTTTTATAAATGGAAAATTAATACCTTTTTTTTGGTTCGACTATACCTTATTTTCTTTTTGTTTCAGTTTTCTTCTGTTTCGTATGTTCATTTTAGTGGCACTTCTTCTTCTCTCGTTTGCAACGAACCTGGTGAGAAGAGCTCCTGCCAACATAACCTAACACGTTACGTGGCAGCAATGCTGGCGGTAGAAATATGGTGGTTCTATGTACTACCCCGGACGAGCTCCTTTACAAAGAGAATGTGGCGTCATCTAAATCGCCACATGCGAACTACGCAGCACACGGACATCACGTAAAAACCTGCATCGCGCAAGCATAGTTTACCACGCAACTACCATTATACAACGTCCCGACCCCAATCGTCGGGCAGTAGCCCACCAGACACAACACCCGTCTGGTCGGAGGATCCTCCCTTTTCTATAGAGGTGGAGTGAACTTTAACCCTGTTCCTCATAGTTCTATAAGCTCTTCTTCTAAAACGGTGATTACATTGCGCTTTATTTACTCCCTTCAGTGTTGTTTTATCCACACTAATCACCATCTAAATTAAATAAGCTTTGCTCGTCTGTCGGTCTGACTGTCTACCTCTGTTTATTACTTTTCACGCAAAAGCACTAAACCGATTGTTATGAAATCTGACAGATAGTCTGGGACCTGGGGGCCTAAAAAGGCCACTTTGGCAGAATCATAATAGGATAACAATATGAATCATATTAAAAATCGTAAAATGGTCACAAACGGACAATTCATAATATAATATGTGTGCAATTCATATCACGCAATTTCCCTGTTTGACAGTTTTGTATGGAAATTCGTAAAATGTGTACACCAAATATGATTGATATGAAATTAATTGTAGGTGATTAAAGTATTATGAGTAACTATTTAATGAAAATTAGAGGAATTGCTAATGATGTGCTGGAAATTCAGGAAATGAATAGTTTTTAGAGGTATTGCTTAAAGTGGCCTTTTTAGGCCCCCTGGAGAAAGACATAAGCCACTTTTCATCCAGCGAACATCTGGGTCGCAGATGAAGTTGCGAATAAAAATAATCAAATCACGAAGTTATCGTGGGTCGTATCGATATTCAGAATCGTGGATTCGTGGACCTGATTAGTCTGAAGTCGACTGATGACAAACAGAACAGAAAATAAAGCCATACTTGAAATCCTCGTGTATCAGACGTCTCCTGTTGTCGCAACATGTTGATGTGGGAGTTTCGATTTTAATTGGCTACTTCATCGGAAAATGTCACTATTGCCTTACCTATAGGTACTGCATGAGAGGATTTGTACAACAAAGGATTATTTTTCTTCGTGTGTTGTTAACTAAGCATGGATTGCCTCTTTTAACTGCTTCAAAAAAGGAGGATGTTCTTTCTACGTTCGTTTGTATGTATTTTTTTCAAACGTTGTAGTGTATGTCGTGGCCGTGTATGTATATGTTCCTCGATTTCTCCGGAATTACTGTGCCGATTTACGTGATTCGTTTTTCCTTTGGTAGAGGAAGTTTACGCTGTGATATACCTACATTTTATTAACTTTGCAAGTAGTAGAAAGCTTCAATAATATGTATTTAATTCCACTTTATGTATGTTTTGTTATAAGACTTCCTGTCAATGATGTTTATATAGCAAGTAGTGGTACTCGTATAAGAATTTGTGTTACCCCTCACAAATTCGTGACAAAGAAAGAAAACAGTGACAACAATTAAAAAGTGAATTTATAAAATAAATAAAAAAAACGGTCAAGTGTAAAGACTGTGTGTCGGACTCGCGCACCGAGGGATCCATACACATTTGTAGGTATGTAAATAGTTAAAAATTTTTTTTTGGAATGTAACTACAAATTTACGGTTTTCGGATTTTTTCCTTTACTTATGCTACATGACATTACTTCTTGCCAAATTTCATGATTCAAGGTCAACGGAAAGTACCCTATAAGTTTTGATTTCGGAACATAAACGCCCGCATCTTTTGATTGCGTTGACTTAGAAGTTTGATTTTTTTACTGCTTCAAGGGATTGCAGCCCCGAGCATTTGACATCAATATCAACTTGATAACTCCACGCGTTCCTGAGAAAAATTGTCTTATCTTACGGACAGACAGACAGACAACGAAGTGATCTTATAAGGGTTCCGTTTTTCCCTTTGAGGCACGGAACCCTAAAAATGAACAAAAGCAACCAACTTAAAAAAATATACTGCAAAGTGAAAAATTACTTAATTTATATTTTTGTAATATTGTTATTCTATTTTAAGTAAGATTCACTTTAGAAACTGGGTTGCCAGAAACCCAACTGAAATAAAAAAATAATTATCTAAGTATACCTTCTTACAAATAATTTTTGACAATTCAAATAAAAGCGGTAGTACTACAAGTTGTTGTTCTGGGTGTAGGTTTTTCGTAACTAAACATGCTTTAAACCTTTCGTAAAATAAACTTTCAACTACCAAAATTTACTTAATTGACGCGAGTACACTGTAGTGTTTGAAACGCGTTGTTAGATGGGATGTTGTCTCCTAACAACGCTTTTGAAACACGAAAGCTTCCTACGACTTATTTCAACACAGCACGTTTATACAGGGGTGCTGTGAAAACGACGAGCCAGCTGAAAATTCAATTTCAGGTCATAATAACATGTGCCGAACTCACTATGTGGAATGGTATTATTAAGGTGATGCCAATAGGAACATGGAACATTCGCGTTGTATTTCGGAACATGGTTCATGGAACGTATTTACCGTTTACATTTTCACGATGTGAAATACTCATATAGGTATATGTGTAGGTAGTAGATACGGTATTCCTATATACATTTTTGTTATTTATGTCTAAAATACAGGTCCGGCCTAATTTAGCTGTTAGGCTTCATTATTGTGGGTGTTAATTTGTTATGAGATGTGTAAAATGTGTATTTCAATAAAGTTTTATTTATTTATAGTACCAATATTTCATTTCTACCATAAAACAAAAAGAGCTTGAGTTGAGCTTGAGCTTTTTTTTTTTTCAGCGGTAACCCTTTCGGACGATCCCGCCGCCCTTGAGCTTGAGCTTGATTATTTCAAACTTAACACAACATTATTACCAAAGTACTGAAAGAATAAAAAATTAAAATGTACATGCAAGTATTGTCTTTTGTCTTATCATCTTAACAAAACATCATTACATAGTACAACGCTACAAAGTTCGGAACTAACGCCGCCATTTTGTTTTGTTTTAACAATTTCACAAATGTTTACCAATACCGCCAACGCCCCTCTGTCAATATCATTCAGGCGCCAAAAGATACTTGTAGCACTTTGGTTAGCCGAGGTGGATGGGCCTCTCCTTTCTATTATATTTATATTTCTCCTGAAAACGGACGTACATAGATCGTCTCTGCATCTACGCCACGGTCAAGCTCGACGGCTATATCTTTCCTCAGGCATTCAGTGACTGATAACTCTTGCCCACCTGTCCGAGTGTATCAGAGGAATTTAGTTCCACGGTTTAACACCGTTTAACACGGTTTAACACCACACCATAAGTCTCGATACCGTGGAAATTTCGGGATAAAAAGCCTACCTTATGGCTTAGTCCAGGTCATGGTCTACCAATGAGCCAAATTTCATTCAAATCCGTTCAGCCGTTTTAGCGTGAAAGCGTACCAAACAAACAGAAAAAAATCAAATCTTTTTCTTTATAATATTAAATTTAGATTATGCCAAACGATTATCAGTAATGGTTACCGCATAAACTATTTTGTTACCTAGTATAGAACATCTTCCTCAAAAATTCAAACCAAATTAAATGAAACAATTCTCATTCCAAAGCAATACATTTCCTGTTACTTCATCAATGTAACCATTCAAACACGTCACAGCGAGATTAAATTCTTAATCAAAATAACTTCAATCCGTGACACAACCCTGAGATGCTCGCTCGACGCACACTTCGACAAATTCAATAACTAAACGACCAATATGGAATTCGCGGGCTTTAATCAAATGCTAAGGTTGTGAAAATGAACAATTCACCCGGAATATCGACGACAGAAGTTGTCAGTTCTGTCAGCAATCAAAGTTGGTTGGCTGATTAACATAGTTTTCACATCAAACTTGCTCCGATTAACTTCTGTAGGTATTCGTCGGCAGAACTTTGAGCGGGACTCGAGTCTCGAATCCTCGCTGCGTTGTTCCTGTACGTACTCGATGTGAACTTGCAGGTTGTAATTAAACGGAGTTGTCTTTTTCTCGGCTTCCGTGGGAGGGTTATTCTTTATTGCTGTTTATGTTGTTCTCATTGTTCTTTTCGCGTCATCTCTAGTCGAAGGTAGATGTCACATGTTTTGTTATCTTTACGATGGCGGCGCTGTAGCGGGGAATCACGAGTTTGTGCTTGTCCTAAAACATTAATAGAACATTTCAATTAACATTCTGACTTTTATTTTTCTTGAATTTTGGTTAGCTTATTGAGTACACAGGTATATATAGTAATAGGAGCAGCCCTGTGGTAACGGCCCCAACAGTAACTTACTTACTGTAGGCGCGCCCAGGTAGGTTTTACTTTGCGTAAATAATTTTACCACAACTCCTTACAAAACGGTGAAGGAAAACATCGTGAGGAAGGCATGTCATACAACCAAAAAATCGAAGATAAGTGACATCCGCCACCCCACACTGTTGTGATTATAGCCCACTTCCTCTTACAGAGAGGAGGCCTATATCCCAGCAGTGGGCCCCACACGGACATTCTGACTTTAAATTTTCTTGAATTTTGATAAGCTTCTATATTATACAAAAATAAACAAATCACAACTTATTACTTTAAAAGTTAAAGGTAAGATTAGAAATTATCGTAGGTACAAAAGCAACACCCACGCAGTTACTGCCAAAGGTTTAATGCCAAATAAACAAATAACGTTTATTTCGACCAGCAAGGGATCATAGTAAGTAGACAAATAAAAAACATACACATAAACCTATTACAGCAATGGTTCAGGTACTGACAATCGAACCATGGCGCGAATGCCCTGGAGGATGCTGCTGGAGCTAGCCCGAACCAAAGACAGAAAAGTGCAGATAAAACGTTGCCATGATAAGTCGTACGTATTTTTTATACAGAATCGGTGGTATCGTAATCCATGTACTTACTAGCTTCTGCCCGCGGCTTCGCCCGCGTGGATGTCGGAAATTATCCCACGGGAACGTGCTACCAGGATAAAAAGTATGTGCTTCCCCAGGATGCCATCTATCTCTTTGCCAAATCAGAAGTTCAGTGGTTTAGGCGTGAAAATGTTACATACAGTTTCAAGTACAAATCCGCCCTAAAAACCGAATTACCCCTTTTTGCCCCGTCAGGGGTCAATTTTCGACAACTTTACATACTTATTATTAATTATTTTCTGTCAAAAGTATCAATACTGAGTTTCAAGTTAATCGGACCGCGCGTTCAAATTCTTCCACACAAACTTTAGCACCCCTATATCCCCTTTGAGGAGTAGTTTTGAAAAACTAATAATGATAAACTTTATTGCTTACTTAGGCAAGTATTCATGCCAATTTTCAAGATTATTAACCTAACGAATAAGATTTTTCATATAAACTTTATCCCCGCTTTTCACCCCCACAGGGGTGGAATTTAGAAAAATCATTAGGGATGTGTTCATAACTTGACTCAAAGATTATTTATACCAATTTTCGAGTTTATCAAGCAACGCTGTAAAATCCTCCCCTGTAAAATTGATTACCCCTTTTCAGGCCGTCAGGGGTAGATTTTCGAAAAACCCTGATACACATTATTCTTTCCTTTCAATTTTAGGTATAAATACTGAGTTTCCATTAAATCGGACCGCGCTCTAAAATTCTTCCATACAAACTTTGAAACCCCCCAATCCCCTTTTAGGGGGAAGTTTATAAAAACAAAAAATGCCCAATAAGATTTTTCATACAAACAAAATCCCCCCATTTCACCCTCTTAGGGGTGGAATTTCGAAAAACCCCTTCTTAGTGGATACTTACTCTTCACGAAGAATACACCCTCCAAATTACATGTCTCTAGGACCAGCGGTTTAGGCTGTGCGTTGATGTCCCAGTCAGTCAGTCAGTCAGGACTTTGAATTTATATACTCAAGAATTTGAATTGAATTTTATATTTAAGATACCTACTCATAATAAAGCAGAAGAGTTTGTTTGAACGCGCTAATCTCTAAAACTACCCGTCTGATTAAAAAAATTCTTCTTGCATGTTATGTTTATTGTATTGTTACTAACGCTACGAGTGTTATGGTTACTCTCAACAAAGAATTCTATTATTATTATTAGATAGCCCAACTCTTGAGAAAGGCTATTTAACATCACACTAGGAGCTGAGAAAAAAAAAACTGAAAGAACGCTAAGCGAAAACGAACTTACAGCACGGGCAGGCGATGCGATGCGACGAGGTGGGTCGCGGGACAAGACATTTCACGCGGACGAAGTCGCGGGCAGAAGCTAGTCTAAAGTATTAGTAAAGTATAATCGCTAGACAGGCAATGCTGATAAACGCTGGATGCCTCTAGCAATACAATCGTATTTTCATATTATTTTCTGCTCCTCATGCTCCTCAGCATTCAAACTCCGACTAAAAAGCCCTGAAGCAGAAGCGAAGAAACTTTCCTCTTCATGAAGCGAGTTACAGAAAATATAATATCTTTTAATTTATGAAGAATATGTGCGAATCTTTGGCAATATATAAATGCGTGGGCAATTCCTTCTCGAGTTACAAACTCCTCACAATCAATATGGCAGGATCCTGACAAAATTGGAATCGTATAAAATATTGCCGGAGTCATGCCTCACAAAGAACTTTGGGTGACTTCGAAAGAGACAATTTCGGTTTTATGTAATAAGTTTTTCGCTTTGGAATATTGTAATTTAGGAAATTTCCATAATTCCTTACTCGGGAGAAGGTTTGGGCTTATTTGTAGTTTAAACAGTGGTAGGTGTGAGTGTGACACGATGTTTTTTATTAACAATCTTCATGTCTTAGTGCACATGTATACGAGCGACACGCGTCAACGCCAGAGGCAACGCGTGTCGGCTGCAGCCGTCGGCCCGGCCACGCGTGCCGGCTGCAGCCGTCGGCCCGGCCACGCGTGCCGGCTGCAGCCGTCGGCCCGGCCACGCGTGCCGGCTGCAGCCGTCGGCCCGGCCACGCGTGCCGGCTGCAGCCGTCGGCCCGGCCACGCGTGCCGGCTGCAGCCGTCGGCGCGTCCACGGCTGCCGTCGACACCATGTCGGTCGTGTCTTTGCGCTGCCGTCGACACCATGTCGGTCGTGTCTTTGCGCTGCCGTCGACACCATGTCGGTCGTGTCTTTGCGCTGCCGTCGACACCATGTCGGTCGTGTCTTTGCGCTGCCGTCGACACCATGTCGGTCGTGTCTTTGCGCTGCCGTCGACACCATGCCGGTCGTGTCTTTGCGCATGTCGACAGCTACAGTTGCCTCTGCCGTTGACTTGTGTATCCACAGTTACTAGTAAACACATCTTCCTTCCATTTAGCTTTTTCCTAATGGTTTTTCATCTGTTGTTAAAGTAGGTATAATCACTTTTAAATTACCTACATCACTTCTTTTGTTGGCATTTCCTTGAAACCCATTTAGTATTAAAAGCGGCCAATAGGGAGTGCTTTTTAATTAAGAAATACATTATCTTTGACCTTTTTTCACGGATTTTCTGTTTTTCAAAGAGCATGGCAAAGCGCTAAGTATAAAGTAATGACTTTGTTTCCGTCTCTGTACGAGGAAACACTTGTTTCTTCATAATCTTAATATATGTAAATTACGTGTCACGTTGTTTGTCAGCGATGGAATCCTAAACTACTTAACTGATTTTAATCAAATTTGTACACCGTGTGCAGTTTGATCCAACTTGAAAGTTACGAGTATGATAGATACATCTCAATTTATGATCGCAATATTAGTTAATTGCAATTTCATTTTCCCATATAAACTGTTCTACCTACTTTCCTGTCAAACATTTGACGATCGTCCCTTCGGTACGCTAGACTCTGGTCCACTCGAATGGAAGCACGTATTAAATTAAGGGTTTTGAATAGTGTAGGAGTAGGGTAGGAGTAGGGTAGGAGCAGGTTAGGAGTAGGGTAGAAGTAGGGTAGGAGTAGGGTAGGAGTAGTTTAGGAGTAGGGTAGGAGTAGGGTAGAACTAGGGTAGGAGTAGGGTAGGAGTAGTTTAGGAGTAGGGTAGGAGTAGGGTAGGGGGTGGGTAGGAGTAGGGTAAGAGTAGTGTAGGAGTAGGGTAAGAGTAAGGTAGGAGTAGGCTAGGAGTAGTGTAGGAGTAGGGTAGGAGTAGTGTAGGAGTAGGGTAGGGGGTAGCACACCACCCGAACGATGTAGCGCCGGACAGCTAGAAATAATTGATATGGAAAACCACGTTTGCCGGGTCAGCTAGTAATTATATAATTATCATATTTGCTTAGCAATCACAATATGTTTAAATGTTAACTGGACATGTGTACCATTGTATAAAGGCTCGGCTCCGTTGCGGCGCCGGAAGACTGTTTCTTCTTCATCCTCTTACCGGTTCGAACTATGATTAAAAACAGCTGATGCTTTGGTAAAAGTAGTACCAATAAGGTGGCTGCGGTGCGAACTGCCCCGAGCGCGCATTCTAAAAGTTGGCAACATTGCAAACAGTCCAAGGATATGTCCAAGGATATAATCATTTGTGCCTTCTCTGTATGAGAAGAGGCATCTACCCTGCAGTGGGACAGCAATAGGCTGATATTATACTTATTTATTTATTTGTAAAAACTCCATACAGTAATATTGACAAATTAGTCAAACGAGTAATTCTAATTAACAAGTAATTCATACGTATTTGACAGCTATTTGCAACGTTGTCAACTTTCAGAATACACGGCCATAAGCATTACTATCGGCAGCCATTTTAATGCACCTCAAATGCCCGACTCAGTCTCACAATGCAATTCTAATAGCAGCCATGTCTGAAGAGAATACCTCTATCTGCAATAATTAATTTGATTTCCTGAAGGCATGTCTATTGATTTGTGACTAATCCACAGACGGCGGTGCTGCACTAATTCAATTGCATTAGCATAGCAATACAATGATTGCTGTCAATGGAGCTAGTAACGACCTGCAGGATTTGATGTACAGTAGCATTATGTACATTATTTATGAGAGCAGAAGCTGTTAAAATTTGAGGATGCAAGTAATTGCAACTGGTGGAACAGTATTGTTAGCTCACGAACCGACGCGGTTTACTTATGGTAATTTTAAGTGGTGGTACAGTATTTTTATCTCGCGAAACGACACGCGCTTTACTTGTGGTAACTAACTGTACAACCACGTTGTTAAAGACGTGTACTTGAAGACGAGTAGCGTCAGCACATAACACACACATGCACACGCACGCTTCCGACTCCGCCATTGTCTCGGACGGTACCGAGAGGCTTACACACACATTCACAGTATGTTTGTATTGTATACTTGGTAAACACAACTAAAGCACGCGTCGCTTCGTATATATAATAACGTAATACTATAAGGACAGTCTTGGGGAAGAAGATATTGGTTTTAATAGGTTTTATATTTTTATCTGTCCTTTTGATGGATGCTTCTATATTTTGTAAATGTGAGGACTTTGTAGGCCTTGTAGACTTAGATCTGTAAACCATTTTATTTTATCAAGTACCTGCACCCTAATTGCGTAACACACAATCAATCTCAATCTGAATAATTTTTATTTTATCAAGTACCTGCACCCTAATTGCGTAGCACACAATCAATCTCAATCTGAATCATTTTTATTTTATCAAGTACCTGCACCCTAATTGCGTAACACACAATCAATCTCAATCTGAATAATTTTTATTTTATCAAGTACCTGCACCCTAATTGCGTAGCACACAATCAATCTCAATCTGAATCATTTTTATTTTATCAAGTACCTGCACCCTAATTGCGTAACACACAATCAATCTCAATCTGAATCATTTTGAAGGATATTGCTAATCCATTGCTTCATATGTTCAAAAAATGTGTCATGTGTCTGCTCAACAACGTAAATAACGCCATGAATTTTGTTGAACTGTCAAAGTGAAACCGATTCCGATTGATCGTGTGTTACGCAATTAAGGTGCTGGTACTTGTTGACCGGCCTACGCTGTCCTCCCATACCTACTGTAATTTGAAAACATTGTAAAAGCCAATTAAGTATTTTTAAAAGAGTAACAGTGGAGTTTCTTGCCGGCTCTTCTCCATAGGAAACGACTAATTAGAACCGTGCTCCTAGCTTCTGTCGTTTCATAAGTGCCCATGTTATGTGAAATAAAATATTTTGATTTTGAGATTGTGGTTCATAGACCTTGAAGACGACAAGTTTAAACTTTCATACAATGAAAATATTAAATCAGTTTTGTTCTTTTTGTCAAAAAATTCACCTGCAGATTATGAACAAAATATCTCGACCGCGTACCACCACAGTCCACAACGCCGCTAAGCCTTCACAAATAGTATGTAACTCCCGTAACAAAACCTGTTTCCCATTGATCGGCTTCCGTAGAGAATATTTAGCAAGCATTCCAATTTTAATCCCAACTAACGAATGCACTGAAAGGGAATCTAGGATACAACAAGCTAAACCATTTCCAGCCACTGATGTTTACGTTTATCTCCAATTTCCAGTCACCAAGCGTGCTCCGAATGTCCGAAAGATTCCGACAGATTCCGAACGTCAAATGAAAATACTGCATTAGCACTTCTCCACGAACGTATGAGGATAAAAGCGTTAAGTGAGAGAGGAAAATTTAATGGCGTGCCGCAGAAATCTGTAATCCGTTTTCCATTTTCAAAGGGGATTAAACAGAATATTATTTTATATGGAGCTCACAAAGAAGGTTGAACAGCATGTAGGCTGATGCTTATTGACTTTCGTTACTTATTCTTTTCAGAATTTACATGTATAATTACGCCGTCCTGATCGAGATATACCTACAGAATTGTTAATGCAGTGAAAATCAAGATAAATGAACAGTTTTATTTGTTGAAATTTATGTATTTGTTCTTGACCAACTTGTTTTCTTATCTATCTATACAAAAAGGAAATAACAATAAGGAAGGCATTTTTGCTGCCCAAAGTTATCCTTAAACACCTATCTTCGCTGAGTGTAGTTTTATAGCGCTCTTAGGATGTTTATATTTAGTGCCACTTAACAAAAGTGGTATAATAAAACTGGTTTGACGTGTTTTCGGACTCATCGGTCACAAACATCTAATCTGTGGACGGGACTAATCTTCCTTTTCATTCTTGGGTCCAATCTTTCTTTATTTATCTTCTAGAGTGGACGAGCAAACCCACTTCATTCGTTAATTCCGCCACAGAGATAATGTTAAAGTGTTCACATTACGTCTACTGAAAAGTAAATAAAAATCCTGCAGATTTAATTCACCGCTGCATCTGCCAGGCTAAGAACAACTTCTTGTTATTATTCTAAAACAATATTATCCTTATTCCGAGCAGGGAGACAAGAGACAGGAAGCTAGTGACACAAAGAGCGTTGTACCAGGAGCACAGAACGTGCTAGGAAACGTTAACTGAGACAAACAAGCTCATTACCCGTGCGGTCGACCGACAGGGGTGCGGCGCGCGACTCATCAGATTGGCTGTGCTGCTACTATCTGTAAAGATTTATGTGTCCCTGGTACACACTTGGAATTATTCATACCTGTGTTTTGCGTGTTTGAATATCGTTTGTTTGACTCTCCTCAGCTCCGTTAAAGGTTAAATAAATATCGTCTTCGCTATAACGTGTTTTCTATTGTGCGAAAACGATTTCCCTAAATATAACAATTATTTGCAATGTTGGAACGGAATAAGATATAAAAGTTTACGAAACCGAAAAAAGATGGGGATTGGGGTGGAGATCATTTGCTTTTTGTCTGTCGCACTCTGTCAATGTACAAAGGAAACAATATTCGTAAAATTTACGCGAAAATTCGCGGTATTGTTCAACTCCCCAATACGGATCGGATGCAGATATCAAAATACAACAGAAAATCAACTCCAAATTAACATTGGTCTTATTGTACGTAGTGATAATTTACGCACCGCGTTTTGGATTGAATATACGGTTCACAATATTTAGTATTGTTGAATTCTAAACAAAAGCCTGTCGGGATGTTTCAATATCATTCAAAAGCCGTTAGCATTCGTTGTCTATTTGTTGCGTCTGTAATTTCACGAACTTAAAAATAATACAAACGAGACGTTTTCATCGCGGTCAACATCCTTAAATTGTTTGTCGTCATTATTGTGGTTTGAATTTTTCCCGGTAAAAGGCACAAAGAATGGAAAATTACACATTTAATTTTTGTTTACATCCTTTGTAAAGGACATCTCGTACTCAAGCCATCCCTTGACGCAATGTCGTTGATTTACTGTTTCGTTTCCACTTGGTGAACTCTCAAAAAACGAACCAAGGATGTTGTTTGATAGCAATCATGCTATTTTGTGAACACAAAGAACTCATTTTGTCCTTTACAAAGTAACTTCGGCGACCTACAGCGTTGATCTGTGATTTCTTGAGCCCATTCTCTGAAGTGTGGTAATAAAGGTCTTTATGACTTAATATGAGATTTGGTATAATTATTTTGAACATCTTTATTTACGTAAGAAATGTGGAATTTTTACGTCATCGCTCAAGTATGTTTATTTGAGGTAACAAACCACCGATCAGTCTTCGGTAAGAACATATCATGTTAGTCTTTCAGGAATAAAATTTGAAATGTCTGGCATTATATCTGAAATATATAGACCTAATAGAAGCAGACGTGAGACACACGAGATCCAAGAATCTGTACATTTTTATTTCAAATGTGCGTCTAAACTTCTTTAAAGGAATTGTGTGGATAATTATGACCATATCTTGCTGAAACACGCTGTATATTGATTTCTTCATTTTCTATGAAAGACAAAGATGAGAATTCAGATTCCAAGTCATTAAAATAAGCGTAGGTATTTTTTTTAACCCTCTATACATAATTATCCGAAGAAAACCTGAGCATAAGCTTTTCTTCGAATTCATTCTTAAAAGTCATAAAGTGGAAAATTATCTCTATGAAGTATGACGTCTGTTTTGTTTCCAAGTATTAATTTACCTACATGTGGCATTGATAAACAAAACAGCTTTCCGATGAAATAAAAAAAAATATATATGACAGTTTCAGAGCATGGTATTGTTCAAAATACTTTAGCACAATAATATTACACCAAATGCAAAAGCTTTAATATAATTATTTACGAAAATAGCGTAATGAGTGATGAAATAAAGTAAATGGCATTGCGTTCAGCCTATAGAGCTTGTAAAAATAAATATAATAATTAATTTTATTTTAAACGTTTCACCATTTACAGCGAACCATATTTATACATACTTTTGAAATATAGTTTACCTTGCACGTCAACGCCATTTTTATCCTGATAAGGAAGTTAAAATATTACTTTCTCTTTACCCCAGGAGTGTGTAGCTGTACGGCTTATACACTCGAGAGCAATGAATCCGGGTCACTTGAAGAATCCTAAAAATCTCGGAAACTAAAAATGCTAGGTTAATGCAATAAATTGTATTTAATAGACAATGTAATACTCCTTAAATGAAGTTATTAAAACTTCTTAGTTATTGTAAAGTTATATCATAAAAAAATCAAATTTGAAAAAGGGCCACTTTCGAAGATGGAACTACGAAATTACAGCATTTGGTTTTGCTTTTGTTTGTAATCTGTCATTTATGTGGGTACATAAACCATGTTGATAGTGCTCTATATTCATTATTCAAGCTGAAATTATGTCGCTTACGCCTGAAGAATGCACCAGAATACTTACAATGCTGGAAACCGGCCGGAGTCAGCGCGATACAGCCAGGACTGTCGGTGTGTCGCTGTCAACAGTACAAAGAGTTCTCCGACGTTACGAAGAAACTGGTTCTAACCTACGCAGACCAGGAACGGGCAGAACCAGGTGTACCACAGCACGAGAAGACCGATACTTGGTGAACACCATGCTTCGAAATCGCTTTCTCACAGGAACTGAACTCACAAATCAGTTTCGACGCCTCGGAGGAAGTAACCCAAGTGCATGGACAGTAAGACGTCGGCTTGCTGAATCTAACTTAAACCCCTTAGACCTGCAAACGGCCCTAAACTGGAGCGTGGGCATCGTATTTCAAGACTAAGATATGCCCAGAGCCACGTAAATTGGAGTATTGAAGATTGGTCAAAAGTTATGTTCTCCGACGAATCAAAATTTATGCTCTACAAGCACGATGGAAGACACAGAGTGTATCGAAGACCAGGGGAAAGATTCAAGCAAGCATGCATCGAAGAAAAAGTAGCCTACGGTGGTGGGTCTGTACTTGTGTGGGCCGGAATTTCTTCTGAAAGTCGCACAGAGCTGGTGATCATAGAAAACGGCTCTTTAACTAGCGTAAGATATGTGGAAGAAATCCTCAATGATCACGTTGGTCCATTTATGGTAAATTTAGGTGAGGATGCTATATTTATGCATGACAATGCCCGACCTCATACAGGTAGGATTGTGAATGACTACCTTCAAGAGATGAACATTACTCGTATGGAGTGGCCAGCGCGCAGCCCGGATATCAACCCGATCGAGCATGCTTGGGACGAGCTAGGCAGATGCGTAAAACAACGAAACCCTCCCCCAATCACGCTTCGTGAGCTCAAAATTGCTCTCACAGAGGAATGGGAGAATATTCCCCAAAATCGTATAAGGAACTTGGTGTACAGCATGCCAAACCGCGTAAACGCAGTAATGGAAGCACGAGGAGGCAATACGAAGTATTAAAATTCAAGAAAATCGTAATAAAGTTCAAAAATTTCATGTTTCCTATTTTTGTTTTAAGGAGAGATCAGCAGTTTTTTTTCTTTATGTAATTTTGTGTTAATAAAATGTATGGTGACTCATATTTTTTTTACTTTCATTTAAGGAGTATTACATTGTCTATTAAATACAATTTATTGCATTAACCTATCATTTTTAGTTTCCGAGATTTTTAACATTCTTTAAGTGACCCGGATTCATTGCTCTCGAGTGTAGTATAGGTACCAAAATAGAATGATTAATTATTTTATGTAAGCACATTACTTTGTAATTAGTCTCTCATCAATCGGAATAAATCATACCTTTCTGTTCTATGCGTTCTTTATTCACAGTTTTGCATATTATAAGCATTAAACACTGATGAGACAGAAACAGTTAAATATTTATTTCTTAATTTTCATGATTGCACCTACCACTGTTGGTCTCTGCATCACCCAAAGTTTAAACTGGTAGAAAATGCAATGTACATAAATGTACAGAAGCGGACTTAATAACATAGCATTGAGTCCGCTTCTGTACATTTATGTGCTTGAAGTATAAAATAAATAAATAACGGTTATTAATTCTGATGTTCTGTGAAGACCAAAATGCAAAAGAAAAGTAAAACATTGCACTCTACCTTTATGTTAAATCGCAGAACCAGAAATACAGGATAAGCTTATATGAAGACTACAACGCTAGCGCTCGGCGACAATTAGTCGAGATATTCCAAGCACAGCATTCCGCACGCTTCGTCCCGGGCAGAAACATTTGAATAGTTTCTCAAATAGGTAAATTTCACGTAGTTTATTGTGTTTGAGCTGTCGGACGGTCTTGAACAATTGTCATTCTAGCGTACGGTACGCCCCGCTACACGTTTGTGCAATTGCGAATTCCGACGGCAGTGAGGTAATATCAATATGTCGAGGGGTCGACTACACGAAACTTGCTGGGAATATTCACTATCCCGTCACTTTTAGCCGAACCCTCCGCGAACAATGTATTACTCACATACACTTAAACGCGACTGTGAATAAATTGAATTCTGTTTTGTTTTTAGAGGCACGTCTCTAGATCGTTGAACGTTAGTGGAATAGTCATGTAAATAAGACACATACTGTATGCTGTTGATGACTAATTAATAGTTAGTTCAATCATGAAGGAGTTAAGTAAATATTTCTATCTAGAATATTTCAGAATACCTTAATTCAAATTGGGAACTATATCGTGTAGGTTTCACCGTATTACGAAATAACTTCAAAGGATTATTAGAACTTAAATTTACTGAGATCAACGTAAAATTATTAAGACATACCTAATAAATTAAACTACCTACGCAACTCGAACACTGAACACCAATTAAACCCTCCTACAAATACACAACAAGTCAAAATAATATTGATGTTGTACCACAACATGTCTTCAACCTACAACTTTCGAGACAGCCCTCACATAGTTGATTAATTACACGGTTTTACGTGTTCCATTGTACCGAAGGCTGGTACACAAGGAGGCTGTACCTTCAGCCAGAGGCAGATTAAAACGAAGGGGAACCCATTGCAATTGCGGCGTAATTCCAAATTCCACTTGGTGCGAACGGCGACACATAGCGCTGAGGTCTTACGTCAGCTGACATATACGTACAGCTATTAAGTCTAAAGCCACGTAATTTGGTGGATGCACCTGCCCGTATTTTCACGGTGCCGCTGTTACACTAGATTCGGAGCTAAGCAGTGAATTATTCTGACGTCGGCGTCGACTGTATTTTGATTTAGTTCTGTCGAGTGATTCGATTAGTGCTTTTTGAAGTAGTCGTGGATTCTCCGTTGGAGGTTGTTGTAAGGATTACTGGAGGTGTTTTCGGGTTGTGTTTTGCTTCCTTGGTATGTGGGTCAGTACGCTTTGACGTTTTGTCTGGTGCGTGTCTCCGGTATTTTATTCCGAGTTTGAATTTCAATTTATTGTTTTGAATTTGTATCTATAGCAGTGATCGTTATAGTCACGTTATAGTGATAGTGTATCTCTGATAATTTACATTCCATCGCCACCTAATCAGCTATCTACCTAAGGCAAATGTATTCTAAGTTGATTTTTGAGTGACCATTTGTAAGAAAAAGGTCCTAATGAGTTTTTGGTTGCAATGGAATTTGAACTTTGTTAAATATTAAGTACAGTTTGTTATTCCATAACTTGAAAATTGTCTCAAATTCTTAATTCAAATATAAATAAGTTCACAACATAGTTAACACATTAATGTAGTCATCCCATCTGTTATTCTATGGCTTGGCGAACTCAGATTCTCCAAAATAAAACACAGTGCACATTATTTACGAAAATTCCATTGAAAACATCAACATAATTGTCTTCGAAACGTACTCCCATTAACCGTACTAAACCAAACTCGCATGGAAGCCTTCGAAACAGACAAAGCATCGCTCACATGCTCATCGATGCGCGATATTTGCTACGCATTGGATTCATGGCGTCCGTCTGCCAGAAATTTTTGTCATACGTGTTACTAAGAACGTACAGTTAGCAATATCAGGGAGTATCGGTGTGTGAAATTGCATGCCGGTCCGTCGGGCGAACGATGCTTGAGTGACTATTGAATTGGTTAAGTCGCCAGCCAGACGCATGTGGACGGATTAAATGTTGATGATTCTCTGGTATTACCGACATTGTGATCGATTTTGATGCTGTAGTAATAGTCTCTAGTCTGTCAAGTACACTTTGAATCTCACTCACATGCGGTTCGGAATCGCATTCATTTATTATACTTTAGGCTTCGTTCTCGATATAAGATTTACATTGCAGCTTCCTCACGCCAGTCGACAACCAAACGCATATTTAGAGCTGAAAGCAAAAACTAAACGCACAAGTGTAACTATTTCCGTTCTGTAGATAATCTGTCATTCTTTACGTTTGCGCGGCAACCAGTACGCGGTGATTCCTCAACAATATTAATTAAAGTGTTTAAAACTAGTTTAAAGTGTGTTTAAAGTTGGCATTAGGTATCATGCCGAAACGAAAACATGGAAAAGAATATTATCTTCAAAAAATCCGAAGATTAGAAAAGAAAATGAAACGATACCGCACCGATTCATCAGAGTCGTCCATTTTTTCTTCACCAGGTAAAACAATTGAACAGTAAAACTTGTTTCAAATGGCTTAAATACGTTATGTATTGTACCACGCGGGTAATGTACGAGATACATTGACGCGAACAAATAATTCGGGGCGTTTACGAGATAAACGCACGAGTTTGTTTTTTTTCATTTACCTAATGGTGTAATCCGAGAGGTTACGCTTAGGTATGAATATTATGGTACAATAACGGGGTCAATTCTACCTTTTGCAGGCCGAAAAAATGATGAAGACATTGAATTAATAAATGACTGTGTCGAACTACCGGTTCACATAGAAGCAAACCCGGATAACACAAATACAGCCATGACTGTAACTGATGCTCCACCTGAGCCCGACCCTGCACCTGAGCCTGACCCTGCACCTGAACTAGACACTGAGTCTACTCTATCCCCAGAAGTGCTGGAAGCATTAGGGGATTTAATGTCAGAAAAACCCAAACATGGCCCAGCACTTAACAAGGATTTAGCCCGTATTTGGAATACCATTTTGAAGAATGGACTCCCAAGGGAAAATAAGCTGAAACTGGAGAAGAATGTACCAGAAAACTGTTGTCTGCTTAAAGCCCCTATGCTCAATCCAGAAATTATTGCTACAGTGAATGATACAATAATTAACCGTGATAAAAAGATAGAATCAGAACAAAACCAGTTAGGAATGGGACTCACCATATTAGGTGATGCATTATCGATGTTAATCAACAACAACAATATCGATAGGCTTAAACTAATCTCTCAGCTCAGTGACGCTGCAAGGATCTTAACAGACTTACACTTTATACAAACAAAATCTCGTAAAAACCTTATTTTCCCTGTCCTGGACAAAAAATTCTTAGATATTGTCAAAGAAGTAGAAAGAGATGATTACCTTTATGGTAACAACCTATCGGAAAAGATAAAGATCTTACAAGCTTGCCAAAGAACAGGCCAATCTATAAAAAAGCCAACTACTTTTACCACAACCCGTCAGGGAAACTTGAGTGGTCCACCTCGTTACAACCAACAGAGGACAAATCTGAGGCCGGGACACAAAAAACCATTGTCCTCTTACCAAGCAAGGAAATATCAACCAGCACAACAATACAATCAGTACCAGCCACAGCACGCTGTGAGGAAGCCCAAAGCCCCACCACCACAGGACAAGGCTCGTGCTCGACACTAGAGGTTAGTCATGCTGGAAGATTAAATTATTTCTTACCTTGTTGGCAAAGGATCTGTGATGATGTTTCAATATTGAATCATATCAATGGATACTCTATACCTTTTACTGACACACCTTATCAGTCACAATTTCAACAGTCGTTACAAAATGATGTTTTAAATGATCCTAATATGCATACAGCCATTAATAATTTACTGGAATTAGGTGCAATTTCTCCTTGTAAACCATGTAAAGAACAATTCATATCTAAAGTGTTCTTGATTGAAAAACCAAATGGTAGCAAAAGATTTATCCTAAACCTTAAGCCTCTTAACAAATTTGTTAACACATGCCATTTTAAAATGGAAGATCACAGAACTGCAGTAGCTCTAATTTCTCCAGGAGAATTTATGGCAAAAATTGATTTAAAAGAAGCCTATTTATTGGTAAATATTAATCCAGCTCACAGGAAGTATTTACGGTTTCAGTATGATCAATTGTATGAATTTAATGCACTCCCATATGGCTTGTGTTCTGCACCTTATGTGTTCTCTAAGATTATGAGAGTGGTGGTTACACATTTAAGATCAAAAGGTCACAAATCAGTACAATATCTCGATGATCTCTTGTGCATTGGTTCGGATTATAAAACATGTTTGAAAAATATTAATGAAACAATTGCTCTTTTAAAATGTCTTGGGTTTGTTATTAATTATGAAAAAAGCATAATTAGACCATCACAGTCCTGTCAATTCTTAGGTTTTGTATTTGATACAAAAACAATGACGCTAACTTTACCCACTGACAAAAAATTAACTATTCAAAAATCCATTGAAAAATACTTGAAAAAACAGAGTTGTAGTATAAGAGACCTGGCTCAGTTAATAGGAACATTGACTGCCGCATGCCCGGCAAGTAAATATGGTTGGCTTTACACAAAACTATTAGAACACCATAAATATCATAGTTTAGTTAAAAGTAAAGGCAATTATGATACAAAGATTATCATTCACCCAGATATTAAACTAGACCTACAGTGGTGGGCTAATAATATCAATAGTTTACACAAAAGTATAGCATACTCAAAATATGATTTGGAAATATTTACAGATGCGTCAAGAAGTGGGTGGGGGGCTGTTTGTAATGATAATAGAGTTCATGGGTTCTGGAAAGAGACTGAAAAATTATATCACATAAATTATCTAGAACTACTTGCCATATTTTTAGCCCTAAAAATGTTTGTTAAAAATAAACAATATTTACATATATTGTTGCGTGTTGATAACAAGACTGCCATATCATATATTAACCGAATGGGAGGTATTCAGTACCCACATTTAAATAGTTTAGCCAGAAGTATATGGCAATGGTGTGAAGCTAGACAAATTTGGCTCTTTGCTTCTTACATAAAATCAAGAGATAACAAAGAAGCAGATGAAGAATCACGTAGAGTCAATCCTGACATAGAGTGGGAACTGAATACCTCCACATTCCAGTACATTGTGACTCAGTTTGGCCAACCTGACATTGATCTTTTTGCCTCAAGAATCAATGCTAAATGTGAATCTTACATTTCCTGGAAACCGGACCCAGATGCATCGAATATAGATGCTTTTACTGTGTCTTGGACGAACTATTTTTTCTACGCCTTTCCCCCATTTAGTCTTTTATTAAGGTGTTTGCAAAAAATTAAGAATGATAAAGCGACAGGCATTATGGTCATGCCATATTGGCCCTCACAAGCCTGGTATCCATCAATGCAAGGTATGTTAGTCTCAAAACTGTTAATCTTCAAACCCAATAAACAATTATTGCATTCCTCTTTCAGAGAGAATCACCCCCTACATCTCCACCTTACACTAATGGTCGGGATATTATCAGGAAAGCATGGCTAAGTCGAGCCATCCCCCCATCAGCAATAGAGATTATGTTAAGTTCACTTTCAAATAATACCTTAAAACAATACAATGTCACCTATAAAATCTGGTGGGCCTTTTGTCAAAAACAAAGTGTAGATCCATTTACACCATCTATACCAATTATTATGTATTTTTTAACCGAGCAATTCAACTTAGGAGCCTCATATGGGTCTATAAACTCACACAAGTCAGCTCTTGCTGTAATAATAGGCTCAAAAATTGGTGGTGATGACCGCATCAAGAGGCTACTAAAAGGTTTCTATAAAATGAAACCACCTGGGGCCAAGTATCAAACTACTTGGGACCCGAGTAAAGTCCTAAAGGTCCTAAAAACTTGGACTCCAAATAATTCTTTAAATTTTGAAAAGTTGTCCAAAAAATTGGTAATGTTATTAGCGCTAAGCACAGCTCAAAGAGCACAGACTTTGTCTCTAATTAAATTACCTAACATCACAGTAAATCATGCTGGTGTACACATTGCTATTACAGATACTATTAAAACATCTGGTCCCGGTCGCAGCCAACCTAACCTCTTTTTACCTCTCTTTGAAAAGTTCGAAATTTGTCCAGCCAGTACATTATGTGATTACATTGACTATACTCAGGACATTAGGGGAAATAATATTCACTTAATACTTTCATTGAATAAGCCCCACAGACCAATTTCTCCCTCTACCATTAGTAGATGGATAAAAAATACGCTATCTGTTTGCGGCATAGATATTAGTATTTTTTCAGGACATAGTACTAGACATGCCTCGACATCCACTGCTAACGCTAAGGGAGTGTCATTAGATGTAATAAGACAAACAGCTGGTTGGACAAATAGCTCTTCAACTTTTGCTAGATTTTACAATAGACCGATTATTGTGAATAATTCAAGCGAATTTGCTCATGCTGTGCTTAATGCTGAACAAAATACATGATTATTATTAATGTTAACTATAATTATTACGTGCCATAGTAATTATAAAAATAAATTAGAAAATAAGTCCAATATTAAGATTAATAATTTGATTGTTATCCATCATTGTAATTTGATTTAAACTTATTTACAAATTGAAAAATAAGTCTAATATTAAGATAAACGAGGCTTTTTATCTATTAATGCCATTTTTAGTATATCATATGTGTCTAAAAAAAAAAAAAAAAATAAAAGATTTTAATTTCTTATTGAAATACTATTTATTTAAAAATTTCATGTTTGGAATCTCAATTTTTCCAATAGACTCTTAACATCTGCAATGTAAATCTTATATCGAGAACGAAGCCTAAAGTATAATAAGTGATCAAACGAACTTACCTGTTGTGAAGTTCGATCATTATTATACGAAGGGCTTCGTTCGAAGATATAAGGACCCTCCCTACCCATCCCCTGAAAAATTGGGATTCTCCTAGCTTACTCTAAAATAATGACAGATTATCTACAGAACGGAAATAGTTACACTTGTGCGTTTAGTTTTTGCTTTCAGCTCTAAATATGCGTTTGGTTGTCGACTGGCGTGAGGAAGCTGCAATGTAAATCTTATATCTTCGAACGAAGCCCTTCGTATAATAATGATCGAACTTCACAACAGGTAAGTTCGTTTGATCACTTATTATTAAAACATAATATTGCTACTTCAAACCATGACCCCGTTCGAATTTCAAAGTGACTTGAAACGCAACTCCATGCACCGTTTAAATTTCGAATTGATAGTTATTTTAATCTTCTAGGATTCACTTAATTTCACTTCAACCTGTTTTCACATCATGGCGATGGCAGAATAGTTGACATCGGCTCAGTTTCCAAAAGAAAATCCTACACTTGTTATCTGTGTCAATTTTGTGTTTATTATGACGGTAAAATACATCAGAGGGCAATTCTCGTAATTTGAAGAACGTTCACAGTCACAGATCTCAGTCTCAATCTGTCAAAAAATACCTCGTAAAAAGTTTTTAACATTAAAGTTTTTGACATTGCCGGTCGCTGAGATGAGATTGCGATTACATTTTGAACGTATTTAATTACGGGAATTGGTCCTCAGTTATTTTCTAGTATACTCCTGCTGGTGTTGCCTTTAATAAATAACAAGATCATTTGTGGAATATTACTTTTTATTCAAATATTTAAATTACGTTTTGCCTACAACGCAGCAAAATAATACTTCAGTTTAATATGAAAAATACTCGCGGTCACTAATTGCCTATGCCAGCTTTCTGAAAATCAGGCGGTGCAACTTGAAACTGCAATTATGATAGCAAAGTAAAACTTTCGGTTAGTGCAAATTAAAAGAAAATATTAATTCGTTATTAATTTATTCAGCTGGTAACATTTTTAAAATTGCAGATATAAAAGTAGAAATTTTACATAGGGTGATAAAATGGGCGGTCTTATGGATAAAACGCGATAGGTATTTTAAAGAAAACCTTTCATTTCGTTGTTCCATAAAGAAGGTATACTGTGCCCTCCAAAAGTTAGTTGACATTTTTCTACTTTAGCTGTGCACTTTTCCCAATTTATGTTACCTACGTTTCTCTGAACATGACAAACACAGTCACCGAAGTGATTCCATTATTCCGTCAGTACATTTATTTTCTTTTGCCATTTTTTATTTCGAAACACGAAAACAAATGAGCAGCGCATTGTGTTTGAAAATAGAACAAGCTCAAAATGTTCGGAACAGGAACAAAGAAAAACAGTTGCACTGCGAAGTAGGACTGCCTATCGAGGTAGGAATACGAAGACATCACGAGGGTATTTTATTAGGGTTCCGTACCCAAAGGGTACAAACGGGACCCTGTTACTAAGACTCCACTGTCCGTTTATCTGTCTGTCACCAGGCTGTATCGCATGAACCGTGATAGCTAGACAGTTGAAATTGTCACAGATGATGTATTTCTTTTGCTGCTATAACAACAAATATTAAAAACAGAATTAAATATATATTTAAGTGCTTCCATTCAAGAAACGTGTTTTTTTACCGTTTTTCGCTCGATACGTATTAATAACGGCAACAGTATATTCACTTTAAAAATAAATAATTAAAATAAAATAAACATTTAAGAGGAGCTCCCATACAACATACATAGGTACGTGATTTTTTTACCCTTCGTGCGCGAGTCCGACTCGCACTTGGCCGGTTTTATATATTTGTTTTCATTTAATTCTTTATTTATGTACTGCTGTAGGTCATCATCTGCCTAACCATTTCCCAACTATGTTGGGCTCGACTTCCAGTCTAACATATTTAATAATGGGACTTCGTTTATACTATGCAAAGGCCTATAACCTTCTTCTGTGTTGCGATAATATAATAGACGGACACTCGTACTCTCGTATAGCTTTGCCATTTGTTATTAAACTCTATGCAGCTAAAGAAGTTGAGAGGCGTCGTGGGACACCCGGTCGGAACGAATTCCTTCTGCTGTATTTTAATGATTAAATACATAGGCACAATGAGATAAATTAACAACGTTTGAGAATAAATGAATGAAAAACTGAAAAAGTGAAAAAATCGTGACGGTCAATATGATACACTTTTTTTGGATCTGTGGGTGTGCAGGGTATCATTGCATTAAGGAACTTCGTTCGAAAAAGTACAAACACGCAAAAAAGATGATAAAAAAAAGTCAGCCGGTATATTCATGTAATTTGTTATAATTTAATTGTGCGTTTTTGTGTTGCAGTATGTATTTTGTAAGCATTGAATAAATGTTTTTTCTATCGTCAGATAACTTTTATTCGAGGAATAAAATTGACGTTTGACAGTTTTATATCATGAAATAACTGTCAACATTTCAAAATTATTCCTTGAATAAAGTTATCAGGTGATTGAAAAATTTGCCCTTAATCATACGGCGAGTAAAGTCACCTTCATAGCAAAAGCTTAATTTAGTAAATGTGTCAAGCGCACAAGTCTTAATTAAGCACAAGCTCTGCACTAAAACTAGTCAATAAGGCGTCTGTAACTCGCGCGCCTTTGAGCGTGTGTGTGTCTTTGTTTGCCTCCCCTACTGTTAGGGCCTTGGTAGACATACTTCTTTAAGCATCAGCGATTTTGCGACTACATCATTCATTTTTGGTCGGATTATATCAGGTCATAGACATTGTAATTCTATTTTATGTTTCGTGGATTGAACTGAATGTGCCCAACTCAAAAAACACTAAGTAATGTCTGGTTAACTAACCCGGTTTTACTTGTTAGTGGCGCAACGCGTCATAAGAGTTAAAATGTTAATAACTTAAATCCGAGATACAAACTCTAGATTTATTCATTAAATCGCGTAAGTGGGCCTTAAATATATACGCATGTTTGAGGAATAGCTTCGATACTGTATCACGAGTGAGTGCGCCCGCCGTGGTATCAAAAATGTGCGTCTTTTGGTCACTTTTCTCTCAGTCATTGTATCGAATATCCAAAAAGCGACTAAATCCGAAAATCACTGCAATGGCATCTTGTTATGTATTTATTTAGTTAAAAGTAAAAAAAAAACAATAACACAACCAAACGAACACAAACAACAGCAGCAGCATCAGCTAGCATACAACTTACATCATTGTAGTGTTCATACGAAACCAAATATTATGTTGTCAGCAAAAAAGGACAAGTCTACAGATTATTATTATTTAAGCCTTTTATTTCCCAAATCTTTTAAAATTAATTACAATATTATCATAAAATAATCTAGTCTTCTTAATTAAAATTTGAATTATAATTCAATCATGCATTTAAAAAAACACTCGTAAATAAATAATAATTGATTTTATAAATTGAATAATATAATATTAATAACTCTTGTTCAATTAGTATTGGGTGCCCATTTAAGGGCGAAGGCCTCCTCCATCTTTCGCTATTCCTCTCTCTCTTGAGCCATTCTAGTCCAGGTGGGGCCGGTCGCGGCCATAATACGAGTATTATCGCACCACCGAACGCCTGGGTCTGCCTCGGGTGCGCGGTGCATCGCGAGGGTACCAATGGAGGACCCTCTCACTCCATCGTCCATCTGTGGCTCTGGCTATGTGTCCTGCCCATCGCCATTTCAACTTGCAAGCTAATTCCACAGCATCTATTATCTTAGTGCAAAGTCTACAGATATGCTTCATTAATTAGTCATTTGCTCCACTACTTTCGTCAACTGTTGCGGGCAATACTAGCTCGTGTGAGCACAGCTTTACTCGCTAACAACCCCGAATCGCAAAGGGAGACTTAGCACGGATTGCGATTCGTGTCTCGTGACTTCATTCTTTTTTGCCGTGCCACCTTTGTCTGTTTTCGTGAAAACGACTTTATCACGTGTTACAGCGCTTGTTTTGTTATTGAAAGATCACGTAACGTACGTACTTGGTAGGTAATCGTTTTCGTTTCGATCACGTTGCCTTTGAATCGGTTTTATGAGTCTATTGCGTTTATGGTGATTGATTTGGTTCCAAAATGCAGTTTGATGAGGCCAAAAACCTACTTAAAATGTGTCGAATCGAAAATATTTTGACGGCGCAGCCCCAGACAGACAGCGCAGACCTTTACTAGAAGTGGTCTTCGTATTCGCAAGGGGCAAGGTTCGGCAACTTAAATATTTATTAATTTAGAATAATACCAACAATACTAGGTATCACTTACAATTCAAATGAATTAACATCTAAAATGGCATATTATGAGTAACCAAGCAAATAACTGGTATGAATGACATTGGGCATATGTAATGTGTCTAGGAGACCTAAATCTAGAACACTACAAAACAAACCAAATTATCATCAAGATTCTGTTAGAATATTCCTCTTATTCGAGCTTTTCGGTGATTCTAGTAACTTCTTAACAGAACGAGGCGGCGCCACTTGCTTCGCCGTCTTATTTATGGATGTTTACTTACTGAACAAGTGAACATCTTGTTGCCCCTGTCGCTGACGCGTGACGCACACTCAGGGCTGATTTTTCCAACGTCAGATAATTTCATCAGAGGAATATATTTGAATTTTTGACAGTCCTTCCATACAAAAACTGTCAAACGTCAATTTTATTCCACGAATAAAAAAAATCTGTCAATTGAAAAATCAGCCCTTAGTGTGCCTCTTTTCAGTTCAGCGCACAAAAACCATAAACTCATAATAACGGAACACAAACCACAAAGCAGCTACTTTATTTTCAAGTTAAACTATTACTTATTTCATATTCATAGCTCGTACATAAACTTATTTTCAAAGGAAAAAACCTTGATAGAACTTTCTATAAACTGGCCTTAGTGGCCGCTACAGAAACTTGGCTTATCTTAACTATAGTTTAAAACCGGTCTCGCATCTTTTATTTTTAATCCCCGGGCAAACGCTATCCGAGTTAAAATTACTTTGTTCTTAAGCAAAGATCGAATATCAGCGCTCATTTTTCAATACTTTATAATGGTTCAGCTCGGAACTTTGGTAATTAGACGTCTACTTAAACTTCGTTTTTGTAGACGTGTTAGGTTTAATCGAATTTGGATGAGAGTTTGCGATTATTTTATTTAGGGACGGGAAGTTGGTTGTGTTTTATGTTAAAAATAAGTGTTTTTCATGGTGTAAAACTCGATTATTTATCAGCGCTTGTCCTAATTATTTGAGGTCGCTGCAATATTTTTTTTTGTACGATTATCTTTTATTATATTTTCAACTAGCTGATCCGATAGAAACTGTCTTGTTCAAACAATAGTTTATACAAAAATTCCATAGAAAGAAGGACATTCTGTTTTTCCAATTTTCCGGAAATTTTTCTTTTCCTTAAAACCTTATTCGGATCCCTACGAACATTTTAATACGAAAAATAGACAAATGGGTCGCGCCGTCCTAATGTGATGCACTCAACAACGAGCAGCATTTCATTTTTATTTATATATAAGCTTATTTTTATACTTAAACTAAGAAACCCAATTTTTTGGGAAACCTTCACGCATAACATTACCTAAGGAGGTACCTAACCAAATGCAGGTGTACCTACATGTCATTTTCTCAATAAAACACCCTGATACTACACACAGACCGCAAGAAACTTACCGTTTTTTCCAACCAAGAGCTCTACGGAACACTAAAAGTGTTTTAATAAACACAGCAACAACTTTAAATTGGTTTTCCGACGCTTTGACGAACCAGCGCGAGTTTTATTCTCCAGAAGCTGCGACTGGCAACTATTTAACATTGGCTCCTGCACTTACGATGTAGATTGCACTATCTACATTGATGTAGCATTATAACTTTTACTTGGACAGAGGAAAATATTAATTTATACAAAGTATGTACCAGGTAGAAAATAAAAAAAAATTATAGGAGTGTAGACCAAGATACAGTCAAATAAATTAATTGTTTACATGTTTATTAAGAAATCTTAAATACAATCTAACACTAATCTATAAATATTATATAGATTCAATCTGCCTAGCCTTTTCCCAACTATGTTGGGGTCAGCTTCCAGTCTAACCGGATGCAGCTGAATACCAATTTATTCAAATTAGGCTGAGAATTAGCACTTTTTGAACGTCACAATTACTAAAGACAGTCCCCCAAAACGCCCGCTCTTCAAATCTCATTTTTCTTATGTATGAATGAATGATATATTTATTTGCAAGAATATAGGTAGCATAAGTTCTTAAGATCTCTGGGTTTCACTATATTCGGCATTTCTGCCGTGCAAATATTTAGATTTTACATCTTGGTTATACTTATCGCATGCGGTACACATTTAGTAATTATCAATAACATAAAAATAATTTCATAATTTAAATTTGGATTACAATGCAATTAATAAAATTAAATTAAATACAATTCTAGTCATTTCAAATAATAATTTATAATAAAAATAGAGATCAATAATAATGATGTCATGTCAAAAAAAAAAAAAAAAATGTTTTAATATTATTTAAGTAATGTAAATATGTAGATGTCATAATAATTTATCTATATATATAAAATTCAAAGTCCTGACTGACTGACTGACTGACTGACTGAGACATCAACGCACAGCCTAAACCGCTGGTCCTAGAGACATGAAATTTGGAGGGTGTATTCTTCGTGAAGAGTAGGTATCCACTAAGAAAGGGTTTTTCGAAATTCCACCCCTAAGAGGGTGAAATGGGGGGATTTTGTTTGTATGAAAAATCTTATTCCTTGAGTTAATAAACTTGAAACTTGGCACAAATACTTATCTAAGTAAATTATGAAGTTGGGCATTTTTTGTTTTTATAAACTACCCCCTAAAAGGGGATTGGGGGGTTTCAAAGTTTGTATGGAAGAATTTTAGCGCGCGGTCCGATTTAATCGAAACTCAGTATTTATACCTAAAATTGAAAGGAAAGAATAATGTGTATCAGGGTTTTTCGAAAATTTACCCCTGACGGCCTGAAAAGGGGTAGTCAATTTTACAGGGGAGGATTTTACAGCGTGGCTTGATTAACTCGAAAATTGGTATAAATCATCTTTGAGTCAAGTTATGAACACATCCCAAATGATTTTTCAAAATTCCACCCCTGTGGGGGTGTAAAGCGGGGATACAGTTTATATGAAAAATCTTATTCGTTACGTTAATAATCTTGAAAATTAGCGTGAAGACTCGCCTAAGTAAGCAATAAAGTTTATCATTATTAGTTTTTCAAAACTACCCGTCAAAAGGGATATAGGGGTGTTAAAGTTTGTGTGGAAGAATTTGAACGCGCGGTCCGATTAACTCGAAACTCAGTGTGTGTACTTAAGACTAAAAATAAATAATAACACGTATGAGAGTTTTTCGAAAATCTACCCCTAACGGGGTATAAAGGGGTAGTCAATTTTACAGGGGAGGATTATAATAAGTGGCTTGATTTATTATAAAATTGGTATAAATAATCTTTGAGTCAGTTATGAATTTTTTAAAATTCCACCCCTGTGGGGGTGAAAAGCGGGGATACAGTTTATATGAAAAATCTTATTAATTTAGTTAATAAACTTGAAACTTGGCAACAATACTTGCCTAAGTAAGTAATAAAGTTTATCATTATAAGTTTTTCAAACTACCCCTCAAAGGGGGATATAGGGGTGTTGAAGTTTGTGTGGAAGAAATTGAATGCGCGGTTCGATTAACTCGAAACTCAGTATTGATGCTTTCGACAGAAAATAAGTAATAAGTATGTAAAGTTGTCGAAAATTTACCCCTGACGCAAAAGGGGTAATTCGGTTTTTAGGGGAGGTTTTGAACTTGAAACTGTATCTTAAATTTTCAAGCCTAAACCACTGAACTTCTGATTTGGCAAAGAGATAGATGGCATCCTGGGGAAGCACATACTTTTTATCCTGGTAGCACGTTCCCGTGGGATAACTTCCGACATCCACGCGGGCGAAGCCGCGGGCAGAAGCTAGTAATAAATAAGTTTTACATTTTATACTCAAAATATTCATTGATGGAATAAAAACATGTCTCACACAACCAGCTACATAGCTTTCCATTGAATTCCAAATCTGTAGCACTTCTAAATCTTTCGGGTAAGTGGTTATATATTTTCACCGTCATGGTATAACAATTTTTGTTACATAGTTTAAGTCTATTACGTGGGACTACTAGTTGTTTTTGTACTATTTTCCTCTTTGACATAGCCTTTTCATCTTTTTCAAAAAGCGAGTAGTGGTTTCTTACAAATTTGCAGGTTTCAAATACATATAAAGACGGGAGGGTAAGCAGCTTTTGCTTAATAAATACAGGTTTACAAGAGTCTGTCCACTTAAGATTGAAAATTGACCTTACATACTTCTTTTGGGCTATGAATGCCCTTTGGGCATCTGTTGAATTCCCCCATACAGTTATCCCATACCTTAAAACAGAACAAACATGGCTATGGTATACCAATAAGGCTGTTTGAATGTCTGTTAAATTTTTGATCCTCCTAAGTGCAAATACGAATTTGTTTATTTTTTTACATACATTATCTACTTGAGGTTTCCAATTGCAATGTCTGTCCATAACTACTCCTAAAAATTTGATAATATTAACTTCTATGTCATTATTATTGTATGTTAAACTTAATGTAATATGTATTATGTAAAGATGGTCACCCATCTACAGACCGACTGTGGCAAGCTTTGCTTAGCTTAAATATTATGTAGGTATACTTGTAAGTATACAAAGGAAAAAAAAGCGCCCATTGTTTATCGAAATTGACACTACGCCATTTTGCCGTGTTAAAGCCATTTCATAAAACTGTCAAAGAACGTCAGTTGTGATTTGAATATACGGACAATTTAAGATGGTCTTATGCTCGGTTCCTATAAACAAAAACGAATCGTTTTGCCTACGAACGGTAGCATTTTTTACCATCAAACTGGGCATATAAACAGATCAGTAGGCTAGTTTGACCTGTGATATCTTCTGCCATAGATTTGCATAGTAGACTAGGGTTTATCCAAAGCTATGAGGTCTTTGCTTCATTATTGGTAAAGATACAGGAGTCTTAATTTTAACCAATAACGGTCCGTAAATTATAGGAATCGGCCATTAGTCAATTTGATAAACAATGAACTTCCCTGACTTTAAATAAGGACCAACAAAGAGAAATACTACGGTCCAGGATTATTCATTTAATAATAAGAATGGTCATGTGGGTGTAATATACACCTCTGTCTAACCCTTCAGGATTAGAAACGGGGATTATGTAATGAGAATCTAACGTAAACTTAAGACGCTGCTCAAACGTAAAACGCTCAGTTTTTTGTCGCTCAGTATTAGTATTGGTACATATTAAAGCCAGAAAAAAAATTGAGTATATTGTCTAGTGTCAAAGAATTATTCAAAAATATTTCATAAACATAAAATTTAATATTGTTACATAATTCTTAATATTTATCTAGTTTATGTTATGATAATAAAGGGAATTCCGTCAACTAAAGGAATACCTTGAAAATATTCCACTGAGCCGTGCATTTATTATTTAATATAATTAAAACTGCAAAATTACTTGTATTTTGGTGGTCATCCGATTCAACTAACATCAAACGCTAATCGCAAATCGCAAAAGCGCATCGCTGCTGTTTCGAACAATATTTGCTGCCGCGATGCGCTACCTAAAAATTTGCTTATTCCCGCGCCTTAACGTTACCGGTATGAAACTTGAAAGAATATCAATCATTTATTTCCAGAAAATATAATCTGCGTTCGCGATTTAGTTGCCAAACATGTAAACAAATATGAGTTTTTGGAAAAATAACTTTAATTCCTACACTATAAAGTTCAGATTACGCTATGACTTCAAACATTTTTATAACTTTTAAATAGTGTTAGTCACTCTGAAATGAACTTAATGACTACTAAAATACAGTTGATATTTGTTTAACTTGAAATAATGATAATTAGAAACTTTTAAAATTAGATATTAGGTGTTACCAGTTGTAAAAGTTGGTGTTTTATTTTCAATTCATATTTTGCCTGGTTATGGCATGTTAATTACTTTTTTTTTTCATACTACTTGATCCATTTTTCTAGTAAAAATAGTGCTAAATACTATGTTAGCACCCATTTACGCATACAATAATTATATTAAAATATACACACCCTGGGTACACAGCTCCACTACCAACCTCACTGACTGGCTCATCTTTGACCTACATTATTCCACCTCAAGATAAAAAAAAGAAAAAGATTATCCCAAATTTAAAAAAGGACGATCGGTCCACTCCATTATATTTTGTTTATTCATATTTATTTGAGATCAATCAATCTTTGCTGGATACTCCGTGGGCCTTCAAGGAAGAATATAAATCTTTTGTAAAACTTTCCTCAGGATAGGTGTTATTCATGAGGTGTCAAACTGTTGATTGATCGCGTTGTTTGTGATACCGGGTGATGTTGTGGGCGGAGGCGATTATTGGAACACGACGATGGTTTGGAAGGTCATTAATTCATTAGTTATTGAGACAAAGAATTAATTCGAATTTGCTTAGCCTTTTCCCAACTATGTTAGGGTGCATCCAGTCTAATTGGATGCAGCTGAATAACAGTATCTTACATGAAGCGACTGCCTGTTTGACATCCACAACCCAGTTAGTCACGATATCCCTTGGCAGGACTGGTTGCCAGGCTTCTGGGCTTCTGACTACTCGTTACGCCTGTGAAAGATCTATGAATGACAGCCGGGGCGAATGGCTTAACGTTCTTTCCGAGGCATGGAGGGGTCTCAAAATGTAATGGACCCATCCACGTACCGACCGCGGCTAGCGTAGCTTAACCTTCCACGACGCGGGGGCTGTTATTCCTCTGCCATGTCCTTCTGAATGCGAATACAAGAAAGAAAATACAATTATACGCGAATATTATATACCACATGAAAAGAAAGTGTACAATCGGGAATTGCAAAACAAATCAAGTGGATTTTCTGATTAGGTAATTAAAATCTACGTGAACTTTTGTAGCAAAACTTGATCATACAAGATTCAAAATTCTATATTTGTTGTGTATGAAAAATGTAATGTACTAAACAACACGAAATCTTTATGAATACTTTTTTTCATTCATTTCCTGAATAAACAATCCATTACACAATGTTTTACACTGCAGTGGGAAAGTTGAGGGCATAAACTTTGAGCGCAATTAAGCCCAAGATATCCTAGTTTTGTAAGTCTTTCTTCACTTGAACCAAACACACTGAAATCGAATCAAGTAGGCACCTGGATACAAAGTATGTTTCAGCTTCAAATAAGTGTTATCTCGAGCCAAAAATGAAATATTAATAGGTCTTATTATTAGGCTTGCTCCAAACATTAAAACGAACCACCAAAATTTTTCATTTGTAATTTTTGCAAATCGGATCTTTGGGGATATTAAGAGTCCGTAATTGTTATAATAATTCGTTATTTGACAGACAAGATTTGTAGATCTATTATTATTTTGAAAGTAGGCAATCATGAAAAAAAATGTACATAGCAGTCAGCTACTGGTTTTTCAACACGAAAAGGTATTAAGAAAGGATATTTGGGTAGGTATACGTATAGTATTCCCCAAATGTCCTTTCTTTGGTATTATTCGTCCAGTCGTTAAGCTCCTTAAGTTCTGAGTTGAGCTACACGATTACTGACAAATGCGTGCACTGACTGGATAGGTCCACTCAAATCTGTATGGTTCTTTCCTTAAAAGACCATCTCGGGCATTAACCTGCATGGTCCTCATAGGAACTGATCAAGATTTTGTCTGGACTTTAAAATAGACTGTGACCTCCGAGTTTGCTTCGGTCTTTCTTCTCAGAGTAGTCAGTTAGGATAACTCATCTAGTTTTAAAACCCAATTTAATTTTAACGTGTAAAAGCGTTTTTTGAACCAATTGGTACAAATAAATATCATTTATATGAATGGGTACAAAATGCAGTCCAATTAAATAATAAGAATTGATTGAGACAGAAATAGAATCAATTTACCTTTTTTGTACCTTTGCTATTTTACAAAGCATTAAAACATTGTGTTGCTTACCTAATAAAATGCGAAAATTTACATCAAAACAGAGACATAACAGTCTAGACAGGTTTCAGTGAAGTTACACAATTTATAGTTAGATGACATCTGCCCTTGTTACGTGAGATTTCAAATTTGACTCAGGTAAATGTTAACTAAAGTTTATTTTTTATTTAAGCTAAGAGCAGCCAATCCAGAGTTTCATTCTCTAAATATCAAGGACGGTGTCAAGGCGTGAATACTAGATAATTAAGCATTATAAATATAAAACTATTCCAAAAGTCGATAGCAGTAGGTGGGTACTACTTACTGATATAATGAGAAAGTGGAGCAGGAGTTAAAGAATGGTACCCAAGGGACGGCAAAAGAAGACGAGGAAGACAATACACAAGGTGGGAAGACGAAATAAAATTGACAGCAGGACCAAACTGGAGAAGGGTTGCTCGAGACAGGCATCAGTGGAAATCTTTGGAGGAGGCCTTTGCCAACAGGTACGCCGAATTTAGAGACATTTTGTAGTCTTTTTTTTTACTGTTTTTATATTATGTATATTGAGGTTATGTGAACTTAAAAAGATGTATGGGTGATTCTAATGATGTTAATTCTGTAAAGCCTTATTTGTTACGGTATGGTATCATATTTTAATCAACATACGACCTGACACCTGACTTGCAAATTGCAAAAAACGTAAGTAAATTTATTTCATCGGTTACCTTAGCGCATCTTAAACATTGATAAAATTAATCAACCCACCGAACAGTAGGAACAAGAAAAGACTTATTTTTATATGACTGGGATGTCATGGCGACATGGTTGAGGTTTTCATCGGCGATCTGTCCACCGTTTTTACCGCATTATAATCTTTCAAACATGTTTGTACTCCCAGCAGTAGGCTGTGTGACGTCTGTCCGTCATTCGTGAACCGTTTTACATAAATAGTATAGATGGATGAGATGGCACGACCCTATTTGTAAACTCATGTCCAGTTGTGAACATTCGGGATTTTATGACGCTGGCATTTGTTACCAGTAGTAGGAACCTAAAGGGCCTTTACGAAAATTATGATCTTTCGCTATACAACGTGTCGGTAAAATTTATTTCGACATTCGCGCGTGCTTCGTCCGCCACAATTTGTAGGAGTTTTAAATATTCACGTGTAAGCGGCGCATGCTTAATACATACCTCATCTGCATAATGTAATATTTTTCGCGAAACACCAACCAAATGTACAATAATGTTCTTATTTTTTTTCTCGCAGCGAAAATGGAAATTTTGTTAGTCGGTGAAAAGACTTTGTATAATAAAATGGTAGGTATAAAATAATAGTGTAAAATATTGTAAGAGGTGATAATATGTACTCAAGAATATGAAGTACTTTTACTGTACAACTGAATATAGTGTTAACATGAAAAAAAAAATGTTGATCAGATTTGCAGTTTTATATGTTTTTTAGTTCTCTCTTCAATTTTGAGACTCTTCCGTAGCATTTCCATAGCATATTCATATCTATAAGAACTAACATTCCTTAACATTTTAGAGCTTGTAGTTCTCCTTTTCCTTTTCTTTCTTTCTCAGAGAGAGAGAGAGAGAGAGATAGATAGTTTTCATGGTTTTTGAGGGCGCTAAAGCCGATATTGAGGTCAATATGAAAACACAATATGGCGACCACTTTAAAAGCTTATACTAGATGGTCTGTATTTGAAACGCGTATTTAATTCAAAATTTCTCTCTCTCTCTCTGTCTGTCTTTATTTACGAGTGTGTTTGCGTGCAAGTCGCGTAAGGAACTTCGACCCTGCCACGTTTTTTTATTATATTATTTATCTTATAAAAAATCAGGTGGCAATCCACAATTTCAAGTCGTGTGTGCAGACTGCGGTACCTCCTACGGCGTTTCATTAAATAAATATGAATATTCAAATACGTGAAGTGTATGTTCAAAGAGCTTTTATTTTATTTTATTGCTATGTTTAACGTTTTCCGAATTATATGAAAGTCTTTGATAAAATGAATATCTTCATAGCTGTTTTATTTACAGACGCAATCAGCTTGTGTCGTTGACCTACGGCGACGACTTCTGCTACGAAACGTCTACGAAATTGCTACGTAACCGCTACGCTTTTGCTACGAACTTTCTCAGCGTAGAACTTACAAAGCTTCCCCTTGTAATACACAATAATAGACGACTCTTATTTTAGTGACAGATAATAATTGTTTAATGAATTGATCAGAAATAAAAAACACCTCAATGCTTATAACTAAACTACAAAAAAACAATAACTCATTAAATAAATGATAAATGATTTTATTTTGTAAGTATGTAGGTTTGTACAAACACTTTTACACGTCAATCATATTTTAAAACTCAGACTAGTCAGATAGGAAAGGCCAACCTCATCTAGGTTGGCCTTTCCTATCTGACTAGTCTGAGAAGAAAGGCCGAAACAAACTTCTGAGTTTGTTTCGGCCTTTCTTGGACTCAGACATAATCTTGGTCAGATCATATTATGAAGACCATGTAGATCGATGTCTGAGATGGTCTTTTGATCATAATAAAACATAAAAACAATAAAATATCCTAACAACAAACTAGACAAAGCCAAGAAAGAAATATCTGAAAGAAAACTATCTTCTTAAGTATTATAATGTACTTACTTAGGTATGTCATCATTATGCTCTTAGCCTTTTCCCAACTGTATGTGGACAGCTTCCAGTCTAACTTCGGTATATGTATATTTGCGTATAAATCCAAAACCATCTATTAAGCACACGGCATTACACGGTGAATGCACTACTAAGGCAGCCCATTCAACCGCAGACGTATCGCAGGTGCGCTGCAATCGTCAACAGATCTTACGACGTGCGACGGTCGTTACGTGAATAGGAACCATTACTTGGTATCTTTATTACGTCCACATAAAGTCGATTCTTAGTTTGCGACTTGCGACTATAAATGTCCGATAGTGCAGGTTTAATAGATCCTACTAAGTCATGGTTAAAATTTGAGTGTTATGGATCCCGTTTATGGCATATTTTTATGGTTTGTCATTACGGAAAAATAAACTCCCATTGATCCACAAAACAACTGAATCATTGTTTTGTGGATCAATGGGAGTTTATTTTTCCGTAATGGCATTGGAAAAGAGTTTTGTTGAAAGGTTGGTTTAGGAGAACAATGTGGCTGTTCCTAATGTGCTTTGTAATTTAAGATAAGAGAGAGAAGAGAGAGTGTGCACTATAATATCTCCCGCGCCGAAGGGTGGTCTGCACTGAGATTGGTCGCCATGGCCGAAATTCGGTCTGGAGGACTTTTATGTAATTTAACATGGAATTTGAAAGTAACACATAAACATAACATCACCCTGTAACCCCCGAAGGGTTAGACAGAGGTGTACTTATAGTACACCCACATTTCGCAAGTTATTTTTAAGCCCCATGTATGTAATAGGGGGTCGAGCTTATTGTAACGGGGCACTAATTACCAGACTCCAAGCAGCAGCTCGGAGTCTGGTTAATTAGTGCCCGAAACAGTACAGTACAGTACAGTGGTAGTTTTGTTGTAACTTACTGAACTGACAGCTGTGCTGCTGGGGAGTTTGTTGCGCCACTTCTTCCCAGCGATAGCACTAGGAAGTGGTGAAGGGCGGGCGTTTTTGGGCGACTGTCTTTTGTAATTTTGACGTTCGAAAAGTGCTGATTCTCAGCCTAATTTGAATAAATGACTTTTGATCAACACTAATATATACTATGTACAATTATATACAAGTATATAATACGAAAAATATAGAAAAAGGTAGGAGCTCATTGGGCATCAAAAAATTCGTCCGCATCACTGTCAATGGGATAGGTGCCCAAAAGGCTGGCAGCATTACCACGTTGGATGGCAATGCTGATTCTTTGGGCTAAAAAAGGCCAGCCTTCTGGTCACGTGAAGAGTCAACCAACCGCATGATTGATTTGATTTCATTTGTAATGCCGGTTCTAATTGACAAAAAAGTCCATATTAGAGCACTATTAATAAACCCACTGAAATATTGTTTCATTGCAAGGCAATGTCCTATTCTAATGCAATGAATGAAACGAATGATTTGACTGCCACACGAGGTACACAAGTTATAAACATATTATTATAATTATCATCATTTTCCTGCCCTTATCCCATGTTACTTGGGGTCGGCGCAACACGTTTTCTTCTTCCATTCTCCCCTGTCAACCGTCACGCTATCATTCACTCATTATTATAATTAAGAAGATTTAAATTCGTGACAGGAAAGAGGTGCACTAGAATCTGGTAAATTATTTACGTTCTCTTCTAAAAATATATGAACTTAGTTTTTCGAGACGTCGCCAAGCGTTTGGGCCCTTCCTTGTTTATATACTTCTAAATATTATTATTTTTATTTTAAGACTAAAAAATTGAAATAAACGATAAAACTTACAATTAGAAACACCGTAACGTACAATAACACCTAAAGATTACTTCCCACCAGTATTACCACTATGGCTCCATCTATTTTCAACTAGACTACTTCTAAAATAACTAAACACTGTAGTCATCTCATTTCCCTTCCATTGGATCCAAGCCCGGATTAGCACCTCGTCGTCTTAATATTCCAGGTTATTTCTAGTTATTATTATCTGCAGCACTACCTAGGTGGGACTCTAGATTATATTCAGGGTTTTTAATAATCTTCGAGTCTTTCGAGAAGCAAGGAATGGGAATTCGTTATAAATGTAAAGTAAATAGTAATTTCAGAGAATGTTTTAGTTCTCTATCAATATAGCGTTCCATTACGCCTGTATACCCGAAGGGGAAGGTAGAAATGCAAAGTTTACCTACTTTTTGGCAGTTATACCTATGTATATTGAAGGCCCACGTAATAGCTGACAAGCCTATTCCCACTAAGCAGGCAAAAATTCAGCCTTAGAATTTCCCAATGGAAAAAGTCCATTGCGGGGATCAAAACAGGACTTTATTCTCAGCAGTCACGATTCTGACCACTATACCTAAGGTCTCCCTCAAAAATATAATACTTTAATTATCTACGTGTATTTACACGCCCTAAACATTAATGCTTGTGTACAGCGACTTAGCGAGTTCTACACTGTCACAAACGAAAATAGAACGGAAATACACGGAGTGTCTCGGAGAGGTAACGTTGTCTTGCCGACCACAAGCTTAGTTAGGGGAACAAATAGCAGATAGGGAAGAAATGCTAGTTCATGCAATCTTGTGAAGATTAATTGAACTTTAACTTAATTAGCAAGTATTCAGTAATGAATAGGTACACTTAATAAACTGGAATTTCATGAGCAAACGTAGTTTTTGCTGAGCTCATTTGTAAATATAAGAATACAGTTTATTTACAATGACTCTCAGAGATGAAGGATCTCGTAAGAGTTTTGTTTCATCGGATGTAATTAACTTTGTGTCAAATATTTTATCACTACTGCTTCCAAAACGTTGAAATAAAATATCGTGTGGAAACAGGCATGTCCTAGAGCTAAAAACTCGAAGGTGTGACATACACCAACCCACACTGGGCCCGCGTGGAGGATTACGGCAGTCTCCCTCTCGCAGAGAGGGGCATGTGTATACTGCTGGACAGTAGGAAAATTAAATACTGATTATGTCAGAAATACATTTTATTTAGAAAAGCTTCTAGCGTCCATTACTTCTATACTTAAAACCGGATCCCAAAATCCCAAAAAGTTTTCACAAAACAGTGTTTAACAGGAAATCAAGAGCACCTATTTCTCTGTTTGCACTACAGGACATAAATCGCGACCCAGCTCGCACTTGCCCACTTTTATTTTATAGGCGTAAAACCGGCCGATTGTAAACATAATGCGTTGGAGACCATAAATAATGGCGCATTAAATTCCCTCGGCTTTGGCGGTACGTTCCGGTGTTGTTACCACCTGAACCAATTATGTATCTACTGTGTGTTCCGTTTAATAGTTGATAACTTGATGAGTCATTTCTGGGTTGGTAAAAGTCTGATTATTTAAAGTGGGCAACATGTTTCACCGTTATGATCTCAGGGCCAAGCTCTCTTCGGTCCTCACTCTCATCTTAAAATATCAGTATTGATTACGGGCAGTCGCTCAGAATTCTGAAAACTAGTCTTTGCCAAGGGGTTTTGTGTTATACAGTACTGGGACCATCATCAAAATGAAAATGCTTTATTTTACATAAACCTTCATGGGCACATATGAAACTTCAGAAGCTTGCGCGGTTCCAATTGGTCGTTTCTTATGAGGAAGAGCCGGCAAGAAACTCCACGGTATCATACTATCATACCTCCACAACCCAAGGGGTAGTCGCTCCATGTACCTACCTAAAATATAAGAATTCACTCAATAAAAATTTAAACTTATTTCGTATTCAAATCAGGCTTCCCAGCAATACGTCTCTCACTAAAAATATTTAAAGAAGCCCACCCATCTTAGACAAGATCTCAACTACGACTGCTTAACCTCCTAAAACGATCGATTCCGCGCTAGCCGTTTATCCAAAAACCCTTGAGCTAAGCTACTTCAGTAGCTGAAAATAAATTGGTATTTCCATTTTCAGTAAGAGTATCGAGCTCGTTAAATCGGCTGGTTGATTTCGAGTTTGCACTTAAAGAAATTAGTAACAATTTGTAGCTGCCGGGGGCCGTAACTTTGAAAACTTTACTAGGAAATTTGTCAATGCATTAATTTTGTTTTACGATGAAGTACGAGTAACTCTTGTGGACTTCGGGATTACGAACTTAATGATCCCGGTTTAATATTAAATTATAATGGAATTTGGTATTAGGAGCTTTAAGAGCACCTACATAGTGACATTAATATTTTGACCCTTAAGGCGTAGTAAGAAGCAACATTTTAGGTAATTGACAATAGCGCATCGCGGCATAGAATAAGGTTCAAAACAGCGATATGTTTAATGTTAGTTGAATCGAATGACCACCAAAATATGAGTAATTTTGCCGTTTTTAATTAAATTAAAAAGATATGCACGGATCAGTGAAATAATTTGTAAGTATTTCTTATGTTACTTAAATTACCTTTATTATCGTTACATAAAATATGATACTTTACGCCTAAAATTTTGAGGATTAAATATGTGGCGAAAAATATTTTTTTGAGCTCTGTTTCACGATTGTTTTATCATGATACTATTTTATTTTTATGAAATATTTTCCTTGGACATTTGGCAATACACTCAATTTTTTTCTGACTTGTAATATGTACCAATAAGCTTAATAGTGCGACAAAAAAACTGAGCGTTTTACGGTGTCTACCTTTGGGCCTTAAAAAAATTATCTCGGTTAAAACTTGGATTGTCGAAAAAATTATCTCGGTTAAAACTTGGATTGTCGATTGTCTTCGGACACTGCAAGAGAAAAGCGAACGCCATTGTGGTACGGGTTCCGGTCAATACATCACGTCTAACGTATTTTGAAGAGTTGAATGGTTTGGTCAAATTGAGAGAATAAACAATAGGCCAATGAATCAATCAGTTTATTTGTGAAACATACACAAATAAGGCTTCTAGGTGCGCTATGTTTTGTCATATTATTAAGACATACAAATTTATAAGTGACACATAAGGTGTCATTACATTATGTGACTCAGAATATTATAATATTTTAAATAAATTAAATGCATGAACAGAAAAGAGAAGAAAAAAAAACATCAGATACAATAAAATCAATAAATAGTCATAGTACTTATTATCAAAGGTTATATGCATTATTATAATAATTGGTCGTTCAAAAATTCGTCTACAGTACCTATGATAACATTTGTCAAATATTAATTTAGTAAGAGCTTTTTTAAACATAAATAATGTCATGTTTTTATGTCATCAGCAATTTTATTAAACACTTTAGGTGCCATAAAAACTTTTTCGCATCAATGCGGTCTTACTTTTTGTTGACATAGTTTATTTACATATTGGGCACGTAATGGAGTTTTTCTAGTGGAAGTAATTTTTTCAAACAATTGTGTGTTTCTTTTCACAAACAACGCAGTTTCCAAAATGTATAATGCTGGAAGGGTCAGTATTTTTAAAGACTTAAAATAGGGTCTACAGCTATCCGTTGTATTACATATTGATCTGACACATATTTTCTGCATCCTAAATTTAGGCTAGGTGTAATATTTTCTGGTGAAATGCATGGCGTTCGTATGGCATGGCGAAAACGGTTCCTCCGAGCTACAGACGTCATACGTAATTCTAATTTGTGATGTCCTTCAACAACTTTTTCAAATTATGTATGAAAGTGTACGAATCAAAAGAAGTTTAATAAGGATTGTAGCATTGGCAACCTCCATGGAAAAAAACATGGGTTCGGTGGATCTATAAAACTTCAAAATAGTTACAAAGATCCCTTAAAAAATACCGACCATATCCTGAACCCACTATCACATGCACGTTCTATAAATATAATGTAGGTAACTATTTATAAAGAGGGTAAGTGGGGTGGCTCATAAGAATAAACGACGCACATTAGGGCCACACGCTGCTACCACAGAGCGACCCATTTTATAAAAATGTACCAGGCACTGCGTGTACCAACAATACCGGAGTTTAAGGTATGTTCTCAAGTATTTATGGGTATAATGAGGTGCTACGTGCACCGAGAGTATGTGAGGAAAATGAATTATAATGAAAATGTTTCATGTGAAGGTGTTCGTGTCCAATGTATTGTACCTGTAGACACAACATAACATCACGCCTATATTCCCCGGAAGGTTAGACACAGGTGTATCTATACACCCACATTTCGCCAGTTACTGTGCTTAATTTCCACGTAATAGGGGGCGAGCCTAATACTATCAACTCGGCACAAATCCAGGCTCCGACCTGCTACTGAGAATTTTCTAGTAGTATAACCCAATAACACTTTACCCGACCTGGGAACCGAACGAAGGACCTCATGCTCAGCAGTAACGCTTGGGACTATGTAACATAATGTACATACTCACAGTTACTTTCATTCATTCCTCCAGATCAGAATAAGCATTCCTTTACCGTTAGGTGCTGATCTGATTATTTCTCACGACACCAGGACACGTTTTTATCCACATTTAGTACACAGACAAACTTTAACATATGACTTCAACGATTCAGTGTCAACCATGGGTTGGTAATTTCGTCCACATTGATTCATATCATTTTTCCTATAAACACTATACTTTTATTACATAATAACTATAGATTTTATTGTATTTTAATAATATTTATTTTATTATGACAGTTCTGACATTTGATGTTTAAAACGTCATGGTAACGTTTACTTTCAAATCCTTACCTGCCAGCATCAAATACTTAACGGCCTGATAGAATCATATACATACTTAGCTAAAGAAATAACACTGGTTGCATTCGTATCTCAAATTCATATTTTCTACATGATGTTGTTCTACGAGCTTTCCTTATTGATCCACGCAATGTAGTGGTCAGTTCGAGTTTCGCCTCTAAAGCGAACACTAAGGTTAAGGCCTGATACTCCAGAGCCGCCTGTCTGCTCCAGAGCCACCTTACTACACCTCCGTGCTCCGTCTTCAAGGCTACGGACCTGAACCTGTCGGGCCGCATCTTGTCTGAGGCCCGCCTTACCTGGAGGGTGCGTCCTCGCCGTACCTCTTCCTCCTGCTGCTGTGCTGCGACCGGCCTAGCTGCGTGGGCCCTCCTACGAGTGCCCTCCGTGCCCGCACACGCATCAACTTCTGAGGGCCGCCTTACCTGGTGGGCTGTCAGCGCCCGCCGTGCCTCTTCCTCCTGCTGCCGTGCGGCGACCTGCTTTGCTGCGTGGGCCCTCATGCGGGTGCCCTCCGTGCCGCGCACGCACCTGCCCTCACTTGTACCTGCACCTGAACCTGAACTTGGACCTCTGTACCCGCATCTGTTGCCAGCAACTGCTCCACCTCAGCCTCCTCTAATCACTCATCGTCATCGCTACACCCCACCTCCACATATTACACTACACTTTTCAACCCATCTCCATTTTTTAAACTGTTTGTAAATATATCTTTAATTGTTCTTTACCTCCCTTTCTTTCATTGCATCACCCCTAACTTAGTTTTTCTTGTCGCTACACGACAACTACTACACCAACGAAGCATACCGACCGAAACAACCTGCAGACTAATTTACAGTATTTTATGAAGCGCCGGTCAAGTTGCGGTGCAGTTGCAGTCTTTGAACTACGCGTAGCAGTAGAACGCGCTCTTTTTGCGACTGCACACAAACAGGCCTCCTGTCGGTGAGATGGAGTGGGCCGTAATCCACCACGTGAGCCCAGTGCGCGTTGGTAGGTTTTTGGTTCTAGAACATGCCGGTTTCCTCACGATTTTTTCCTTCACCGTTTTGAGAGCAGTGGTGATGAAATTATATACACAAAGTAAAGCCTGTCTAGCTCAAATCTACGACCTACAACTCGTGAGTTGTGGCTGTGCTGCGCGCGTGACGCGAAGTTGACAAGAGCGTATCTGAGAGCCGTAGAAAATACGAAAAGTGTTGTTTTAATCTAAACTCAACTGCAACTACACTTAACTAATTACATGAATTATCCTATTGATAATTTGCACATACTGAACTGTTATCGTAGGCCACATAAAATAGTGTCAAAGACAAAAATTGTACATTAATCAATGTACTTAGAAAAAAACCCAACCTTAAATGAGGTAAATACTAAGCTAGCAAAATAATAAATGACCCAAATAGATATCAAAATAATGTAGAAACACAACAAATTGGGTTTACTTTGCGATAAAAGTTAATATTAAAGACACACCTTATAAAGCAGTTCAAATCGCAAATGCTCAAAAATATTGCAAGCAAAAGTCTATTCATCCGACCATAGAACGAACATTAGCGGCTACCATCGCAGAATTCCGTTCGAATATGTTTTATTACCAAAGTGAAGGCAATATCGAGACTATGTGGTTTCTTAGAGCTCTCTCTCCCGAACATTAATACCGTGCGCCGGTTATACGGACGTCGACGGAATACATTTGCTTCGTAAAAGTTATTTTTCGTCATAAACTGGTCGTGTTCAATGTCTTAGCGTATTGAATTATCGGGAGCGATGTTATCGACGTGTGTTTGGATGTAGTTATTATTTTTATATCAAGGATATACCGACTTAAAGTGAATGTGTTAGAGTTTTGTATGTAAAAGTGAAAAAATGAAAATGCGAAAGGGGAGTCGTATATAGAGTATAATTATACGACTTCTAAAACCTTTTTTGTGATCGATCAGGTTAAACTACGCTTGCCGCGGTTTGTCCGTGAATGGGTGACCGTTTTTACATACCAAGACCCCTCCGTGCCTCGGAAAGCACGTTAAGCCGTTGGTCCCGGCTGTCATTCGTGGATCTTTGACAGTCGTTACGGGTCGTCAGAAGCCCGAAAGTCTGACAACCAGTCTTATCAAGGGGTATCGTATTACCCAGTTACTGGATTGTAGAGGTCAAATAGGCAGTCGCTCCATGTAATGTACTAGTATTCAGCTGCATCCGGTTAAACTGGAAGCCGACCCCAACATAGTTGGGAAAAGGCTAGGCAGATAATGATATACTCTTAGGTACCTGTTCCACGGCCGACGCGCTAGCAACTAGCTATCAACGATTTTCTCGCTCAAGAAGTCCCGTGTAAGTAAAAGAGTTAAGTATATTAATAGCAGATCGCTGACTGTTAACACCGCCAGCGAGTACTCGTTTGTCGCAGCAACAAGAGCTATCAAAGAGAGTACTTGCTCAGCGACGCTCGCTTGGCAGGTATATAGGTGAGAGACTCACGCTTGGTACTTTACGTGTACCGGCGAGTCATCGCTCGTCGCCGTCGCGCACTCGCTCGTTGCTCGCCAACTCGGTTTTAGTCGCTAGCTTTCCGCTTCTCGTTGCTTGATGCTGGGCCCGTCGTCCTGGACGCTAATAAAAACCAATAGCAAACGAGGTAATAACGCGTCAGTCTTCTTCTTATCCGTGTCGGCACGACTGTATTTTAAATCTTGTTTACCCAAAACTCTGCCACTTCCACGGCGTTGTCGGTGGCAGCGCAGAGGTCACTTTGACTGCATGTCAATGATGGAGCATCTCCCTGCAGGGTGTAACCTTCCGTGGCCCACTTGGAATTTTCAAAACCATATCCGGACCATAAGTGGGAAGATGTAAGTCCAACCTGGTAAAGTGGGGCTACCTTGACGGAAGGGCAGTAGGATATGATTGTGGAGCTATGTCACAAACCATGCTCCACATCCTATCCTGCCCTTTGTGTTCAAATGCGTCAGTATGTAATTCGCGCGCTGTTCGGAACGCCATTGGAAAACTAGTGCTGTGACATTCTGGCTGCTCATTGGTGATTTGAATTTGTAACACGTTACTTTTGAGTAGCGTCGTGGACGAATGGCCTTATTCTGTCGTGTCGGCACGAGCTTTATAAGAACAGCTCATGACGTTGGTGTCAAGACTTGATGTCTTTTTTCCAGTACTGCATAACATGATCAGCCTATAACGTTCCCACTGCTGGGACAGATACTTCCTCCCGGTGAGAGGGAGTTATTCCGCCAAGCGGGCCCAGTGCGGCTTGGTAGAGGTCACATGTCTTCGATTTTTTAGTCATGAACATGTTGATTTCCTCACGATGTTTTCTATACACAAAGTAAAGCGTCTCTCTGGGTTTGAACCTACGACCTACAACTCGTAAGTCACGGCCGTTACCACTGGGCCACCACTGCTCTATTTTTACTTAGTTTAACTAAAAACATATTTGTTAAAGCCTGAAGAATGTGCTGAAGATAACGCAGAAACACACAGTCATATTGTCAAATAATTTTTAGTACAAATCCTATTGTTTACCAAATGTACAGCACCTGAGTAAATAAAAAATATATTAGAATATCCGTTTGTTTGTATCTAAACGTTTGTAGAAACACAACGCACCTACCGGGCCAGTGAGATGGGTCTCCGTTATTAAGCAAATTCTGGAGATGTTTTCTGAGCAAACGTTCCGTGTCGTCATTCTCCAGCAATTCCTGGCTATTATTCATGAATTTTTGTTAAATAATGTTCATTACATTATGTCAAGAAATTACAACACTCGTCTGTAAATATGTAACATTGAGTTTTAGATAGTTTGGTGGCGTATAATATATACGTACATAAATAAGGATAAATACAAATGGATAATACCTACTTATTCATTTGTCTTTATCCGTATACTTGTTCTGATGCTAGATGATGCATAAGCATTATCAGCCAATAATGTTCCCACTGCTGGGACACAGGCCTCCTCTCGGTGAGAGGGAGTGGGCCGTTATCCACCACGCCGACCCAGTGCGGGGTGGTAGATGTCACATGTCTTCGAACTTTTGGTTCGGTTGGTTTGGTGTGCTTTGGTTGGACATGCCGGTTTCTTCACGATGTTTTCCTTCACCGTTTTGAGAGCAGTGGTGATGAAATAATTTACAAAAATTAAGTCTGCTTGGGTTCGAACCCCCGGCCTACAACTCGTAAGTTGCGGCCGTTAGCACTGGGCCACCACTGGTTTTCTTATCATATACAAACACATTTTTATGTGTAAATCATCAAAATTGCCCTCTGCGTTTTTACTTGACCACTACTACCGACTTTCTGCCCGTAAATTAACTGAATAGAATAATCAGCCTATAATGTCCCTACTGCTGGGACATAGGCCTCTTCTCTGTGATATGTGATAGGCCATAATCCACCAGGTGGGCTTAGTACCTACGGCTTGATAAGTAAACGGAATAACAGAGTCTAAACTATATATTTGACTAACCCACTCTGCTATAAACACAAACTCCATTACCCCGCGCACCGGCAAGCAGCACACAATATCATCATGTACTAAACACTTGACTCACAAATACCTTGTAAGAAACCTTTCATACATTTTAAATAAGAATTACCCGGCCAAGTGAAGGAGACACCGCGGGAAGTTATCCACTGGCGTCTAACCATTACTCCGAGAAATGCCAATTTAAACTTGTAACGAGGTTTCCCGCGAGTGGCTACGGAACGAAATTAAAAACTCTACAGAGCCAACCCTCGAATAGCTTCGGTGACTGGATGGGGCCTGTAACCGGCCTAACTTCATCCTCACTTTGTTATGTACTTCCCTAACGGCAATTTTTAGCCTTTTCAACGAGAGATCAGGATGCAAAAAGTGTTCCAACTAGTTTTTGCCCCGTTCCCGGCGTATGTAATGTCTGGTTTACTGAAACTTTCCATGGATTAAAGAGTAAGGCGATATTAAAATTTGATGGTCGTCTTCGGGATGCCGAATATCTGCGATATTGGTGGGACGCTTTGTGACTACGTCATAAAGTGCATAAGGCAACATCTCTCGGCAGACGCAGGGTATTGAAGCTGAACTTACGTATATCTAATTTATACTTATACTACTTATTATAGCTTCTCTTGTATAGACATAAAATATTGATGTTGACTTTATGTACGAGTACCTACTCACTGTCTGACTAACAGACAATTTTATTTAGAACTAGCTGCGCCCCACTGTTTCACCCGCGTAAGTATTGATCCCGTGGGAAGATCGGGATAAAAAGTATCCTATGTATGTATATATATATTTAGCGTAACCAAAAAACATATAAAAAATCAAATCTTTACTCTATAACTAAGTTAGAAAGACTTTACCCAAAGCTCTATTCTATAAGGATTACTTCTTTCAACACGTATTTCCTTATATTGTTGTTGTTATTTACCCAACTGCTAACCACCAAAAATGTTCACAACTTCAAAACATCGCAAATGGAGCTTAAAATGCACCGCCATCGGCTCCAACATTTTAAAGTACCGTAGTTCAAAGTTGTCCAAGTCTCGGCCACGTAAACACCACCGAATAACTTTCAAAAAGTGCGACTAGACAGATGTCAGTTTAAAAACAAAGTTCAAGACGCTACAGCATGTTGCAAAACAATCCAGATGTTAAGACAGCGGCGTACGTGATCGGAATGGGAACACCGTGTACATTCCCGTCCCCAATAGTTGTGTATAAAAGCGGTTATTGAATATTAAACTCACGAAATGGGATATTATGGGCGCGGAGAAAGTTAAGAGTTTACTATGAAATTTTTTCGTTGATATTTTTTTTATTTTGTTTGCGGACGCTTACTTTTTGTAGTACTCATTTTGTGAAGCGAACTTTAGGGATATTACTTTGGTGTTGACTTAGTATTAGTTAGGTTATCTACTTTTCACAATTTACTTCATGCTTGTCTTTACATTATTTTAAAACCACAAAGTCACTTTATTTATCCCTTATTTTACTCCGAGAACCATTTAGGGGGAAGCGACAGGCTAGCCCGTAAAATTCAAATTATATTTCATGAAATAGTCATTCAACAGGATTATATGAACTTAGAGGGTTGTATTGATGATTTTAATGGTTATAATTCTGTAAATACATATTTGTTACGGTCGTGAATCAGTTTTTGTTCAACATACAACTTAACACTGACCATCAAGTTGTAAAAAACGTAAGAAAATTAGAATGTCGCGGCTACCCTGGCGCTTTTTTCTGGTCATATTTTAGTGTCCATTCCTCGTTGCAAGCGGAGCCTGGTGAGCTTAGTTAGTCAGAATAATCAGATAAAAGGTCACGCTCTTACCGGTTTGAAAAATAAGGTAAACCTACCTACCACCCGCCGCCCGCCACCCGGACCTGATGGAAAGTGATTACTGTCGTCTATAGACACCTGCTACTATTAAAGAGAGAAGGTATTAAAAAGATAACTTAGAAAAAAGGAAAAGTTTCACGTGTCTGCAATTTAACCGAAAAATTGAAGTTACACGATATTGCGTTTTTTTTTTGCCTACAGTAGGTGTATCAGTGAGGGGCTTGTGGCTAAGTAATAACAGCCGCACGGGTCGATCGATCTGGTTAAGCTACGCTTGCCGCGGTTGGTCCGTGGATGGCTGACCATCTTCACATATTAAGACCCCTCTGTGCTTCGGAAAGCACGTTAAGCCATTGGTCCCGGCCTCCCTCTTTTACATGAAGGAATCATCATCATCATCCCAATTTATAATTATGGAGTCGGCGCATGTCTTTTTCTTCCATACTTCTCTATTAGTCGTCATTTCGGTAATAACCCACTTTGTAACCATAATATCATAATTCACACAGTCCATCCACCGTTTCTATGGTCTTCCCCTATTCTTATAGCCATCGACATTCATACTCAAAACTTTCCTCACGACATTTTGCAAGAAGGAATCAACCGAGAGTAAAGTTAATTGAGTCGTGTAAAAGGCTAATAATAAAAAGTTGTGAGTAGGCATCCACAATTACCACTTACTGGGATCACCAATCGGTATGCAAAGCTTGGTGATCGTATCAATATATCTCACTCGTCGTTCATTGCGGTTCTATTGGTGGACCCTCGTTCATTGTGACATTTTATTAACTCTTCAGCACGAACCGTGTAGAGAGTGGATAAACCACTATAGTATAAAACTAGCTGTGCCCTGCGGTTTCACCCGAATAAGTCTCGATCCTGTGGCAATATCGGGATAAAAGTATTCTATGCCCTAATCTAGGTCATGGTCTACTCATGTGCCAAATTTCATCTAAATCCGTTAAGCTTTTTTAGAGTGAAAGCGTAACAAAGAAATATACAAAAATTCTAATCTTTCCTCTTTATATTATACTAGCTGCGCCTCGCGGTCTCACCCGCATAAGTTTCGATCCCGTGGGAATATCAGGATAAAAAGTATCCTATATGTTAATCCGGGTTATAAACCATCTTTGTGCCCATCCAAATCCGTTCAGCAGTTTTTGCGGGAAAGAGTAACAAACATCCATCCGTCCATCCATCCATATAACAAACTTTTACATTTATAATATTAGCAGGATTAGGTTAAGTACTTGTAAAAAAAAATCTACATTTATTCAATATTATCACTTATGTAGTCGAGGACAGTTATTATAACATCCTAAATGTTTAAATTCAAATCACTAATTTATATATCCAATAGCCGTGTCTAATTCGGAGTTGGCAATAAAAACTAACATAAAACACACGTCCGTAGACACAACATCAGTTTGCTTAGCTCAAAAGGGTCGTTTCGTACGTCCGGCGAGCGTGTTTTCGCAAGGAAGATGGTCGGCGTACGTGTCCGGCATTCTGTCCGGCTGTCCGACTGTCCGGGTTTAACCCTTAACGGTTTTAGATTAGCCCGTATTCTTGGAGTGTGACGAGAAACATAACTGTGTAGGAGTGTTATGAATTTCGACGTAAGCGATTCTTCTTTCATTCAATTTAACGGCCGGTTGGACTGTTTCGTTTTTTGTTTTATGTGAGAGCTGTTAAATTATTTTTTTTAGGTATTTTGGAATGATTACATTTTTTACGGTCCGTTTCTGGTTGCGCAGTTGTCAACCGATGGGCATGCTTAAAAATATGGAAGCTACCATATTTACTAATGTTATCTTATAAAATGTGAACTTTAATTTTTTAAGAAAAATGTGCCTGGAGTAAGAAACTCAACCTTTATCTCGTCTTACGCTATATTCTAGACAAGGTTTATTCAAGAAAAATATTTAACTCGAACCTACATTTATACAGGTTATTGTATGCAAACAAACAATAACCTCCATTCGCGCGAAAAGCTACAGCCAACGATTAATTCACCTTGCGACGTTATGGTAATAATGTCACACTGCAAATTTTCACATTATCGAAACATTTTCACGTACATTGCTGAGTTTATCGCGCCTCGTCATGCGAAACACGGAACTGGGGGGGAAACAGGCAACGTCCTCGTGTATACAACCGATCTTGATACGGCATTTGTTAGTGTGAAAGGAAAATTGTTCTTATGAATGTTGGCTTGGAAATTCAGTGGACGCTTGTGTCGGTAAAGACTTCATAGCATTGTGAAGTTTATACTTTAACAGTCATTTGAATGACATCGTGTATTATGTTTATATAAACATTTAGAACTAGGCATTGTCTGTTTATTATGTTTTTTTATTTCTTATTGTTCTATTTAGAACTCATCTTCTGCTGCACCGGTTGACGTCATCACGTCAACGCCAGCTGTCGCTGAAAACCAGCGCTGGGGCTCTGTGTCTCGCATGGGGTCATAGCATTATGTTAAACGATGGCCGTTTTGCGTGGATGTGACGCATATTTTCCCCCAACTTGTTATTTCTTGTGTTTTTCTCTGCGTCAGTTTGCCGCAAATAAAAGTATTTTCTTCCTTTCTGTTAGCTTGAGGTTTTAAGAACCTGCGTTATAAACACCATGTTTAAAACCTCCAGTCTGGCTGATGTGAAGGCCAAAGTGCTATCACTGTAAAAGTTATTTCTTTTAAATAATCCCTAGAAAGCTAAAGGTGTAGCACGAACGAAGAACCCTTAGTACGCGAGTAGGTATGACTAGCACTTGTTTCATTGCGCTAAGTACGCCCTCTTGTAAAGAGGCTGACTAAACGAAATAAATTATAACCACAGCCTCTGAGTAGAAAGCACTTTACAAGATCTGATGTTCTGGACGTTCCTCTAGAGTGCATACCAGAGAGAAAAATCGCAAGAATCCAAAGCACGGACTTATTTCTGTTTAATTTCTCCATCAAAGAATACAAAAACGAATAAGAAATGCAGAATGGAGCAACAAAACATCACAAGATGCATTCCGCATTTTAACGGACGAGAGAAAATATTAAAAAGGAGATTTAATGCAAAACAGGCAGACGACAAACGGGACTGGATGCAATCAACATCTCATTAGCGGAGTTCTTAATTCCCGTGTCTCCCGGGACTCCCTCTGATTTCTTCGATAAATCGTTTATTACAATTCCCGTTTTTTCCCCTCCCTACCGTTCTTGTCTCGCGAATATCAGCGTTATCCGATCGGTGATTATGTTAAAAAATTGAACGAATTTAGATTGGATTCGATAGAAAGTAAATTGGGGAGTCGAGGAAAAGTTTAATGAACTCACGCTTCGCGAGTTTGAAAAATTCCGATTTGTCTGACATTTTTCGATAGCTACATTGTCAGAGTTTCAGAATGGGCAAATTTTCTATCGGAATTTCGACCTATGTAAAAAAATACATACAAGTATATGAAATGCCCGCTGAAATCTCATTATCATCATTCTCCTGCTTTTATCCCAATTTATTTGGGGTCGGCGCAACATGGCTTTTTCTTACATACTTCTCTATTAGGTGTCATCTCGGTTGTCACCCCACTTCCAGCCATAGTCCATCCTTTACTTTTATATCCATCCTCATTCATACTCACAACTTTCCTCACGACATTTTTCCTCATTCGTCCGCATCACACGCCCTTACCATAAATACGTGATCATCTGCCTAGCTTTTTCTCAACTATTTTTTGGTCGGAGTCCGGTCTAGGGTGATACGACCCCCCTTGGTAAGACTGGTTGTAAGACTTTCGGGCTTCTGACGACCCGTAATGACTTTCAAGATCCACGAATGACAGCCGGGACCAACGGCTTAACGTGCTTTCCGAAGGACGGGGGGGGTATCGACATGTAAAGATGATCACACATCCACATACCAACCGCGGCAAGCGCAGCTTAACCTGGTCAATCGACCCGTTAAGCTGTTATGTGTAGTCCTGACACCATAAATATATACATATATGAAATTACTGCTAAAGTCTACAGGGAACAAACTACCTAAAAACCCCTTTTCGCAATTCCTGACTCACCTCCTTTGAGTCCTATGAGAGATAAGGGTTACCTTTTCCTATTAACAGTAGTCAAATAAACTGCGTACTTATATGAGCTGTTTATAATACTTAAAATCAACATGGCAACATAACGGCGCGAGTACCAGGGTCCCAGAGCCAGTGCGGAGTAATTTAATGAGTTGACCCGTTAATTGGCGAACAGCTGGTTCCTACAGCCAATGTTTAAATTAACTGCCTTTTGTATAGGGCTGTTGAGTTCTGATGGTTCTAATACGCGGACGAGTGATGTGGGAGTTATTTATTAAACTAATTTAAAAATAAAATTTGGTTTTTTTCTTTGAGCAGCATGGTCTGAAGCGGCGGAGTTTCAAATAAATAACATTAAATACCTTCTGTATTAATTTTAATTAAGGTCGGTCGAAGTTATTTTACTTACGACTTTTAGATTTACTGGACGTAATGCTGATTGCGACAGGCTCAACTCTCTGGTACGGCTGCTCCAAGCTCCTTTATAAACCAACTGAAAAGTTTCCTATTGACTAAATGTCTTTATGCTGTTGAAGATCTTTAATGAAATTCTTATATTATAATTATGTTGTATTTTGTTGTTGTATTTAAATTTATGCTTTGTTGTAAAATTGTATTTTTAATTTTCTATGTAATTTCAGATACAAAACATTGTTCATGAATAAATGACTAATGACTAAAATGACTAATGACACAATATACAGTAGGTACAGAATTAACAGCACCTTTGCACCATAACATGAGATTAGTATACCTAACTAACTACTTACATAGTTTTAAATCTTATAATCCATCATAACATAAAATCACACCTCTAATCCCCGAAGGGTTAGGCAGTTGTGTACTTATAGTACACCCACATTTCGCCAGTTATGTTTAAGCCCCATGTGATGGGGGCGAGCCTATTGGTATCAACCGGACCCAGATTCAGACCCTGCGCTGCTACTGAGAAATTCCAGATGGAAAAACCTAACAACATTTTGCCCGACCAGGGAGTAGAACCTAGGACCTCCTGCTGCCTACACCAACAAGGTAATGTTGTATTAATTTCTTCATAACTAATACTTAATTTATATTAACAACTTTTTACTTTAGAGAGTGGGAACCCTATTTTAATCGCGCTCTTCCGATGTTACAGTTTCCCAGCAATCACATTAAATTCACTTGTTTTTGCAATAAAACTAGGAATAGCTACGAATTTATTGAACCGTTTAACCAAAATACTAACTTATAATAGTTCGTTCAGAATTGACTGCTTTATAAGTTCTTTTATTGTTCGAAGTAATGTAAAATATTGTGTTAGTTAAATTCAAGGTCGCTCAGCACGCTTCGGTCTCTTTGAAGTTTAAAATCTACGAAATTATCCGGAAAAGAGCCATATCCGGTGGTTTACCGGAAAACCGACATAGCTTGCAGAGTAAGCATGTTGATGTGGCAGTAGGCTGGCCATTTTTGTCAAAGTATCGATGGCCGGTGGAGCAGACGAGTCCTGGAGTGGAGATCACGTAGGCAAGGCAAGCATAGTGTGAGACCCAGCTAGATGGACTGACGACCTTAATAGGTGGCTGGGACAGACTGGATGCGGAAGGCGGAGGACAGGGTGTTGTGGCGCAGCCTGGGAGACGCCTATGTCCCGCGGTAGACTGCGCCTAACGCTGTCTATTGTTTTAATGTAAATTGTTGAAAAACTTTTTCTCAAACGTAATTTATGTTACATAATAAATTGGTGATTCATCGTTGTATCGTTTGTGTCTCTTCAGTTTGAAAACGATTTATTTTTGCTTTCAATCCAAAACGCAATACCTACTGAAATTTCGTAATTATTTGGAAATGTTATATAATTATGCTAAATTCAAATTAGAGATCGACCTTCAAAACATAATTGTACATACATGATTAATTATTTATTCAAACCATTGATACGTGAAGAGTAATATTTGTATCATGTTGGAAACAAAATTAATCACCAAATAAACAAACGGTTTTATAATGATCCATGTTCATTTATACGATGTGTATTTATTTACAGTCGGATTTTGGGCATAGAATCTTTTTGATGTTGAAATTGTGGGAGTCTCGTGGAGCTTATTAATTATACCGATTAAATAACCCCAAAGGAGGATTTTCATCGTCTATCTTTGTTTGTTACGTTTGTCTGGTTGCCAGGCAAGTTTTTTTTCTATCTTTGATTTATGTCACCCTATTGTATGTAGGCTGGCTATGTTTGTCGAAGGACCGTTGGAGGGTGGTGGTGTATCGGCAAGCGTAGTGTTTGGCGCACCCCAGCTAGATGGACCGATGACCTCAAAAAGGTGGCTGGGACGGACTGGATGCGGAAGGTGGAGGACAGGGTGTTGTGGCGCAGGATGAGAGAGGCCTATATCCAGCAGTGGACTGCGATAGGCTGAGTTGATTTATTGTCTGTCTCTGTGTTGTCTTTTTTCCTCTGCAACCTCTCTCGTCTGTATCTGAATACAGACTGGCTACCCCGTTAGCCACTCTATATTCCACTTCAAGTTTCTTAAACTTACATAATTATAATAACAATTATCTACATCCCAGATCCACTTACATAAAGCGTCCCTCAACTGTAAACTCCGCCATCTTATTGTCAAGTTAATTTGCTCTAAACAGTATAATCAATCGAAAATTTCTGGAGGGATCATGAATAATTCGCCGAACAAGTGAACTGACGCAAAACTTTCCTCCCCAAGCGTCTCCGCTGTAATGAATATACACCCTTAAAACATTTTGCAAACTCTATTGAATGAACGGAACGAATGAACTTTAATTTTGATGAAGTATTATGTACCACAATTTGGGAGCGGGATCGGTTTTTGCTCGGTCATAGCACTCTATTACTACAAATAGGTAAGTTTGTTTGTGTAGAATAATAGGCTAGGATGTTTTGTGGGTTAGGAAAATATCATTTGTGTATGTTTTTTGAGTTATGTTTTCGATTTATTTGTTTAGCAATTATTTAAGTTGTCAGCCATTATTCCCGTACAACTTAAATAATTAATAAAAAATGATGTCCCTGGTTTTTTCGAGAATAGGAATATTATTATTTCGTTTATTTATTTAATTCCTTATCTTATATATTATTAAATATTTCGTAAAAGAGACAAAATAAGTATTAAAAACATAAAAAATAGTGGTCCGCCATTGTCGGGAGCAGGGTCCAAGCTACCGGTGGTTAGGGCTCCTGAGACAGAAACCTCCTCACAATGCGAGCCGTCTCGAGGAGTGCTGCCTTCTGAATCAGGCCCTCGATCCATCCGCCTAACGAGAGCTTCGAGATGTTACATTTAATCGTCAACAATTTTACATAAAAAACTTGGTATATAACTTAGCTGGACATCGTGAGTAAAAAAAAGTCTAAAATCACCCGTCTTAAGTTAGCGTGGTGATTAATGCTCATTCCTTCTCTGTATGAGAAGAGGTTTGTTCCCTGAAGTAGGTATTATATCTTAACTGGAAATTACAGTACTTTTCTTACCATCATTATCATTCTCGTGCCATTATCCCAATTTATTTGTGGTCGGCGCAACATGTCTTTTTCTTCCATACTTCTCTATTACCTAGTCGTCATCTTGGTAGTCACTCCCTTTCTAACCATATCATCATTCACACAGTCCATCCCTCGTTTTTTTGGTCTTCCCCGACTCTTAAAGCCATCGACATTCTTACTCAAAACTTTTCTTACCAAAAATCTCAAAACTTTTCACCCAGACAAAACCACGGCCATACGTACGGTAGTATTCCACATTTTTCATCCCCATTCCGCTCAACAGCTGTAAACGAGTATTGTTACAATTATATTCTTTATTTTATTTGCGTCATATTTCAGGGCTGCTGTAAATGTATCCGTTTTTTTATCGCAGTGTCAAGTTTTATTTAGTTATCTTTCACATACTTAATGAACGTGGAGTGCCGTGCTGACGAAGTACCTAAGTAAATAGACGAACAATATACAGGGTGACATGGAAACTCGACGTGTTCCTTGAACGGGGTTATACTAGAGGTCATTAGCATTGGTTCTTCGATTTTTTTAGAAATTTTCTTACTTGTTACCAAAAACAATTTATTATGAGAAAAAACTACTCCACTCCAAACATTTAATTGACACTTTTCTGAAAGTTGAAAAATTAGTGAATTATTTTTATTTTTTAACCATCCAGTTTTGAGCCCTAGTTTACTAGACTTAATTTGTTGCTAATGACATCTAGTATAACCCCTTTCAAGGAATACGTCGAGTTTCCCTGTCACTCCGTATAAGGTATGCGACTTTTATTAACATTGATGCTGTTATTTGGTGCTTAATCTTCATTATGATCATTTCATCCGAAAGACGTCCACTGCTGAACATATTCCTCCACAAGCGTCTCCACATCGACTGGTTCTGTGCAACCACACAAGCAAGAGTTCTGTGCAGTGTTATACAAGTGGCTTTATATTGCAATAGTTTCTTTGAGAGCAAGTCCAAATTAATATAAATAAGGCCGGAGGAATCCTTAATAAAAAATATAAACGTAACAAAAAAACGGCCGACTGTGGTGCGGGCGGTTCTATACCACCATACATAAAGCGCTGAAAAAAAATTAAAAAACATTATTCTTGTATGGGGACTATTCTGACTATATAATGTATTCCTATTTAATTTTTAACTTTATTTTATTTTTATTATTTGTTGTTATAGCGGCCATAGTAATTTCCACGCTCTGTGGAAATTTTAAGTGTCTATCTATTACGGTTCAAAAGTTAAAGTAACCCTGAGGTAGACGGACGGACGGGCGGACGAACAGCGGAGCTTCAGCAATAGGGTCCCGTTGGCACCCTTTGGGTACGGAACCCTTAAAATCAAACAAATATTCATAAAATGTAGACAAGAAATTCTTTAAGACTTATATCTATTAAATTCCGAATCTTAACTATCCATTAAAATTAATTGCTTTATAATTGCTATGATACTTAGGTATGGCACGGACATCTTTTAAAATTATAGGTTTTAAGTTTATCAGGGCCACATTTCATCACCAAGACTTTTTACAATTGTAAAAGACGTTCAGGATTTACGATTTTCAGGTATTTATGCCGTTCACAGTGAGTCGCTGGAATTACGTTGCATACAACTGTATCCTACGTAATTTCTTACCCTTGAGCGGTATTGTTACCTAAGCGACGATATGGAACTCTATATCGTCGCTTATGTAACAATACCGCGCAAGTTAAATTTGATAGGTTTTCAGGAGAGTCAAAAACTTTTACGGAACACAGCGTAAGTCTGCGGCGTGGTCACACATCAACACGATAGTACAGCGACTGACGTCTTGCGGTTGTGACATTACAAACGATACGCGCGGCGCTACAGCTATTCGAATAACGCGCAGCATTTGGATAATATTGATTCGATGCACGCCGACAAAATCAAATGACTAATTTTCGACTTCTACGACTGCTAGGACGATATAATATTGTGATTTACGCTTCAGTTGACGTATATATGTAGATAAAACGAGTCCTAGCCAAATGTGCTAACTGTTCCAACAAATATGTATATCATCTACCTAGCCAGGCGGCTTCCAGTCTAACCGGATGTAGCTGAATACTAGTAAAATATGTATATATATACATAAATAATTGAAGTCACATGATAAAGCCATTCGGAAAACAGTTACCCACTCAAGCCGAGCTCGAATAGAATGGTGGATACAAAAGCAATTTTCACCAACCGTATTCTATGAAATGCACATATTATGTACACACATAGCATATCGTCTAGTCGTAACCCAACGATTACACCACCCGAATATGAATGGTATCTGACAATATGCTCACTCTTCAAAGGGTAAAAGCTTATTTGCGATACATCTGATAGCTCATTGGAGCAAAATGTTCAGCACATCGACGTTTGTGATTGGCCAAATGGTCGAACTCAAAGAAATTCGGATGACGGTGGTCTTGACAGTTTTGTAATTATGTATCAATTTCATTAGACTGTTTCAATTAATAATCTTCTCTTGCTGTACAATAATAATTAATTCGAGTAAGTTATGCCTTCGTAAAAAAAACTTTGTGGAGCAGTGGTGGCCCAGTGTAGGTCGTGGGTTCGAACCAAAGCAGGCACTTTACATAAATTAATAGCTGACCCGGCAAACGTTGTTTTGCCATATTTTAGGAAATATTTTTTTTTGTATGAAAAATAAATGTTGGCCGATTCTCAGATCTACCCGATATGCACACAAAATTTCATACAAATTGGTCCAGCCGTTTCGGAGGAGTTTGGTAACAAACATTGCGACACGAGAATTTTATATATTAGATTTCATCACCACTGCTCTCAAAACGGTGAAGGAAAACATCGTGAGGAAACCGGCATGCCCTAGAACCAAAAAAAAATCGAAGACATGTGACATCTACCAATCTCTGGGCCCGCGTGGTGCATTACGGCCCACTGCCTCTCACAGAGAGGAGGCCTGTGTCCCAGCAGTGGGAATATTATAGGCTGATTATGTTGTGGTTAAAAGACAATCCCAATAAAAACATACAGCGAGAAATAGGGTTAAGAATGAATTACTCAGTTATTTTAATGATGGAACGGATTGTTGTATTCTTAACCCGGTCCACAAGTTTTAGACCCAGAATACTCCTTTCCATAGGTCTCTGGTAAACCTTGAGGGTGGACCTCTGCTGAATTGTCAAAAACTATTTCTGGGAACCATACGTGAGGATGGGAAGAATACACATGTCGATGATTCTTCTCTTGAGGGATAGAGGAAGATCGCCTTCATTAGATCTGTCGTGGCCCAATAGCTCTTCTAGTTACTTTCGGTGTGTCTTGCAACTTCTTTGTTTTGTCTAACTACACCAATATATACAAACACCAAAGGATACTTAAGTAGTCGTCGAAGTACTCCTCTAAATTGCTGTCAGACAAGACAGGTAACATTGCCACGTTAAATGGCAATGCTAATTCTTTGGCCAAAAACGATCCAGCCCTCTGGTTATGTGCAGTGTCGACCAGTCCGCGAAATTGAATAACTCACCAAAGCATGTACTATATTCTAAAGTCTCAGTAACATGTTAATAACACTGTTCTTCCTAAGCGCCAGCTCCCGAAGGTTAAAGAGACCACGGTAGAAACCAACTTAATAACTATATGCGCATAATTCGACAACCCTGTGTGCCATACGCGGAATTTTTTGCATAGTCGACAAGACAAACTCATACAGTATGCGAAGTGTTTCATATTGAATAAAATTTGCATGTGACGCCGTGTTAGGATCGTGCCAAAAGTATGTCCGCACATTAAGTAAGGTGACCTACGACCTCCGTTAGCGATTTGGAACCGGGCCAGGGCAGTCCACGTAAATTTTGTTTCCAGAGTTCAACATTAGGGGGTGAGGGGTTAAAAAGCTAAATATGAACCCTGTTACACCCCGTAACAGAGGTAAATTATTCATTTACATGGCAGCTGAAGGTTAATCCGAGAATTTGTTTCTTAACACGTGGATCAGCTTAGAGATTCATGTCAGGGGTTTCTAACCCGACTTTATGGAGACATTCGTTGTAACATTCACGGCTTAGTACATATGACTGAATGAAGTAATGAATTATGTGAGAGCCAATTTATAAGAGTACGCATGAAAGATTTATAAATAAGTAGAAATAGGAGAAAGTGCTCTGTACAACAGCCAAGAAAAATTAGATTAAAAGTTCCATCCCAGTAGAATTTGGTCCATTGAATAAGAAGCAACTTTCATATTCGAACCATCTTCATAAAACACAGCCAATCATAATTCAGAACATCCCACTTGTCGTATATTTTATTCAGAGCAAAATCTGAAAGTGAACACATAGTTTTACGACGATGAGGGATGGCTTACAATCTTAGATAAAAAGAGTTACACAATAGTGATATCATAAAGTTGGCCTCATCCCGCGAACATAAACGGACAGCAGAAAATAAATCGAAAGAGCTATAAAACCTCAACGATCGGCCCGAAATATCGGTTGTAATAACAGCACTGTCGTTAAAACAGAGAAAGAAAAAAGCCATTGGCGGCGTTATCAAACCGAAAACTAATTCAAAGTTCTGTCATTGTTTGCCGTCGGGGAGCGGAGTGAAGGAATAAAAAGCATCTTGTCGCCAAACGATATCGAGTTTCTTGAAGCAATTAAGATAAAACTGACGACAAAAGCCGCTGGGTTGCTCACAGGGCCTTTGTTATACCGCGGTGGTAATTAACGGGAGGTCTAGCTGCCCGCATGGCCGGCGACGCAGATTCCACCTACGGCCCCACTCATTTGTAACTCGCCCAATTAAATTTGTCCTCTTTTTAAACTTTTGCATTATTTTGTGCCGAAATACCTTCGAGTAAATACAAATAAATTAAGGTGTGTTTGCAGTTAAATGTGTGTTAAAGTTGGAAGTTCAGGGGTGCGACGGTTTAATGTAGGAATGGTGTTCGTTTATTTGGGGAAATCAGGTTAAGACATCTTTTGTAGAAGGTAAGAATTTCCTTTTTTCCATTTCCCTTTCACATTTTCCTTTCCATTCCCTTGGTACGATTTTCATGGAGAGGTAAACATGAGTTAGTTGGAAAATAGCATATGGAAATACACAGTTACACATCTGTGTCTCATGTGAAAACTACTGATCATTTACGGTACATTGCTGTGATTAGGTATCTACCGTAATATCATAGATTTTCGCTGTACCAAAGAATGGTCCCATCCAACACATTTACGTCCAACGATTAGAATTAACAACACAACATCACTCGTGGCCTGAACCTAAATAATAGAAACAGTTAGACCCGCAATAAGCCCTACTGTAATCGTGGTAGTGATCTCTTACAGCATGAATAATATGAGGCAATTATATCAGATGACACTGTAAGCAGGCGACTGAAATGTACCGCGCGATTTACACCTAAAACTTCGTTCACACTTGGTTTGGTACATGTACCAGACCATCATAAATCATGAATCATGTATCTACCGAAAAAAGTTGCAAAACATGTCTGGGACATGTCCCAGACATGTTTTGCAACTTGTTTTGTTGTTTACATGATTCTAGATCTCCTATCAAAGAAATTTTTCGCCAGTTATCAAAAAAAATAAAAAAATGAACTGTTTCATAGAAAAGTACCTACGCGGTCAAAATGTATGGAACAGAATTTTTTTTTAATAACCGGCGGAATCTTACATCGTTGGCGGGTTCGGAATCATGTACTGAATCCATGGGTTAGTTGCGCGTCGATGTCCCTGTCACCCTGTATATTCGTTGCCTCTTTCCTGATACTACGGATATCAAAACTTTGTAATTACAAATATTGTTGTTTGATAACCCAATTCTGGGTTAAACTTGCCTTTTTACTTAAGCTGTCCATGAAGGACAGCTTAAGTAAAAAGGCAAGTTTAACCTTAATATCCGTAATATCATTGTTTTTTGTAATTTATATGTAAAATAAAAGGATCGATTAAAGAAGCAATCATGGAAAAGAGAACTCATGTTGCAAGGAAAACCAGCCACACCTAAGTTTTACTAACTAATGTGCCAACGAATCAATATAGTTGGCGTAATACAATATGATTCATATTTTTAGGTCGCGTAGTGCACTTTTCGCATGTTAAATTTTGGGCCAAAAATATCTATAAATTCAAAAATCGTTTCTGAAAAACATGTACGAAAAACATGTCAGGCAAGCAATATATATCTCAACTTTTCCCGCAGTGTGCACAAAGCTTTAAACTGGCACACCAAAATGTTGCATTATACTGTAAACAATGTGGGTCTCGGACAAAAAGATACCCACTACAGTTAATGGGCAGTCATATGGCGGTGCTTAAACTAAGAGCCGAATTGTGACGCCGCCAAACATTTTCCAAGCAATTTCAGGTACCTACCCGGAAGATATTTAGGGGGTATGCGTATGCGTAGCTATAGATTTACAGTGTTTTTTTAAGCTTTTGGCTGAAGTCTTGTCTTTGTATGAGTTTAACTTTATGGTATGAATTTTATGGTTTTTTTTTCAAAGTAATCTTCTAACTTTTCCGTTTCTTAAGTTTACTTGTGTACCTATATGAGATGGCCTATTTAAAACCTGTGAAGCTTTGATGTCATAATAGTTCTTTTGAATTACTAGATAATCAGGAATAATATAAAATATGTTAAACTCCAGTATTTCTTCAAAAGATGAAATGTGTGTTAAGAATTGTCGTCAGTTTTGGAACAGTACGAAAATCCGCCTCAACACCATTTTGTATTTTAATTGGTAACCATAAACAACGGTCGCCACGTTTTTTTTATATAAATGTGGTAATTATAATATTTGTTGTTTGGCTGCTGTGGGTGGAGTCGAAATTACAGGAGCCAGGTTGATGGCCTCTGCACCCTAATTGCGTAATCAAAAACGCTTTTATTATGACAATACCATAACTTAGGTAAGTGCTTCGTACATATGTTCGAAAATTTCTACCGCTCTACTTCTTGATAATATGTTAGTCAATGTTCACGCAAATGTTCGATTCGGCACGTTCGTTTCGGGAGGATTAATTTTGTTAAACAATAAAGCCGACCCGTAGCAATTACTATAAGTAGGCTCGTGCCGATCGGTCAACTTCGTTTTGTATCCACCCTGACTTAATCATATTCGGGTCGGGTCGGCTCGGCACATCTCGAGCTAAGCCGAGCGGCTTTTTGCCGGACATATATGTACATTAATTATTCGTTTTAGCCACCTGGCCTTGCCAAATCATGACGACAGAAACATGAGTGCACCCCTAAAGCTACGGTTTCCCACATACCGTCTCGAGTGACGGTTTTCATGAAAATGATTGCAGTGGGGTTTGACTTTACGATGTCAGAAAACGCCAACTTGTTATCATAAATAACGTTTCAGTGACGTCATTCACTGGTAAATTGCGGATACTATGTGGCGGCCACCACTCTTTCAGGAAACCGTATCTTTACTTAAACTGCTTTGCGTATATCAAGAGTAGGTGTGCCTACAATAATTTTATTATGCTGAGGTCCTAAAATCATGCAAAGTGAAAATATGTTGCGATTATTTGTGAAACAGGTATAGTTATATATTTATTTAGCGAAAATGGATCGAAAACTTAGTAACAATTACTTTGAGAAACTTGTATTGTTCGGAACCTAAATTCAGGGTAAATGAACCGTTCCTTAGTTACTGCTAATCAATCTTAATACCGCTTGAAGCTATTAGTTCGATATTGCCTACTAATCGAATTGACTTACGGCCGAGCCCAATAACCTACTTTTAGTTAAGACGGTATAATCATATCTGTCAGTATAATATAATCATACAGATGGCTACTGATGTAGATTATTGGGACGTTAAAACCAGAGACTTTTTATTATTTATTTTATTTATTCAAGGACAATAAGCAGCTTAAATACATATGTGTTGGTATTGGTACAGAGGAAAGTTAATACAAAATATTAACGATATCGCAGCCCACTGCATTATCCGCATATTAACAAAAGAAAATATGATAATGAGTGCCACTAGATAGGTACCTAATAAATAATTATAGAAATATCAATTAGTAATCATTAAATAGTTAAAGAAACGAAATATGAATTACATCATGCAACATAGAAATTCCAATTGATTTGATTGCTGTCAAATGTACTTACGTTTAGATTCTAGGTTGACCTGCAGGGTAATTCTAGGTTGACCTGCAGGGTAATTCTAGCTTGACCTGCAGGGTAATTTTAGGATGACCTGCGGGGTAATTCTAGGTTGACCTGCGGGGTAATTCTAGGTTGACCTGCGGGGTAATTCTAGGTTGACCTGCGGGGTAATTCTAGGTTGACCTGCGGGGTAATTCTAGGTTAACCTGCGGGGTAATTGCGTAACACACTATCAGTAGCAATGGGTTTCATTTTGACAGTTCATCAACATTCATTGCGTTACTTACGTTGTTGAGCATACACATTTTTCGAATATATGGAGCAATGGATAAATAAATAAGTTACTACGAGTATAAGACTAGCTATAGCTACAAAACCAAATCAGATTAGAGACAACTTCATTAAATAAAATTATGCAATAAATAAATAATAATATTATGATTACAATTAAGATAATTTTTTTATAAAATAAGATTTAAATTTGTTTTTCGAACATGCAAATACCTATATGTATCAATATCAATGAAATTTGAATTATAGGATTCCAACAATCTATGAATAGGGCAGCGTAAAGGTTATAGCACATTACACCGGCACCGCAACTGCACAGCTGCAGCACGGCGTCGCCTCGAATTTAGGCTACGGCTAGCTGCCAGCGCGCTAACTACGCGTCGTCCGCAGGGTGCAAGCTCGCAGTCCGCGCGCCGGCCGCAACTTGTAAGCTCACAGTCCGCGCGGTGGCCGCGAGGTGCAAGCTTGCTGTCACCGCGAACTCAATATTGTTATATATGGCACTAGCTTCTGCCCGCGGCTTCGCCCGCGTGAATGTCGGAAAGGATAAGAAGTATGTCCTTCCCCAGGATGCCATCTATCTCTTTGGCATCTGCTGGCAGGCAATTTTATCGAAATCCGTTCAGTGATTTAGGCGTGAAAATGTAACATACGAAACGAAATGTAACATAAAAAAAGTAGCCTATGTCCTTCCTCACGGTTCAGTGGTTTTGATGTAACAGACAGATTAACTTTCGTATTTTAGTAGGGAAATATAATATGTCAATCTACAATACTGTTGAAAAATATCGCAATACGGAACCGCACAATATTATTGTTAATAGCTGTGCCCGCGACTCCGTCAGCGTGTAACTCCTTGTGTGTTATTAAGTTAATGTATTGGTAATATTGTTTAGATCACGTTCACATGAGGCTTAAGTACCTATAGAAGGGGTAGCGGGATCGTCCGAAAGGGTTACCGCTGCCCTGGAACATAAAGGGCTAAGGAAGGAACACGGGTGGGTTTTAGTCAGTAAGAGTCTGACACTCCCTTCCGCTCCACCCAGAGCTGGAGGGGTCATTTGATGATTTCCCATGATTCTTTTTTATGGAATAGGTAGTTAATAATGTTAACTTTTTTAATAAGAATGACTGAGAGTGTTATAAATGTAAGAGTAGACAAATATAATCAGAAAGCTTCGAACTGCTAAGCTATCGGGAGTTACACGTGTTATTGTGAGTCAACCATAAAAGATAGACATATGCTGTCGTGGGATATTTTTTATATAATTTTAAGGTGAACATTTCCGTCATACATGATTTCTGTGCAGCTTTAACCATTAAGGACGCACACGCGACGGAAGCGTAAAAAATGGAGTAACTTCTCCCGTTTTCCCAATATTTCCCTTCACTGCTCTGCTCCTATTGATTGTAGCGTGATGAAAAGTATACTATAACCAGCTCAGGAGTATGAAAAATAATTGTACCAAGTTTCATTAAAATCCGTTGAGTAGTTTTTGTTTCTATAACGGTTATACAGACAGACAGACAGACAGACAGACAGACAAAAATTTTACTGATTGCATTTTTGGCATCAGTATCGATCCCTAATCACCCCCTGATAGTTATTTTGGAAATATATTTCATGTACAGAATTGACCTCTCTACAGATTTATTATAAGTAATATATTTCATGTACAGAATTGACCTCTCTACAGATTTATTATAAGTATAGATAATATGGCGGTGGAGCGCGGGCGACGCGCGACGGCGCAGTGACGTTGTTTCGCTGGCGACTCGGAGTCGGCGCGTAATAAGCATGCGGTCGACGCGCTGTAAGCACATGATCCACTCGCTTGCAGCACGCGGGCTGCGAGTCGAGTTGTATGGTAGCGGCAAATGCGCTGACTGCCCGCCGTTGGCTTTTTCGTATTGACGTTATGAAATATATTATACTACACACAATTTAATGCTCTAAATTGAATGACAAGTTAAATGCTGGTTTGGAGCGGTTCCGTTGCGGTGCCGGTATAATGTGCCATGACCTTTAGTCAGAGCTCGTACGACAAGAATTTAGCGCAAACAGAGTACGTGCACGACGTAGTAATTGTGATCTATTGTGAGTTATGGCATCTACATATATGTAATGCATGGGTCGTAAAAACTTACGCTGGACTTTTTCAATCTCTTCGACAATTTCAGTCTGTATATTTCTGGTAAAACGGGTTCCAGATAGGGACGGCTACTTGTGATATACTCTAATTGTGATCGTAAGATGGTCTTATTTTAGGTAAAGATATGTGGAAACCCGCGACCGCTTGAACTCAGTAGACGGTCTCATAACAAAACCATACATCTTAAATGCTTTATTTACAATGTTTGTTTAGTTCCCGATGTTATGACGTTATGGGAAGTGATGACTCTACCGTCATTATTTTAATAGGCGTTATGTATAGACGCCAGCAGTGTCAACTTTGTGTTGTGGGCAACTTTAATACTTTAGCGATAAAGTTGAAAATCTATTAAAGAAATTTGACAGATTGTCGATGTGCTGGCGGCTGTATACCTATAGATGGATGGGTAGATATGATAGATGGGTTTTCCTACCTCCAGTATGACAAAGCTTGATGTTATTGTAATTGCTTTGCCGTTAGCAACTACAATAACATCATAGTTGATCATAGACTAGTTGACAGAAATGTCTCCATAATACTTTCTGATATCAAAATTTTCATACTTTAGAAAAAATAGAAAAACGAATTTTGTATTTTATCTTTTTGTCTCGTTTAACACAAAAGATTAATCTTTTTTGTTAATTGAAAAAAGAAATGCAAACCAAATAGCAATTTTTTTTTTTTTAATTGAAAACTTTTAGAATTAACTGTCTACAGATGAAATGGCGGTTGTTATCAATCAATCAGTCAAATCAGCCTAGCGCAAACCCCTGTTGGACATAGACCTCTCCCAGGGTTCCCCATACATAAAGCGTTGTCCACCCCCTTCCGCATCCAGTATGCCCCAGCCACCTTTGCTGGGGGGCTTTAGATTAAAATATCAATCAATAAAATCACCCTATCGCAGTCCACTGCTAGACATAGGCCTCTCCCAGACTATGCCACAACACCCTGTCCTCCGTCTTCCGCATCCAATACTTCTCAGCCACCATCTTAAGGTCGTCGGTCCATCTAGCTGGGGGGCGTACCACACTACGCTTGCCATACACAGTTAAAATATAATAAAATCAAAATATATAATATAATCAGATGCTACAGCGAGGAAACAGCTGCGAATTCCTAATCAAAAAATCATACTGTTTTACTTCAAAATAATATTCATAGATAATAATAATAATAATATCCCTGGACATTTCACACAGCACCATTTGTCCCAAGCTAAGCAACCTAATGCTTGTGTTATGGTAACAAGATGGCTGATAAACTACTTATATACAATTTTTTTTTTGTAAATACATACATATTATAGATAGAAAAACACCCAGACTCGGAACAAATACATGTAGGTCATACAAATATTTGTTCCGTGCGGGAATCGAACCCGCGACACGCAGCGCAGCAGTCAATCGTTAAACCACTGCGCCAACCGTGCCGTCACTTACTAGATACTTGTTAACATTTCCGGGTAAAATAACATCTAAAAAATATATTCTGTAACTTTGTGCGTCTAACATTTACAAACGGTTCGCTTACGCAATAAGTTTGGTACAAGGAATGTGACTACCGGCCAGGTATATACAAGGTTATGTATATGATACACTTTTAAAAGAACCTCTAAGTTTTCCCCCTGTATTTAGAACAAGAACGGAACGGACACACTGAGCAAAACCGGAATAGACCTGACCTCTTTGGTTTACTATTCGCAAGCTCGACTGTTGAGCGTGAAGATCTTCATCAGGAAATTCTCAGATGCAGAATGGATTCTGAATTAATGCCAGGGCTCGTATGGGAATCACAACAAAGGGTACCTTACTGTGTTATATTATTCTGTTATACGCACACGCACATACGCTGAAGGCGTAATTAGAGGTAAATATGTAAACACTATTACCTATACACATAGTTATAATTTGCAGTAATCATCATTATTCTCCCGCCTTTATCCCAATTTATTTGGGGTCGGCGTAACATGTCTTTTTCTTCCATAATTCTCTATTAGTCGTCATCTCGGTAGTCACCCCCTTTCTAACCCTTTATTATCATTCACACAGTCCATCCATTCTTTCTTTGTTCTTCCGTTACTCAAAACCATCGACATTCATACTCAAAACTTTCCTCGCGACAGTTTTCTCATTTCTCCGAATCACAATAAATGTTCATACCAAATTACAACCCATCTGCCTACCCCTTCGTGGAAAACTTGGGTGATGCTTTATTACGTCATGAAGACAAAACGTTTACCACAAACCCATTATTTCAGTATAAATGTCACTAGGAAGGCCATTCTACCCTATTTATACTTTAAAACAGATCTTTGTTGAAAATCTTTTTTGCTATCAAAGTGAGATATCTCTTTGTAATCTCCGTGAATAATATTGGATTAACAAGACTTTGTTACTAATCCAGTTCCTTGGGCCGAATCCCTTTTATCCTATTGCTTGGCTCCAGCCGACCCAGTTATCCGTTTCCGAAGGTTAATTTAGAGACATCTTTTATGTTTAAAAAACGTTTGTCAATAATGAGCGTCTGTTTTGTTCGTGTTTTTGTTCAGACGCTTTCAATTCACGAGTTGCGGCCGCCATTTTGGACGAACTTTTTTCAACAAACGGAGATGAGGTTTCGGAATGTACCTACTCGACTCAAAACTTATGATTAGAAATAGAAAATATTTATGGTCCAGGTAATACAATAAGCAGGTTCACAGGTTTATAGCTAGTTTAGACGACATAAGTATCTTACAGTACCTACAGCTAGGTCACAATATATTATTTGTCCGTGATCCCCATACTAGATAGTTAGTCTGTATCTTGGGGGTATGAATTCCAGAGTGTCGACTAGAGAGGTGATTTCAGGTATGGTATGATATGTGTCACGTATGTGTTGTTAATTAGTTTTCACACACATGATACTGAAAATGTCCTTGTCTAAATGTTTCTAGTTAGCAATTCGAATAAAATTTAGATACAAGGACACCAAAAAGCTTATTGCGACTGTCTAGTAGCTAGTATCTACCCTCATCGGTACACTCGTATTAACACATACCACCCAACTCATTTAATTCAAATCTATGTACATGTACATAAAGTCTGTTATTGCCTGAACAATCTGCGTACCAGCCTATAAAGATGTTCACACACTGCCAACTCGTAGAGGGATTTTGTATTAAAACATTATGACAAAATTATAGCACACACTTGGGAAAGGCGGGAGCTTAAAATGTTCGGTACGTGACATTTTAGTTCCAGCCCGTACTAACGACGAGTATTTGACTCTACTTAAACGACACACTAAAGTTACACTCCGTACGTACTAAGCTACGAAATTATTTTATGTCGAAAGAGTTTTGCAGTGAAAAGTGCTTTGTGAAAGGGTATTTACTGTTATGTTCTTACAATGAATTGAAATAGGTCGTAAACGCGTGCTGGAAACCGATGAAATCTTCAAGTCGACCAATTTCATTATAATTATGTAAATTGATAACGAATTAAGTCATAATGAATATTTATATCATGATTAACGTAAAAGAGAAAAGTTGACTATATACGTACACTACATAAATGGGCTATGGAGAAATGCTGCACCTGCAGCATATGCTGCGTGAGCGTGCGTCATCCATCGCCACTCGTTCGATGTCCACCGCGCACAGGATGGATGGAAAGCAGCACAGATTTTTTGCTCCATTGGTGTAATTGCTGTATGGCGTTCCAGATGGTTGATGTTCTGGATGTGCGTGTGAGGATAAATAAATAAAATAAATAAATTTACATCTTCCGCCCATGGGGGTAAGCAACAACTACAGAACGCTAGCTGCTACTTTCATTACACACTCCTTTTCTTTCGTTTACGTTCAATAAAGCTGACTAATATAGAATATAATTTCTTTATTCAAGCTACAAAGACTCAACAAGATTGTTGGTAAAACTTACGACTATGTTAGTAAGCACAGACACTATAAAAAAATAATGGTTGGTCACCGTTGCGACATCCCATGAGAGACGGCACAACAGTGACCCACGTACACACAGTCTAGGCGACTCGCAATCATGCTTATGACACTGTTGCAATATAAGTACTACCCATTACTGATTAAAAATAACTTAATGCATAAATTATTATTTAGTTATATAAAGCTCTTTAAAATTCTTTACGTCCTGAAAATTCACACAGCAAAAGGTAAAACATTTCTTTTTCTATTTTGTTTACGCATGAAAACCACTAACAAAACGTGTCTAATGTGTAATCCAAGTATTTAAGTTATTTTTAACATAGAAGTATGTTTAGGATCTTCTAGGACGTGTTGGATGCGGCTTTGCTCGCGTGGATGTCGATAATGATCCCACGGGAACGTATCACCGGGACAAAGCCTACGGTACTCCTTGTAACACCAGAGGGGCAATTCTCGTAATTTTAAGAACGTTCACAGTCAGATCTAAGTCTCAATCTGTCAAAAATACCTCTAGTTTCCCTACATTTTGACAAGTTTTTGATATTTGTTTGTCACCGAGATGACACTGCGACCAGATTTTGAACATTTTAAATTACGAGAATCTACCAGTGAAAGTCTTGTCAAAATCGGTCCAGCCGTTTTGGTGATTAGCCGGAACAAACAGGCAGACGGACATACACTTTAAAAATTGTTTTTTGTTATAAAGTACCGTTACTTTCATATGCATTTAGTAAAAAGCGGTTTGTTGACTTTGCAAACACACAATTAAATTTTACTTATTTGTATACATAGGAAGAAATAACAACTACCTTATTGTATTAATTACATAATTTATCACACAAACTGTGCAAGGAAATGCAAAGCATTCTAAACAAAAACCGCCGATCAAAAATTAAACAAATTCAAGAACCCTCAGATCCGCTTAATTTGCAGATACACAATGTTTATAAAACTGTTCGCTCAACAGACGGCACGTGACCTAGTCAGTTTTTAACATTCTGCACACCATTCAACGAGATAACAAGGAATTTTGACATTTCAGCTGTTAGCAGAATGTCCTTTGTAGTTCCCATTCCGCTTTGCCCGTCATTAAAGTGGATCCCAAGCATCTGCTCAGCTTTTAATTTTCTGAATGTCTGTAAAACAAACTGCCTCTCCCAAGGGATATGAAAGTAAATGAAACACTGATGGCTCCTTAAATATGCCAAGTTTAGCGTTGATCGTTAATTTCCTTGGAGAATCTTGAGTACTAAATGGCGTCAGGGAATTAATACGGAAAAACTTTGCATTTCGACTTATCTTTGAAGAATTGTTTATCACTCTTTAGCAAGTGGAGTGCTTCGCGCGTTATTATTCTAAGCTGCAGTACCGTTCTTGCTATTTTCTTGTCGTAACTTCAAGGGAATTATTCATCTAATTAAAGACTCGTAAACTTGCCAAACGAAGCGTTTATAACGTCATTTCGAGTCTTCATTCGTGGAATATGCTCTGTAGATAGTCTGCAAAGTCAGTTCAAATTGTCTGTTTCATATTTATGTTCGTTTGCTGCACCCTGATTGCGAAACACTATCAATCTCATCATCATCATTCAGCCGAAAGATGTCCACTGCTGGACATAGGCCTCGCCCAAGCACCGCCACTCTGACCGGTCCTGTGTTCTGTTCTATCAATCTCGATATGAATAATTTTGAAGGATATTGCTAATCCATTGCTTCATATGTTCAAAAATGTATCTGCTCAACAACGTAAATAACCCAATGAATGTTGTTGAACTGTTAAAATGAAATCCTACTGATAGTGTGTTACGCAAGTACTCCGCTGGTTCAACTTTAGTTTCTCTACAAAACCGAGAAACACAAAAGATTGTTGTCCCACTTAGATACACACCTTACCCTACCTTTATCAACTATCCGAAAATCCGGAATGACGACAGGAATGACTCTTAAGTCTTAAAACTTTGCTATTTTCCTCACGAAGGGTTCCGGTCTCGGGAGGTTTTGTCGCACTAACGCTAAAAGATTCAGGGGCTGTGAGTCCCCAATCAAGAAATTTTCTATATACGGCGATCCTCGAATAGAGCTTAGTTGGAAATCGGTTTTTTTCGGTTTCATTACGAACTTGATTTCCGACATCATTAAATGAAATGCTGAAAATTAATCTTACCAATTCCGTTTTTCTCGCGTATCATCTATAACAGGTCCATTATTGTCTAGATAATTATTTATAATTTCATAATTATCATTTTATTCAGCCATTTTATCGCTTACATCTGTGGCTTGCGCCTTCTTCTAAAGAATCATCTAATACAGTGTCGGGGACGGTGGGACACGATAGTATATTGTGTGGCGATTACGTCACGCTCTTTAGGGACAAGCTCGTTACTGCGAATTGTTACATCTTACTTTAGTGCTGTAAGCGTTATTAGTGTTTACTATTTATCGGTGTATCGTGGAGCTTGGAGATAGTTCCTTGCAGGATTTAATTTTTTCCTTCCTTGAATTTTGCCCGAAATATCGGTGTAAGTAGTCTTTGCTTCTTGTTGCGTAAAAAAATACTATTGGTTTTCTGTGGTAAATAAATAATCATATGTGTAGGTATACATGTTCTTTTTTCCAAAATGGGTTCATTATCAATTAATCTTCAAACATAACCATAACTACCAAAATACTTTGCATATTAACATTAAAATAAACAAATAAGCCCCAAAAACCTACTAAACGCAAAACCCAGAACCGAAACAAGTGAGCCTCCCAAAAAATCCGAGTTCCCTTCTTTCCTTCAAATATCCGGGTCAGCCATTGTTCCTTTGTCACCGCGCCGGACAGTCTTCAGACAAACTTAACTTTGCATTCAGTGCAGGCCGTAGTGCACTGCTCAAACAGTCAAACTCCACTGTTCTGACTGCACCATTCAATTGCAAAGAAGCACAAAAGATATCTGCCGGTCGCTACGGTAGAATTCTCTCCTGTTTTTCGTTTGTGGCTCTCTTGGACCTGGTGAGGTACTGACCAGGAATGAGTAATCTTCTTGATGGATTCGCGCCTTACTCTTTATTAAAACTCGAAACGGTGGCTTTAGACAACAGTTTAGCTGTAGGGTTTCTACTTTCATTAATAGTTTTAAGTGGATGGGGTGTTTTTTTACTGGCTTTTGTCGACAAACAAATTCACAAGTGTTTGTATAGCATAATCAGCCTATAATGTTCCCGCTGCTCCTCCTCCGCTCGGCCTCCTCTCTGAGAGAGGGAGTGGGCCAGTGCGCAGTTACCTTTAATGTTGGCGGATGCCACATGTCTTCGAAGTTTTTGGTTTAAGGAAGGTTTCCTCACGATGTTTTCCTTCACCGTTTTGAGTGTCCTATGAATTAAACGTTTGTCCACTAACAGGATTTTATGTTAAGATAGCAATGATAATGTTTATTTCGAATGACCGATTCCCTTAATTTACGGACCCTTATTGATTAAAATGAAGACTCTTGAATCTTCACCAATAATGAAGCACATACCCCAGAGCTTTTTATAGTAGACCCTCTCATATGGAAGTAGCTATCACAGGTAAAATTAGCTTACGAATCTATTGACATGTCCAGTTTGGCAATAAAAATTCTACTATTTCGTTTTTGTTTATAGGAACCGAGTATTAGCCAACTGCGTTAAGTCTGATATTCAACCAAGGCAGTGTCTGTAAAAGCGGCTCATAAACTGAGTCATATTCGATTGCAGTTGCATTCAATATCTGATGATATCATAATTCCTTAAACATACGCTTTGAGAACGCTTACGAACATAAGTATGTGATATTCCGGCAATGTCTTATGTGCGGTCGTTGAGCTCTCCAAAATAGGGTTACACGATGACTAGTGCATGATGCAAGCGCTTGGAGTCTGTCGGGAGAGGTCGATTCAAAGCTAATTTCTCGAAATATCGTTCCAGACGTTGCTTGCCCTAAATTGTTCTGTGCTCATGATTCTGGTCTCTATTATGTTGTAAAGAAATAAAGTTCAATGTCGTTTGACCACTCTTCCTCTGTCTGACAAGTCGTTGGTCATTCTGGCTCTTGTGATACACTAACTCCTAGTACAAGAGTCAGGGCTACACAGATGTTTGTGACTTAAAGTGAAAATAAAGAAATTATTATAATTATGATTTTAATCAAAGAAGATAACATATTTTGCTTCTAGGACATGCCGGTTTCCTCACTATGTTTTCCTTCACCGTTTTGAGAGCAGTGGTGATGAAAATAATTTACACAAAGTAAAGCGTCTGTCCGTGTTCGAACCTTTACAACAGGGCCGCCATTGCTCGAAACTATTCGAAGACATGTGACTTCTAACAATCTGCACTGGGCCTGCGTGGTGGATTACGGCCTACTCCACACCGACACGAGGCCTGTGTCCCAGCAGTGGGAACATTATAGGCTGATTATGGTATGCTGAGATAAAATATTCGCTGTTATTGGATTACCGAGTATTCTGAAAACAAAGAAGGTTGTGTTAGGTATATAATTTAATTTATTAATACAACAATTGACCTTTATACTTAAGTTCGCGTGTCGTAGTACCAGCACGCTTCACGAAAGGTAATTAAGTTTACTTTAACATTTATTCTTTGTGGAACAAAAGTGAATGATACACCCACACATAATTATTGTAATACTTAACCTATAAAAGCACATGTTATATTCAAATTGACGTGGTATTAATGTCTTATGTTGTATTAAAAGTCAGGTCGCATATCTATTTTAAACTTATTTTAGAATAAATCTGTCTGACTAAAGTTGGTAGCATTAAAACGTAATTTTAGGCAATTTATGATATTTTTTTAAATCAAATACTTGTTGCAGCTTTTATCCTTATTTTATTTCAAACTAGCTTCTGACAGCGACTTCGTCCGAGTGAAATATCTTGTCCCCGCTCCCCACCCCGTCGCATCGCATCCCCCGCCCGCGCTATCACTTCGTTTTCACTTCGCATTCTTTCTGCCTTTTTTTCTTTTGGTTCGGCTCCTAAGGATCATAGCGTTATGTTAAATATCCTATAGCTTTTCTCAAGAACTAGACTATCAAATGCAGAAAGAATTTTTCAAATCCGACCAGTATTTCCAGAGATTAGCGCATTCAAACAAACACAGTCTTCAGCTTTATTATTCGTACCTATTTAGAAGATTACTGACGCATTGGCTACTTTTATCCTTATTTTATTGCAAGAATGGTCTCCATTCATTTAGCTTGACGCTCATAAATTAGCTAAATGCAATCTAAATACTCACTCATTTATTTTAAAATACTTGAAAGACAAACCCCAGTAAAGGAAAGCAGATAGGAATTTCCGATCTAAACCCTCTAAGTCCAGACTTTTGACTGAATAAAATAATTTATCAAAGCTGCTGGCTTTGACCATCTGACTAGCAAAATCTCAGCTAAACGGAAGATGGTCGTTCTATTCCACATACGTACACCGACCAGTTAAAAATAAACGTTGATACAACAACAAACGAATAACCCATTCGTAACTCGTATTCTACCAAGGGGCAAATTGAAAAATTCCTAAAATAAAAGCGGCTCGGAGAGCTAGAAAATCCTAGACAGGGGCCAGTCCGTGCCTCGGACATTAATCTTACCGTTCCGCACACGTCCCCGTTTGCTAAGTAACGTACGACTCGTCTCAGTTTTTCCGAAAGGAAAGATATAATATCGCATTAACAAGAGACAGATGGCAACATTACGCAGTATACCATTCCTCGGAGGACGTTTAAGTTGTGGGACACGTAAAGTGTTGCCATTTGTTCACTTGTAAGTTGTGTTTATTCTTTTTCTCTTCCGTATCCTTTTTCGGTTGGTTATGAGTAATGGAGGGTTAGAGGGCGACTGACGTGAACGGCGGCCCTTGACGTGAAATACGCTCACAATGCGACAGGGATTGTTGCACTCCATTGTAAGATTTCTCTTTGGGGACGCTACACACGTTCCATTAGACATTATGTGTTCTCTTAATTGTGTTACTTTCTGCGTTTGTGCGTTGTGTGCGTTGAAAAGAAGCAGAGTGTATTGATGTCTAGAGAACGTTGTTGGTTGCACAGTTGTATAACTCCTTATGTTCCTTATATTTGTAGTAATGTGTTTGTTCTTCCGAATAAATAAAATAAAACATGATGCACTTTTATAAAAACGCGTGTTATGAATGAATAGCGATTTTAAGGCGTGTGTTGTGAGTTTTGTTTTAAAACACATTTTAAAAGTATTGCTCTATAAAAAAAAAACTATCTATTTTCAAATTTTATTTATGTTTCAAATTTACATTATTTCAGTTAAACAAATATTAACTTTATTTTAATGGTAATAATGTGTTACAATCCCAACATAGCCACGGCTAGCATTCCGGATTTAGGTAATATCTAGGTGACATTTAAAAAAAAAAGTTTTATTTGCACATCTCGAAACAAACACATTCAGCAAAAGCTTGGCTGTGACAAATACATGCTCACGACCTCGTATCAGATGCTGGCTCTCTATTTCCAACAGGTTTTGAATAAAAATAAATATTTCATGTTGTTTTTGCGTCTCGTTCCAAGTCCAACGGTCATACGTCACGTGTTAAAATGTTTAATACTAGTAAGACAGGTTTATTTTTTAGTCATTTTTGATTTAAAGTTGGCAACGAAAGCATCGAAAATTTTGAGAAAGCTGCCAATAAAATAAGTTCGAAAAATTATTTGAACTGGCTATTGGAAATATTGGAGCCGAACTGTGAACACATTGCCCGAAATCCGGCCTTGTTCCAATAATGCGCACTACACATTGATTAGGATCCGGCCTGAATACAAACAGAGAGCGAATTAAATAAAAACGCGTAATAAAAAGTTTATCTTAGTATGGACCTAATGCTATTCCGGGAGAGGGTTTTAACCCTGAAGACGCTGACGATATCCATTACCATTCAGCAGTAACCCCAATAAGAATAAAGAAGCTCGAAAAATAAAAGACTGGGTAATTGAATCCCCATAATGGCATGGGTAGAGAAATATATGTAGATTACGGTATTCGGATGCGAGAACATTGGGCGCTATACTGAGATTTTACACTTCGCCGATAGCTGCCAATCCCTCTAATATTATTATGGTAATACGGCCAATTTCAATAAAAGCGTTCGTCGCAAAAGACATTTTCTTTTAGACGCTATGTATAAATCCTGCAGACACGGGTCTGAATTTGTAGCTCATATCGTTTCACGGTTTCGGGTACCGTATTTTAAATGGACCGAGAAATTAATTGGTGGAATATGTTTTCGCTGATGTTGGTACCGGCCACTTATTTCTTTGTGTTCATGCTCGTTTCACCTTTTCAGATGAACACAATTCCATGTATATTTACATAATTATAGATTGGGATTGTGTTCGATCGAATATGAAATTGAAAACAAATCTACATACGTAGGTAGTATAAACATTCTGATAGAAGTTGTTTGTAATCATTGCAGAAAATAATTTCAATGAACATGAAAATAATCTGTGCGGATATTGCGTTTTAGTTATGGTGGGTACACATAATTTGTGAAACATAACATGAAATGTACGTCCCACTTAGTTATGTGTACCACCATTAAGGGTGGTTGCACATCTGATGGATGACGGACAAATCTATATACGAATAAAACTGAAGAGTTTGTTTGTTTAAGCGTGCTAATCTCTGGAACTACCTGTCGGGATTGAAAAAAAAATGTTATGTTTGATAGCCCAATTCTTGAGGAAAGTTTTAAGCTACTTAACATCACGCTAGGAACCTTAGGAGCCGAGCAAAAACACAAAATAGTCAGAAAGAATACTAAGCGAAATTAAGTGATAGCGCAGAGTGAGGGTTCCAAGCCGACGGGGTGGTTCGGGGGAAAAATATTTCACGCGAACGAAGTCACGGATAGACGTAGATAGTAGTTTAATAGAACATTCAAACATTTCCACACTCAACGGATGACGCGTTAGTGCGTCGAGCGTGCTAACTGTAACTTAACGAAGTGATGCCCGACACATCTTCCGTCTAATGTGCAACCACCCTAAATTCACTTCAAATTAATGCAATTTTTTTTTTTAACTTTGCCCCACACTAGGAATTTCTCCTGTATCGTGGGTGCGTTTGAAAACATTTAAACTCACATACGCAAACAGCCAGACCCGGAACAACTACTTGTAGGTCGTACAAATATTTGTTCCGTGCGGGAATCGAACCCGCGACACGCAGCGCAGCAGTCAATCGCCCAACCGTGCCGTCATACTATAAATATACCTCCATTTCTGCTTACTCAACTATCTACTTTATGGTTGTGTATTCTAAAGTTGATTTTTGAGTGAATATTTTTTATAAAAAGATCCTAAATAAATTTTGGTTGCAATGGAATTTGAACTTTGTTTTATGTGCAGTCAGTTTATTGTTCCAACCTTTAATAATTATCTGAGATTCTGAATTCAAATGTACACTAAAGTGACCGCATACAAATCGAAAAAGAACTCATTTGTTTTTAAAATAAATCATGACAGACATTCGATACTGTTCGAATTTCTAAGTGAAGTTGAGAGAAACACCACAGATATTCAATACAAAATGAGACAGGAAACGTACTTTTGAATTCGTTCAAAGAAATTAAATTAAACTTAAAATTAGCTTTTCTGAAGTAAACAACGTAAAGTTCTCAAGGAAACATAAAGAGGAGTAGTTAATAAAGTGTTTATTGCCGCAGGCTCCGTATCGCGTGTCGCGTACTGCGACACGTCCCCGGAGGCTCGTACCGCATTGGAGACACTTCTAGTTTTAATCTAATTATCTTTGATGGCGCGATTAGTGGGTTTGATTGTCAGCGAATATTTGTATCGTAATTAACAATTATTTTATTAATTAATTAAGCTAAAAGCGGAATGAATTTGTTACTTTTTTGAGACATGATAACCATGATCCGTTATTATAAATACTGGTATTCAGCTGCATCCGGTTGGACTGGAAGCCGACCTGAACATAGTTAGGTAAAGGCTAGAGAATTGGACATTTTGCCCCTCAACGGATTGATTGAACCATGATCCAATATTATACTCAATGGGCCGATTTTTCAATCGTCAGATAACTTTTATTTGGAGAATAAATATGGCAGTTTTATAGATTTTGTATAGACAATTTGTCAAACCACCATATTAAATATCCAGATAAAAGTTGTACTTACCCGCCGGCGCGTGAGTCGTTGTCCGGAATGTTACTAGGTACTTCATAATTATATTTCATGTTTATACCATCTTTTTGTAATGTATATTTATTTTATTTCCTATTTGGATTGTTGTTTTTTATTTATATCTAATCGTATGCTGCACGACAGCCGGCGTTGACGTCATCACGTCAACGCCGGCTGTCGCTGAAAACCAGCGCTGGGGCTCTGTCTCGTATAGGGTTTTAGCATTATGCTGAGCAATGGCTGTTTTGCGTGGATGTGACGCATGTTTTCTCCTAAATAGTTTTTTTTTGTGTTCTTTTTATGCGTCATGTTTGCCGCAAATAAACGTATTTTCTTTCTTTCTTTGAAGTTATCTAACGATTGAAAAATCGGCCCTTAAATATTGAATAGTTCCCAAACGTGTTTTTTTTTTATGTCCGATAAGTGACGCTTAACTAATCACGCAAAGGTAATAATTTTCTATCAGGAAGTTGAATGACCTTTTGCCAACATAAAAAAAAACGATTTCAATAACCGGATAAAACCTCATTTGCCTGAACTATTCATATATTCAGCGAAATATTTGAAATGGGTCATATTCCTTTCGGCATGATTGAGCTTCCGAATAATCAAATAGGTATATTAACGAGGTCCTTACAAGTAATGGGAATAGTTATAGAATGTGCGACATATATAGTGAGGGTACTTGTTTACTCAACTTTGTAAGGGAATTTTTACGTTATATTTATTGACTACGAACACGAACAGCATATACATACAACATTTGTTTACAAAAGTATTAAGGAAAGGTATTGCTGCTAATGTATACTCAAATTATAGGTGTACTATCGCCAACACCTATATCTGACCATTTAGAAAACAAAATCCCGTGCACATGCTGACCACAGCTGCGTCCGTAAGTAAAACAAAGGAGGATCCTTTTTAGGTCGACTAATAATATGCACTGCAAGCAAGAATAGTCCTTACGGTGGTCAGATATAGATTTTGGCGATAGTACGCACGGCTACACATCAAGCTATACATAACCAGTATAAGCTGACTTCTGATTGTACGAAAAACCTATACAATGAGAGGTCAGCTAAAACTGGAAATGCATAGCTTGACGTGTAGCCGTGTGTACATACACATTAACACAAGGTTCGTAAAATTTTAAAAATAAACTGAGGAGAAAAGTACGACAAAGAAATCTTCATAGAAGTGTGAACATAAAGCGATCATAGAACGACGTAGTTACCTGCTACGGCGTAGCACCCGTAGCGTAGCAAGGTATGCGATGTAGCTCGGTATGCGGCGTAGCTTAGCGCGCGGCGTAGCGTGGCTAGACGCGCGGTGTCAAGGGACGCATGTAGCATTTTATTATTATGTTCAAATCATTATTATTATGAAAATAGGCTTAAACAATTCAAACTATTACCTCATTTTTTCGAACGAAGTTCTTTAACAGAGCTTGCGGTAGGAGTAAACTGGTAGTAGAAATAGTCACCTAACAAACAAGCGTTATGCCCCCTCCATGTGACTTACTATTAAATATAATAATACGAAAGAGAGAGTGAAAGAGATTGTTTTCATGGTTTTAGAGGGTGCTGAAGTCGATAGTGAGGTCAAAAGGAAAATTCAAGATGGCAGCTGCAAATTTTTTTAAATTTTTCTTCCTTTTGAAATTTTCGCAGTCACCATCTTGCATTTTCATTTTGAACTTTGTTCCTGCCGGGGTCCCCCGACCACACGTTTTGTTCTATTGTCTGATGGGCTCTTGATACTTAAGCATATTCTTCTCACGCATTTAATTCCCGTTAAAAAAAACTTCGACAATACTAAGCCATCAAAAATTTACTGCTACAAGAAATACAATAATAATACGAAATACAACCGGCTCACTTACCAGCGGAAGTCGTCAGTCATTTAAGGGAATGGCTTCTCGACAAAGCTCATGTATCTGACATCTGGCCTGCTTGTGCTGTACACAAATATATTAAAGCTACAAGACTAAACAAAGAGCTGGTCCTCTTTGTTTTCGAATTATTTTATTTATTACTTATTGTCATAATGATTTACTTTTATCATAATAAGACTCCCATTCTATATCTATACTTATAATAAACCTGAACTAATCTCGGGAACTACTATTCGGATTTAAAAAAATATTTTTGTATTTGATAGTCTAATTTTTGAGAAAGGCGACACGAGCACACACGAGCGTCACGAGCATATTTAGGCTATAGCCTTCCTACTAGACTACTTAACATCACGCTAGGAACCTTAGGAGCCGAGCATAAATGAAGATATATATGTATATATATAAGAGGTAACTTTTAACTGGCCATCTTTTACATAATGTATGCATACTCAAATGTATGTAATTTAATATGTAAGTTTTCTTAAAATTAATCAAATAAATAATCAGATCACAGAAATCGTGAAAATTATAATCGACTGTTTCGTACATTTCGTCGTTTTTAACACAAAATAAATGTGCATCAGCTGTTTTTTATCGCGGTTTCAGGGTTGCCCCCAAAGTAATATAATTATCATTATCGAAAATGTACCCTTACTAAGAGACTCGCATAATAGTCTTCAAAACTTTCGCAAACAAACTAAGCCTATAATGTCGACTCCAAAGCTCATGAAGCAGAAATATTAGAAATAATAGCTGCAGCCGAGAATAGTTAATCATTCGAGTATTGGTTGCTTCTCTAAAGCTTCCATTAGTATCGGCAGTGAAGCTATAGCACGTCGAGGGATCTTAACGTTAACAGCATAGATACTACGTGCATAGATATCACCGAGAGTTATAATAATCGTGCAATCGAGTACAGTTACGAGCATAAGTATGTATACCCTTGGCGTTATTCAAAAGCGATTTACTTACTCCTTTATTTTTTAATCAAATTTTATGTTGCTACGAACATAGTATTTTCGAATCCGTAGGTTTTTGTAATTTTAGTATTTCATTGTTGTTTTCACGCAAAAATCGCTATTGAAAGTTTTCAAGTGTTGACATATGCTCGTGACTGTAGACATCCAGTCTCTGAACTACTGGGAATTACCTAATAGAAAATCTGATAACATTATGCTCAACCCGTTGCTATGGATGTAACTTGGGATTTCACGCTCAGCAATGGCGCTTGGGATCACTGAAACGAATCAGTCAAATGCAATAAATCAGAATCATAGCTTGACATGATACTGTTCATCCGAAGGAATATTGTTTACACACCAACACATACATTTGTACATATCTGCATGGTTTCTATGATCTGAAGGTCAATTTCCATAATTAAAACGTTCAAAATCTAGTCGCAATCTCATCTTAGCGACAATCAATTTCAAATCAAAAACTTGTCAAAATCTAGTCGCAATCTCATCTTTGCGACAATCAATTTCAAATCAAAAACTTGTCAAAAATGTAGGGAAATTAGAAGCATTTTTGACATATTAGGACTAAGATCAGAACCTCTCTAATTTCCGTACATTTTTTAGTTGTTTTTGATATTTGTTTGTCGCCGAGATGAGACTGCAATTAGATTTCGAATGTTTTAAATTACAAGAATTGGCCTTCTGACTGTGAACGTTCTTATAATTACGAGAATTGCCCCTCAGAAGTAGAAGCTATTCGACATACACAGCGGTGCAAGTGTTTCAAATTGGATTGTCTGTATGTAAACTTGATTAATTTAGTCAGTGATCCCGGTATGCTGCTCGACAAATTACTAACATACGTGTTGCATAAGTACGCTAGTAGAGATGCGTATGCCTGTGTTTTGATACAGATACACCAAGCTTCAAAGATATGTATTTGTCGCAGCCAACTAGCTTAATTAGCCTTTCAGTTAACAGCCTAGCCTTTTTACTAAACGGCGCCGTTCAACTGGCGGCCTGAATGATACATTATAGGTTAGCTTGGAAACTGTGACCAACCACGCGTGTGCCGAATTGGTCGCAGTAACTAAGCCGGGGCACTCCGATCAAATGGCTAAGGTTAGGTTCGAACTGCGACTAACCGCTACTTCCAAAAGTTAGGCTGTTAACTGAAAGGCAAATTAAGCTAGTTGGCTGCGCGACATATACATCGACAAGAATTCATTCATTCATTTGATTGTCTACAATTTGTGTTTCATAATATTGTATCAATTGCTGCAATTAAGTTATCTGTGATAGTGTTTTTAAGGCTGACTGTACATATACAGTGCGATTAGCGCATATATTCATTGCCTAGTTTATTTGAGTACCTAAGTTTTATGTGTATTTACAATATTTTTTTTAACAATTATTTTTTATTCCCGAATGGGTCTGCTCTTAACCTCGAACAACTTCCCGACCATCGTCATTTGCAACTGTGTTTCAAACTTTCATATTTGATGTCGACGCAGGATGTCTTCATCTCCCATGGCATCTGTCGGCTGTGTCACACACTCACATGCATTCACTTCTTTTCTGGACTTATTTCATATTTCACTCAATCAATCCATAATTTCTTTACCTTTGCCTACTCTGACACATGTCTAAGATCTCCCTCAAAAATTTCCACAATGACGAGACAACCATGCAACCTATACTATTATAGGTAGGATACTAGTGTAGCGTTGGTACTCTTTGGTGAGTCACCATAGAGTAGTTTGTGACTTGACATGTCATTAAACGTCAGTGGCTTTTCTCTTCTCCATAAAAAATATACTTTCCTTAATTGATTATATCGATTCAATTCATATTCCTTGTGCAGACATTCACCTTCCATCATAAATTTTATATCGTGTTTCTTATATATGTGGACTTCATTATATTAAAAATATAGAACCTTATCATCTATCATTTGTGTCCCATACTTTCCCACTTCACTAGTTTCTGAAAACAGTGCAGTTTCTAACATCTTAAAATAGTAGCGCAAATATAATTACACTCATACACCTACGCCCATATCATCCCATAAAGGCTTACAGCTAAGCGGATCATAAATAACAGCTGAAAACCCCATTGAAAGTACTTTACAATAATGAGCTTAGTAGGCTATACTTCCAGTGTTCAACAAGCACCTATTTTAGTTGAACGTGCTGCCGCATAAAAAGCTTCTGCAGCATTGCTACCGATTTCAATATTTGCATTCCATTTCTGGGTTTGAATTTCACCGTACGGTTCGAAGGCAATTCTTGGCAATTCCTAGCAAGTTTCTTATTGTTTCGCTCGTCTTTTGTACGTTCAGTTATTATGTATTGCGTACATTTGTATAGTTTACGTACAACTTGCAGCTGGGTTACTGCTTAATTTAATATCTTTGTTTATTGTTGGCGTTGGTAAATAAATTCGAGTTCTGTGTGTAGTGTTTTGTTTTAATTGTATTTGTTGTTCTTGTGTTTGTACGTTGGGCTCAAGTTACAGCTTACATTAAAATTAAGAACGTCTTATTGTCGACCCATCGGGGTCATGAATCGGGGACAGTGCATTGAAATACCCCCCATTGTCCCATCTCAAAAATCCACCCTGTATAAGTCGTGATTGACTGCTTAGCTCCATAAAGGTGCAGCGTGATGATAATCATTTAAAAGGTTAAAACTGTAACTATCTACAATATTCTAACCTTTTGGGTCGTCTTTTTACAATTTGAGGTAAACTATAAATACCAAATTCACACATTCACGCACATTCCTCATAGCAAATAGCGTGATAATGACTTACAGACTGACTGACTAATTACCATCTTGTCTAAAATATTGATAACAAAACACAACATCGGCAGAGGCGTACCAATAGTACACCAATATGTTCAATATATTATGTTGTTGTTTGTGTGTTCTCAATATTTTATCAAACACACTTGGGTCCATATCCTCCATTACAAACTGAGTACGCTCCGTCGAACCCCATCAGGTGTAAACAATCCACAAGGCTACACAAAAACAAGAAAAAAAGAAATTCCTTCTCCCTGGCGACACGACCACTGCCGTTAAAATCTTTTGTACATAATACTTGTTCTCAAATATGTATTAATATCCTTTGTGTCCATAAAAAAGGGTTGAACATTAATGAGTTTTGTCTCGTAGCCACGTCGTGCGGTTACCCTATGCCACCCTGGGGAGGTCATTAAAAACTTCGCTTAGGTAGGATAATATGGCCGTGTAGACATTTAACGGGCAATGCCTGAAGATTTTTATACATTTTACAAGGTTATTTTAAGTGTAAACACTGAGTATTTTGTTTAGAATCACCTAGAGACTCCTATGTTCAGCAAGTCATGTTCAAGATTGGAGTTGAATACAGTAGATAAAATATATTCGTAAATCAGCGAGACGTTAATAGGGACCTCGGGACCCTTCGGTCTAGTCTTTAAGACTACCTTAGCGGTCGGTTCAGAGAGGTTTTGTGTATTAGACAACCCTTTTACAACAGCTGACCTTTCTGCACCTTACTCATGAATCAAGGCCATGTTATAGCAAGAGATATAGAGATATAGCTTCTCTATTAGTTGTAATTAGAGGGGTTTATTTATAAACGATGATTAAAGTTACGTAACGTTTAAACCTCAAAAAGGTACGTTTAACAGTAAGCAACGTTTTTAATAAACGGGGTAAATGTTCAGAGGGACAATTCCGGTAATTTTAAGAAAATTCACATTCTAATCTCAGTCAACATCTGTCAAAAATTGTATAGCGTTTAGCTGAGGGGCAACTCTCGTAATTTTAAGAACGTTCACAGTCTGTCTGATCTGAGTCTGATCTCAGTCTCAATCTGCCAAAAATACCTCTAATTTCCTACATTTTTTATAAGTTTTTGACATTGATTCTTGCTGAGATGAGATTGCGACTAGATTTTGAACGTTTTTAAATACGAGAATTGGCTTGCAGAAAGAAGTATTTATTTGGATAATTTTCTAGTTTCTCGGTTTTAGTGTTTGTCAGTTCTAGTTGAGTAAATGATAGAATTTGTAAGTGGTATGGTATGTTTGTAAGAAATAATACTTACATATGTAAGGGTTGAGCCCAAAGCTCTTAAAAGTAGCAATAGGTACTATAACATTTATATTCTATACATATTATTACGTTATATGTTAGATTACTTTATGTGTAGAGTAACTTACTTACGGTTTTTACTAAATACCAAATTGGAAAAGAGTTTAAAATAATATTAACTCAAAGATAATACATTTCTATAAATTTTATTATTTGAAAAGTTTGCATACGATAAGGTAAAATGTACCGGGACTATTTTATATTTATAAAAAAATCGTCTTACCTGTAAACCAACATTTTAAGCAAATAAATGATTCCTGTTTCGTCTGAAAATGGAAACAATAATAATTAGCAACAGCACCACAAACAAACTGTTCGTCCATTCACCATTTCCCGTGTTTACAATCTAGGTACACGTGTAATAAATCACCTAACAAGCACTAACAGAAATATATTAATTCAAATTGCAACTTAAAACATCCGTTTCAGATCTGGAAACTTCAATGCGGATGCAAATACGGATCTCAAACGTTCCGTGGTCGTGACTGTGAATGCAGATGTCTGTTACATCCTCGGATTTCGAGTTACGTCTCGACGTACTTGAAATACGATTTCCAGAGGTATTAGGACGTCGAGAACTAGGTATAAGAGTGCTTAATATATTTTTTGAATGGAGAGCTATCTACTTAGTTTCTTTTTATTGTTACGGATTTCGGGGTTCGTGACAATTAAAACTGCCGAGATAAATTACCAAAAATTACATTTCAATTAAACAACACTAATAACAACTCAAACACACTATTATAAAACACAATTGCACTTAAGTCGCACTTGAAGATCGCTTTCGATGTATTCGCTTGTATCGCATATCCGACTCTGCCCGGTTGTGGCTCATCCCGGCCTTATATAGTGCCGCATATAGTTCTAGAACCTTCTATTGTAAACATCTAGAAGGTTCGAGTACATACTGGCCCCGACTGACCAAATGTCGATAGTTCTAGAAAGTTCTAGCATCGAAATTTCTAGAAGGATCTTAGTGGTAACTTGACTCTATTAATTCTGCTACTAGATACAAGATGGCGCTACTGACTCTATTAGTTCTGCTACTCGATACTAGATGGCGCTAGTGGCTCTATTAATTCTGCTACTCGATACAAGATGACGCTAGTGACTCTATTAGTTCTGCTACTCGATACTATGGCGATTACGATGGCGCTAGTAGTAACCAATGTCACCATGTACCAGGCATTAATTGTGGCGCGCAACATTATGTTTGATGATAGTTATACATATACAACACAAATGTAAACTATTTAGACATGTATCATATTCCCTTCTACAACCAAACCGTGTTTATTCGACATTGCCAAGTGTGTTGAACAGTGTCAGGTATTTGTGGTAAGATCATCATCATCATCTGCCTAGCCTTTTCCCAACTATGTTGGGGTCGGCTTCCAGTCTAACCGGATGCAGCTGAATACCAGTAAATGTGGTAAGATCTAGATCATAAAAATTTATACTGAACGTTCTTCAAGACCATTTTTCTGACAGGAATCTACATGTACTCTCACATATTACGTCTGGACTTTAAGAGAGACTGTGACCTCTGAGTTCAGTTCGGCCTGTTTTCTCACAGTAGTGCGGTAGGAAACGCCGACCTCACCTTGTTTTTATAATATGATTGACGTGTAAAAGTGTTTGTACAAATCTACTTACAGAAACTGCTGTCAGTCTTCTGGGCACGTTTCCGGATGACAGCGATGCGTACGAGTACTTCGTCGCTTAAGTGTCCTTTTGTTTTTATATTTGTTTGTATAGTTAGTCATTTAATTTAGTACCTAGTGTAAATAGTTAGTTGTGTTAAATATTGTAAAAGTTTTGTAAGTAAACAAAAGGAATACGTGACCTTTCCCCTAAAAGTAAGTCTTTGATTGCCTATTGGGACATCCAAAGATAAATAGCTTTTTTTTCCGTTGGAATGGTGCAATAAAAACATTGTAAGATAATACATAATCAGTTTATAATGTTCCCACTGCTGGGACACAGGCCTTCTTTCCGTGAGAGGGAGTGGGCCATAATCCACAACGCGAGTCACAGTACGGGTACCAAAAATACGAAGACATGTGTCATCCGCCAGATGACACATGTCTTCGTATTTTTGGTACTAAGACATGCCCGTTTCCTCACGAAGTTCTTCTTCACCATTCTGAGAGGAGTGGTGATGAAATAACTTAGGTATATAAAATTAAGTGCCCGCTTGGGATTGAATGTACAGAAGCCAGCACATCAAGCTACTACAATCTGTCAAATTTCTTTAATAGATTGTCAACTTTATCGCTAAAGCATTAAGGTTTAAGGTTGATTGGGAAAACTTGACAGTTTCGGGTAGCTTGACCTGCTGGCGTCTGTACAACATACTACTCGTAAGTCACGGCCGTTATCACTGGACCACCACTGCTCCAAAAAGTAAGATAATAACTAGTCAGACAAGATGATTACCTAGCCCTTGTAAATATAATAACCATTAAAGTTGTATTTATACTGTAACTAAGACCCAACTAAAAGTGTTTCATCTTAGTTTCACATGTTTACTTAAGTATAGGGCTTCAAAACTTAAGCAACGCTGATGTGGGTCTGAAACTAGGTTCTAATTAAGCAACTTTGAACTTTATTCCCAACGGGTAGAGTGGAACACTTGTTAGTAGTTCTTGCGTTCCTTTTTTCTCAGAAACTAGAAGGTATCGAAAGAATTTGATTAATGAAGAGTCAAACGATTGATAGTTGCTGTAGGCCTTTTTGTAAAGTTAAGTTGCTGGCTAGGAGCAGGGCTTTTCTTTTGATTATGTCTAGAATAAGTGGAATTGGGGTGGACACATCTGCCGAATATCATTCAGACGATCGGTGGGCCAAACTTACGACCCAGTGGGTCCCGCTTAGTGGCAAATGACATCGCGGCAGGCGCAGACGGAGATGGCGGGATGAATTGATCCTTTGATAAAGATTGGTCCTTGGTCCATGTCTAGAGAAGAGTATGCTCACGAAAGACAGACAAACAGAGTCGTCGGATATAGTTAAAGTTTAGTAACAGCCTCATGTCTGTTACCATTTACCCGCGAACCCTTCTAAACGCGTTTAGTAGACAAGGTTACGGTTACCAAGCAATGTACATACCTAATATACAGTTTTTCGTTACATAATTAATTATCTTCAAACGAATGAAGGGCACATGCATAGTATATACGTGTTCGTAGAAATTTTATATAGGGTGACACAATGGGCGGGCTTATCTTTTAAAGACAAACCTTGGATAATTATTGCCTTTTCTCGACCTGGGAATAGAACCAAGGACTACACACTTAACAGACGCGCTTACAACTAGCGCACCACCTTTAAAATCTATAAGCTAGCTTCTGCGTGCGACTTCATTTCTTGATCCCCCAACCCGAATCCATGTGATGGGGATCACATCGCTTGCCCACGCTATTACTCGTACTTAGTTTTCGCTTAGCCGTTCTGAGTTTTTTTCGTTTTGCTCGGGTCCCAAGGGACCTAGGGCATGTAAAGTATATTATAGGTTTCTTCAAGAATTGGGATATCAAACGCAAAAAGATTATTTCAAATCAGACTGTTAGTTCCAGAGATTAGCACGTTCGAATAAATAAAATGTATGTGATTGACCTTTTCTTTATATAAATTACCAGAAACAAAAACCGACCCTAAATACTCGCGAAATCTCAATATCATTTTGGAAGACCTATCCATAGATACCGGGATTGATGAAAAAAAAAATTATTGAGTTTCAGTTCTAAGTATGGGGAACCCCCAAAATTTATTGTTTTTTTTCTATTTTTGTGTGAAAATCTTAATGGGGTGCACAGAATACATCTACTTACCCAGTTTCAACAGTATAGTTCTTATAGTTTCGGAAAAAAGTGGCTGTGACATACGGACGGACAGACAGACAGACATGACGAATCCATAAGGGTTCCGTTTTAGCCATTTGGCTACGGAACCCTAAAAAGTCAGAAAACACGTTAAGCGAAAACGAAGTAATAGCGCGGGCGGGCGATACGATGCGATGCGATGAGGCCCGAAATTTCACGCGGACGAAGTCGCAGGCAGAAACTAGAGTATGATAAAAACGTCACACGTGGTTGTCACTTGTCCTGTCCATTTCAGCCATACTATATGATTCGACTATGTGCTGTTTATGCCCCCTATAAATATTCATGAATTCATTTCTGAATGTTCAAACTTCTGACGTATCATTAAACTTCGTTTTATGTTAAGAGCTTTATGTATAAGCTGCTTAGACATAAATAGTTTTGAATATAATTTCAGACTTGGGTAGATATAATATCTATTTCATTCATCGGATAATTTTCTCGAGCCGCTCAAAGACTACTGTTGTCCAAATACTTGTAATTTTCCAAGAAAATATACTTACTTGAATCGTTATAAATAATGGTTGCGAGGTTTGTGTACTTGAAAAGCTCTTACGCACGTTAAGGGTTCAGCCGATCGATTCTGTAAAAATCTCACCGTGAAAATTTAGGTGAAGTGAGCTTAGAGTGAGCTGTCAATAGTGTCAGTCCCTAGCATTAGTTGGAATGACAGCTCACTCCACGCTCACTTCACCTACGTTTTCACAATGAGATGGTTACAGAATCGCACTGCAGGTTCTTTTGCGTGAATTTTTTGGAAATCTAAGGGCCGATTTCGCCAACTCCAGATAATATTATCCGAGCAATATTTTCGACAGTTGTTCTATACAAAATCTGTCAGACGTCAATTTTATTACATGAATAAAAATTATGTCGATGAAAAATCAGCTCTAAATACAATAAACTAGCTACTACCCGTGACTTCGTCCGCGTGAAATTGATTTATTCCTTCGATCCACCCCGTCGCATCACATCACGTGCGCGCGGGCACGCGATGCTTTATATTTCTTTTACTTAATTTTCGCTTAGAGTTCTTTTGGACTTTATTTTGCTCGGCTCCTAATGGTCTTAGCGTGATGTTATATAGCCTATAGCCTTCCTCAATAATTAGGCTACCAAATGCAAAAATAATCTTTATAACCCATAATTATTTTTTATTTTAAATAACTAACAGTAGTGACCCTACTCCAGCCACTCACAGTTATGAACTTATAACACTAATAAAGCTACCGTTACAGGCCAACTAGTCTCCTAAGTGGGGTCACGTTAAATCTGAAAACTTTCCCTCAACTCCTTCTGTGCAAATCGTTTGAGCGCCAAGAAATCCGCCGTATGATCTTGTAAAGGACTGTACGACATTTAATTAGTGTAGACACTGTTGCAAAAGCGACGTCCTCAAAATCGCCGGGTTATAGGAATATCTCGAGACACTGTCGGAGACAACCTTAAAGAACGAAGCAAGACAGTTGAATATCAACTTTGCGTGCGAGTATTTAGGGTCGGTTTTTGTTTGTGGTAATTTATATAAAGAAAAGGAGTGAAAAGTGAAGCAATTCATCAAATTGTAGTCACAATCACGGTCGAGTGACGAAACGTCTGAGGACGCGCTTTCTCGCAGCGCTTTGTGGGATTCAGCGGGATTTGCTGAATTTATGGAAGGCAAGCTCGTTAAGTATGAGTTGACGATGAATACAAATCCTTCATGGTATTATAATGAGGACATGAGCATGGTTTTATCTTGAGACTAGGTCTCCCTAATTATACGCGCATTATTTTATGATTATGAGGCGTTTAAATGTTGATAGCGTAAAGAGGGGACGTGCAGGAGACCAATAAATTGGAACCGTGTACCTAGCTTCTGCCGTTTCATAAGTGCCCATGTTGCTTTATTCATGTGGGTCTAATTGAGAACGAAAATCGCATGAAAATCCGTTTCGTAGTTAAGAAGAACAATGCAGTCCACCAGTTTGTGTTACAAGTAGGTGGGTACTTTCTATTTCTAGATTTATTTATTTCATTTTTTTTTGTGTAGTGTGCAATATTTGCGTGTAACACGCAAATATTGGGTATTTATTTTAGTTTTTCATTAATTACCATACAACACACACACACACATACATGTATGTCACGACATTTTATTTGACTTTGTATGAGCTTTTCTATAATTTCTAGCATTTAAATGAATTCTCCCAATTTATTATAACGAACACACACTTCCCTATGTGTTTGTTATTCGAGCGTATTGACCTCGTGGGTTGCAGCTGAAAATCAGCGTCAGGTGGTACACCTTGTGTTGTCATCTGACATTATGCTGAGCTGAGGCCCTTTTGGCAATATAATCTTAGTTTTCTGTTTATAGTTTTAAGGTGTGTTCATTTTGTGTAATACCAATAAACGCGTTTTTCCTTCTTCTTTCTTTTTTTAAGTGATGTAAAATATTTTGATTTTGATGATGTGAATTGTTAAGGAGCTAATGCAAAAATGCTGTTTCCACTTGTATGCGATAACTTTTGCAATATAGCCTGATATATGAAAAGGCTTTGATGTTTAGAATATTTTCGGACTCCTACGTCGAACAACATTTTTAAATGGTCGTAAATTCAATATCGGAACAGTGATGTGACACAAGAATGATAGTCAGTTTCAAAACTGCGATAAAGTTATAACTGGTATATTTAAGTATTTGATCTCAATGTTTTTTTAAACCTTAGTCTCTAGTGTAGATAATACTCATATAGTTTTTAAAACCTTTGTTACTAACAATTATATGGATGTACTAACACTAGTGTTTAAGTTATGTGTGTAAGTACTAACAAATTGGATTTTATGATCAGAAAAATAAACAAATGATGATAATGAAAACCTTTTCACTATTTTGATGTTTTAATCATTTAAACCTTATATGAAAATGCAGAATGGCTCAATTTAGAAATGCGAGGATGTATAATTTGGCTTACATACGAGAGTGACAGTTAAGAAATTGAATTATAATTAAAATAATCTTTCCCTGAAAATAGCACAATGCTTCAATAACATGACTTCTTGACGGTAACAATTACTAGTCATCCGGTTACAATACCATAAACTCGGAGAGCAGTGATAGCCCAGCGGTAAAGGCCGCGACAACTTACTAGTTGTAGGTCGTAGGTTGCACCCCAGACAGGCGCTTTACTTTGTGCTTCGATCAGCAACTTTGTGTAAATTATTTCATCACCACTGCTCTCAAAGCGGTGAAGGAATCGTGACGAAACCGGCATGTCCTAGAACCAACAATTCTAAGATATGTGAGATCTACCTTCCCGCACTGGGCCCGCGTGGTGGATTACGGCCCACACCCGAGATGAAGCCTGTGTGCAACATTATAGTCTGATTATGACCATAAACTTAATTTAAGGCTTGAAATTACCTCAATTTAAGTTAAGCAGGCTATGTAAATGGGACAGGTACTACATAATATAATAAGTGTGTACGTTCATGCGTATACAATTTCCCATTTATTTAGATACCTATCCACTTGAAGTTTGAAGGTGAGCTAAAACAAATATCAAATTACGAGAAAGGGCTCTCTGTTCGAGGATTCATTAAAAGTTTCAATTACCGAAATACATAAGCTCTTCGACATCAAGCGGTGGTCAGGCAATCTGTGATTTTATTCCTGAGTCAGTTTAATAACGGATTTTACGAAAAGTACACACGGATACATTATAGGTCTGGCACACAAAATCACATTTTTAAATAAATCATGTTTTCATAAAAAAACAAACGTCATTTATTCAAACTAGGCTGAGAATCTGCACTTTTAGAACGTCAAAATTACAAAAGACAGTCCCCCAAACACCCGCCCTTCTAAATGTATATTTTTCAAAGATGTTTGGTAAACAATTCATAGGTACATTACAACAGTCTCTGATTTTTGGTTCTTTTCTTTTTATGTGAAACGGGTCTTGATTTGCACAAGCCCATCACCAGCACAGGCATAATAAGCAATTGTAAACAACCTACGACGACCCTTAGGGTAGACGTGTTCTTGAGTGGAGACCGAGAATCGGCAAACGTAACGTAGGACAACCCCAGACTATGTGGAGCGACGATCTTCGCAGGATGGCTAGTAGCAGTTGGATGACAGTTACCCAAAATTGAGTTGAATGACGTGCAATAGGAGAGGCCTATGTCCACCAGAGGACTGCTGTAGGCTGATAATGATGGTGATAACTTCCAGAACGTAAATAAATAATGCAGAAAAATTGTAACGTGAAAATATAAGGAACAAAAACTAGCATGCCATAAAACTTTAAAACAAATAAAATAAATTAAAAGTGCTGCATATAATCAGTCACGCTTAATCCCATGTGAGCTAATTAATCATTGCTATGCTATACTTTTAACTACCTAGTACTCATCAGTGGGGTTTAAATTGCAGCAGTGTAGCCACGGCACTAATTACAGCGTTACTAGGGCAGATAAAACTACGCTTTTGTAGTGATGCTCGCATTTTGGGTGTGGGGATAATGTTAGTTTTGGACAGGTTAAATACAGTTGAAATAGCGTTATGAGAGAATTGTCTGGCATAAGCTGCCGATCAGCCGATCGATTCTGTAAAAATCTCACCGTGAAAAGTTAGGTAAAGTGAGCTTAGAGTGAGCTGTCAATAGTGTCAATCCCTAGCATTAGTTGGAATGACAGCTCACTCCACGCTCACTTCACCTAATTTTTCACGGTGAGATGGTTACGGAATCGCACTGCTGTTCTGTAAAATTATACCCGTAAAAACTTAGGTGAAGTGAGCTGTTAGTGTCAATCCCTAGCATCAGGCGGAATGACAGGTCACTTCACCTAAATTTTCACGGTGAAGTTTTACAGAGTAGTTACCGGCTGTTGTAATCAAACTTGATATAAATATCGTCATAATTTGAAAGAAATATTGCAATATTTTTCATAATACCAGACTGTTGTGTCACAGCTAGTAAAATATCTAAACATAATTACAGTACCCGTAAATAAACGCAGGATGTCCCTCCCGCCTTTTACAGCAAGTACAAAAGAGGAAACCCGAGTTTCCAACATGTCTGCCGTAACGAAATCAACAAAAAGCGCCAACTCACATTGCACCTAAATGAACAAAAATTCGCTACAAAGAAAAATTCCGGTACTTTTTTTAAAAACACCAGCTAGTACCCACACATTTCCCCTGTTTGTACAGTTCGTTTCTCCTGAAAACGTGCTCGCAAGGACATCAAAGTTAAAATGCTAGCTTCTCCATTTTCAAACATAGTCAGTATAGAAACGGCAATTTCTGATACATTGCCAAGAAATTCTTCTAAAACAACGAATTGGAAAGCTCTCGAAATTTCAAAAGAATTCATAGTAAGCACATTATTTAGAACCCCGGTTTATTTGCTGCCAGGTTGTTTATTACGTAGTATTGCTTTATCTTATCTGGAAATAGAAGCGGCTATTCTAAAATTGCTGGAATGATTTTAAACTAAACATTTCATTCCGTAAACGGTTTATTGCTGAAAATGAACTGTCTTTTAGAGGATGAACGAGAATGAACTGTCTTTTTACTTTTTTTTCACATAATTATATTAGTCTAGTAAAATTATTGAAGAAGTATTGGAGTAAAAAACCTAAACCTTACTTCGAATTTGGGTACTTTTCCTGTTGATAACGATGCGGGCGAATTTTATGATTCTGTCCCTTTTTATATACTTGTACGTATTATTATTATTTTACGACTGTTAGCTATTAAATTATGTAATATAATGCACTTCGGTAACATAAAAACAAACTTAGTTACTTGTAGAGTTGAGGTATGTTTAAGTGAATATACATGCATCTCTGCTCATTCTAAAAGAAAGAACGTCGTAAACCCCAGAGTCAAAGGAACAAACAGTGTTTTCAATGAAATCACCTACAGTTTAATTCCAAACTTTATTACATCGCATAGCATTCGCAGAAAGCACTACGTTGCAAAAGCAAGCTGCATTCTCTAAGTGATCGAAATTTACTATTCGCAATAAAACGCCAAAAAACATGAACAGGATTCCAATAAAGTTATTTACATCAATATTATGCCTTTCTCCGGTCGTCCTCCAAGTTTATTGTCGAAAAGGAAAGGAATAAAATATGTAGATTTAGTACTGAATACAGTGAAGCACTTATTGAAATTGCTTGATTTACTTTAATCACATTATCCAAAAGCGTAAAAAGGATTGGGTCGTGCGGTTCGGCCCGGAGTGTATGGGTTCTGTGAATACGCCATAGGTGTGTATCTCTGATGTGTGATTTTTTTGTTGATATATTATGTTTTGTACTATTTGTATCCGGGTGGTAACAATGTTTAATCTGAGAGAAGGTGCGCCTAAGAGGTTCAAAACATGGGCAATTTAAGCAATGTCATGACAGATATTCTTTTTATCTGATTGCCTTGTTGGTCTTGTGGCCTGCAGAGCATGAGTTCCTGGGTTGGATACCTAGGTCGGGCAAAAAGGTTATTAGGTTTTTCGATTTGGAATTTCTCAGTAGCAGCCAAGCAGCCCGAGTCTGGATGCGTTCCCGGGCAACTGGGACTACAAAATAACTGGCGAAATGTGGGAGTAGTCTATAGTACACCTCTGTGTTACCCTACGGGGAATACAAGCTTGATATTGTGTTATTTCTTTATTTTTTATTTATGAAAAGCACAGCCACATCATGTACTAATGTACATGATGTGGCTGATGGCAGTTTAATAACTTATAATAGAATAATCTTAATAACTAAAATACTAATGTACATGACAATTACGGCGTTATGTTTATGTATTAATAATAATAATAATATCCCTGGACATTTCACACAGCACCATTTGTCCCAAGCTAAGCAACCTAATGCTTGTGTTATGGTAACAAGATGGCTGATATACTACTTATGTACAATTTTTTTTTTGTAAATACATACATATTATAGATACAAAAACACCCAGACTCGGAACAAATACATGTAGGTCATACAAATATTTGTTCATTCTTCATTATTAGACTTTACAACATACCTACATTTCAGTCTTCATCTTTTGAAAAATACGTAGCAAAAATTACTATTTAGTAACCTAATAACCTTCTTTTCTGCGAAAGAATATTTAAATTACATAATAAAGGCAGGAATCTCACGTAATCTCCAGTTTCTCACGGAGTTTCCACAAGTCTATAAATTGCCTAAGGTATGGGAAGGACGCCCCGCTTTCTCGATTTAAGTAGATATCCAAGTGAGACTTAACTACCTGTACCTGTAATTCTAGTAGGTGTGTTAGTACCTGCTGTCGAGTCTGAGGTGCTGGGGTCAATTCTGAAACCGAACAGAGTAAGTAGCCTGCTGCTGCTGTGGTATGCTGTAAGTACTTGACCACGTAGAGCTGGGTAAAATACTATCACGCGTAGAATAGAGAGTATCAAAAGGGTGTATGCTGATGCTTCAGGATTAAAAGCCCATTATTAATCTTGTTGATTGACTAATCTGTAAGTATATCAAGCTACTACAATCCGTCAAATTTCTTTAATAGATTTTCAACTTTATCGCTAAAGCATTAGGTTCAAGGTTGATTGGGAAAATTTGACAGTTTCGGGTACTTGATGTGCTGGCGTCTGTACATTACCATTTAAAAACAAATAAAAATTATAAACGCCATTTTATTTTCATTTACAATAAATTAGATGCGCCCCGCGTTATCACCCGCATAATTCTCGAATCCGTAAGAATATCGGGGTAAAAAGTATTCTATAATAGAATATAGAATACTTTTTAGTCTACCCATGTGACCCCTAGTTTTAAGCAAAACAGTTCAGTCGTTTTAGCGTAAAGGTGTAACAAACAAACATACAAATAATCAAATCTTTTCTCTTTATAAGTTGGTTTATATGAATTGAAATATTTAAAAGACCGTGAGAAGAAAATCTATACAAACGATTACTACAATCTACAAAACACTTCTAATAACACAGACGTGCTATTGATAAACCTAACTCTAACTTCCACAAGTAAACTGTGGCGCAAAGTCACACATTCTCAAAGTGAAAAGCAATACGACATCAATCACCGACGCCGGTGACTGAAAACTAACACAAAATTAATAACGAGCATTCACCGCAGCCAAACTCTACCTATTAATTACACGGCCCATACCTATTTCTAGGTGTACAGTGCAGTACCAACACTGAAAGAAAATTCAGAAGGCTTACTACATAATAAGATCTGACCGGAATGTACAAAAAGTAAAACATCTTTCATACTTTGAGAGGTTAATACGAGCTTCTGTACAAACTTTTATCTCCTATTTAACCAGCGAGGGGTGAATTTTCAGAAATCCTTACTTAGTGCTAATTTTTGCTCCGAAATATTTTCCTTATATAAGGAAAATACTTGTTTCCTGTGGCAAACGGTTTAGGTTGTGCGTTGTATTTCAGTGAATGGATGATTTAATGTAAGATTTTTATTAAGTACACGAGTTTTCTTACAGCTTGGGCTGTGTGAAGGCAACACACGTGCGAAACTTACCCTTGTAAAAGTATCACCGTGAATACTAAGGTGAAGTAATCTTGAAGTGAGCAGTCATCATATGGAGTAACAGCTCACTTCGAGCTCACCAAAATTTTCATGGTAATATTTTTACGGAATAGACCGAGAGATCTTCACAGCATCAGTGACCACTGAACATCAGATTACCTATCATCTGCTTCTTGGCTTTCATCATTAATCATCTGCCTAGCCTTTTTCCAACAATTTTGGTGTCGGCTTCCAGTCTAACCGAATGCAGTTGAATACCAGTATTTTACATGGAGCGACTGCCTGCCTGACCTCCACAACCCAGTGGCTGGTGGATAATACGATACTCCTTGATAAGACTGGTTTTAAAGAAAGAAAGAAGGAAGAATGAACAAGAGATAGATAAATCATTTACAACACACGACGACAACAACGACAATCATCGTCATTCACAACGTTTATTTGTTCACAGTTAAACACAAAATACAAATAACAAAATAAAAGTGAAAATATTGTTATAACTATAATAGTGTGTGCCTCACGGCTACGCCAAAAATATTCATTTCAGTATTAATGCCAGACAGACACTGTCGGACACTGGTTTTCACTGGTTTTCTTCTTGGCATTCAATAACATAAATAAAGTGACAAGCTCTGTGGGTCTTCTCCATTCATCTACAACGTAACTTCGCCGACAACTTCGCGTAATGTAGCGCCAGAACCGGGATAAACCCGTAAACGCCTCCGCGGTAATTCCGACCGACAGTTCGCACTGTGCGCGGGAATTATCATAAACACAACCGACATCGGCCAGGGTCGATAAGACCGACGAAGTCAGTACTATATTTGGTACAACTATCTCTGTACCCTCCGCTTTATGTGTTCTGTTGATTTAAATTGAGTCAGGTTCAACTTGCTCTAAATATGGCGAAGTTTTGGAGTTGTGGGTAAATGTACATTGTGTTACTAATCATATTAAGCTGTTTTCATAAGATTTGTGGCGAGGTAAAGTCTTTATCATTCTCCTAAGTGAAGTAATTATGATGACCATTAAATAATCCATTTCATAGCTCATCTGAGTAAAAAAAAACATTGAAGAACCTCCTCAACAATTTCTCGACCTTTTAAAACTCTTTATTACTTCACCAAGAAATTAAAACAATCGTACAAATATACACTCACCTTAAAACTTCCAGAGCTGCTCAACATTTTATCCGCTTTAAAGTATTTAGTCCTGTTTACCTTTCACAACTCCTGACGCACCATCAAAACGTTTTCCCGACGAATTAACTCATAATTATTAAATGACGACGTAATTTGAGTGGGACTTGGCAAGTTTTTACAAAGTGGAGTGCATTAAGTGAGAGATTAAGGCGAAGGTGTTGTTTGCCAAGACCCACTAGTTGGCTCGGGGCTCATTAAGACATTTTCTAACTAGGGATGCGTCGCTAGATAAATAGTTTGGAGACTTAATTCAAATAAGACGTTTTAAGCGAGAATTTCGTTGAGAACGAGCTGGTTTATAATGTTTTAAGCGAATGCAATTAGAGGACGTTACTAATTTAGTTTTTAGACACTCTGTAAATATTGTAAACGGCTAGTGCACTGTGAGACGAAAGTGCAATTTTTACTATATTACGTAAAAATATAAAATATTTAAAATTATTAATAATAATAATAGTAATTATTATTTTTATCAATAATTATTATTTTATTATTGTTTTATTTTTATTTTATTTTTTATTTTACCACGGAATTCCTGCAGACCTTGTGAACAAGGTCGGTTACGATTAACATTTGTGAGACAATAATTTTTAAATTATTTTCAGTATTCGTCTGTTAATTTCAATATGGACTAGTTAAATAATTTCTTTAGATTTTAAAGAAAAAAACCTTTATGATTTTAACTATTTCAGAGCTACGATGCGATAAATAGACATACAGACAGAGAAAGATGTTCACATTAAACTCCCGTCTATTTTAATCGCGTGTTAATACATGGCGATTGCAACACCGACAAGTGCTCAATACATAAATTATGGATAAAATATTGGCTGAAATAATGAATATTTTCAGTTTAATGACCTCAAGTCACATAAATATCGACGAATGTCATGAATGTCAAAATTTGGGCCACTGTCGCTCAAAATAATTTCCGTTTGAACTTATGGAGAATGTTTAATGAGCGCCAAGTGAATGAATGAAATGCACCGATCCCAGCGTGGTTCAACCAGACTCGATTATTTATTTATGTTATTTATTTAAATTAATTTTTATTTATTTAAAATTAATCGAATGAACCCTAAGATTCGCACTAGCTCCTGCCTCATGTTCATGGTGCTACAGCGACCATTGCATATCAAGGAGTAGACCGGGGGGCGCGGTTTTTGTAAGGAAGATGTACCCGTAGGAAAGGGTAGGATTTAAGAGCCATAACGCATATGCATCCTAAAGTCAGCATTGGACTAGTGGAAAGATGGGTGATATTTGTCTATGGATGGGCATCTTTTAAAGACTTCGCGGCCAGGTGCTTCAGGTCGAGTTTCACCCTTGAATCTTTTGGCAGGATTTAAACTGCTTTCTCAGCTCTTTTCTATGTCCTTGCTCTGCTGTGTTAAAGGTTGCTGTTTTAATGTCTACGTCATAAGTCTTGCTAATGTCAGCGTTTTACTGCCAGTATTTCTGTAAATCTCACTAGCAGGTTTCTTGATCTTAATTCTGTGTTCAGCCGTATCCCTCCAAAAATTGATTCCCCTCGTCGAAGTCTTCATGCCCTATTTTAAGTGGTCGTAAATAGGTCGGCTAACCTTCTTGGATTTGGCTTTGTACTACATTGCTACATATATGTATGTAGTAGGTGAAGTTATGGAGAATGTTTAATGAGCGCCAAGTGATGAGAACGTTTTTTTTTGTATTTTGTTCATACATACATACAGAGTCTGTTAAAATCATAACCCTCCGTTGGCTTTTCCTTTTTGGCTCCATAGTTGGGTAAAAAAGAGCCAAAGAAACCAACACTATTTAAATAAAATTGAGTACCTACTTATAATATGTATTTTAGAGAGGTAGTTTGCATGTAACGTGTTAAACCAGACCATTAACAGCACGCGAATGTTAATTATTAACGAAAATATCATTAATTAGGTCTTGCAAAATGCACTGCTTCCATTAACAGATTAATGTTTTCTTAGTTAATATTCCTACTTACTAATTTAATAATAATAACTTAATTTTTATTTCAGAATATCCATAATTGTTTGTAAATTTAGAAAAAAAATGAAATTTTTGATGCCCTTTGATTAAATAATTAAGATGACTACATTCGTGCCCTAATTAAAAAATATATGAAAAAACACTACATGGTAAAAATATCTTAATCAATACCGTACAGGTTAGGTTTTAAATAAGCTAAGAAACTAATGAACCAATTATAACATATGCATATTAATACTTCATAACCGGCACACAACAACGCGCCCCTGCTTCGCACGGGTGCCATATACTGATGAGGTGGTATGTTATTACATCGCGATCTCTGTGCTATGTGTGTGTGTGTGTGAATTAAATTAAATTTTAAAATCAAGTGTAGTTCAGAAGACCTAAGTGGTCATACAGACAGACACGAAAAGTAACTTTGTTTTAATTATATTATGCATACATTTTACAATCTTACAGAACAGCCAATCTGTATTCTGTAAAAATTGCACCGTGAAAACTTAGGTGAAGTGACCTTAAAGTGAGCTGTCATTTCACCTGATGCTAGGGATAACTCTATTGACAACTTACTTAAACCTCACTTCACCTAAGTTTTTACTGTGAGATTTTACAGACTAGACTGACAGCACTACTGTTTACAACTAAATAATGCTTTTTAATTTTTTTTTATATGGTATAAACAACGCCCAATAATCCAGATCCAAGTTATTGCACAGTAAATTTTCATTAAAAGCTTATTTATATTTACAACAAGGAATGAATAATACCTAGAAATAATACACAAAAATAACTAACAAAACAAGTAAAACTAACAAACAATAATAAAATATATTGGCACAAAAAAAAAACTCATATTATACTCGTAGTATCGTCCATCATGTCACAGAATCTCAAACGTGCACGACATACGTCTATCCATCTCGCGGCAAACCAATCACAATCCTGTGTCGATACCAGTATAGCATTGAGCACTGCAAGCGCGCGAACGAAGGGCGAGTTAGAATGCGAAACTGTGCGTGCTGATAGAACGGCTAACAATCCGTGTCGACGCGGCTAATTTGGTATTTGGATACAGGAGGAACAAAAAGTCTCACAAGCTGAGTTACTAGTTCCGGGCAATCGGACTCCCTATGAAGAACACGACAAGCGAATATGAGTAAAAAGTAATTACGCCCATCTACAAGAGAGTTAAATTTCAGCATTCCAAGCAGCAAAAATTCCAACCGACTGTAACCATCATACTATCATGCTACCCTCCAGAAACCTAATCAAGTGACACCCACACATCCGCATCTCATTCACAACACCGCTAGCATTCCCGTCAGTCGTTCAATCAACACGCCAGCGGAGTCCGGTTACCAAGATAGGTGGCCGGCTTACAAGCAATCCCCATCTCCGACTCGAGAGCACGGTAAGCCTTTTGGCTTCCATTCGTGTCACTTGGCTTCAGACATTAAGACATGTCGGCTGATGTCGGCGTACTTCTTAGAAAAGACGTTTCTAGGTTTAGTTTGTAAGTAACGAGAGAGGTTAAGTGGTGTTAAGTATGTAATTGTGGGATTTACATCTCATTACAACAAAGATCATTGTTGTAATGAGATGTAAATTGAGTTGAATGGTTCCGTTGTACGGGTCATCTGATAGAGGGCTTGTCGTGTTATTTTTGAACATCATTTTGAAAAACAGTCTTAAATACTAATTAGTTTACCTCCAAAATTGTCTGCGGCCACCAAAGTGAACTATGGTATTTTGTACCATAAAGATATACAGGGTGGCAGAGACACCGACGCGCAACCTCCTCACTCCTCCTCCTCCTCTTTCGTATGATCCTGTACGAGTCGCAATAAATACTTTTTCTTTCTTTCTTTCTTTCAACCTGTTAGGCTGTTACCATGGACTTGATAACGGCCGAAAAATTTCTACGGTAGAATCACATATACTGAATTCATAGTCTCATTTTTCGCGACGATGTCCCTGCCATCCGGTATTAAGATTTTTAGACTATTTCTTGTTGTATATATTTTTCTTATAATTGAAACATTAATTTCAGGCTCACAAATGAAATTAATTTCCTACAATATGTGGCAGTGGGTCAGAACAAACAAAAAAAAAAAACAAAAGACTGTGACGCATTGGGATTACACTAACCTACATGAATTTATATTTCTACACCAAAATAAACACAGAACAAAACGCACACGAAAAGGTTTCTTTTCCAAAGCTAAGAAACGTAGGTAATAAAACTAAAACAAACACTTAGAAACGTCATCATATGGCAAGCGGTCTTATAACCTCTTTACAAAATCCGGGGAGCAAATAAGCAGTGTAAGCGTGGCATATGGCTGGCATACGAATAAAAAGCAGGTTGAAACCACAGAGCTTAGCGGAGGCGCACCGCTAACTCGTAAGCTCTTAATGGATGAAAACCTACATCTAGGTTATAGTTTGAACCTATTTGGTTAGTATAGAGATGTGGAGGAGCAGCTCAAGTCGACGTGTGTTTTGTGTCGAAGCTGTTCATTGTTGTGTAATAATTAAGTCTCGGAGGTATTCATTGTCTATCATGCTTTATAAGAAGGTAAGACAGAGATAGTTTGCCTCACTAGTCCAGTGGTCGCTGGCAACCTGTAGTCTGGGTTTATGGGCAGTTAAAGGCAATAGTAATGAGCACTGGTGGCCTAGTGGTAAGTATCTGCCCCGACTTACGAGTTCGAACCCAAGCAGGCATTTTACTTTGTTTATTTAATTTCATCACCACTGATCTCAAAACGGTGAAGGAAAACATGTTGACGAAACCGGCATGGCCTAGAACGGAACATTCGAAACCATCAACCCACACTGGGCCCGCGTGGTGGTTTATGGCCCACTCCGATCCTCTGAAGCTGGGCTAGTGACTAGATTACGGACGTTTTCAAAAACGCCTTTCTGAAAGCATGGTCTTCATAACATAGTATAGTAGGAATGTCATAGGTATTAGCCAAATGACCAAAATTGTTCTTTAACTTGTAAATTAGTCTTGATGAGTCACAATAAATGATTTGTCAATGCAACAAAAAAAATTGGCTTACAAAATCGTGATGGAGATGAAATAAGGTTTAGTATATATAGGTATAATTGAAGATTATAAATTTTATTTTATTTATTTATTTACTTCAGACACAGTGATCCATATTCGTGTTAGTATAATTCAAAAATTATGTTAGTAACCAAAGATTACACATGTCAAAATAATAAAATTATAACTAAAATTAAATAAACAGAATACATAAAATAAAATTTTAAAATGAAATTCATTAGCCAAAATCGCAGTCATCTTTAAACTCATTAAAAAACTTTAAAATAATTTACATATTTAAATTGATTATAACGAATATAAAATTAAAAACAAGAATTTCATTTAAAATCATAAAGCAAAATAATAGACACATACAATAATCATCATAGTAATATAATTATCAACAAGAACTGACTGATGATAATCTTAATAATCTATAAAGACAGGTAGCTTTTTCTTATCAAGAAAAATTTTTTTTTATAGATTTTTTGGTCGTTCTGTTGTCCGACAAGTTTTATACAGTTTGTTAAATAACAGAGGGCGTTCCCTTAAACTCGCTAATCTATATCATTAATAGATTAAAATAAAAATATCATCATAGAAAAATAAGCATAAAATAATCCGAAATCAAAAAAATAATTAATTGACAATAATCTCGAAACCTCCTGTTTAACCAATTAGATCGCCGCACACGCGGCCCGTCATTCATAAATAAATTGCGACGTTGCCCTCCTTCAAGTACGCGTTCACAGAGTGTTTCTTTTACGTATCAATTTAACATTTTTTTGTGAATATTTTAATATTAAAAAAAAAAAAAAACATTTTCTTTTCGAATGGTAATATTTTTTTTAGCATGTATGGATGCTATACTATTGCGGGTTAACGGGAACGCCCTCTGTTAGTTAACATACTGTATAACCTCAATAAACGATGGATGATTGTTACCAAGTTAGTCGATGTAATCTATCTATACAGAGTGGAGATTAGGTTATCATATTTAATAATACAGCGGTCATTACAAGTTGTTAAAAGTCTGTTAAAATAATAAAATTTAAATTTTACTAGAAATAGAAAAAAAAACAAATAAAATAATTAGCGTAAAAATTGTCATGAAATAAACCATCCTTGATAATAAGTCACTAGACACGCGTGAGACAATGGTATCAAGAATTCAACACAAACTTTATGTTATTGTTACTAAGTAAACACAAATTAAGTTTAATGTTGTTAGGTAAATACTGAAACGAAAAAAAGGTCCCACGACTAAAATGTTAATTGTTATTCATTCTTTTAATTGTGTTTGTTTAATATACGTTATGTAGAATACGTGGTTTCAATTCATGTGATAACCTAATCGCCACACTGTATACCTACTAATAATAAAGCTGAAGAGTTTGTTTGTTTGAACATGCAAATTTCAGAAACTACCAGTCGGATTGGAAGTTTTTCTTTGCATTTGATAGCCAAATTCTTAAAGAAGTTACAGGCTATATACACTACGCTACGACTCTCAGGAGTCGAGCAAAAACCAAAATAGTCTGAAAGAACTCTAAGTCAAAACGAAGTAACAGCGCGGGTGGGCGATGCTACGCAATGCGATGGGTTCGGGAGGACAAGAAATTCGCGGACGAAGTCACGGGCAGAAGCTAGTAATCTATATAATTGCATATATCCATACAATTACATTATACACGATAGCAAAACCGACGGCAAATAAACAATTATCGCTTGCTGTTATAATTGAGGTATCACGGATATCAGCAACACGACACCAAAACAAATGAAAGCACGATCATTATCATAACAGCCATGCAAACATAATATTTAATGCATCACATCAGTGCTGCATAAAATATGATGGTGCAAATACCTTTAACGGTCATTGTATACATAATATTACTACACTGGACTGCCCCAGTGGTCTCGTGGTCGCAAGCGGTACTGCTGTGCATGGGGTCAAAAAAAAATATCAATCCATAGATTTATGTTCCCATAACTCGACATAATGTATGGATAAACTGATTTTTTTCACGATTTCAGGGTTGGTCCCGTAGTTAAAGTTGTTCATAATGATGAGTATAATGACGCATGGATTAGGTAAAACGATCAAAATTTAACGGTGTATAGATAAGTATTTTTTATTATGTAGGTTTTGTACATGTAAATGGTATAGGTATCACATACTCCCTGCAGCAATGCCCTCCTTCGCCCTTAATCTTGCCAAAAGTGGTCTTTAAAATGTCGCTTTTAGCGTTAAGACCGCCCATTGTAAAATTAAATGTAAAATTTCTATATTTGTATCTGTAATTTTTTGGTGTAAATAATAAAGAAAGAAAGAAAAATGGAATGCGACTAGTACAGGAAGAGTCACAGTCAAAAATAATATAAAATTATATTTTTTTAAAGTAACAATATAAAAATTAAACAGAAAGTCCTATACGATGCCAAAAGGGTAAAAAAATAATAATAAAGAAGCAAAAAAGAATAAAGAATTATATTTAGCTACGAGTATACTCGAGTCCAAAACACAACAATTCAGACATCAAATTACATAACATATAACCCCATACACGCTGCATTACAGTCACGCAAATATACTAAACTAGATCATAAATGAGGGACATGAAAAACCTTTCTGGAACTAAAATGGAGGGGCACAGGCGGAGTGAGACAATACGAACTAAAATCGCACGAAACGCGAGTAAGATAGCGTAATGAGGGTTGACAAATTAGTGCAGAGTTCCGTAGTTGGCAAACACTCGCCGGCCGGTCTGGAAGACCTATTCCGATGATAACGTTGATAATTGAGCGAGATAATTCGGTATTTGGGGGTTGAATTATTAACAACTGTGTTCTTTATATTATTATCCCTTGGTATAAGTGGATTATATGTGCGGATGAGCTTTGGTTAACTGATAAAGTGGGATTAAGTGTGTGTTAAAGATATTTGAGTAGTAATGCAATACAAATAAATAAGACCTCAAATAAAAATATTCATATTAATGAAAAGCTGTGACAGATCTTTTTTCATTGAAGCCTCTTTAAATAAAATATAACGAGGTACTTACGACATGTTTTCATAAAAAATGGCGAAGCACTTCTCGTCCATTCTACTAAAGACAAAAACGTCATATTGAAATCGGTTAGTAATAGGAAGTAAGAAAGAAAGAAAATACGTTTATGCGGTATGCGGTACATGACGCAAAGAAAGAACACAAACACAAAAAAGAACGGGGTGTATACGGGCCGAATGGCTGAACTCTGGTCAAAAATCAGATAATTTTGAATTATCGATATGACGAAGAAAGAAGAATACGGACCCTTGAGACCGATTCCAAAAAAAACCAGTTGACGCTCACCCTCGAAAGTATCCGTCATTCAGTATTCAAATTGGATCCCGTCACGATTCAATAATATATTCTAATAACGAATTGCTTACATAGACGGGTCGTTTATACCAGATATGAACGATACCTATTGAGGAGAGATAGGTTAAGAAGGTCCAGCCTTTAGAGGTGACATTTTACTAAATGAGCCATCAGTTACAATATGATCAGACCACTACTTGAACAGAATAGTATAGTCTTTATTAGGTATGTACACCATATAAATTACAGACATAAATGAAATTTTACAAAGAGTGACACAATGGACGGTCTTATCGCTAAGGGCGATCTTTTAAAGACAACCTTTGGATGGATTAAAAATACTTGGACTTAGTCAGATACTTAAATGAATGGTAAAGCAAAACAAATCGTATGGAGGGTCAAAATTATCTAGCGAAACTCTGCAGACGTTATGGATACGCCAAAATAAAAAAAAAGATTTGATGGATATTTTTTGGGAGTCAACGACCGCTGGCGTTTTAAAAGATCTACTTACAGGAATAAACACCTCATTTCATGTAATTAGTTGTAACTTGAGATGTGAATTGAGAAAATCTGTTTTCTTCTGTTTTATCATGTATAGTTATTAGTTATCGATGCCCAAAACTTCCGCGGAGTTTCGCTAATTTATTTTATGTTAGGCTAATTTATTTGCCCCCTGTATAACAGTGGACTCATCCAGTCTGTCCCGGACACCTGTTTGGGGTGGTCGGTCCATTTACATAGATATATATATGACGGGGGGGGAGGGGGGGGTTTAAAGAAATTAATAATTTATTGCTGTGTCACCAAGTTTACCCGAGAGTGTCTGCTTCTCTGTCTGGGGAAGGAGATGGCTTTGATGGAAAGACTTAATGCCGAACGCAGAAGAGCTTACGCTTCAAGTCAGTTTTACATGTTCTGTTTAGATAAACCATCTCTTTTCTACTACAACAATAGGGTCTGTCTGAACAGCGAGGTGATTGCGTACGTAACACACTAACAGTAGGTAGGAATGTCTTCCATTTTAACAGTTCAACAACATTAATTGCGTTATTTACGTTGTTGAGCAGACAAATCTTTTCAACATATGAAGCAATAAGTTAGCAATATCTTTAAAAATGAGTCAGATTCTAATTGATAGTGTGTTACGCAGTTCTTGACAATGTGCCATAACTAAACAATACCCAATTAATGAACTTGAGCTCGTTCCCCGAACAGCTAATCTGCTTTCAGTACTTCGTCAAAGACTTTTCAACCAAAAACATTTTCCAAACAAAGAATAGAAGTTCAAGACTAAAGTTTTCACTTTGGTATTATATTATAATCATCATCATCTGACTTTTCCCAACTATGTTGGGGTCGACTTCCAGTCTAATCTGATGCAGCTGAATACCAGTATTTTACATGGAGCGACTGCCTATCTGACCTCCACAACCCAGTTACTGGGTAATACTAAACCCCTTGGTAAGACTGGTTGTAAGACTTTCGGGCTTCTGACGACCCGTATTGACGGTCAAAGATCCACGAATGACAGCCGGGACCAACGGTTTAACGTGCTTTCCGAGGCACGGAGGGGTCTTGGTATGTAAAGATGGTCACCCATCCATGGACCAACCGCGGCAAGCGTAGCTTAACCTAATCGATCAACCAGTGCGGCTGTTATTACTTAGCCACAAGCCCCTCACTTTGGTACTATAATATTCATACTAAACCATACTTGTAAAGTAATTCTGTCTGTATCTTTTTCACGCCTAAACCACTGATCAGATTGTTATGAAATTTAACGGATAAAATAATAAAGGGAATAAGTATGGGGGTTGTCCTTTTGTACACTTGTAAAGTGCATACAGGGATAATCGTCTGTTGGTGCTCCCCCAGCCCTCAGCTCCTGAGATATCTCAATTTTTTTATTTTTTTTGATGACACACGCCCAGACACATACCTTAATCTAAGCATACGTATTTTTATTATATAAAAATTAACGTGTCGATAGCAATCTCGATGCACTCGGACCAGAATTCGGCTACTTGTTTGGCATCATCACCAGCGTCCTTCAGTTCCTGTAACGTGCAACTGACAGGACAAGCAGGTGACCCATCGTTTGTGGAACAGCACCACATTTACACCCAAGGCGGTGTCGTCTATGAGTCTCCACCTGAACAGGTTTCCCTTGCTTCGGCCCACTTGAGTCCGGAGTCTGTTTAAAGACTTCTGTTAATAACTAGGTAGCCTGGAAACTGCAGAAGGACATAGGCTACTTTTCATATTGAATATTTGAAAAATATACGCTGACGAAATCACGGAAAACAGCCAGTTGGCTTGTCACGGAAAACAAACAGCCAGTTGGCTCGTCACGGAAAACAAACAGCCAGTTGGCTCGTCACGGAAAACAAACAGCCAGTTGGCTCGTCACGGAAAACAAACAGCCCACTGCCGTATTTAAGCCTCTCCCTTCTCTCTGCCAGCTTCCTTCTTTAGGTCGTCGGTCCATCTAGCTGGCGGGCATCCCACACTACGCTTTCCGATACGCGGTCTCCACTCCAGGGCAGAAGACTGCTCCACCGGCCATCGGTCTTTCGTCAGGCAGCCAGTTAATAAATAAAATCTCAGACTTTTACCGGGAATCCTTTTCTCTCCTTGTTGAAAGTGGGTCTTTTATCATTTTACTCTATGGTATGGGACTAAATAACACCGTTATCTCTTTGCGACACCATTGGCAATTTTTGACGTACAAATAATTTAGATTCCGCGAATCCCACTTGTTTATTTTTCTGCCCTTTAATCTTTAACGAATTTTTACGTGGTGACAGCAAAAGAGATTTATATCAGGCGGGAATTGAGATTTTTGTATTATTTATTTTGCGTAAAAATTTTGTGGTGACCCAGATGTTTATAAGGCTTCTGAAGCATGAAGTTGCGAATTTGAATACAGTAGGCAATTACAATTTTATGACTTTTTAGGGTTCCGTACCCAAAGGCGCCAACGGAACCCTATTACTAAGCCTTCGATGTCCGTCCGTCCGTCCGTCCGTATATGTAGACAGTTGATATTTTCACAGAGTGTGTATTTCTATAGCCGCTATAACAAAAAAAAAAAAAAATATTAATGATAACTAAAAAGTTTCCATACAAGAAACGTCTTTTTTTTGTTCGGTGTTCCTTGTGGTACGGAACCCTTTGTGTGCGACTCGAAGCGTCAAAAGTCCGCACTTGGAGTCTGCCAACGGGCTATGGAACGAAGTATATTAGGTGTCAAACTCACGGACCGCCTTAAGAACTCTATACTTCGTTCCAAAACACAAATAGCGGACGCAGGCCGCACAGCTGCTGGCCTAAAGTGGAACTGGGCTGGCCATATCTGTCGCATTTCGGAGCAGCAATATGCAAAAGCCACCACAGTGGATCCCAAATGGCAGGAAACGACCGCGCGGCAGGCCCAGAATGCGATGGCGGGATGGGCTGGACTCCTTCTCAAAGGATTGGCCCACAATCGCAGTAGACCGGGAAAAGTGGAAGGAGGGGAGGGAGGCTTTTGCCCTGCAGTGGCACAACACAGTCTTATAATGAATAATAGTTGTACCACAGAATTAAAATAATAGGTACAAATGGTTTTAAACAACTCTTTCGTGTTTATTTTCGTTGTCCACAAAAATTAACAAACTCAAGGCCTGTTACTGACAACTTGTCACAAAGATTTTTTGGTGAAAATACTTCAGCTGCTCAATTTAAATTGTTGCGGGATAAAACAACGTGAAACATCAATTTGGTACTTAATGGCACGGTTGTGACATTTAATTTTAAAATATCAAATGCAGACTACCCTCAGACTGCGATATCTTGGGAAAGCGGTTCAGAGAAAAATGTTGAAAGGGAAGACCGGAGGTTGACCGCAACATTACTATTCTATTTTCCTTTTTGGGTTCCGTACCTCGAAAGGAAAAAACGGAACCCTTATAGGATCACTTTGTTGTCCGTCCGTCCATCTGTCTGTCAAGACCCTTTTCCTCAGGAACGCGTAGAGGTATCAAGCTGGAATTTATATCAAATACTCAAGTCTACTGTAAATTTTTAGGTACGTCATATAATTAAAATATTTTTAATAATTTTAAATTGTACGGAACCCTCGGTGCGCGAGTCCGACTCGCACTTGGCCGGTTTTTTATGTATATATAGCCATATAAACTGTTACCCCGTTTTATGAAAACCCATTTAATTTATCCTTTCTGATTTAATAACTCAACTCTCTTAATGGTTTTCTTGTTCACCACAGCCACTGTTGGGTATACGTCCTCGTGAAATTTCTTGCTCCCCGACGCACCCTGTCGCATCGCATCACCTGCCAGTGCTATAACTTGGTTTTCGCGTAGCATTTTCGTCATTTTTTTTTTGCTCGGCTCCTGAGGGTCATTCCGTGATATTTAAGTCTAAAGCCTTCCTCAAGAACTGGGCTACGAAATACAGAAATATTTTTTTAAATCCGACTGAAAGAAAGAAAGAAAGAAAAAGTATTTATTGCGACTCGTACAGGATCATAAACTGGTAGTTCCAGAGATTAGCGCGTTCAAACAAACCAACTCTTAAGCTTTATTATTAGTTTATAGATTTAATATAAATGGAGTAATGCTCTGGCTAGCTTTAATCCCCAAAAAAGATACACACGGTTAGCAGATTGGATTTTCGTATAGGTTTAACAATTAATTTGCTTAGTTTATTTATAGTATTCCGTTCAAATTGCCTGTAGATATAATGCAACACAGCAAACAGAATCCACTCAACAAGTTAACACTTCATCGAAAAACGAAAAATACGAAACTACAATTTTATTTGTTTCACCGAACGTCTCGACACTGTCAAAGCCCGTCCGCTGTACGTGCATGTGAATTCATATCTTCGTCTTTGCAATAAGCTGAGCGACGTAAAGACTACCAATGACTATCCTACCTTACCAACAGCCACCCGTAAGTATTGTTAGTCAACGAACGTACGGAACGTTTCGCGCGATTCCAAGTGCTTTTCAGAATAAGACGCTCGGTCTTAATTTTAGAACAGAGTTAAATATTTAATTAAGAACACTAACTTGAGACGGTTGTTTAGATTGAGATGGTGAATTTATACAAATTCTATCGTTAAGTTTTTTAGTTGGTACTGTATTTTAGCGACTATTAGTGCACCGACTGTTATTTGATGAAGAAGACACTTTTCAATAGACATAAATATTAAGCTTAGGTTATTTATCGATGAGGAATTATTTGAAAAGGAAAAACATTTTTGTAAATACTTTTTAGGAGGTTCTTTTCATGTATGTATCAAGAATGGCATCAAATAAAATATTTAAACCAATCTATCTACAATTCTACATACTAATAATAAAGCTGAAGAGTTTGCTTGTTTGTTTGAACGCGCCAATCTCTAGTCGGATTTGAAAAAAAACCCAATTTTTGAGGAAGGCTAGTGGCTTTTTAACATTACGATAAGTTTATTGTATATATGTAGGATAGCAAAAAGTCAGAAAGCGAAATTATATGATGCGATGCGACGGGGTGGTTCGTTGGACAAACATTTTCACAAGGACGAAGTCACGGCAGAAACTAGTAATTAATATAAAAATATATTTTTCTTTTTATTAATTTTAATAATAATAATTAATAATGTTGTTATACTTTTTATATTAAAATATTTAAAAATATGTATATTTTATAATTATGAATTTATATTGAAATAAAGGAAATGATCTATAAGAACATGAATGCTCTGCAAGTCTGCAGTGTGATTCTTACAGTAGTATCATCTTTGAAATTAGAACGGTATCGAGGGGTGACTCCGCGATGCGTATTGTCATTATAGTACCTATAGCACTACGGGCTCAGTAATTATTTAGACATCGTTTTCAAATGTTACAGAATAGAATATAATACTCTTTATATAGGTATTAGATGTAGAAAGGGGGTTGAAGAGTTTTATATCACGAGATCAACGTTATTTTATTTTTATTAAATAGGAACAACAAACAGCTACATTATGCAATATTATAAACAGAAAAACATTTAATAAATTACTTAAGTAATAATGTAACCCACATCGTTGTTCACAGATTACCATTAAAAAATTAAACCTTAGTCACTAGGAGGTGAACTGTTCATGCGTGACAGTTACGCTAATAATCTAAAAACAATAAAAAAAAAGTATTTTTAAAACAGCAGCAACACACAATTAGTCTAACCGTCTTATAACAAAACGAAATCTAACTTTAGTTCTAGCCTAAACCTTTGAGCCAGTATTTGAATTTCAAACTTTATTTCGATTTATGCAAAGTTCCTAATACTAAAATGACAACTTATAGCACCGAACTAAGTTGTCATTTTTGTTAAATACAAATGACAACTTAGTTCGGTGCTAACCTAACTGTTATAAAAATGCAGTTCTAAATGAACTGCATTTTTATAACAGTTAGGTTCTTAATTCAATAAATGGCTCGGTGGTTAAAAACGATCTAAAGAAAAACCTTGTTTTGTAATAAGGGGTTTGAGTTCAAGTGTCTCATACAAAAGGCTACGAAACCTTTTCAAAGGACATGTAAATATATCTACGAGTATGTATTCGAATGCTTCATTGTAGGTTGCTGCCGTTCGCCGAGCTGGCGAACGTAGACAAGTGTTAGATCGGCAGGTATGAGTACCTACTGCACTTTGAACGTGAATATCTCGGAAACGTGACACATTACGGGGTTTGGTCTAATTATGTCTTCTGTTTGCATTGATGTCAGTTATCGATTTATATAGGTTTCATGTGTGGCCGCCATTTTGAAAAAAAAAATCAAAATGAGAAGGTAGGTATGCCACAGATCTTCAAAGCCCTGTTACAAGGGGTGACAAGGGCGGTGATATCGCTAAAAGCGATCTCACAATCACCATCATCGTTTCATCTTCTTATAATTACGGCAGTATAAAATACATTTTTTTTTTTTCAAATAAATTGTACTTTCTTCCGCTGCGAGCATTACGGAAGTAGACAGCGCTTCGGGCGGTATTCGTGTAATGATCAGGTTCGTCGTACAGATTCATGTTGTATACAGGATGTATACTCGATGGGACTGTCGAGTTTCCTTTTCCGGTTAAAAGGGACCTTTAAATAATGCTAGAGTTCAATTCGATTTTTCTGTATCCAATATCATGTGTCACCAAATAATGGAAAGCATTATTATAAAAAAAATCGGACACGAATGGTTCCGTACCACAAGTAACAAAAAAAATCACGAAAAAAATCATCAAAAAAGAAATCTTGTATGGAGATCCTCTATAATTTTTATTTACTCTATTTTATTTTTATTATTTGATGTTATAACGGTAATAGAAGTACACATTATTAATTATTATTATTAAAATTAATAAAAAGAAAAATATATTTTTATATTAATTACTAGTTTCTGCCGTGACTGTGGTAATAGGTTCCGTTGGCACCCTTTGGGTACGGAACCCTAAAAAGTATTATGAAATGACGGTAAAGAAAAAAAGGTTTACTCCTAGAACCGACATACACTAAGATGATGTGCGGTAGATCGAAAAGACATCTTACGTAAACTTGAGAAAAACCCAAGCAACAAGTTCCCAATAGTCCAACTACAGTCAACTCTCACATACGACTACAGACCGGTATCACAATGTTGTACAGCCATCCGATGAAAACATACACATACAGCATAATTTCAACATAACATCTATACCAGACAGCGAGGTGCCGTTCAGTAAATTTTTCTCATAAAAATGTTCCGCGTAATGCCTTCCTTTAGTCGATGAGAAGAAATTTATTGTTGGTCGTAAAAAGTACATTGCGCGAGTAACCGCGAGAATTTCGGAAACTCGCTGCCGCCGTTCTCACGTCGTCACTCCGTCTTGTGACGAACTTTTTGACACTAAATAGTAGTAGTACCGAAGGTTGGCTCTGAGCAACCAGCGAAAACGCACGCACACGTAGACTACCTTTACGTACAGCGAGTGCAAGCGCACTCACGACCGCGATCACCGTACGATCAGCGGGGAAATTGACTGACTAACAGTAGGACTGGGTTTCATTTTGCCAGTTCAACCACATTTGTTGCGTTACTTACATTGTTGAGCACACACATTTTTCAAACATAATAATTATGAAGCAATGGATTAGCAAAATGATGCAGATTGTGGTTGACAGTTTGTTACGCAATTTGTTCCAAAAGTATCTCATGAAAGTGTAAGTAAATGGATCAGAAAACCTTAGATGTTAATTAGTGCCCTTACAAATTGAGTGCTTTTATATAATTTTGATTATAAATTTGAATACACCCGAAGTTCTAGTTTATTAAACCTCCATAAAGAATAGACTAATCTCTATTACGTACTCCATATAAATTACAGATATAAATGTAGAAATTTTAACAAAGAGTGACACAATGGGCGGTCTTATCGCTGAGAGCAATCTTTTAAAGACAACTCTTGGATGGACTAAAAAAAGAAAAATATGTATTTTTTTTTGACAATAGAGATTAATTTCAATTAGAATTTAACAATGTTATCCAAATAGTCGCCGGCTGATCGACACTTCACGTCACTTCACGTCACCAGAAGGCTGGGTCGTTCTTTGGCCAAATAATTAGCATTGCCATTCAACGTGGCAATTCTGCCAGTCTTCTGGGCACGTTTCCGGATGACAGGGATGCGGACGAGCACTTCGACGCCTAAATATATCCTTTCGGTTTTGTACCTATACTTATTTATATTATAAAGCGGTAAATTTGTTTGTTTGTATGTATGTAGGGGGTAATCTCTGGAACTACCAGTCGTTAGTTACTTAGTCTTTTAATTTAGTACCTAATGAAAATACATAATTATTTAGGAAATAGTTGGAAAAAGTGGTGAGACATAAAGTTGAGTTACACTTTTATCAGATACTTTTGGAACAGTATACGTACGTACGTGTCTATATGCGCATGCGCCTGTTTTCTCCCGTTGTATGAAGTTGAACTTCTGTACGTATCTATTTTGTGCTTTATACATTCGACCCTGTGGATGGTGGTGTAAATAACTGGAGATCATCTAGAACTTCATAATGCTACACGTAGGTAGGTGAGCATACAATTTGTGGTATGAATGGCGAGTGCGCTTCTGCATGTCTTGTCACGTTCTGTGAACAGCCCGTCTCTTGGAAGCAGTAAGGCTGTGTATATGTATCTTTATGACATGTTGTTGAAGTTTGAAGGTGGTTCCATTAATTGGGTATTTAAATACTGCTAGCTAGCAATTGGGTTAAAGAAAACAACAAGAACATTGCAATTGGCAATTGGATTGATTGAGTATAGAGATTCTTTAAAAATCCATTTTAAATAAAGAAATAAAACATTATGTATAAAAGTTGGAGTTCTTTAGAGATCATACAGACAGCATTTGATGGCATAGTTGAGACTTTGAAAAGGACAGAGATATTTTTGAAAAAAAAAAAAACTTTTCCTTCTCTCTGTAAACTTCAAGATTACTTTAGATTCTTTTTGTTTTTTTTACATACAAATAAAAAAATACCCAAGAGCTATCGGATATAAGTAATGAAAATGGATGGTACCCAATAGGTACTTAAGTTACAAAACGATGGTATCCCGAATGTGCAGTTCCTTTGCACGATAGGGGTAGCGGTAGCAACATGAATAGAACACATTGGATTGAAAGCTTCGAAGCCTTTGACGTCAAGACATAGATCGAAAATATCTAGACTAGGTGCAGGACAAGTATTTATACATCCAGCTTGCTCTCACAATTTGCTTTTCAGAGCAAAGATCTAAGAGCCAAGTTGCATTCAAGTGACCACGGTTAGCTGGCCGTATGTGATCCATAAGAATTTGAATTGAGACTACGTAGAACTTATATCGTGTCTATGGTAGATTTCATCAGTTTGTAATATTTATAATATAATCAGCTTGTATTGTTTCAAAGCACGGAAAAAGGAAAGGGACCCTTTTCCTTTTTCCACTCAACTCGATCCTGACCCAATATGGACCAATCAATATAGGCGTCCAGTTCGTCCCGCCATCTACGCCTGGGTCTTCCACGATGCCGTTGGACGTATTCAGGAACCCATGTTGTGGTGGTCTTAGCCCACAATGCATCCAACATCCTACGGTAAACGTGTCCGGCCCCAACCGTTCGTGTTCGTTCTAAATCGAAAAATAATTTCCAACACAAAACCTTCGCAGTAGGTATAATCGTCATCTTAACATTCCTGACAAATATTCACCCCGTACAGTCAGACGGTATGAGCCAAGATTCATTTCTGAACTGGATGCATTTCCCTATAGTGCGATGCAAAATTAAAATTTTATTACTAGCTCACCGCCATCGTCCCTGACTTGCGCACTGATGTAAACTTTGAGAAAGTTTCTTTGGCCATTAATAATTCTCCCGCGGCATCCGGGACCCCTGAAAAGAATATTTCACTCTTTTGAAGCTGCAAACTGGGTACAATCAAATTACCATTTGAAAGAGCCCCTTGTATTGCTATTTAAGACGTTGAACGATTTTCGTGAGCTTTGTTTGTGTCTTATCGTTGAAACCGTTTGTAATAAATCTCTTTACAGATGTTTACTATATAGTACAAGGAGGCCGAATTATGAAGAAAACTGTGATTGTGATTTTCCAGTTCCTTTAATCAATCGTAAAAAAAACTGTGTACGCTCTTTGTTTTAATTGCACGGTTTTGCACTAAAGGGGAATGTATAGCAAAAAAAAATAATGAAGATAGTCGTCCAGTGATCATTGACGTAGGCGTTCTGTCTTATTTGCTTATCTTGCACAAAGGAGAGTGCACTTTCATGTCGTGCAAAGTGAGGCAATTATGGACTTATCAAAATGTTAAAAAAAGGGCTACTCATGAGTATCCGCTTAGTATCTTATTGCGAAAGAGATAGAAGACGTATTGCTGCTAATTGTTTCTTTCTACTACTACTACTTACCTATAACTCCAAGAAAAGCTTATGTCGTGGTCAAATACAGGATGGCAGGTACATCGACGAGTAACCTGTTACCATGGATACAGTACATGATTCTGAACACCCCCCCCCCCCTCAGCAATATAATTGACGAAAAATTTTTATGCTAGAGGGTCTCGCCTCTCGAGTCATGTGCTGAATTCATGGTTATCGTTTGCGCGTCAATGTCGCTGGCACCATTTATATACCAATCAGCAATTTGGTAGCAGAGCTTACTTACTGCTTACGCCACACGTAGACGCTATTTCTGAAAAAAATGTAACTGATCGAAACTACTTAGATTGTTATGTAAGCTGCAACCAAAGATCACAAGATAACATTGACATAACACCACGCCTGTAGTTCCCCGAAAGGTTAGACAGAGTTGTACATGCCAGGGTACATCTTAGCATGTACACCCACATTTCACCAGTTACGATAAATTCCTGATATAAAACCCAATAAAACTTTGCCCGACCTGAGACTCATGCTCAGCAGTAGCGCTTGCGACCAACGAGGCAGTTCCAAAGATCATTAGGTATTAATGTGGATATACAAACAACGACCATCCAAAAAACCGTACAAACATAATATTTTTAATCCAAACTCACAGGAGTAGATTACATTATCCCAATACGAATAATTTATTATGCAAATCGAGCCCGGCGGCAGCTTTACGCTTCCATAATAGAATAGATTGCTAAACACCACGGCATGGATAATTCACTTGTTAGTGAGGGTCGTCACTTGTTTCCTGTGGTGGTGACTGTTAGCAACCGGGATGTAATCGGGAAGGGGCCGATTGAAAGGGGCAGATAAACTACTTTTTGGGTTGTAAATTCACATGGGTACATAGGATGTGTGAGCCGTGGTGGTCGAGTGTGGAAACGGCTGCGACTTACTTGTTACAGGTCGTAGGTAGGAACTTTGGCAGGCGCTTTACTTTGTGTAAATAATTTCATCACCACCGCTATGAAAACGACGAAGAACATAAAAAAATAAAACATCGTGAGGAAACCGGCATGTCCTAGAACCAAAAATTCGAAGACATGTGACATCTACCAATCTGCACTGGGCCCGCATGGTTTATTATAGCCCACTCCCTGTCACAGAGCGGAGGCCTGTGTCTCAGCAGTGAGGAAATTATAAGCTAACTACATAGGTTGTCGGAGTTATTTGTTTTTTTCGACTTGAAAGTTTAGCAGCAACTAGTTTTTCATGAAAAGACGCAAAGATACGTTTTATTATCACCACCGTACACACAAACGGAACGCTCGCAGATGACCACGAATGGCCGGTAGGGTCGAAAGGTTCTGAAGGGGCGACCGCGTACCGGAAGACGTAGGATTGAAGGGCCTCCCATAAGATGGACCGACGATCTGGTGAAGGACGCAGGAATCCGCAGTAGAACCACAGAGCTGATTTAAGTGGCGATGCTTGGTGGAGGCGTATGTCTTTGGGCTGAAATAATGACCCAAACGGATATCGATATGAAAAGCCTCGCCAAATATTTTCGCCTCACCATAATGAGTGGCAACCCGTAGGTATATAATTATAGTTATCACACAAACACGGTTAAATTTAAATTAGTCTGGCGGTTGCTGTGTTAGCAGACATTCTAAATTGTTTGTTTGATTTTTGTACTGCAGAATAACTTTATACTGAAGTAAAACATTTAGGGCTAATTTTTCCAAAGCCAGATAATTCTACCCGAGGAATAATTTTGAATTTATGACAATTCTTCCATACAAAATCTGTCAGACGTCAATTTTAATCCACGAATAAAAATTATCTGTCGATTGAAAAATCAGCGCTTAGTCGTATTAAGTTATATTTTGATAGTATAAACAACGTTTGGTTACTTGTACCCGAAATCTGCTATGTGAATGGTATCATACATGCGTTGCCAATGTTGTCATCCTAGAGATATAGAAAACTGACATAATACCTATACCATATCACAAAACGAGTTCTAACTTTATACAAAATCAAAATCAAAATCAAAAGTCATTTATTCAAATTAGGCTGAGAATCAGCACTTTTTGAACGTCAAAATTACAATATGTACCCTAAACCTTCGAGCCTTCGAGTTACTGTATTTTGAACTTTATTCCGACAAACGTAAAGTTCTTAATGGACAATTGACAACTTAAACTTGGGTTTAACGTCATTTTTTGTAATAAGAACTTGAAGTTTGTCGGATTATAGTTCGAAATGACTGTAAGCCGACAAAGTTAAAGTGACTCAATGGTTCAAGCCTCGTTCTAAAAATAAACCTTGTTTTGTAATAAGGCCGATGGTGTTTAGGGATGTGTAGTAGACAGGTTGCAGACCACGCAAACCACGTAATGCGTATACACGGAGGAACACGTCCTCAGTGGACTGCAGGTCCTTAAATACAAAGACGCTGGTCTTGTTGTGATGGGAAGATGGAGTAGTCTGTAGTTTTTGAGTTGTGTGCGGTGCTCAAAACTGCAGCAGTGCAGTGCAGAGCAGTGTGGCACAGTGGTAACGCGACTTACGAGTTGTAGGTCATAGATTCGAACCCAGACAGGCGCTTTACTTTTGTAAATTATTTCATCACTACTGCTCTCAAAACGGTGAAGGAAAACATCGTGGGGAAATCGGCATTTCCTAGAACCAAAAATTCGGAGACATGTGACTTCCAGCATTGCGCACTGGGCCCACGTGGTGGATCATGGCCCAATCCATCTCACAGAGAGCAAGCCTGTGTCCCAGCAGTGGGCACATTTTAGGCTGATTATGCTATGCTCAAAACTGCGAGTACATAAATGTATGTACCTATTGCAGATTGACTTTGATATACATATTAATCTGCCTAATAAACACCCCTACACTATAAACATTACTGAGTGGTGAAGGGTGGGTGATTTAGAGATACCTCCCACAATTGCAAACATGTTAGTCTAATTTGCATAAAGTATAACAAGCTCTATAATTGTTTATTTAACACGTTCCTTTGATTAACTTTAATTACTTGCACGGGAGAAAAGTAGGTCAGTTTCTTTCACAAATTACCTTTAAAACGTTTAAAATTCAAATAAAATGTAAAACAAAAGCGCTTTACTCAAAAAAAACAATTATATACAAACACTATTATATAGAGAATAGAACTTGCATTCAACCCTACAGAGTCTAAAAGTTTTATGGCCAGAGCGAAAATTACATTTACCATTTTTACGTTCTATTCCTGCACCTCGCATTGCACTAAGTTCGGGTATAACTCAAAATTATGAAATAAAGTGAAATGTACTTTAAAACGTTTCTAAGAGTGTGCAACAGCTGAAACAAATCGTGGCCAACGTTGGCCTTCTCTAATGGAAATAATGGAAACGGCTGACTATTGGCCCGCTTACCTTAAGTGGGTACGCGACTTGCAAAGAAATGGCCAGCTATTGGTAACCTACCTTATTGAGTTCAGTAAGTGTATTTAATGGAGATGTAGCGCTGTGGTCGGTGATAGGGGCGTTTAGGTAAGCTCTTTAGGAAAGGATCGAGACATCCTCATAAAGTTTTAATAAGTTTGGGAATAACATAATGGTTTTCTTGATGTTGTTTTATTAAGCAGACTTATATCCTATATATCCCCCGTTGTGTGGTATTTTAATGCCATGGGATGGCAATTTAGGCTTCGAGAGTTTGATCCTTATGGGTGGCCTGATTGACTAGGTTGAATTACGAAAAGCTGTAAAAATGCAAATTTCTTCAACGGGTTTTGAACGGCTTCATTTGGCTACATTAAAAATAACCTCCTTTAATTTAAAAAAAATCTTCAGAGACCATATTGAAACATGCTTTTAAATGAGAGTCTGTAATAATACAGACTTTAGACTCCATTATTAAAATGTCTCTTAACCTGCCATAAAATAATTACTACGTTGATATTGGACCTGAGACCGTAATGTTTTTTTCTGAACTGGGCCTTTTTGGCGCAGCCATGAGGCACCCTTTCCTGCCAATTTCTTACATCGAACTTTACAATTTTTATTTGTTTTTATCTGATGCATGTCTCTGGTGTACTGTGTGTCTTTTAGTCTGGGCTAAATAAATGTATTTTCTTTCTTTCTTTCTAAGGAGCACTTACGCTACGATTTACCTGAAGAGAGCGGGCCGCTACATAAGGGCCGCAGTGACAGCTGCCCACACTTTTGCATATCTCTCGTGCCGAAGGCGTCCGAGATTGACCGCCATTGCTGAAATATGATCTGGAGGACTATTATTATTAGTATAGCCCGCCCCTAGTCACAAGAACAGCACAAAATAATATATTCTCGTGTAAACATCATCATCATCATTGGTAGTCATGTTCCATCCACTGCTGAGTATAGGCTCTTCCCTTTTGTGCTATACTTCCCTGGTCATGTTCAGTTAATTCTCATATTATATTTAGTGCCAATTTAAGAGAACTGAGACCTTCCTAAGGTCGTTGAGGATTCAGTAAATAATTGCCCCAAGTGGCTGCAAATTTTCAGTAAAACAGTATTTATTAAAAGTTACTTAGCAGCATATTACACGTTATTAAGTTTCTCTGACCTAGTTGGAGCAGCCTCCTTTTATTCAACCGGGGAGACTTTAATATTTTAGTTGCTGACAATTTCTTAGTTCTACGCTCAATTAATCATTTGGAATTCTGCACTGTTTTAAAATTGACTCGAAGAAAAGTAAAACATAAAGTACAGATGTTTTTTATTATTTTCTTTTCTTTATTTAATTAGGGATTTTAATAATGCGTATCAGACCGTCCCGTCATACGGGGGACAATGTTCTCGGTTAAATCCCCGAAGTGTAATTGGGTTTTTATTTTAAGAAATTATTTGACGCTAGTTAGTAGATAATGGATTTGTCATCACCATCTGCCCAGCTTTTTTCCGACTATGGGGTCGGCTTCTAGTCTAACTGCATGCAGCTGAATACCAATATTTTACATGGAGCCTGTCTGACCTCCAGAAATATCGTACTGGGAAATACGATAACCCTTGCTATGTCTAATTGTCAGACTTTCAGGCTTCTGACTACCCGTAACGACTGCCAATTTGACTATGATTTGAGCCCAGTTAAATGACTATAGGTTTGCTTACATAAGACTCTCACTATTACACGGAATTTTAACTGGCAAAACCTAAAAGTGTAATAAACTAGACATACGCTTTCGATGAATACATACTTGATGTTGTGAATGTATGGACTCAGCTAAGTAGGTCAGTCAGTCTTGCCCAGCTGAAACATTTCCCATTGAACCATTGATTGCGACTGTCACTACAAAAAAAAAAACAACGGTTTAGGCATAAGTGCTTACTTATACGATACAATATTTGTAATACAGTTTTGTAATGCTTGGCATAAGGCTTATAGACCGAGTCCCAAACATCGAGATGCTTAGACCTACTAAGGTTTTCGATATCGGAAAACTAGTTATATTGGCCAGGCGTCCTGCCCAACTCGATTTGAGTTCCTCAAATGGAGTTGGGCAGGACGCCTGACAAATCGCAGAGATGACAGGTGGAGTAAGGCATTGACTGAGTGGCATCCGAGGACAGGGAAATGAAGTGTCGGTCGTCCGGCGGCGACATGGGCGGACATTGTTACCATCGCGAGTAGAACCTGGACGAGACTGGCGCAGGAGCGTGGGGATTGGCACTTGAAAAGAGAAGCTTATTCCAAGCAGTGGGTGAAGTCGGGTTGCGGATGATGATCATGACTCTTGTCCCTATTTTTAACTGTATTTTTATTCCCTGTAGTTTTCATTCATGTTGTTAGTTTCACCGATATCGTCTTGGTAGTAATATTAATCGATACACGCATACAAGAATCCACTTTAATTCTATGTGTCGGCAAGAAACTGTTTCTACAGAGCAAAGTTGCTCGTTGTTAGCGCTCCCAGCGCTAACAACGAGCATACGTTAATATTTTAGAAGTTAACTTTGTGGTTATACAACATTATAGGCACAGCTTTATCTACACATATTGTATGTTTTGCAGCCATGGAGTTCCTTGTCGGCTGTACGCCATACACTATTAGGAACCGTGTAGCTTTTAATTGATCATTCATCAATTTTGATTTTGGTTTTGAGCAGTGTTCTCTGGAGGATAGTTGATGGAACATCGTTAGAATGAGAATTCAATATTTTGATCGACTCTTCACGTGACCATTGGGCTGGCCAAATGTTTGGCGAAAGAATCAACATTGCCCTATAACGTGGCGATGTTGCCAGCCTTTTGGGCACTTCTGTTGACTGCGATGCGGACGAATTTTTTGATGCCCTATGATACTTTCCCCACTTTTAATATAAATAATAAAATATCAATAATTAATTCTTTATTGTTAATAAAGCAAAAATTGAATATTAATCGATTATTTATTTACTTTGTAGAAACGCGGGACGGGAAGCAATAAATGCTTACAATTCCCAAAAAAGTGACGTTAAGTCATTCACCAATTTCAAATTATTCTTCCATTCACTTATCGATAACCCCAATTAACTCAACTGTGCCAATCTCCCCTCCAAAATAAAAATAAAACAAATGACTTTAATAATCTCGTTGTTCGCTCAATCGCTCGCCAATCGCCTGCATTACGCCCCGCTCTAATATTTGCATGAAAAATACTCATTGCTCAGGGCGCTGAAGTGCGAACATAAATAATGAGGGCCCAGGTTTCCGGACTATTATTGTCGTCTATCATCGAGGACTGCGAACCGTATTCTTTTACGTCCAAGCGTTTTGTCAGACGAGAATATTTCACGAGTTATTTGTATCAATTTGCTTCGAGAGGAAAAAGTTGGCCCCTTTAACGTTCTCTTTTTGTGAGAGACGTATCCGCGTATTGGTTCTCGTAATGGCTTTTTGAATCATATCGATGTTTATGATGTGAAGTGAACTTTATTATTGGTTTACAGTATCTTGGGGCCTTGGAATGTACTAGGTTTTTATGTGGCTACAGCATTTATTTATACAGGTTGACTTGGCAGAAACTTTGATGCGCAAATTCAGTACATGAATCTGAACAGCCCTCCTTTCCTCTGTTTTGAAGTTTTTCGTCGGTTATTAAAAGAAAAATATAGAACCATGATTGTGCTGAATTCATAGTTTCCGTTTGCGCGCCAATGTCACCTACCCATCCAACCACCCACCAATCATTCAACAATCCTTGAAAATGGAAAATTTCATTCCGTAATTTTGCAGCCAAAAGCATATTTGCTTTAAATCGGGATTTATTTCGCTAGTCTCAAATATTCTCATAATATTTCCGTTCCTGGAATCAACAATGTCTAGATTGTTTGCTATAAACATTCTTTGGGAATATTCTGCACAGTAGACGAACTTGGGCAGTGTTCCTCGTACATTGCGAACTAAGGTACGTGGGATCCTTCGCTGTCCACTAAGAATAGTTTCCGAAACATTAAAGGTGGATTGTTGGGCCAAATTTTATAATGCTCTGCCATTTCTTTCGGGCCTAAGATATTTTTACTAGTTACCTCTGTTATCCTACACCGTATTGGCATTAGGTATGAGGCTTTACAATGCACGTAGCGTTGTTTGTGTCTATTGAAGGTGGTGGTATTGTGTAGTGTAGTGTAATACTTACCTTACCAACCTATATAATGAAGGCGTAGTTGCCTAGGTCGGCTAAACAGTCCAGTGGCTGGATTATTAACTAAAACATCATGAACCCAAACTGTGTTAACATTACTCACTGGTCGTTTGATCCAAGCAACGACACAAAAAACACAATATTTTCTCTCTACCATTTGAATCCAGCAATGAATGAATGTGCTTAATATATTCGTTAAGACCGAAATCGAATTACCGACTAGAGCTCTGAAAAGAGATCCTTTTCATTAGGCCTTCATAAAAAACGCGTTAAGAAAAACAAGGAAAAGAGATACATGCAATCATTTATCGTTTATGTTGCTCTCTGCGCTGGTCCCATTATGAACCTTGTAGCAGGAGCCTAAAATAAATGCTTTTCTGTAAATATTTGGTTTTGTAAAGAGATTAAGAAAATTATTGTTAATCTCTTTATTTGGACAATACCATCTTGACTGAATACACTGATTCTCAGTTAATTTACGTAACGTTACGAATTTTTACTGAGAAAATTAAAATCTTAGAATTTAGAACAGTTTTTACAACTTGACAAAATATCGAGTTTTTGTTATTATAATGTACGTTTAATATCAATGTATTCACATAAATAAACCTTCTGGAATAAATTCTCATGATGATGAAAACGGCACCAGAATCCGTTCTGTGGTTTAGAAGAAACGCGATCACACAGATAGTCACAAAAAGCGACATTAATTTATAATATGTAGTTGTAGGTATACATAAGTATAGATTACGATTCCTTGGATAGGTTTTGAAACTCTGAAGAAACCTTTTTACAGTCGCTCAAAAAAAAAAAACAAATATCCCCTTAGCTTTACGTTCTCACATTGTCATGCTTAAAAATGTAACATTTATTTCACCACGTTAAAATTCAAGAACATTTGCTCGGAGTTCAGTTGCCTCCGTATTCTGGTAATCTGCGTTATAAATGGTATAACTACTATAACCTAAACATCGCTCCATCAACACAGCAAATCTTGTGGAACGTAATTTAAAAACGAGAAGCGATTGAAATTTTTATTCAGGAATAAAAACTCATAAATGAACTCACAAACTACAGTTCAATAAAAAGAAGTAACTATTTATTATAAGGAACAGAGATAATAGTTGGAATAAGTTTAGATTATCATCATCTGCCTAGCTTTTTCCCAACTATATATGTTGGGGTCAGCTTACAGTCTAATTGGATGCAGCTGAAACCAGTATTTTACATGAAGCGACTGCTTATCTGAACAGTAACTGGGTTCTGCAGGTCAGATAATATACAAACCTAAAATAAAGAAGTTGCCGCGAATAAATTGATGTTGCATTTTCTAAATCTTGTCTAAGGCCTACGACTTCATTCCCTATTCATCAGTAGTATAAAACACATTATGACTATGATTATAGTGACAAAAATGATCTTGCTTTGTATAGTTTAAACAAACTATATTTCATTTAGTTACATTTATAGTAAAAAAAAGCTCAGAGTCACGGTCACTTTAGGTGTCCCTCAGGGTTCTATTTTTTGTCCAGCTTGGTCACTTAACTTTCGACAAGTGAGAAAAGAAGTAAAGTACTTTGAAGTTTTACGTCAATTACGCCTGGGTTACGCCTGGGTATGTCAAACAAACAAAACTGAAATTATGAAACTCGCTCATAAATTCTTGAAAATGTCATTGAGTTCATTCCAGCTGCCCCCGCAATACGCTCCTGACTTCAACCGCACAGAACCACGTCGCGTTCCCTCCGCCGCTCTCTAATTTTGTATGCTCTGTTGTTTCACCGCATTTATTTTTCTTCGCGGTCTAATTCTCTTTGTTGTCTCAGTCGTTTCGCAACCAAATTTCGCGGAATGAGGTCCGTGGTTGAAATGAAATTGGTATTCGGAATGAATTGGGCTCCTCCGTAAGTTTTGCGGACCCTTGATTTTTAATTCGATTTGTGCTTCGCACGGATGCTGAATATTAACCCAGTTTACAATAGGACGGCAAAACAATGACAAGTATATTCAGGAACAAAATAATTTACTTTAAAAAAATCAGGAACGTTTTCCGTATCGTCGCGTCCACCACCAAGAAAAAAGGGGCACATAAATCAATATCTGATCAATATAGTACATACTAACTACTTAAACAACGTCACCTCATTAGCGTTGAACAACCGTGAACGAATTCCAGCCGATATGCAAGTCATCGCCGCTGCTTACTAATTAAGCTAGCGCTCTCAACTTTGAATACGTTTCTTGAAATGCTTTTAGCAGCGTGGAAATCTTTTCATCGGAACATATTTTATGAAGCGTCTATGAATTAATTACGGGATTGGCAACTACTAAAATACTTATTTCTAAATTGCCCAATACTCTTCCCTAATGTCTTTATATTCGGTAACAATCATGACTATTATTTTAAATAGCTTCTGGCCGCGTGAAATTTCTTGTCCCCCCCTCCCATCGCATCGCATCGCCTGCCCGCACTATTACTTTGTTTTCGCTTAGCGTTCTTTCTGACTTTGTTTTGCTCGACTCGTATCCTCGTGTGATATTAATTAGCCTATAGCCTTCCTCAAGAATTGGGCCATCGTATGTAAAAATAATTTTTCAAATCCGACTGGTAGTTCTAGAGATAAGCTCGTTCAAACAAACAAACTCTTCAGCTTTATTATTAGTATAGATAGATAGATACTGTAAATTACTTTCATAAGTCTTCCTAAAAGGTTCCAAAAACAGTAGTCGCGATATTGTGTAATATATATCTCTATGAAAACTCGAATCTAGGTTGAAACCTCCTCAACTCGAGGAGGTTTCAATTCGTCGATTTTTGGATGACATGCAAATAAGATCAACAACTGACAGGCAGCCATCCGCATCGGATTATTCCAAAACAGAGATAAGCAACATTATAATATTATTGTTAGAGACATCAGCAAGACAGATGGGGCGGTCAACGCATGAATATTTCAGGAGTGGCATTAGGACATGGGAAAATAAATATGGCCGACTTGACTGGACGCATTTGTACATAAATCGTAGTACCGCCCGTGTTTGAATTACCAATGAAAGGGACTGAGCTGGGGTTATTTATCAGTTAACCGTATATCCATCTCGCTGGGTTACACGCTGAATTTTTATTGAAAACTCACGGAAGTCATGATTCGTTGATTGCGAGATTAGAGTAACGTGAATGGCTATTATTTATTTAGAATTCCATTGATTAATAGAAAATACAATTGGGTCAAAAAAAAATGTGCACAGTTGAAAAGCTTGCTTGCTACACACACGGGGGCATAAATTGGTACCTATAGGCCATGATTGCTACTTAAAATGCATGACCATGCTAGGTCTGATGAGATGAGACCTAGTATGGTCATGCGTATCATTTATATTATTCAAAAGGCACCAAAGCTCATTTTGGAGAACCAACGAACGGCGACTACATAAATGACCAACCCGTCTGGAAAAGTCAAGTATCTAATCTGAATTCATAATTATGTTACTTTGTATCTGGATGGAGCATGTATTTTTATAAATAGCTACTAGTTTTTAAACACAAAACACTTAGAAAGTTCCACAGCTTGAAGGCAGGTATTTATTATATACAGAGTGGCGATTAGGTTATCATTTGTTAAATGATACAGCAAGTACAAGTTGTTAAAATAATAAAATTTAAATTTAACTATTAATAGAAAAAAAAAACAAATAAAATAATTAGCGTAAACATTGTCATGAAATAAACCATCCTTGATAATAAGTCACTAGACACGCGTGAGGCAATGGTATCAAGAATTCAACACAAACTTTATTATTATTAAGTAAACACAAATTAAGTTTAATGTTGTTAGGTAAATACTGAAACGAAAAAAAGGTCCCACGACTAAAATGTTTATTGTTATTAATTCTTTTAATTTTGTATGTTTAATATACGTTATGTAGAATATGTGGTTTCATTAATGTGATAACCTAATCGCCACACTGTATATGTATTATATTTCTTAATTATTCTTTATTAATTTTTTAAGAGAAATTGTTCTTCAAACGTTTCTCAAAAGCCATTGAAGACTAGCTTTTGCTAGGTTAGTCTTCGTCTGTAATCCAGGATGCAAAAAAAAAAAATTGCTGAATGATGAATGAAAAATAGCTTACGTAACTAAATAAATACTCAGGAGCCCAATTCTCGCGCAACTCGCGTTCGTTATTGACATTCGAATCGAACTTTTCCCTCGAAAAAATCAAGCCGAGCTATTCTCGCCATGGCGATTCGAGCATTTCACGCAGGAAAGACACGCGACATGCCTTAGTTTACATGCGTCATGCAACGAGTGGTCATGACCAGTCGCGACGTGACGTATGACTGTGTCGACCTTCGTGCGAACGTCAAACAGTGGTTATGTCAATCATAATTGTGTCAATTGCGAAAGGAAATAATAAATATATTTTTACAAAATGTGTTACGAGTTCATAAACATCTTAGAAGAGTCTGCGACCGTCATAACAAGGAAAAACACGAAGAAAACTTCAGGCTTCCGCCAAAGTTGTCAACAGTGGATAGTTGTTGCTTGTGTAGCGTCGATGAATGAGACACTTAGGATACAGAAGCGGAAGGCGCCGGATTTAAAACCAGTCAAATGGACAAGGACGGCTTTACCAGGCTTTACTCTGGTTGAGGGCAAGAAAGGTCGATCGCGTCGCAACCACAACAAACGCGGTACTACTTCTGCAAGCGGGGATTTTTGAGCTGTAGTGCCCACTTTGCTCCCGTACATTTCCCGGTTGGATCGACAGATATCGAGAGAGAAAGAGCCAAGGTCTTATTAGTGCCGAAGGAAGGCCGATGCAGTCGAGCTAGACTACGAATTTTGACCGGCTGGAGTTGTGGTTAGATGTTACAGAGAAGCATGACCAAAAGTAAACTACCATGTGTGGTGTGATAATAATTATGTTTTTGTGGTTTATACTTGGATGTATATACTGAATTTATTTATGAGTTTGTAAGGTATTCCTATAAAGGTTCTTTTGTAACTAGAAATAAAGTGTTTCAAAAGCATTTCAAACAATAAATATTTCAAATGTCTTTATTTTATTTTTTTCAATGTAAAACTTAGCTAAGTAACAAAAATAACATACGCAAATAATTGTAGGGCTTTGCAGTTAGGCTGCGCAGGCCATTAACAAGTTGGGTTAGGAAATAGAAACACACAAGCAAAGTTCATATGTATAATCCTCACTGGGTGACAAATTTACAATAGGTAGGGAATGTAGGGATAGATACGTAGTAGTGGATAGGTGTGCGTGCAGCGCCCAGTTAAACTCCACGTGCAGTGCGAAGCGATTGTCCTGTCTTAAACCTGAACGTAGAATCCATATGTAGAACCGGTACGTAGAACCTCTAGATTTGGGGTATACCGTATAGTGAGGGTCAGGGAATCACTCCTGCTAGCAAGCGGATGTTAAAATGACAGTGTGTGAAACGGACAACCGGGGTACGTCCAGTACCTACGGTCGTACCTGGGACAGTCTCCCACGTTTTGACGTATGCTCTGATGTACTACTTTCGCTGGTGACATACGTCCCACGCACCCCTGAATGCGTAGTCTGTACAACTACTAGGGAGGGCTTCTTAGAGACGGGCAGCGAAGAGGTGATGAAATAAAAGAAGATTTTCTTGTTGAAGTTTGCTTGCAGATTTCGGCTTCTTGCTTGTAGTGTTGCCTCTTCGACGCTCTATTTATACCGGCCTAAGTTCCCTTAAGGCGGACCGTGTATTTTGAGCCCTTTTTTACTTTAATTTTCGCTAAGCCGAGATCTGTCAAGCCCTTGTTTTATTTATTTATCCATATTATATCCTTACAATTTTTACATATATTATTCCTTACGTAATCCTTAACCTAATTACAGCTTAATAATTAACTTAATTATACACCATAAAAAGTTTCTAGAAGAAAAACTGTTCAAAATATCAACTAGGAACATTTTGATTATAAAAATCTCACTATAACTTCTGAACCAACAATGGTCCGATTTTCATAATTCAAACGGTATTATTGGTTTTATATCTAGACCTTTCATTTAAAACAAAAATTATTAAATTGTACCCATAAACAAAAAAGTGATTTTCCAAGTTACGTAATTATGTATGAACAAAATTTTACTTATTGGAATCCTTTCAAAAACAGTCTTATTCGTTCGGGATACAAAAACTAATAACAAATACTGATAACAAATACTAATTAGAACATAAGAAACATAAAATAAATCTCTTTAAAGTATTAACTATTAACATAGAATTATTTACTTTACGTTTTCTTTGTAGCGGTCCCTCCACTACTTGCGCCCTGGTACCCAGATAGGGTCTTGTCGCCGACAGTGTGCAAGTGCTCAGTGTGTTAGGTTTGGTAGGTTAGTTAGAGTTGGGTGCCACTGTAACGGCTAGAGCACTTGCACATTCTCGCTATCCATCGTAGCGGTTTAGTTAATAACGTCTTCTACATGAAGCTATCAAACTAAAATAAACCTAAATCTGTGATAATAATAAACATACACAACAACACAGTACAGTGCAGCACAGGACAGTATATGATCACTAGTTTACACGAACGGTCGGCGTGATGAGTCAAGCGTTGTCTGTTAGCTTAGGAATCGGCGGACCACTTCACGTTTCGCCCAGTCTTCATGTTTGTGAGGCAGTTTGACAGTTTGACCACAAAGAAATTTGAATTCGTGTTGTGACGAGACTAGTAACGCGACCCTCAGGGTGAAATCTGTTTTCGCAAGGATTTCCCAACAATCTTTTGGGCCTTTGTAAAGTAATGAAGCCAGGACACGTAGATACAGAAGCCTAACGTCGTTGGAAAAGCGTGTAGCAGGACGGTCCGATTGGTGCAGTACCGCACTCTTCAAAACAATCACCCTTCCTCCTCTTCTTCTCCATCTTGATAAACTTTTAGGTTATTGTGCTGGTCATCAGCTTACTTATAATATCATTAGCAGTCATTCTGTTTTATTTCATTACCTATTATTATGTAGACCAATGTAAACAAACAACATAAATTGTATTTTGACTTTACTTTGACGTGACAAAAATCGATGACGTTGACAAATCAACATGAGCTATGCTTTCCGTTGTACGGAGGCCTTATATTATATCAATGTTAATAATAAAATAAAAATGGAGTAACGAAAACAATAATGATTATTAGATTGATAAATGTTAATGAAATACCTTTATAATGCTGCTCAAAATATGTTTTGCCTTAAAAATCATTTTTTAAGATGGTCAAAAGTACATTAACGACTACGACAAAAAATCGCATCGTTATGTGGAAGGGATTACTTCGTGGGACGCATAATGGCAACATTATTGTCCCTAGACTCGTGATTTCTGATAGACTTGTAGTGAGAATAGATGTTTCTGGATATCTCACCGTTTTATAAGCGACATGCGGAGACGACCGGCAAGGATTTCGTGCGGGACGAACGCGATTTGCGCGAGAATTGGGCTCCAGGTCATGGTTCATCTATGTGCCAAAGGAGATGTTTTATATTGGGCCAGCATCATGTACGGTAGGTATATAGATAAATCGGGAAAAAACCGGCCAAATGCGAGTCGGACTCGCGCACGAAGGGTTCCGTCCCTTTATCTATAAAAATTACTTCTGTTGTATGGGAGCCCCCCTTAAATATTTATTTAATTTTAATTTATTTTTTTATTACTAAGGTAAAAATACAACTGAGTATTTTGTGAATATTTCAAGTGCCTACCTGTTGCCATTATTGATATTGAGCAAAAAAGGGCAAAAAAATCGCGTATGTTGTATGGGAGCCCCCTTTAAAAAAATATTTTATTTTATTTTTAGTACTTGTTGTTATAGCGGCAACAGAAATACATAATTTGTGAAAATTTCAACTGTCTAGCTATCGTGGTTCTTGAGATACAGCCTGGTGACAGACAGACGGACGGACAGACAGCGAAGTCTTTCTTCTAATAGGGTCCCATTTTTACCCTTCGGGTACGGAATCATAAAAATGAAATAAATAAATTTGAATAAGAGTACAGGCGTACAGAAATTATTATTTGTGAAGTTTTTTAATAAGACAACCCTACTTTATGGTCGCCATGACAGTTGTTTGACATGATGTTTGACGACTTTGACAGATTGATTTGGTCTTTGTCAGTCTTCTTTCTTGTGATATCAATCAAATGTCATTGTCTTAATTACATTTCGCAGTTCCGCCATGTTTATTTTGTATTGTTTTTCTTGACCAAGTTAATTTGAAATTACATAAAAACGAAGTCAAATTATAGAAAATTAACATTAAAAAACGGTTACTGTATTGTATAGCAATATTTACATTTAGTGTACAGTCACGAGCACCAATATGTCAACACTTGGCAACTTTCAATTGGGATTTTTTCGTGAAATAATGAATACAACGTTGAAATACGACGCATTACATAAACCTATGGGGTCGAAAATGCTATGTTCGTAACAACATAAAATTTCATTAAAAAAGAAAGGAGTAAATCGCTTTTGAATAAAGCCGAGTGTATACATACTTTTGCTCGTGACTGTACATAGTGCTGGCTTAGGGTCCACACATTGCTGAAACATCTCCTTTCAGCAAAATCCGTCCAGCCGTTTTTGCGTAATAGAGTAACAAACAAACTCACTTTCGCAATTATAATTATTATAATACTTAAGATACAAAGCTAAACAAGATTTATTTTGTTTTTGTTTTTTAATTTTCGTCTTATAATAAAGCTGAAGAGTTTGAGAAAGTCTATAGGCTATTTATCATCATGCTGCAACCCTTAGGAGCCGAGTAAAAAGAAAAAAAAAGACAGAAAATGAAGTAATAGCGCTGGCGGGCGATCGATAGGATACGACGTGGTGGCTCGGGGACCGAAATTTCACACGGAGGAAGACGCGGGCAGAAGTTAGTTTATAAATAAAAAAAAAATAAATGTAGTTCGTAGGTAAGCGCATCACTTGAGAACAGCTGGCCTAATTTGGCTATTTTTTTGTTCACCACCGTGAAACACAAATTAAGAAGTGTTCACTTCAAAAAAAAAAAAAATCGATTGGGGCACTTGACCAAATGGTTAGGTTATGTTAAAACTGTGACAACCCACGTGCGAGCCGAGCGAGCGAAGCGAGCGGTACCGTGGCTGGCAAAACCTATATTTAGGTTGGTAGCAATTACTTAGCTTATCAGTATGTTAAGGAATCCAATATGGGATTTATTTAAGGATCACAAAAAGAGGCACATTCATTGTAATTAGATTGTCCATTAATATTTATAGGATTTTTTGGAGTTCGGTTAAATACATCCCGTTAAGAAATCCTTGTTAGTGAGACGACTAATTACAAATACCCAGTCGCATGCTCGTATTCCAAATATTTGCGTTTCATGGTACCCAGTAGGTATTTAATTACTGAAGAAGGTATCTACGGGATAAGACTGTTTATTATTAATACGAAGTCTTACAATATTACGTTTGAATTTATTCGGAGCTGAGTTTATTTCACCTCACCATTAGCGTCATGGATTTTTCAAGAATATTACTGTTACTGTTACCCTGCATCATCCCACAGCTGGGCAAAGCCCCATGACTTCCAAAAATATTATTGACGTGTAAATGTGTTTGTACCTGTTTTACTAACCTTCTTACGGAAATAAATTAATTTATCATTTAGTTGATGACATTGCATAGCATACTTAGATATGTTCCGTTTTTATACCTATCACAGTAAATTATTTAAAAACAAACACCAATAACACTAATGTCGGCACTACTTGTTTAAAAAAAAAATACCTCTAAATATGGTCGTTGTAAAAAGTAAAAAATAAGTACCTTAAAGTTCGTTTTTTAAATCCCATTTAAGTCTATTGTGTTTACGGTTTTTAGTATAGAAGTTTGACATTACACCTGTCAAATTAGTATCTGGGTTTAAGAAAAAACCGGCCAAGTGCGAGTCGGACTAGCGCACCGAGGGTTCCGTACAATTTAAAATTATTAAAAATAAATTTATTATATGATGTAACTAAAAATTTATGGTTTTCGCAATTTTTCCTTTATCTGTGCTATAAGACGCTGCTTCGTACCAAATTTCAAGATTCTGAGTTCACGGGTGGTACCCTGTAGGTTTTGATTCCCTTGCGAGTGTCGAAAATTTGCTGCATAAACGGCTGTGTCTTTTGATTGCGTTAGCTTACAAGTTTGAATTTTTCAAAGCTCCAAGGATCAGTAGATTTGAGTATTTGATATAAATTCCAGCTTGATACCTTCACGCATTCTTGAGAAAAAGGGTCTTCACAGACAGACGGACGGACAACAAAGTGATCCTATACGGATTCCGTTTCTTCCTTTCTAGGTACGGAACCCTAAAAACGGACTTTAAGGTACTTTTTTTTTACTTAAGGACTCTTAACTTGTAAAAATAAATGTCGGTGTGCTACCAGCTATCTGACACTGCATTTCTCCATCTTAAGTAGGCCTTTGCCCTCCGCAATATGCGCAAACGTATCCGTTCTAACACAAGAATTTATTATATTACAATTTATATTTACTCATTTTACACATCTATGAATGTTTTGTGATTTACATATGGATGGAGTCACGGGCGCAGTATTTTATTTTGCGGTAGATATACAAATAATATGACAGTATGTATTTTAATTACAGACAGTACCTATGTAAACATGGAAGTATCCAAATGTTTACACAGTAGAAAGATACAATTTCCCAAGAAACACAGCCCCGTGATTTGGTCCCAAAACGGCGCCACACGTTACATCCTTATGAAAACCTTCATCCTCGCAATATTGTGTTAGACGGCAGAAAAAACTAATTTCTTATAACTAGTCGCTCACGTTCTAACCCGAGATGAGACAAATAAAGCAGAACGTAGCCAGACCAGCCCCTAAAATAATAACCAAAACCCTGGCCACATGTCGTCCTAATACCAACTGGCATTTGCTCGTAAAAAATAAGAAAAGAACCCCGCAAAATACTCTCTATTACAACCCACCGTATGTCGAAAAAATTGGAAATACATTTGTTCGAAAACGAATTGGGCTGCGTATTGCCAGATCGGTGTCAGACATTTTGATATCATTTTGTATCTCACACGCGTGCCATACGTTACCCGCAGATTTAGAATTCTTTTATGAATAACATATTATTCAAAGATGATGGTCGTGTTAGTTCCTTGAATATGAGTTTTGTAATAAAATTGTTTCCTACCAGATGTCGCGCAAGAACATAAATGTGGTTTCTCGTCCATGAAAAATTGAACGTAAGAGCGAGTGCAGTGGTGGCCCAGTGGTAACGACCCTGACTTACGAGCTGTAGGTCGTGGGTTCGAACCCAGACAGGGACTTTGTACAAATAATTTCATCATCACTGCTCTCAAAACGGTGAAACACATCGTGAGGAAATCTGCATCTCCTCAAACCAGAAATTCGAAGACATGTGACATCTACCAACTCGCACCCACCAGAGAGGAGGCTTGTGACCCAGCAGTGGGAATATTATAGGCTAATTTAGCAGTATGCAAGTAGTAAATGAAATGAGTTCGCGTTGCAATACCAATTCACAAGAAGTAATTAGAGGGTACACAAAACTAAAAAGGCATATTATTTTGCACGATTTTCATATTGACCTAGTTTCTTATAAAGTTAAATATTTATAGGAACTTTATCACGAGGAAAGTGATCTTGAACCACTCGAAGCCCACCGTTAAAAGTTTGAAGATAAAAAAGTTAATGACACAATGTGCAAAGTTTTGTTTGAAATACGATACTGAAGAAGGTCGAAGACAGTGATACTGATAACGTTTCTTGGGTTTGGGGTTTAAAACCATCATTAAAAAATGCACTACATTAAAATATCCAGCAACCCGCACTGGGCTCGCGTGGTGGATTATGGCTCACTCCCTATCACAGAGAGGAGGCCTTTATCCTAGCACTGGGAACATTATAGGTTGATTATGCTTATGAAAAATTAAAATATAGCTGATGATCTTAGATACGAGTATATACGGGCTTGATTTTGATGAAAACTAAAACTGCATCATTGGATTTTTGAAAATTCAATATTTCTAGCCAGGAATCAAACCTGTTGATTTTGAAAAAAAAAACACTGTATTATTGCACCATTCCCGGAATCCTTATTAGCGACACTATTTGTCGCTAATAAGGATTCCGGGAAGAAATGACATACGGCAAACTAAAGAAAAGTGCTCATTCAGTGTGTGTTTTTCCTGGCTAAAAATATTGAATTTTCAAAAATCCAATGATGCAGTTTTAGTTTTCATCAAAATCGAGCCCGTGAGCACGTGACCCCTTTTAGTAGATACTTTTCGCTATTCCTCATAGTTTCGAATTTGGCTAATCCAAGCTCACTAGAAAAATTCACCCTGTGTATGGCCAAAATTACCGAAAAATATTAGAACACAAACATAGATGACTAAACACTGTCTACCCTTTTAATAGTTTTTTTTAAATCCCCTAGTAGGATTAATAAATGTCCGTAGGTATGTCATCACAGCGGGCCCTATCAAAATACCGGCGCTGCGGTATTTTTATTTTTTAAATATCGCAGCATTATACTGGGATTGGAGCCTTTTTGCCCTCGCACAGGTCTTTTGTTTTTGTTTTATAACAATAACATCGTTTGTAACTTATGTAGTTTCTTGTGTAGAAATTAACTAAGAAAGGCATATTTCGAAACTACTTATCTGTGAACGGGTCTGACCTGTGTTGTAGTTTTTTTTAATAGAAAATCGCAGGCTAGAGCTATTTCGGCATAGTTCTTGCTGTGTGCTTCCAATAATCATAATACTCGCGTATCATTAAAGTCCATGATGACAGAATGATGCATTTGTTGCCTACAAAGAGTGGCAGGGACATCGATGCGCGACCTTTTACTATGCATTCAGTACCTACATGATTCTGGACCTCCCCGAGTTGAAATTTTTCATGGGTTATTAAAAAAAAAACCGGCCAAGTGCGAGTCGGACTCGCGCACCGAGGGTTCCGTACAATTACAATTTACGATTTATGACGTATTAAAAAATACCTACCTACTAGATCTCGTTCAAACCAATTTTCGGTGGAAGTTTACATGGTAATGTATGTACATCATATATTTTTTAATTTTATCATTCCCTTCTTTTAGAAGTTACAGGGGGGGGGGATACATTTTACCACTTTGGAAGTGTCTCTCGCGCAAACTATTCAGTTTAGAAAAAATGATATTTATGAGTTTCAGTTCTAAGTATGGGGAACCCCCAAAAATTATTGTTTTTTTTTCTATTTTTGTGTGAAATTCTTAATGCGGTTCACAGAATACATCTACTTACCTACCAAGTTTCAATAGTATAGTTCTTATAGTTTCGGAAAAAAGTGGCTGTGACATACGGACGGACAGACAGACAGACAGACAGACATGACGAATCCATAAGGGTTCTGTTTTAGCCATTTGGCTACGGAACCCGAAAAAGAATAAGCTGTTCCATACATTTTGACTTATTGTATTGTACGTATTGCACTTATCGATGAAACAGCAGTTTTTGTTTTTTTAACTGTAAAAAATTTTTTCCACGCTAGGTTGTCTAGAATCATGTGCTGAATTCATGCTGCTGGTTACAGTTTGCGCGTCGATATATCTGCCTATATAAAATTGCAACCAGAACCTCCAAATCTATCAATCTAGATTCTAGAGAATATGTCTGTCTACCTGAAGTAAAAATGAAACCACATAAAAGTCGTTCCACGTCAAGTTTTTTGAGGTATTCCACTTATAGCACTGATTCAAGAATGAGTTGTTTACTTCTAAGCGCGAAGTCAGTCGTAACATTTCGCTACGAAGGGTCGCGAGCAAAAAGTTGAGAGTTTCATTAAGAACTTGATTAAGTATGTAAATGTACCTACCTACAAGTTTCCTCGTTGGAAAGCCGTGAACGCTGAATTTTTTTAACTTTTACGTAAATATTTCCTTTGACAATTGTTATTGTGTATACGTAGTTAGATTATTTTTGTTGTCTGTTATTGGATAAAAATAATCCAGTAGGTAGACATAATCTTTATGTATCTGGGTTAAAATATAACAATAATACAAATAATACAATTCTAAGTGAAATCAAGTTTACATAACCACTACGTTTATTTAGCAAGCGATTGTGATGGTGGGTGGAAAGTTTATTTATTTTATTTTCGAAAGGCTTACAGACTAATAACATTATAATAACAGTAATATATAACTAAATTGCTAATTACAAGCCTCCACAGATAAATACAAAAAATATTACTCCTTCATCGTCTAAGGGCTCATTCCCCCGACCCCAGATAATTCTATCGGAGGAATAATTTTGAATTTTTGATAGTTCTTCCATACATAAATAGTCAAACGTCAATTTCAATCCTCGAATAAAAGTATATGTGTGGCTACGTACGCACTAACAGGCGGTTCGCTTAGCACCTAGAGCCTAGCGAGTCACCTTGCGAATAGTAAAGTGAAACGAACGCTCTAGAATTTTCGCAACTCCATGCTTGGCGCCTTCGCTAGTCGCCTAGCGTGTATGTAAGGATGTTAAGTCACTATACTCTAGGCGCTAAGCAAGCCACCTGTCAGTGCGTACGTAGCCTTATGGAACCAAGGGATAATTGTGGACTTCGAACTGTGTCCAGCAGTAGACTACTGGAGCTGCGTGCTCTGCTGGTTTGAGAGTAATTTCAGCTAAATATTTTCCTTTTATTAATCGAATCTATACATACATTATAATAAAGTAATAACGAACAAATTTTGTCCCTTTGTCTGTTTCTCTGGATGTAAGTTCCGGATTGGCGTAAAAGCGGCTGCACTGATTTGGATGAAATTCGGCACACATATAGTTTATGACCTGGATTAACACATAACGGTACTTTTGATCTCGGCAGTACGTTCCCGTGGGACATTTTCTGACATCCACGCAGGCGTAGCCTTGGGCAAAAGCTAAATGTTGTAAAAATAAACGTTACGCAATTTATCAAGGTTAAACAAAGGACGTTTTAATCCGTAGAAAATCACCTGAAACTGTCCTCTTAACGTTAATTGTCTGGCCCCTAACAAGATCTCAAGAAAAGTCATTCGAAAACACGTTCGCGAAGCTTTTATTTTCGATTTTAGCCCACTCACTGATCCACTCAGTTGAACAGCGAGGTAGGTCATTGTTAGCGTCCACTCTACTACAAAAACCCTCTTGAGCGGCAGTCCCTAATGAAATAAAAATCTCAACTACAAAACCGTGAAACGCCCCAGTATTGTGTTTTTCGTTATGGATATAACTGGCTCTTCCTGCGGTTTCGTTCGCGTGATTTACGATGTTTGTGGGGAGAGTAAAAATTCGGTAGTATTCTGGCAAAATACGAGCAGTATACAAAAAAAATACTGGATATACTTTTATCCAGCTGTGGTGAAAAAGCAGTGCCCAAAGTTTTCATAAGGCACTTAAGGAACAGTAACACTTCGACCGGTAATATGCACTGCCCGATGACGTGGAGAAGACTGATGCCTCTACGGCCTCTTCTAAGCGAATCGATCTGAAAAGGAAGGAAGATCGAAATATTTCAATGTATAATATCGAAATATTTCAATGACAAGGAAAAGTGGACCAGAAAGGGTTTAAGAATTATTTACGAAGAGACGGAGAGTATCCCGTGTTATGTACATTTTGTTGTACATTATAGTATCTTCTATCCATCACATCTAGCCCTTTGCAGCAGGTCATTACAAAAACCTCTTGAAACGAGATCTTCGCTCAGCTCCAGAGTTAAAAATAAACAGGGTAAAACAATGCACAAAATAAAAAAAGAGGCCAAGTGCGAGACGGACACGAAGGGTTCCGTACCACAAGACAATATTTGTTGTTATAGGAGGGGCCTGTGAATAAAAAATTACAGCCGCACAGGTTGATCGATCAGGTTAATTCAATTCAATTAATTTATTTCAGACAATGTCAGTCCTTAACTATTACAAAATTAAAATCAAATAAAACATTAAAATATATAATAAGGTAAGGTAAGGTTAAGCGACGCTTGCTGCAGTTGGTCTGTGGATGGGGGTGACCATCTTCACATACCACCGCCGCCCGCCGCATGCTTTCCGTGCCGCGGAAAGCATGGTAAGATGCTGGTCCCGGTAGTCAGAAGCCCGAAAGTCTGACAACCAGTCTTACCAACGGGTATCTATTACCTAGTAACTGGGTTGTGGAGGTCAGATAGGCAGTGGCTCCATGTGAAATATTGGTATTCAGCTGCATCTGGTAAGACTGGAAGCTGACAACAACATAGTTGGGAAAAGGCTAGGCAGAAGATTATTTATTTGTTGTTATAGCGGCTATATAGAAACACACTACACACTTTGAGAAAATTTCAACTGTCTACCTATTACGGGTCATAAGATTCAGCCCGCTGATAGACAGACGGACGGACGGACAGACAGACAGACAGACAATGGAGCCTTATTAATATTGTTCCGTTGGCACCATTTGGGTACGCATCCCTAAAAATCCAGCAATCTTTTTCACAGAAAAAAAGTAACAAAGATCGCAGCCCATTTAGGAAGACACGTGCGATCTAACATAACAACCAGGAATTGGAAATGAATGTTCCAGGAATATTCTTTATTGTATCGTGTACGTTCAAGAGCGTCCGGTAATAACTGGCAGTCGCTTCTAGTAACATGTTAGATATACAGCTACTTACTCTTCCGTGGAAATTAAATTAGTACTATCGATTGTTTTTTTAATTGCTTCAATATTAATACCTAATATACGTGGTGTTGAGGATGTAGATAGTTTTATAATCAGCATCATAAATAATCATGTTCCCACTGCTGGGACACAGGCCACCTCTCGGTGAGAGGGAGTGGGTCGTAATCCACCACGCGGCCCCAGTGCGGGTTGGTAGTTGTCACATGTCTTCGAATTTTTTGTTGTAGGACATGTCGGTTTCCTCAGAATTTTTCCTTTACCGGTTTGAGAGTAATAGTAATGAAATAATTTACACAAAGTAAAGCGCCTGTCTGGGTTCAAACCTACGACCCACTACTCGTAAGTCGCGGCCGTTACCACTGGACCATCAGAGCTAGTACTAATAATAATGAGAATTTTATAATTATTGTCAATTAATAATGGTCATCTGCTTCAAGGGGAATTGTGTTTTAACACCTTTTTTACCCGTCTGCGTCAAAAGGAAGTTTACGAGTATTTAAGTAATTCAATCACTATAAATATTTATGTCCTAGGTTATGGCATTCCATTTAATACTTAACGTTAGTGACGCTGAATTTGCTCATATGTTGACAGCTCTCCCTAATTTCATATAATCTTGACTGCTACTTGTTCAAGCGGTCCACGTCACCCTATATAAGTCTGGTGTTCGATGGGGCGTCGGACTGCAAAAAGTCAGTTGTCCAGACGTCAATTTCAATGGAATAACGTTGATTATTCTCTGGCGCCTTCTGCTGTGAATGGAGAGAAGTGAAGAGAAAGAAAGCTGTTTTTTTTTTCTTTTTTCTGACACTGATGTCAGTGGTGATGAAAGTATTTGCCTGCTTGGGTTCGAACTCACGACCTACAACTCTAAGTTGCGGTCGTTTGGGCCACCGCTGCTCCTCTCATGTCTCGGAACTTAACGAATAGAAACGTAAACCAGCCTTTATAGAGCACATTTACGCCAAGGCTAGAGTTTAACCAATTGTCTAAGCTCACAGATCTTTGTTTGTTTTCGACTGCGGACGTGCATAGAGGTTTTGACCTGTTATTCTTTGATTATGGGCCTCTGTTGAGATGCGGGCGCAGCGCCGCCTCCGGCCGCCTTCCTTTGATCCCAACTCAACTGCGTCTAATTTTACTTACTAGGTCACCTTTGGCGCAGTCTCTCATTCCTTTTTTTCAGACAGTCGACAACACATAAATTTTGAAACAAATCACCATTTTTTTTAGGATACTAAATATTGAGTCTGTGTGGGTGGGTTAGTCTGGGTGGTCTGGGTTGTGGAGGTCAGATAAGCAGTCGCTCCATGTAAAATACTGGTATTCAGCTGCATCCGGTTAGACTGGAAGCCCACTCTAACATAGTTGGGAAAAGGCTAGGCAGGTGATGACTAAATATCGAATCTAGCGACGTCCAGAGTTAGTGTTCAAATTATATTCAAAATGCCATATAAAAATTGACAAGAAACAAAAAAAAAAATACACGGGAACAACTTTCAGAAAACTTCAGCACGCAATGTTATTAGAATATCATAAATGGCCAGCCAGTTAGAGGTTAATGGAAATCTGTGAATTTGAAACGTTCCAGAGATAAAGTCAACAGAAATTACGTTCCCCTCTAAAACCATTCCTGGAGCGCAATTATCAGATACACAATACGTTTACGCAGAAGAAGGAAATGCTCAGATTTGAGACCTTCCTAAGCTCGTTTCATTCGCACTCATATTATTCTGAGCCGTTCAACGGTGTTAAAACAACAAAAAACAGTGGAGCAGTTAGTATCTAAGTAAGGACAGAATAATAATCAACCAAGTTAAGGGACAAGCAATGAGCGCACCTCATTGCTTACCCGTTAATTTTGTTAAAGAAATTGAAAAAAGTAGTTTGGGTTTTTTCCCCCTCCTCTCTGTGGAAGGAGTGGGCCGTCCACCAGGCGGGCCCAGAGCGAGTTGATTGGTCACATGTCTTCTCATTTTTGGTTAACATTTAAAAAACTTAAATAAACTCTTAGGTAACTACATAACTTTTTTATTCCGTGCCTCATTGCTCCTCCCTTAAGTACCAGCGAAGCGCCTAGCGGAGGCTATGGAGCTAATAAACAGTAACGATGTTTAATAAACACGGTCTTATATCGACTTTAGCCAAACAGAAGTTTGATGATCCGTTATTTTCAAGTCTCCTGTTTTATTATTTTGCCGCGACTTTGTTCGCAAGGATTACGAGCTTATCTCTAGCTGTCGTTCAAATATTTACGTGGACGTTATAGAACATAATATAGTAATCCAATATCTCATCATCATCTGCCCAGCCTTTTCACAATTATGTTGGGGTCGGCTTCCAGTCTAACTGGATGCAGCTGAGTACCAAAATTTTGCATGGAGCGACTGCCAATCGGACCTCTACAACCCAGTTACTGGGAAATTCGAAACCCCTTGGTAAGACCGGTTGTCAGACTTTCGGGCTTCTGACGACCCGTAACGACGTCAAAGATCCACGAATGACAGACGGAAACAAAGGCTTAACGTGCTTTCCGAGGCGCGGACGGGGCTTGGTATGTGAAGGTGGTCACCCATCCACGGAACAACCGCGGCAAGTGCAGCTTAACTTGATCGATCGATCCGTGCGGCTGTTATTACTTAGCCACAAGCCCCTCAGTAATCCAATATCCAGTAGAAATATTTGTAGGTACATTTTTTTGTTTTAGTTTTAATGTTATTTAAGTAGGTAGATTTTAATTATTAATTGTATAGTTCTCTCAGTGTAGATAAAATAAAGTAAAGTTAATTAACTAATCTAAATCTTTCTTAGGTAGCCAGTTTTCTTCAGGTATTAAGTATGCAACAATGCACAATATAGGTATAACCTACAAAATTAGAAATGTACATATCATTCCCCTCATAGAATGAAACTCCGAACCGAAACTCTAACTCGAATATATCAAAATATCACCATAGTTTATTAATTGACTTAGAATCGCGAACAACGCGAAAACTTGATCAACAGAGAGCGCGCAAGCCTGGCACCAACGCATAATACAGAGCAAGTTGAATTAGTTCGGTTTGCGGCCACCGGACAGCGCCGGACACCGCCGGACACCGCCGGACACAGCCGGACAACGCCGCACTTGAGAACAGCTAGTTATGCTCAGGAACCGATCTACTGGTAACCTAAATAATTGTTTTACACGTGATAGTTTCAAGTAGATTTGGTTTTGCCGGGATCCAGTTTCTAAGAGCAATTTTATTTATTATTATTATTCTATCAGTCTGCTTAGCCTTTTTTTCCAACGTAGTTTTGAGGTCGGCTCCCAGTCTAACCGGATGCAGCTGAATACCAGTATTTTACATGGAGCAACTGCCTTTCTGACCCCCACAACCAAGTTTCTAAGCAAAACGATACCCCTTGGTAAGACTGTTTGTTGGACTTTGAAACTTCAGACTATTCGTAACGACTGTCAAAGATCTACAAATGATAGCTGGGACCAACGGATTAAAGTCTGAAATAAATTAAAAAGTTTGGCAAAAATTGAAAAAAATATAAAAAATAGTGATCCACCGGTGTCGGGAGCAAGATCCAAGCTACCGGTGGTTAGGGCTCCAGAGAGAGGAACCTCCTCACAATGCGAGCCGTATTGAGGAGTACTAAATCAAAATCAAAAGTCATTTATTCAAATTAGGCTGAGAATCAGCACTTTTTGAACGTCAAAATTACAAAAGACAGTCCCCCAAAAACGCCCGCCCTTCACCACTTCCTAGTGCTATCGCTGGGAAGAAGAAGTGGCGCAACAAACTCCCCAGCAGCACAGCTGTCTGTTCAATTTAAAAAAAAAAAAAAAAAAAAACTGCCTTCTTAATCAGGCCCTTGATTCAACCACTTAATGAGAGCCTCGATAGATGTTGATCGAGGCTTCGGCCATCAGGCCATTGGCCGATACGATAATCGGCACCATGACAGTCGAGCTCACATTCCACATGTCAACAACCTCGTGTGCTAAGTCAAGATATTTGATTTTTTCTTTTTCAGCTTTCACGAGGTTGCTGTAACTTTCGTCATGTGGAATGGTAACATCGACAATCATTGCGAGACGAGCTAATCGATCTATCACCACTATATCAGGTTTGTTGACGACAATAGTCCTGTCAGTGATGATAGACCGATACCAGTACAACGTGACATGGTCATTTTCGAGAACTGGGTCGGGCACAAAACTGTAATACGTTACCTCAGAATCCACAAGTTTATATTTCAAAGCAAGTTGCTGGTGAATAATCCTGGCTACTTGGATACCTTGGGCCGTGAAGCTCTTTGCTTTGCTATACTTCCTTGCGGTCATCGGTAGTTAAGTACTAAAGGTTTGCGCTAGTTCTCTTTAGCCATGGAGAGTGGGGTGAGCCCCATGTCCACTGCAACCACATCACGGTGCCCACTTAGGCTTTTAAAAATATTCTCTGAGATTGCACACTTCGTGATTGTGGAGGGTCGTTGCACTTAAAAAGCCTCGACCTCCGCACTAACGCGGGATGATCGTGGGTGATGCATCCAGTTGGCGGTCAGCAGTGTACGGACCCTTCTATTCAGGGCATCCAGTTCGGCCTGAGTCCATTTGAGTATGCCGTAAGAGTAGATCAAGACCGGCATGACCCAACCATTGAAGGTGCACCTTATTTCCGCCTGAAAGATGGCTAATCAACACCTTCAGGCGACCAAAGAAGCGCTCCCTCAACGCTTGCTTTTCAGCAATGTTGTTGTGGTTGTTGCCTAACGCTTCCGACATACCTACCCAAATACGTATAGCTTTTGGATGAGAAGAGGGATCTAATGTGTATGAATCCTTCGGATTCCATAATTTTCCCTCGCTTTACATGCATGACTGCACATTTGTTCACAACAAATTCCATCCTGATGGCGCTAATGAAAGTTTTTACTTTATTTATTACTAGGTGTTGCCCGCGACTTCGTCTGCGATTCAGGATTAAAAGTAGCTTATATCCTTATCTAGGTCATGGTCTACCCATGTGCCAAATTTCATCCAAATCCGTTCAGCCGTTTTAGGATGAAAGCGTAACTAACAAAGAAACTTACTTTCGCATTTACAATATTAGTTAAAATTATTATTATAATTTATGGCGAAATGCTCAAGCAAATATTATGATTATAACTTATTAATTTCACTGAAGTCCCAAATCAACAACGTAGACAGAAAACTAAGTATAATTTATTCCATGGCTGATAAAAGCTGTTCAGCTTTGTAGAACGACGAGGCCAGAAGTAAATCTCTTTGTAAAGCACAATTTAATTTGACAAATTAAAAAAAGCAATTTTCCATAGAGGAATAATTAATAGAAAATATAATTTTCATTTATTTGTTTACTGTTAAATCTGACTTTAAACTCAATGGTGAGAGTTTAACTCATAGCTCGATAGATGGCGTTGTTAGGTGAGGCGCTGTTTCTGCATAATAATAATAATAATAATAAATCGTTTATTGACCAAATAGTTTTCTTACATTTCCTTCATCAAAATCAAAAATCAAAAGTCATTTATTCAAATTAGGCTGAGAATCAGCACTTTTTGAACGTCAAAATTACAAAAGACAGTCCCCCAAAAACGCCCGCCCTTCACCACTTCCTAGTGCTATCGCTGGGAAGAAGAAGTGGCGCAACCAACTCCCCAGCAGCACAGCTGTCTGTTCAATTTAAAAAAAATACTTGCTTCTATACAATACTAGGTGCTTATGTTCGGTAATTAACATTACAAAGCCAGAACATAAAATTTAATTATTTGCCATAATATGTCAGCTAGCCACGCCAATATACCAACAAATATAATAAAAACTATACGTACTCAAGCTAAAAAATAATTAATTAAAATGTAAATAAAAAAACTTACTAGCCAAATAAAAGCCTCCAGGCATAAAGGGCGTGACAGCTTACACATTTATGCATTGCTGGGTTCTAAGACCTGGCAGTAAGCTAATTCTGGAGAAGGAACATAAACATTGTCTTGCGTTAAACTAGGGTGACCAACTATTCTTATCGTCTAAGTAGTCGTTGATGGAATAGTATGCCTTTGAACAAAGGTTGGATTTTAGTTGAGCTTTAAACGCATTAAAAGGCAAGTCTAGAAAAGAAGAGGGTATCTTGTTATAAAAGGTTATACCAAGCCCAACAAATGAGTTATGAACCTTATGAAGCCGGTGAAAGGGGGCACGTAGTTTGTCCTTATTTCTAGTGTTAACACTGTGAATATCACTATTTTTAGTGTACAAGTGTAAATTTTGCCTAATATATAAAATGTTGGCAAGGATGAATTGTGATGCAACCGTGAGAATACCAATATCTTTAAAGAAATCTCTTAGAGAAACTCTGGCACCTAACTGGTAAATTGCTCGAACAGCTCGCTTTTGAAGGACAAATATATTTTGTATATCAGCGGCTTTGCCCCACAGCAGAATACCGTAGGACATAACGCTGTGAAAATAACTAAAATAGACTAAACGAGCTGTATCAACGTCAGTGTATTGTCTTACTTTCCTGACGGCGTAGGCAGCCGAACTGAGCCTTCCTGCTAGACTTGATATATGAGGTCCCCACTGAAGTTTGGCATCTACTGTTAGACCTAGAAAAATTGCCGAGCCTACAGTTTCAAGCACCTCTTTATCTAAGACGATGTTGGGTCCTAGGTTTCTAACATTCGGTAAGGCGAACTTTACACATTTGGTTTTCTTGGCATTGAGAACTAAGTTATTTGACGTAAACCAATCTGTAACTATTGAGAGTGCACTGTTTACGTCGTCAAAATCTTGTCTATTCCTGTCTACTTTAAAAATAAGAGAGGTATCATCTGCAAACAGTACAACATCACAGATGCCCGTCAAATGGAATGGTAAATCATTAATGTAAACTAAGAACAAGAATGGACCCAGTATTGAGCCTTGCGGAACACCTAACTGAACTGGTAGCCCGGATGATTTCACACCATTAACATCTACACATTGGACCCTATTATGTAAATACGAAATAATTACGTTGAGAGCTTCGTTTTGGACACCGTAATGACGTAATTTACGCAAAAGCGTGTCATGGTGCACGCAATCAAAGGCTTTGGAGAGATCACAGAAAACTCCAATAGCATTCTGTGATTTCTCCCATGCGTCAAATATGTGTCTCAACAGAGCAACACCCGCATCTGTAGTTGAACGACCTTTTGTAAAGCCATATTGCTCATTATGGAGGAGGCTATTTAAATTAAAATGTCTTAGTATGTACAAATAAATTATCATCATATAAAAAATATAAATAAATTATCGTCATCTAAGTATGTACAAATAAATTACTCCTAAGATTAGTTTTACAGGGGAAACATAATTTTATATTTTAACTTGTGGACTCCACACTAGGTCGAGCCTGTCTCGTGGAGTCCTTGAGAGTTTTTAATAATTTTAAATATCATGGTCGATACTGTATTGTAAAATTTGTTACATATTGTTTTAAGAAAAAACACAACAAAATAGAATTAATTATCTCGCTATGGTTACGTTACCAAGTCTGGCATAGCAGGAGCGCGGACTTTGAGCACAGTACGAGCAAAACCCATGAAGGGAGCTCACCTTTAAGGTCGGATTCTTTTTGTGAAGAGCTTAATATTTGTGTAGAGGGTTGTGCAAGCGAGTGCACAACCCTTATTTAATTGAAGTAAATTATTCAAGTCATGTCTTAGTATGTGTGTTAAAAACTATATTAGTGGTCCAAATCAAGAAAACCTCATTTCAACTAGTCCACTCATTTAATTATTAAGTTTTTATGTATAAAGTTGTATTAGAAATGTCCTGTACTCTGTCAGCTGTCTTTGGAATGATATTTCCAAAATTAAATAATCTACGAGAAAAGTTCAGTTCAGTTTACAGTATTTTTTCCGTTGGCACTAATAGTATGAACTCATATCTATCGTATAATTTAAAAACGGAACTAAATTTTTACTTTGAAACATGGCAACCACGGAGGTAAGTAATCAAAGTATGTATTTAAACGGAAGAAACAGAAGAAGGCAATAGACAATGACCAAAAGTGGTACCAAAAAGTCTCATGCATCAGATCAAAATATTAAAGTAATTATATCCATAATTTTTTACGACATTACGCATCGCGGATTTGATTTTTGAACAGGGAATTTAAGTATTATATAATTTAAGAAGTGAAAAAGTGTTGATATTGTTTTATTCCCTTTGCACGACGCGACGTTCCGTATCATATGACATGATGAATATTACCTTGAATTTTAAAAGTGTCATAATCCCGTCTTTCAAAAAATATGTAAAAAAATTATACTTTGCCGATTCTACATTAATTAAAATAACTAGAATATAATTTATATTATTTACTCGTACTTTCGTATGCAAAACACGCACGCACGTTTCGTTTCGAGTACAGTCAACAGCAAAAGTAGATGATCAAAATTTAATACTAATGAACGGAGCTTGCGTCAGAACTGTGTGGCGTCAAAGTGATTCAAAAGTACGTCAGACTCAGTGTCATACTTTTGAATCACTTCGACGCCACACAGTTCTGACGCGAACTCCGTTAATTAGTATTGAATTTCTGATTTTGATCATCTACTTTTGCTGTTGACTGTACAACATTGACATTATTTTGACATAAAACAGAGACACTTCAATTTTATTTCTTTGTATGTACAGATTAATATGTTCTTTTTTAGAAATTATCAAAATATATATGAACAGTTTTATCGCAGTGATGCAACTTTTTTTCCCAGCGTGAATGAAATTAAGAAAGAGAAATTAATCAAATCAAACCCCAGTTTGTTCTCAGGCAAAATAACAAAAAAATCCATCTTTCAACTGATCATCCATCATTAATAAATGTTTCGATTCGTAAGTGGGACGCGTTAACGACGCCCCTCATTAATTTCAACAGGTTTGTTTTTCTTTGTGTACTATAAATATGAAAAAAAAAGTTATACGAAATATTGCACCTGCAAAGATTTACAGCTTCGAAACATTAAAGCCTTTGATTCGGACTTCATTATTGATATTTTTTGTGAATTGCCAAAAGAAGGTTGGCCAAGTGTTCGTACTAGCTTTTTCCGACGGAATTAAAAGGTCGAATCACACACCACACACACACACACACACACATTCACATTGAATCATGCTACGAGTCTTCTGGGTACGTCTTTGGCTGGGGATGTGGATGAGTACTTCAACGCCAAGAACCCATTTGTTTTTATTTGTATTATTAGTCAGTTAGCCATTTAATTTAGTACTCATTGTAAATAGTTAGTTGTGTAATATATTGAATTTATCAAAATCAAAAGTCATTTATTAAAATTAGGCTGAGAATCAGGACTTTTTGAAATTTGAAAAAATTACAACAGACAGTCCCCCAAAAACGCCCGCCCTTCACCACTTCCTAGTATAGCACTAGGAAGTGGTGAAGGGCGGGCGTTTTTGGGGGACTGTCTGTTGTAATTTTTCGCTGGAAAGAAGAAGTGGCGCAACAAACTCCCCATTAGCACAGCTGTCTGTTCAGTTAAAAAATACTTGATTGTATACAATAAGGTAGGTAGGTATTTAGGTACCTATGTTCGGTAATTAACATTATAAGACCAAAACATAAAATTAAATTATTTGCCATAATTATGTCAGCTAGCCACGCCAATATACCAACAAATATAATAAAAACTATATGTACTCATACTAAAAAATAATTAATTAAAATTAAAATGTAAAAAAAAAACTTACTACCCTAATAAAAGCCTCCAGGCATAAAGGGCGTGACAGCTTACATATTTATGCATTGCTGGGTTCTGTTCACATAGCCGTCACTTGAAGTCACAAATGATAAACTAAGACCATCGAAGTAAAATAAATAAATAAGTTAATAACAATAACCTGTCAGTAAGCTAATTCTGTAGAAAGAACATAAACATTGTCTTGCGTTAAATTAGGGCGACCAACTATTCTTATCCTGTAAGTAGTCGTTGATGGAATAGTATGCCTTTGAACAAATGTTGGATTTTACTTGAGCTTTAAACGCATTAAGAGGCAAGTCTAGCAAAGAAGAGGGTATCTTGTTATAAAAGGTTATACCAAGCCCAACAAATGAGTTATAAACCTTATGAAGCCGGTGAAAGGGGGAACGTAGTTTGTCCTTATTTCTAGAGTTAACACTGTGAATATCACTGTTTTTAGTGTACAAGTGTAAATTTTGCCTAATATATAAGATGTTGGCAAAGATGAATTGTGATGCAACCGTGAGAATACCAATATCTTTAAAAAAATCTCTTAGATAAACTCTGGCACCCAGCTGGTAAATTGCTCGAACAGCTCGTTTTTTGTAGGACAAATATATTTTGTATATCAGCGGCTTTGCCCCACCGCAGAATACCGTAGGACATAACGCTGTGAAAATAACTAAAATATACTAAACTATCTGTATCAACGTCAGTGTATTGTCTTACTTTCCTGACGGCGTAGGCAGCCGAACTGAGCCTTCCTGCTAGACTTGATACGTATATGAGGTCCCTACTGAAGTTTGGCGTCTATTGTTAGTCCTAGAAAAATTGCGAACGTCATTCTTATTACCTGATTTAAATAATGGTATGACTTTACTACTCTTCATGAGGCCAGGAAAATTTCCTAAATCTACACATCTATTAAAAGTAACAGCTAGATAGGGGCTATATTTCAGATCTCTGAGTTTGTTTTGGCCTTTCTTCTCAGACTAGTCAGATAGGAAACGCCGAACTCATTTAGTTTTAAAATATGATTGCGTGTAAAAGTGTTTGTACAAACCTACTTACAAAATAAAACCACTTAATCATTGGAGGATTTTTTATTTTTGTGACTTTTAATTATTTCTGTAATTGTAATTTTTAGTAGGTACCCCTTTGTAGGTGGAATAAGTGGGCGGTAGGTCCACAAGAATTTCTTCTGTAGCGTAGGTGTGTTGACATACACAAATTACAATTGCACTAAACCTACGCTTTCCTAAAAGATTGGTGGCCGCCCACATAGCGTCCGCAGTTTACCGTTGAATGATGTCACTGAAACTTTTTCATGAAAGTACTAGCTGCGCCCCGTGGTTTCATCCGCATAAGTTTCGAACCCGTGGGAATATCGGGATAAAAAGTATCCCATGTGTTAATCCTGGTTATAAACTACCCGTGTGACATATTTCATTCAAATTCGTTCAGTAGTTTTTGCGTGAAAGAGTAACAAACATCCATCCATCCATCCATCCATCCATACAAACTTTCACGTTTATAATATTAGTAGGAAGTAGGATAGGAAGTTGGTGTGTTTTCGTTGAGAGCGTTTTTTGTCAAAACCCGCTGCCATCGTTCATCGTTTTTATGACAGGCGTCACTGCGACTGTTATGTGGCGGGCACCGCTCTTCTAGGAACCCGTATCTTATCAATTCAAACATTTGTACCGTGTGGGTATTCGATTGACCTTTTGCTTCTTGTGTAGCTCTAGAGACCACTGTTGGGTCTTGGGTTGTTTCCTAGTAAATAACATAACATCACGCTTGTAATCCCCGGAGGGCAGTTGTGTACCTATAGTGCAGCCACATTTTTCCAGTTATGTTTAAGTCTAATGTAATAGGGGATGTGCCTATTGACATCCACCGGGTACAGAGTTAGACTCCGGGCTGCCACTGAGAAATTAACATTCACACTTTGCCCGACCTGGGAATCGAACCCAGGAACATGCTCAACTATTGCTGAGCGTGTTGCGCTTCCGACCACTGGACCAAAGGTGCGTCCTAGTAAAGAATAAGATGTAGTGACCTTTGTGGTTTGGAAGTCACAGAAATCTCCGGTTAAACAATCCTACTTGACAATTTTCATTTAAACAAAATCTCGTGCGAAAGTAAAATTCAAAATGAGATTGTTTAAAAAAGTTAATGGGGTAATTTCGGCAACGCAATCTCATAAAATTATTTAAACGTTCCGTAATAAAAAAGGCCATACGACTGCCTATAAAAGCCTCTTAATTGCACATAGAAGTGCTGTGGACCAGATTTCTTTTTGCACGGTAAGGTTTCGCTAATATATATCTAAAATTGTGTGATGGTCACGGGTTTACCTAGCTAAACGTATACAGGTAGGTACATGAACAGTCTAGACTCAGGGCTCTTACAGGCAGACATAAGACATGCAAGTAATGCAGTCAGCAGTTACGAGAAACACAGCAAGCGTTGAGCTAGACATTCTATTTTTCATCAATTTAACACAGAAGGTCTAAAATTAAATGTTGTTTTAGCTATTCAGGGTGGCAGGGAAATTGACGCGCAACCTGTTACTATGGATTCTGAACCCCTGGTAATTTTCGTCGGTTATTTAAAAAATCAATTAGTTGTTCCATGCATTATTACGGCGTAGGTATTGCCTACGCGGAATATACTAATACAATATGAAACAGCTGCTTTTATTTGGTGACGCGCGATTAATTTCTACGCTAGGGGGTCTAGAATCATGTGCTGAATTCATGGTTTCAGTTTGCGCGTCGATGGATGCCACTCTGTTTAAAATATCTAAGTAATTGCTAAGTTATTGGTTTTAAATCGTTGCGTATACACAAGATACTGACTCCCGTGTTTTACCGACATGAAAAACATTACTTTTACACCCTAAAATCATTAAACCAGTTTTAATGCTACACAAGCTGGTAGAGCAGTGGTAACCCAGTTATGGCCCCGACTTACGAGTTGCAGGTCGTAGGTTCAAACCCAGTCAGGCGTGTTACTTTGTGTAATTTATTTCATCATCACTGTTTTCAAAACGGTAAAGGAAAACATCGTGAGGAAACCGGCATGTCCTAGAACCAACAATTCGAAGACATGTGACAGCTACCAACCCGCACTGGGCCCGCGTGATGGATCATGGCCCCTACCTCTCACTGAAAGGAGGCCTGTGTCCCAGCAGTGGGAACATTATAGGCATTACTTAAGTGATTTATTTGAATTCGTTGGGTATACACGAGATACAGCCTATCTTTTTTACCTATATGAAAAACATTAGGTACTTAGCCACTAAAATCATAGACAAACCAGTTTTAATGCTACATAAGTTGGTCATCGACCTCTTCAAAACAAACAACTCCATTTATCAAAGTAGCTCCAGCAGTATAATACCATAACTTTACAGTATTTCGGTGTGTTATTTCCCTCTGCGGGCACTTTTAATTACTGTCGGCCCCTACATGTATCATAAATTCTAATGGAGTTCAGACCTCACCCACTCTGCCCTCTGCCGGCACAAATTGCATTTTAGAATTTAAACGTACGACCTACATTATACTCGTGATCGAAAATTTAAATTTTGATAAACGTATGCTTCAATATTTTCATTTTGGGACTGATAAAGTATGGGGCGAATGTAAAATTGTAGGACAACATGTTTTCGCAACACAGCATACCGTTCCCAATGTTATTCGAATGCTGTTAACTATGTTATTTTTCTCTGCCCTTTGTTTTTCAGGCATATTGTGAGGCCAATCTATTGTGTAGTAACAGTTTGGTTAAAGGTTATAAATACAAAGTTTAGCGGTTTGCTTAAACTATTGACTAAAATAATAACAAGTCTGTTGGCGTAACGAAACAGTTTAGTTGATTTTGAGCTTAGCCCTGATGCATATTCAATGTTTTTAGCCTATGTTTGTAACCTGTGTGTGTGTGTTTGTTGGTACCTGTGTTTGTTTGTTATTTGTTGTAAAATATCTGTGGCGCTGAAAGACAATTAATAATGAAGTTCCACGAAATTGAATACATTTATTATTATCCGTAATACTATTTTACATAATAGGGGCCCGCGATTTCGTCCGCGTGAAGTTTCTTGTCCCTCGACCATCGCCTGCCCGCACTATTACTTCGTTTTCGCTTAGCGTTCTTTCTTACTTTTTTTCTTTTTCCTCGGCTACTTAGAGTCCTAGTGTGATGTTAAATAGCCTATTTCCTTATAGAATTTTACAAATCCAACTGGTAGTTCCAGAGAATAGCGCGTTGAAGCAAACAAACTCTTCAGCTTTACTATTAATATTAGTATAGATTAACAAATAAATGAAATTGCGTCGCTGATGAGCCCTGTCGGCGAAGAGTCCTGTCGGAGAAGTGTCCTGTCGGCGAAGAGTCCCGTCGAAGTAAAGTCTTGTCGGTGTTCAGTCTGTCGGCATAGTGTCTGTCGGCGTTTAGTCGTACACTCATTCTACGTCACTCCTTTTGCAATGCTTACATGGTCGCTAATGGATTACCGGAATGCAATGGAACGTAACGGAACATTGGTAGCACGATATTACCATGGGAATCGATGAACTGGGTAAATACGGCTCTAGTACTGAGCTGTAGTCTGTTTTTAACAGGGTTGTGAACTTCTTTTGTTTTTTTTAATGTTATTTAATTACGTGAAAGGAAGGGTTATTACCGTATTTTTAAGAACGTTCACAGTCTAAACTCAGTTTCAAGCTGTCAAAAATTTTGTAGTGTTTCCCATATATTTGACATTTGACTATCGCTGACATGAGATAGCGACAAGATTTTTTACCTTTTTAATTAAGTACAGGAACTTCTTGCCTGGACAGTTATTTGTTATATTTTATTTTTAATCGGAAAAAAACCTCTGTTTATAATTTTTTTTCATTTTTTATTAGTAAGTTTCAATGAGTATTGGTTTTGTGAGTATTACTTCACTACATCACAATGCGCCCCAAAATACAGATTACTGATGTTGCTCAAAAAGCCGCTAAGCTGAAGTGGGACTGGGCTGGCCACGTCTGCCGTATGCCCAATGAGCTATGGGCCAAAATAACCACCACGTGGAGCCCTGGCACAGCTAGAAGGCGTCGCGGCAGACCCCGGTAGAAGATGGCGGGACGAGCTGGACCAAACAAACGACGACGACGAGTCCACTTTAGCCCTGGATCGAAAGAGCTGGAAGTCATGGGAAGAGGCCTCTGCCCAGCAGTTTGATTATGCAGACTAACAGTAACAGTAAGAAACAAAGGTAACATTAGCTCCTCTACTTCAATTCAAAATCTAGATCTGCTGATACTTCGCTATAAAAAAAAAGTTATTCCTATAAAGTTCTTTTTACGCGACGTTTTTTATGACAAGCGTGAGACTAATAAAGCGAGAGTCGTTACATTCCTGCTAAAGTTGCATCGAAATAATTCAATGGATTGTGATAAAGCCGTAAAAGGGACACGTGATGGTGTCGTCAACCCTAGCGCGGACGTAATAAGCATTAAGTAGGAATGCTTTCGAGTTTCTGCTGAGTTTTGTTTCGCGACGCTGCGCATCGGCGATTGGTAGTTTTGCTTACATGGTTGAAAGTCACGAAGAAAAATATAAAAAAAAACATAGCGTACAAATAACATTACCCCCGTAAGTGTTCTCTAAATGAGGAGGCAGACGTTTATTGTACTACATTTTGCCATACTGTAGAACATGTTTTAAGTCTCGTGTAAAAAGTTCTTTTAAGTAATAAACCGGGCTCAAATTGGTATTGAATCCTAATAAATAAACCCAACATTACCTGACTTGGGGATTGAACCCATTACCTGACACTCAGCGGTCGTACCAGCGACCACTAATAAAGCAGCCAGACAGACCTTAATGCTAATTATAGTGATTTAAAAAAATCAAAATCTATTAATAAACTCATCTCAGCGACAATCGATGTCAAAAACTTGTCAAAAATGTAGGGAATTTAGAGGTATTTTTGACAGATTGAGACTGAGATCAGACTGTGAACGTTCTTAAAGTTACGAGAATTGCCGCTCACCAATTCCTGTATTTTTAAACTCGCTGCGACTAGATTTTGAACATTTTTAAGTAGGTACGGGTTTAGGTCTTCAGTATTCTTAAGAATGTTCCTATTCTAATCAATTGCCCTTCTGATATAAGTCTCCAGTCTGCAATGGGCCTTAAAGGTGTGCGTGCTACAATTCTATAGTTTACCGTGCCAGTATTTTGGTGCAAGATATTTGCGAAATAACTTTCGCATATCGAAAAAACTCTGCGTGACCGTTATAGTTTTCAAATTCTTTTGCACATTATCTGCCATAGTTTAAACGGTGTGTTAGCAGGCAGGAAGATATTTACGTACGTTATGTAACTTAGGTATATTCTGATATAATCTAGCATCAGTGTGACCCAGACGGCAGGCCCAGACGGCGATGCCGGGATGAGCTGGACTCCTTTCATATAGGTTGGTCCGTGGCAACTCTGGACAGAGAGTGGAAAGATAGTTCACTCCATTTGCTGTGTTATCAACCACTGTAAACAAACAGAAAAGTCACGGTTGCTTTATATAAATTAAAGCCGCAATTTCTCCGACTCCTAAGATACAGGTCTGCGTCAGTTTAGGAGCTCAAAAAGCTGACAATAATTTTAAACTTGGTAGTACAGCCCACTGTTTATATATGTTATGACCTGTGTTGTAGTTTTTATGTACTAATAAACTTATTATTATTATCATTATATTAGGCGGCCTTTGCCCAGCAGTAAGATATTAATGGTTAGTAAAACACTCTTTTCTTCCTAAAACTTTTATTCTGCACAATACTGTACTCTTTCACAATCAAACGACGACTGGCTGGTCTGGACTAGCGACCGACATTTTACTATTTAAAATGGCGTTTGCCCCACCCAGAAATACCGCTAACATCATATCCCTCATTTCTATGTGTTGCCAAAGTAAAATCAGTTGCCATAATGAAAATAAATTTAAACGATACTCCTTGGTAAGACTGGTTGTCAGAAGTTTCGGGCTTCTGACGACCTGTAACAACTGTCAAAGACTTACGAATGACAGCCGGGACCAACGGCTTAACGTGCTTTCCAAGGCACGGAGGGGTCTCGGTATTTAAAGATGGTCACCCATCCCCAGGCCAACCGTGGCAAGCGTAGCTTAACCTGATCGATTGACCTGTGCGGCTGTTATTATTTAGCCACGGGCCCCTCGTGCTTCTATAGACAATAATAAAGGTAAGTATAATTATAGGAGTTAAGGTGAACACTTTTTATACCAGTTCGAGGAATTTAGTCAACTTGGTGTAAATGATAAGCACGATTTTATTCAACGTGTATGATGAAATTGAAATTGATTGATTGTATAACCCCCACACATATATAAACATAACAGCTCATCTGTAATCCTCGAAGGGTAAGGCAGAGGTGTATCCATACCACCACACATTTCTCGGAGAATCTTGCCCAAATATTGGCTGGGGTAAAGGAAGTACATCGTTGCATAAATTAAGCTGTGAGCTCACGAAATAGCAAGAAATAGCTTGTCGCTGGTATGAGATAAGTAGTTCCACAGGAATATCGCGTTTACGGTTACTGCAGGTAGGTACTACGGTTTAGCATTTAGTTGTGAAATAATGCTGAGCATGTTTACGGAAGGAGACGAAATTTTAGCTGTGGAAGTCTGTAGGTATATACGACGGCAGGGACCGATATGCAAACTGTAACGGTGAATTCAGCACATGAGACACCATAGAACGTTTTCGTCAATTATCAAAAAAATAATCTGCTGGTTCGTAAAAAAAGTGCAAAAACACGCGATCAAAATGTACGGCAAGAGCTAAATTTAAATATATATTTTTAATAACCGCGACAGATTTCAATGCAGAGGCGTTCATAATCATGTACTGAATCAATGATAGCACTGTATACCTACTCTGTGTGGATATATTATTATAAAAACTTGTGTATCTGATGTTTTTTTCTTGTTTAGAAGGTAATAGTGTGGTGATTTCTTTAATTTAATTCGAAAAAATGTATCTATTATTTTAATACCGAATTATAATATCCACTGTGGCAACACTGTAAAAGTAGAAAATATTAGTATTGTAAAAAACTGTCTGTTTGTTCCAGCTTATCTCCGAAACGGCTGGACCGATTTTGACGGGACTATCACTGGCAGATATTTGATGTTATAAAGAGTAACTTAGCCTACTTTTATTTTAGAAAAATAAGAATTAGCGTTCCGCGCAAAAAAAAATTAAAACCCACGAAATCTAATTTGATTTTCGACATGCAACAACAAAGTCGCGGACACAGCTAGTTAGAAATAACAATGAGGTTATTTAGGTACTTACTGAAAATAAACGAATCCAATTATATTAAAGTACATACAAATCACAGAAACCGCTAACTCCAAAACCCTCATAATTTGTTTAACAGTTCAAACGCACCATAAACTAACAAAAAAGGAATAGAAACGAAAGTATAGACCGATATTGCGGTTCTGCACAATCGTAAGGAGGCACACATGACGATCGTAAAAAATGTGAATGGCATATTGAAATATTTCTCGCGACCCTTTTTCTGGCCAATTTTCCTTAAGGCTCTATGTAACGCCGATATAAATCTGACTCGCAGCCCGTTACAGCTTCTATTTGTGTGTTTATGGTAAGATGGGGGCTCTGTTTTTGGTAATACTTGAAGATCGAACTGTGGTATTGTGGGATACCCACGATACCTGATAACATTGGCAGGGCGTGTCAAGTAAACGTATGTTACCTCGGTGCAGTTCAGTCGTACGGAAGACTTTTTCAAATCTTGCACAGATGAAAGGAAAACTTCAAAGGTACTGAATAAAACTCTTTTGCATATTTTTTCACATGTAGATATTATTATTTTAAATGTAAATATTGTTATTATTTTATATAATGTAAATATTCTCTTGATTACCTAAGTAAATAAATTTCTATTATTCATTAATATAAAAATCTTGAATTAACAGACAGACATCGCATTGCCTAAACTGCCGAGTCTAAAAAATTCATCCCCTAAAGGGGTTTAAAAGGGGTTCAGTTGTAAGGGTTTTGGGTTTTAATTTTGCCCATGGGAAATCCAAATCTTATCAGATGATAATCTTTACGTTAATATTTAGCTAAAATACATACTAGCCTGCTATTTAGCTATAAACGTCTAAAAATATATTTTCAGCTCTTAAACATCTAATGATCCTCTGAACTTGAGTTTATGACATTTTAATTAATAATAACAAACTTGGGAACTTCAAAGTTTTTAGTCTCCTTTTAAGATGTTCCTTGATTCATAACTCAGGCTATGTCGTATCTTAGCAAACTTATAATCAAACAGGAGCATTGATCTCGTTTATTGTATGTCTTTGTTTTTTAATTACTTACTTGATATTTCGATATTTTTATTTTTGTTCACCTGAAGTGGCGTCAAAAACTTCCCTATGTAATAATAACCTGTGGGGTTCTCTACTTATACACAGAAATACCACATGTTAAAAGTGCATACCAGGGTTCCATCTACAAATAGAGGAAGCATGGGAAACCCACAGAATATATTTTATTTAACTTGCCTACGCTGTCCTGGGAAAATGCCTCCCTCCACTCCTTCCATTTTTCGTCCATATAATTTAAAAAAAATGTTTCCGCATGTCAGCGATGCGGACGAGTACTTCGAAATGTCCTTTTGTGTTTACCCGACTGCCCCAGAAGGAGTTGTGCGCGTATATGTACTTCTGTTTGTATGTCTATTTCTTTGGCACGCTCTGTAGCCTAAACGTAATGCTATAACAGAGGTGTCGTTAGATTCGTCTTAATTGTGCGAGCAATATGTCACTATACATACTATAAACTACGTACTATCCATACATATAATATATGAATAATATAGCCTACGGGCTATATTATTCATATACCTATTGCAAATACAAACAATGGAGGGGAAGGTTATTTTAAAAATAAATAACAACAATATTGGTATCAAATAAAAGCTAGTGAGGCATTTTCAAATATCTCGTTCATTAATAAAACTGAAAAGCTTGAGCTGAAAGCTATTAAAAAAACAAAAACCAAACTGCAAAAAAAAACCAATTGAAAAGAGAAATAAAAAAAAAACATATCTATAGAATTTTGAATGTAACTATTTTTGAATGTTTGATAGAATTTTGAATATGGTTTTTGTAAAGTATCCGCAGGTCATCAATACCTGAAATATGGTGTAACTTTTGTTATAAAGAACAAACAAACAAACAACGTTTTCACGCTAAAACAGCTGAATGGATTTTAATGAAATTTATCACATGGGTAGACCAACCTGAATTAGGAACTAGGACACTTTTTATCCCGATATTCCCCAGGATCGAGACTTATGCAGGTACACGGCGGGGTGCAGTTAGTTTTAAATAATTTGCTTTTTGTATTTATTTCTATAGTTAGGCATTTCATTTAGTGCCTAGTATAAATGGATAGTTTTATTAAAAAAATAAATAACATGTCTAAAACCACCTTCCACCCAGATTCGACCACTAACATCCTAAAAATTTCTTTTGTAACCCATACAAGTTGTATAATATTTTATTCAACGTCCAATACAGTTCCCTACCAATCCTGCAGTTTTCCAATGCCAATCTACTTCAATCTATTTCACAGAGCTTTATTTCAACTGTGACCGACGAAGATATTCCGTAGCACGTCGCTATATGAGAAAATTTTGCATTTTATACAATTGCAATTTTACCGAAGAGTTGTAGTTTATGAATAAGATTTGTTTTAGTTTTGCTACGGAATGATTTAAATTGAGGATCAGTTTTCTGGATACGATGTAAATAATATTGTAACTACACAATGAAATCATTAAATAAAAGTATGTTAACAAAACTTTGGTGTTCTTCGCATAGTTTTTGCAACCAAAAGACACTGTCGGTTTTTATTTTAATAAAGAGACAATAATTATTAGTTATGACAAAGACGTCAGTAACGAATTACAAAACATTATGCTACAACATTAACCTCTTTATTCATAAACATTGCTTAAGTAGTAGTTAGCGACTGTTTAACCATATATTTTTGATGTTTAAACGTCACTTAACTTTAATCATCGTTTATAAATAAAATAAACCTATATGCTTAGTGTGTTTTGTTTATAAATAGAATAGAATACTCTTTATGCACCATATTAAATGAATTACTATTATTTATGAATATAGAAATTTTACATAAAGTGACACAATGGGCGGTCTTATCGCTAAAAGCGATCTTTTAAAGACAACGGATTGGATAGTTTAAAAGGAAGAAGGACAATTACATTAATTCTGCATTGCCTTGAAGGTTTACCAAAGAGCCATAAGGCTCTTTGTACACGACACGGTTTCTTTATGGTACGGCGTGTTAAACACGTCGTAGAAAAATGTGACCTTGTATATGACAGTTCTATGGTATACCTATACAGCCCAAGTAACACAGACATGCTGAATAAAGTTTGAGTAATAGCAATTCGCAAATGTTTACAGCTATAAGTTACAAAACGTGTGAGTAAGTGGATATTGAAAGAGCCAAATTCTGAATAATATTCTCTTTTGGCCTTATTATCTCTTTTAGCTTAGTAAAAGTTGTATTAAGTTGACTATTTTTCTTAAAGCTTAGTAATGACTTCTATACCACATCTAACACAGATGTTATTAAGCCTAAAACAATACAGATGACTTTAATTTGAAAAAGAGTGCATGGGACAGCATTTATCTGTATAATAGTATAAGTAGCTGAATAAACATAGTTATCTAATACTAATATACAAACTTTACTCAGCTTATTGTTTATGAAACCACTATATGCTGTAAAATAGTGAGTCTTCTGAATAATGGTGTAATTAATTTCTATTAAAAAGCTTGATTTTGAATAACCGCTTTTATTTTGTCCTCAAGTCACATAAGGTTCCATATTTTATCAATTATTCAGATACTGTATAAAAATGTTTTCTGGGTTCTTTATAGAGCTTATTTCGGTATATTAGAAATAAAGTCATGGTTTATAGCTAACTAACACAGATGGAAGTTGAATGATGTATTCTTATTCCGCAATTACTTGTAAAAGTACCATTTTTAAACAAGTTATACAGAGTTTTTCTGGGTAGTAATTGAATTAGGACGTTTAAAACATTGTTTGTCGTTGTGTATTGTTGTACCGCGGGTTTGATGTCAACAGATTGATAAAAAATGGAAAGAAAATCATGGAAATCTAGGAGAAGAACTGGAGGAATTCGTCGTAAATGTATGAAGGAGTACATGAAGTTAAGAGATACAGTTTTAGCGACAGCACAAAAGAATCAAATATGTACTGTTAGTCATAAGTTGAGTTAAGTCCGAACAGATCCACTTGAAGAGAGTTCCGTACCTTCAAATAATGTCGTTATTGATGTTGAAGAGAGTTCCATACCTTCAAATAATGTTAGGTATATAGACTTTGTACGGAATTCAGAAGCCAATCGTTCCGCATCTAGTGAAGATGAATTTCATTGAATTTAAAAATATAAGTTTTTGCTGTAAAATTAAAGAATGTCTACCAAAAACTAGAAAAATATGAAAATCGTACGATTTGTTAGTAAAAAAAATCTCAACGATTTCAGCAAATGGGGGTCAGCTGATTGCTAACCAAGAAGTTTGTCTATTAATCACAATTTATTTCACAAGTTATATAAAAATACCTGAAAGTCTCGGAAACTATGAATGCTATCTTAGTTTCCGAGACTTTCAGGTATTTTTATATAACCCTAATTCATTGCTCTCGAGTGTAGGAGGTAAGTATATAAATTTTCCTGAAAAATTGGGTCTATCGCGTTTTATTTTGAACCCTAATTAGCTGTATAATTAATCATATTTAGTAACTTATTCAAGTGTTATTCAGATATTTGTACTACCAGATCACTATTTCTCAAATAAAAGCTTAATAATTAGAAAGGCGTGACATTTTATTCAGAGATAAGTAAAACAACTGCAGTGCGTGGATACCTTTTATTCAGCTTATAATGAATCGCCATTAAAACTTATTTTTAAGTAAATTATTAAATCATTATGTATATCAAATATCATTTTGGTATTTAATTACAGTTAAAAATACAATTAATAATGTATTTGATGACTTTTGAAAGATAAGCATTAGCTCGTGTTATCCTAAGTATGTTTGTCAACCCAAAAATCTTTATATGTCTTATTATTTACTATCACTAAACTTGATTACATAAGCGGCGCGTAAAAAATGTTGAGATAATTCATATGCTATTCACGATAAAACTACTTGCGCAGTAATATTTAACGTGTATCATGGTTATAATACATAATAACATTTACTAACTAATTCTCAGTTTCACTGTACACGTCGTTATTGATTTTATTCAATGCAACGACATGACGCACTGCAAGATTAAACACCACTTTTTTTCTACTTTACAAGATAACTCTGAATTTTGTTTGAAAAGTGTTACGCAAATGAACTTAATTGTGAATAATAATAATAATAATAATATAATATCCCTGGACATTTCACACAGCACCATTTGTCCCAAGCTAAGCAACCTAATGCTTGTGTTATGGTAACAAGATGGCTGATAAACTACTTATATACAATTTTTTTTTGTAAATACATACATATTATAGATAGAAAAACACCCAGACTCGGAACAAATACATGTAGGTCATACAAATATTTGTTCCGTGCGGGAATCGAACCCGCGACACGCAGCGCAGCAGTCAATCGCTTAACCACTGCGCCAACCGTGCCGTGAATAATTTCTGAATATCAATATCCATATGCATTTGTCTGAATAAATATGAAATAACAGCTCTATAAAAGAGCTGTCAGCTTTTTCTCAGATGTTACTAAGCTAAGAGAGCCATTACTAAGCTATTACCCAGACTATAAATCGCTGTTATTCAGACTCAAGCATTTAAAACTGTGCCCAAATTGCTTGAATAACAGCTGAATAGACGTTTATTCAAACATTATCCAGACAATAGTTTCAGCTTATAGTTTCGCGGATCGCTATTACTCAAACTTTATTCAGCATGACTGTGTTACTTGGGAGCAACCGCACCGTACTGTAGTGCCGCCGTGTCGACAACAAACTTTCCTAGTGACCCTTACAACACGGACGACCGTGCCTACACACGGCGAATACATCGTAGCTTTTCACGGAAAGAAAAATGTGTGCCTACAAAGGGCCCAAGGTTTGAACTTCACTAAGTAAAGTCAGTCAAAGTCAAGTGCCGGTCTATTTACAAACAGGAAGGGGCGAGCTCCCCTAGCACCTTCTTAATCAATGCCAAAAGCAAGTTCCGCGTTAATAAACGCCCAACCAAGTGAGTGTTCGACCGAGATACAGCCGTTTAATGGACCGCTGTGGCAAAAACAACGCTGTTGCAACCCAAATTATAATATTGGAGTTCCAATTGCATAAGTTTGTGCTATTTGCTACTTCGCACTATCGTGGACGCGGGTGGGGAGGTTCGCTGTAATGAAATGGGGTTTGGTACCAACCCAGTATTGGCGAAGATTATTTACATTTTATATTGGTATTTGAGACGGGACGGACAAGGGGCTCGTGGATAAATAATAACAGTCGTATGGGTCGAACGCTGGTAAAGTTACGCTTTTCGAGCCAAGCGCTATTAATTGAAATTGAAAATGTTGAGAAGTGCAATTAATTGTACGAGTATTTAATACATCTAATGGTATTTGTAATTGTATTTTTAATTGTTTTTATTTTTAATTGTAATTTTGATTTTATTTTTAATTGTGTTAATTTAATTGTTTTAATAATTGTGTTAATTTAATTGTTTTAATTGTGTTAATTTAATTGTGTTAATTTATTTAGGATTGTATTTTTAATTGTAATTATGATGGTCGTTTTTAATTGAATTCTTTGGGTAGTAACATCGCATTGGCGTTATAGCTGTTAAGGTGTTATTTACGAAATTTGGTAATAGGTAAATAAATAAAATAAATAAATAATGTTATAATGTTCCCAAAACTGGGATGTGAGACACTTCTCGCTGTGAGAGGTCGTAATCCACCACGCGGGCCCAGTTCGGGTTGGTAGTTGTCACATGTCTTCGAATTTTTGGTTCTAGGACATGCCGGTTTCCTCGCGATGTTTTTCTTCACCGTTTTTGAGAGCAGTAGTGATGAAATAATTTATACAAAGTAAAGTGTCTGTGGGTTCGAATCTACGACCTACAACTCCTTAGTCGCGTCCGCTACCAATGGGCCATCACTGCTCTCCACCATTTTATACTTGGGTATTAAGAAAAATGGATTTTTAAATAAGTGACTATGAAAAGCAAATCCCCAGCGAGCGTGGCTCTAATCCAAAACTAATTAAAACTGCGAAGAATCTCTTCATTTTTAAATTTTCCATATTGTACTCGTACAGTCAACAGCAAAAGTAGATGATCAAAATCAGAAATTCAATACTAATTAACGGAGTTCGCGTCAGAACTGTGTTGCGTCGAAGTGATTCAAAAGGATGACACTGAGTCTGACATACTTTTGAATCACTTCGACGCCACACAGTTCTGACGCAAACTCCGTTCATTAGTATTAAATTTCTGATTTTGATCATCTACTTTTGCTGTTGACTGTACCTATGCTTAAACCTAGATTAATTATTCTGAATTTATTACGAAGAATTTATAAAATGACTAGAAAATTAGCTTTACTTTAGCTCACCTTTACCAACAATACATAATATAACTATACTATTACTACTCTATACTATTTATTAGTGATTGTAATGGCAATCATAATTATAATTTGATTTTAATAGGTTTCTATATTTTATTTATCATTTTGATAGATTCTTTTATTTTTTGTGAATGTGACCAGGTGCCTTGTACACTGTAGATTTGTAGACCATTCTCTATATTATTAAGTGCGTGGTACTTGTTGACAGGCCCACACTGTCCTCCCATACTTTTTAACACTGTCATTTAAAAACATTGTAAGAGCCAATTATTTTTAAAAGAGTAACTGTGGAGTTTCTTGCCGGCTCTTCTCCATAGGTTCTCCAATGATAACCAATTGGAACCGTGCACCTAGCTTCTGACGTTTCATAAGTGCCGATATAGGTTTATGTGAAATAAAATATTTCTCTAATTGTTTTGTAGAAAATATTTCATTGATATAAGATATTAGCCATGTTTTATCTCTGCGAGGGTTTCAAGTTCTGCTCGATGCTATTCGAGCAATTTGCAAACTGATGCGTGAATGCACGATACTATGTAGTTTTCTTATTTTATCTTAGCTGCCACGGCTCAGTTATCCACCAACACGCACTGAGTCCGCGTGGTGAATATGGCCCGCTCCCTCTCACAGAACAAGGAGCCCTGTGTCCTAACAGTAGCAACATTATGAGCCGAGAAGGCCACGGCTCACTTTAATAACTACATCTATTTTTTTAATTGCTTTTTTGTTAACTGTTTTTGCTCTGGACATTTTTAACGTGCACGAGTTTCTACATCGTACTCAGTACCTACAATTTCAACATGGGTGATGTAAACATTTTTATTTAATTTAAAAGAGTGTCCTGTCCATAGAGTTTCTTGCCCATTCTTCATAGGAACTTAACCCACCATAGCTTCGAAATGTGCAACTAGCTTCATCTTTCTGACTGACTCCTTGACGATTCATGAGTGCCTGTCAATGATTTAATATAAATAAATAATAGTAACGTTCATTTATCAAAAAGTAAGAATACAATATGCGTCATGTTCGGTGAGCCACAAACTAAGCGTCGCGGCCTTGTGGCTCAGAAAAATGCTTTGAGTTTTTATAGTTTACTTCATAACCCTAACGTGACGTCACTTAAAACGACAAGCATCAAACGCGGCTGCCATAACAAACATAATCATCTGCTCTCGGCACTGCCACTGAGAACTTTGACAAATTAGTTCATGCTTTATGGCTGCTTCAAACTTTGCTTACATAAATGTAACACAGGAATAGCATTTCAAGCCTCGTAACCTCATCACACCAAACAGTCCTACAGTGTTTTAATTAACTGTTTAATTGTCTGATTTGTCTTTGTTACGAGTTTCTGAGGTGGCACTGGGATACTGTAAGTATTAACTGAAACTTAGCTTGTATGAATATAATTATTCTCATGTGACAATTCAGTTGGAAGAGTCGTTTTTATGGCTAGACTATCACCTCTGTTACATGCACTAATCGATAGTCATCATCCTCCAGATCTTATCTCAAATTATTTGGGGTCGCAGAATGGCTTCTTCATCCCTACCTACCTCTATTGGTTTCTGCCCGTAAAATAATCATTTTGCACATAATTCAATTTCAAATAATTTATTTGCTTGAATATGGGTGGTTACGTGAGGTGATACATAATTACCAGTTCTTTAAACCATATCCTACCTTAATAGGTGTGCAAATATCGAATAAAACAAAACATACACATACATAAATGTGGGAGGTAGGGTAGACTAATAAACATAAATAGGTTCTTTATTATATTGCTCAGTAAGTGATACAGCAATACTTCATAACAACAATAAATAGCATATTAAAATTTTAACATAACAACACAGAAAAAAAAATACAACATTAAAATAGAAATTCAACATTATAACATTATTTAAAAAAAAAAACATACCTGACAGTTCAGAGCACCGTTGTGCCGTGTCCGCTATCGGACAACTTCTGATCTGTCGAGAGACAGTGCGCCCCTTTTAAAGCAAAATTCACTCTTATAGTGGGGGAACTAGTAGTCAGTTACAATACCTTCATATAGGTACCGGAAGTTGATGAAAATATTTTTAAACAATTCTTAAAAATCATTAAATAATTTCTCTCTCACATAAACACAAGCCTTCTTCCCATCGGGTTAGGCCTGGTAACCTAGTTAGGCAGAAAACTACAGCAAACGACACCTGCTACGATCTTTACACAATACTTTGGACTCGTTTATGTTCACACATTGCACAGTTGTGAGAAATATTTATTACATTAATCCAGGATTTCAATACATAGATGACATCAAACATTATCTTATACCATATATTTACATTTATTAATTATTATAATTTTATTATCATTGTTTATTTAAAAAAAATAATTACATTTATCATTTAAATAATCATTAATTTTATAATATGCTTTATTGATCAAAAAAAGCTTTAGTCTATTTTTATATGATATAAAATTAGTTGCTTCCTTTATATTATTAGGTATTTAATAATCATTCCATCGTTTAACTAAATATTAAATCCTGCACCCTAATTGCGTAACATAATACGAATAAAGTTTAATCCACTGCTTCATATATTCAAAAAAATGTCTACTCAACAACATAAATAACGCAATGAATTTTGTTGAACTGTCAAAATTAAAGCAATTGCTACTGTTAGAGCTTCGCAATTACCCCGCTGATAAGTGCCGCTGGCGACATAATTATACTTTAGCAAATAATTGACAGAAATTTATCTGCCTTTTCTGAAAATTATAAGGAAATGTTACGCTACGTTACATATTATAATAATATTCGAAATTGTGTTTTAATTAAAGACCTTTCATTTGAAAACCTTATTTGCCACTCACGCGTTGACCTTTCTTTCTGATACGTCTAAACTGTTTTGTTTTTGTATTCATCAACCTTGTAGCCATTAGGATCACAAAGTATTTTACAATAGTATTCACCTGTGTTCAAATACAGCCACAAGTTCCTGTAAGTACCTACCTAATCAATAAAGAATCAGTATCAACAGACAGCTGTGCTGCTGGGGAGTTTGTTGTGCCACTTCTTCTTCCCAGCGAAAGCACTAGGAAGTGGTGAAGGGCGGGCGTTTTGGAGAACTGTCTTTTGTAATTTTGACGTTCGAAAAGCGCTGATTCTCAGCCTAATTTGAATAAGCGACGGATGTATCTCGCGTAGGATGTGGGACGCAACTGCATAGGTCAATTGTTTTAATGAATAAGAAGTCACGCGACTATTCGTTCGCGCCAGTTTGAACACTTCTATACAAGTTAGTTGACACTATCGGCGCGAGCGCATCTCATTCCGCATCTCACGCTTTATTCATCCCATTTTGAGCTTTACACAGTCTCTTTTCTGTAAAGCTTATATAATATAAATATTTTTCGCTTATGTCAAAAACCACAACAAAATAGGTACTGTAGTGATTATATCCTATTTGGTGCTTAAATAACACCTTTATGAATACTTTGAAAAAAAAAATGACTTTTGATATTGATTTGATTTTTTGAAAATAATAGAAAAAACAGCGGTAGGCGTCAGATTTGGCTGACAAGCCAAGTCACAAGGACAAAAATGTAGAACGATCTTCTTGGAATATATAATAATGATTGAATTAATATGAGGAACTGTGGTTTTATTTACTCGTCCCGGTACTGAGAGCTTGCAAAGCTCTCGCAGTACTAATTTGGTTTTTCTAGGTTAAATTAGCCCGTGAAACTCTGCAGACATGTCGCATATCGATATCTCAACATGATAAAACAAAAGAAAATAGATTTTCCCAACTTATACTTCAAATAACAACATCGGCCGTTGCCACAAAAAAAAAATGATTCTTATTTTATTTAATCATAAATAGTGTTCAGATTTCGAAACTCGCATCACGTCTGAAGAGTTTCGCTAACTAATTTAATTTGACCCTGTTTGGTACCCAAGGTATTCTGTATTTATTCTACTGCTGTAATTAGATGACTAACTTCATTCAATATACATATAAAGTAATACACGTGTACCTACTTTATTAAGGTGTAATTAAACTGCCAGGCACTATCACTTGGATTACCATTTAATTTTGTTAAATCAATATTAACATCATTCTATAGTCTCTTTGAGTAGACATTTTAATTACTGTCTCCGATTAATTGGATTTATTTCTTTGGCTAGCTGTCGCTCGCGTTTTAGATCGTGTACGAACTTCAAGCTCCGTTGGGTACGATGGTTGTATAGTCAGCCATTTGTGTTCCCACTGCTGGGACACAGGCCTACTCTCGGTGAATGGGAGTGGGCCGTAATCCACCACGAGGGCCCAGTGCGGGTTGGTAGATGTGACATTGTCTTCGAATTTTTGGTTCTAGGCCGTTCCGGTTTCCTCACTGTGTTTTTCTTTACCGTTTTGAGAGCAGTGATAATGAAATAATTTACACAAAGTGAAATTATTTCATCCTGTCTGAGTTTGAACCTACGATGGTTCAGTTACCAAAAATACTTTCTTATTGCACCTCTGGCCTGTAATCATTTATCAATCATAGGTGTGTAAAGGTTGTCTGCAAGATGCGTTGGCGGTTTCAGCACGATGATTTCCTTCACTGATCTCAATAATAAACTCAGAAAGTAGTTATACATAAAATGTGACTGTCACATTGATATTTTCCTGGATTTGAACCCACAACCTCGTGCATAGAGGCCTTTAATCGTAGTTTGAGTTTTACTTTTACCTTATTCTCCGTTTCTGATCCGATCACGTATCGAAACTCCAAGAATAGCCCTCTCCATTGCCCTTTGGGTGAGTCTTAGCCTTTTAATCAAAGAACAGAACATCAAATTGGTAAATGAAAACAGACATAATATTAATCTTAGCTATTGTTCATCTGTTTGACACTGAAACAAAAACCAAACAAAAAAACTAAGTAATATTTTCTTTTATCGTTAAAAAATAATTAGAATTCCTCGCCCTCATTAAAATTCGACGTCGTGAGATCACAAAGCCTTAGAAATGATACGCAGTTGATTCAAAAGACGTCGTTTTCTATTTCAACAAATTGACATACCTGAAAGTACTGAAAAAAAGCACAGATAATAATTGGCGTTTTAACAGTTCTCATTTTTTATTTGTATTTGTGTTTCTTTAGTCAGTTCTTTGTTTTTCGTTTTTATCATTATTCTGTGGATCTGTTTTTCCTGGTATCGTATTTATAAGTAAGAGCTTGTATATTATGAGCTGAATATTAGTCTAGATCAGTGGCTCTCAAGACGCCGCTCCCCCAAACTTTCTTATTTATTTTTATTTTCATGTCATAATGGTCTTAGTTTGGTTGGTGACCATCTTTACATTCCAAGGTCCCTCCGTGCCTCGGAAAGCACGTGAAGTCGTATTACCCAGTAACTGGGTTGTGGAGGTAATGTGGGCAGTCGCTCCAGGTAAAACTGTTATTCAGCTGCATCCGGTTAGAATGGAAGCCAACCAAACATCCAATACTACCCAATATAGTAGGGAAAAGGCTAGGCAGATGATGAGATGAAGTCTTAGTTTGTGTACTTATTAAAAAAAAGTTAGATACAGATAATTATATATTTTTATTTAAAAATACCTATACCGCCCCGACGACTTTTATGCGGTCATGCGGAAAAAAATCTCGTCCTTAATAGCAAGACTGCGGGATAGTGGCAACAGTATTCTGAGGACAGCAGTGGTGGATAGCATTTACTTTCCTATTCTGAGACGTTTTGTGGGGGTGATGAACGAGTGAAGTACTTTCTACTTACCCTTCGCTTGTGTGTCGTCCACATGAATCGACCTCAGATAAACGAGTTTTAAATAATATGGCACTAACATTAATTATAAGGAATTTACTAACACAGTGGATCTTACGGTGTCCGAAATAAAGAATTTATTATTATTTTTATTATACATCCTATGTTCATATAGAATCACACTTCTGTTTAAAATTATACTTATCCCATTTCACACAGGGGAACGTTAATGATGTTCCCCTGTGTGAAATGGGATAAGTATAATTAGAAACAGTATACTTTTCGTCATTCGAGAGGTAGTTGCTGAAAACCAGCGCTGTGAACAACTTGGTGTGTGTGTGTATGTGTGTGTATGCCTTTGTTGTCTGGCCTAGACATCATCATCAATAGACAAAATTGACAAACTTTTATTGTGAAGGCTTCCACTCAGCATGATGTTGTGCTATGGGGGAGCCACAGCGCAGCGCTAATAGGTAGTCCCTATAGTTATTTGATAAGTCTTGATATTATACTGCATAAGTATAGCATAATCAGCCTATAATGTTCGCACTGCTGGGACACAGTTCTCCTCTTCGTGCTCTCACAGAGAGGAGAACTGTGTCCCAGCAGTGCGGCCCTCTGGCCGAGGCTGCAATCCACCCGGCGCAGGCGGGCCCAGTGCAGATTGGTAGATGCCACATGTCTTCGAATTTTTGGTTCTAGGACATGCCGGTTTCCTCACGGTGTTTTCCTTCACCGTTTTGAGAGCAGTGGTGATGAAACAATTTAGACAAACTAAAGCGCGTGTATGGGTTCGAATCTACGACTTGTAAGTTGTACTCATTAGTACTTGTTACTCGCAGTCGTTACCACTGCGCTACCACTGCTCGTATACAGGGTGGCAGGGACATCGACGCGCAAACTATAACCATGAATTCAGCACATGAGTTTAGACCCCATAGCGTCGAAATTTTTCGTCGGTTATCAAAAAAAAAAACTGTTTCATAGAAAAGTACCTAGAAAATACGCGGTCAAAATGTATGGAACAGCAATATTTTTTTTAAATAACCGAATAAAAATTTCAACGCTATGGGGTCTAAACTCATGTGCTGAAATCATGGTTACAGTTTGCGCGTCGATGTCCCTGCCACCCTGTATATTATACTGCACCTGGTCCCAACCTCACAGCCTAGACAAAGTGTCATTCATAACATAAGCTGCCGAAAACCGTATGCGACTACTACTGAAACTCGTTGTAGAAATACGAAACGCTTTAAAAGCGATTGCCACTCGTCTAGGCCCTCTAGCGAAGAACATTCTAGCCGGTTGATGACAGCACTAACCCCATTAGAAATGCTGCACATTAGTCTCCATTCCATTACTCGGTGCTCAACAAATGTCCTGTTCGACCCAAAATTACCGGCTCTAAATAACGTAACTTAACGCTAGCGTTTGCAACGCGTTAATCGCACGGGAGCCCATAACAGTGACAAGTAATCCTCAACGACGTATTTGGTGCAGTTAGACCGATGTAGATCAACGCTGGCCGTGCTCGGGATTTGTTGAATTTATTTGCTCGAGCCCGATGCCTCTCTATATCCATGTTCGCATTGGGATGTTGAGTGGCTGGAATAGGCAGCTGATAACGTACGCTACGTTCATTCCACTGACGCACTGTGTACATTGTCACAATTTAACAGAGAAGCATTTTAAAGGTGCGAAAGGAATCGTAAAAAGATTTCGTCAATACTTACGTACCTAGCGGACACTGGCGGTGGACCACTTTTCGACATTATTACTGAGGACATAAAGATAAAAAGTGGTCAATCGCCATTGTTCCTACGTGGTTTTACCTAGGTAGCTTATTGCACGTTATTATGATAGTTACAGAAACTTTCAGTTTTATGTATGTGGATTTCGGTTAAAATTACAAACTTTTCTGTCTAATTAAAAGTAAAAAATGGTGCTATTTAGTCAGGCAATGAACTGAAATAAAAGATGCTATGGCCACTTAGCTTCAGACTTAAAATCTAAGTATGGACATACTGACGTCACTCTTGATTTAAATTAATTGGTTTCGTGTTTTATCAAGAGGAAAGTTTCTTGTTGTACTAACTTCAATCAAACAAACATTTTTGTACCCAGTGGGTACAAGTACATCTCATCTCCTTATCCTCAGCCACATCTAGTCTCTCTAGCCCCACGCCCGCGTCCCCTGACAGCCATTCGCTGCTCCCGGTACCCGTTTCGATTACATTGACGTCACGACCTCACAGCAAAAAGATAAGTTTTAGCTCTAATGTAAGGGTTACGACACACGGCGGGGGACCCGGGATAAGGACGCGGACATAACTTCCCTACTGATGGCTAATAGGCTAGTTCTGAACGTAGGTCTATATTTTGTAAGTAGGTCATTTATTTTTTTGGAGTTTAGGTAAGCTTTAAGTGTAATACTTTGAGTTGGAGGGTGGGACACTTATTTTTTTGACTATTTAGTCTACTAAATACATAGAGTATCTCAGGGGGTAGGTCCTCCGCGGGTTGTCCGAAAGAGATACCGTGGCCCCTGGCACCACAGGCAACTGAAGGAACACGGGTGGGTTTTAGTCAGTAAAAGTCTGACACGCCCTTCCGCTCAGCCCAGAGCGGGAGAGGTCATTTGATGATTTCCCACCCAAAAGAACAAAAAAGGGGATACGTCCTGAAAGAAAATGATCTTAGTTCCAACATGTCCTCTATCTATGTCAATCTATGTCAATGAAAAATCAGCCCTTAAACGAGTAGTTTCTATTCTAGAATTTCTGTCGCTATTATGAATCAAAATTACGTAAATTCGCAAACAAAAACCCACTACCCCCCAAATATAGATCCACAAGTTAACGAACAAACCCTGATGAGATCCGTATCTAATAGTTTTTCAGACAGACATCCCACCAACGAGTTCTAAACAAATAATGGCGGACGCAGAGCATTCTGTAAATCACCACCCTCTGCAGTCTGTAGTCAGATAGCAATCAGCGTTCCTGAACAACTTCTCAACCTCGAAACTGCAGTGTAAAGGCAAAAACATGAACCGGTTTGGTGATTAATTTTAATTGCCAAACTTAGCGGTGTGAACTTGTAGCCGATACTTGAGCTATTAATATTATTTGCGTTCTGTTACTTTAGTGTTTACAGTGAGTTAGAGTTCTAGTTTCGCTTTTTTGTCAGATGATATTGTTATGTTTTTTTTTGCGTACATTTCATAAACAATCAATATAACGACTCTGACCTGACTCCAAATCAAACGAAGTAAAATGGAATAAACATGCACTCTTATCTCACACTTACACTTTACACACACACATCACACATGCAGACGTACCATATCAAATCTTAAATCTCCTCTCTAGTCTCTACTCTGGAATTCGTACCCCGAGCCCCAAGATACAGACTAACTGTCTAGTTTGGGGCTCACTAGCAAATAACATATTCCACATATTTCCATACATTTTTTATTATTTTACCTAGTTGTAGTTAGTACTTTAAACCACTCATGTCGTCTCAACTTGCTGTTAACCAGTGAACCTGTTTAATGTATTACCTGGACAATAAATATTTTTCTATTTTTTTCTATTTCTGTTAAGTTATTGGCCTACAGGGGCCAATAACTTAACAGAAATAGAAAAACACAGGTTTTGTTACCTAGCGCAGGAGTCAGGGCTTCACTTTGTTTGTAAACCTTTTTTTTATACCAATGAAGAATTAATTTAATTTATTTATTCAGGTAAGCTTCTAGGGTAGTCAGGAGCCTGAAAGTCTGACAACCCGTCTTACTAAGGGGTATAAGTATTACCCAGTAACGTAAAGTGGGCTGTGGAGGTCAGATGGGCAGTATCGCTCTATTTAAAATACTAGTACTCAGCTACATCTGGTTATACTAGAAGCCGACCCCATCATAGTTGAGAAAACGCAGGTAGATACCGATGATTCAGGTAGGCTTCTGAAGGTTTTCAATCTAATAGGAAACCGGGTTGTCTAAGTTTGTTGATATTAAATTATCGTAGCCCAGAACTCAATAAATCACTCAGAAATTGCGTTAATTTAGATACTGCACCTAATAGTGTCACCAACATCAAAAATCTCTTCAGTTTATTAATAGAAAACTCAGTTCGGAGTTGAGCTCAACTAAGTGCATAGAGTACCAACAAGATAACATTACGCCTTGTTTCCCCGAAGAGTTAGGCAGAGAAGTATCTATAGAACACCCACGTTCACCAGTTATATTTAAGTCCCATAGCGGGTGAGCCTATTGCTTACAACCAGGCACAAATCCAGACGACTCCGAGCTGCTATTGAGAAATTCCAGTAAGGAAAACCCAATAACATTTTGCCTGAGCTGGGTATCGAACCCAGGACCTCATGCTCAGCAGTGGCGTTTGCAAATGACTGAAATGGTGTTCGTATGCAAAAACAAAATAAGGTTATAGATGTAATAGAGGTATGAGGAACAGGGTGTAAAGTTCACTCATACTCTATAGAAAAGGGAGGATCCTCCGACCAGACGGGTGTTGTGTCTGGCGGGCAACTGCCCAACAATTGATGTTGGGAAGTTTGTACATATGCTAATTGCGCGGAAAACTCTGCTTGCGAGATGCAGGATTTGCGTGACGTCAGTATGACGCGTTATTTGCATGTGGCGTTGTAGATACCGCTACAAGATGATTCCGAGATGTCAAATAAATAAACAACTTTTATTCAAGTTAAAATATCAATTTACTCTGGAAAAGGATACCACATAAAAAGCAATAAATTACAAGTACGTCACACAAAAGTAACAGGTATAAACATTCCTATTTCAGGTATACCTCGTTAAAACAACAATAGAATTAGTGGTGAAATGTTTTATGTTGTTTTAATATACGACCGCGTTAGACTAGACTACCCGTATTTTATGTAAATACTTTGAAAACAGAAATAGGTAATGTTGTTTCATTTATTTATGTCCTACACTGTAATGTATGGAGGTCCGCTAAAGAGGAACAGAAACTTTTGATATATTACATAATATGTTATTGTTTTATAACGTTTTTTTTAAATAAAAAATGGGACGTTGGGAAGCAGAACGGATGTTTGCGGATAGTAATCTTTGTATGGCTTGTTTTTTGAAGATTTCTCTTCAATTCTTACGTCATATCAAAATCAAAAGACGGCACAGTTGGCGCAGTGGTTAAGCGATTGACTGCTGCGCTGCGTGTCGCGGGTTCGATTCCCGCACGGAACAAATATTTGTATGACCTACATATATTTGTTCCGAGTCTGGGTGTTTTTCTATCTATAATATGTATGTATTTACAAAAAAAAAAATTGTATATAAGTAGTTTATCAGCCATCTTGTTACCATAACACAAGCATTAGGTTGCTTAGCTTGGGACAAATGGTGCTGTGTGAAATGTCCAGGGATTTATTATTTATTAAAAGTCATTTATTCAAATTAGGCTGAGAATCAGCACTTTTTGAAAGTCAAAATTACAAAAACGCCCGCCCTTCACCACTTCCTAGTGCTATCACGTGTCGATTAAAGAAATGTTTCAGATTTTCTTATTTCTTTGGTTCTCGCCGAATTATACTGATGGATCTTACTTATCGTGTTACAGAAAAAGTGTTTGACCTAATTTTACTTGCAAATATACATATATTATGTAAGTCATTTCCGTGACAGAATTACTGACAGATAAAGCATACCTACTTGTATACACAGGCGAAGACACAATTTATAAAAAACTAGCTGCGCTCCGCGGTTTCACCCGCATGTCTTTATTCCGTGGGAATATCGGATAAACAGTATCCTATGTCCTAAACCAGAAGGCCAATTCTCGTAATTTAAAACGTTCAAAATCTAGTCGCAGTCTCATCTCAGCGACAAACAAATGTCAAAAATTTGTCAAAATGTGGGGAAGTTAGAGGTTTTTGTGACAGATCGAGACTGAGATCAGACTGTGAAAGTTCTTAAAATTACGAGAATTGCCCCTCTGGTCATGGTTTACCCATATGCCAAATTTCATCAAAATCAGTTCAGCCCTTTTAGCGTGAAAGCCTAAAAAACAAACATACAAAAAATCAAATCTTTTATTTATAGTATCTATTATTAAGTTTAAATGTACTTATAATTGAGAGGTATGTATGCCATATATGCAATAACTTTACAAAGCTTTCGATCCCTCCCTCGCCAACGAAATAAAGCAAAATAATTAGCGGACAGCTAATTACGTATTTAGTGCAATTCCACAAAACCAGCATAAAATTACGAGTAATAAATAGTAATTTATAGACATTAAACTTGAATGTTAAATTAATTTCCACATCGTATTGGAGCCAGCGCACCGCTGATTCACTATCGAACCATGACAAATTGGAATTGTTTCGCTTACATTTCCGCTTTTGCTTGAATATCGGGGCATCCAAATTTAATTTACAAATTACATTAATATTTGACAGTGTGCGGAGTAAACTAATTGGGGAATATAAAAATTGAAATGTTGCATAAAAATGCAACAATTCTGTTGGTTTATTTTACTTTATGGACGGAAAATGATGGCCGAGATTGAAAATGACATTATTTGTTTTCTTGTTTAATGTCAGAGGGGCAATCTCCGTATTTTAAAGAACATTATTTATTTATTTTATTATTTATGTACACACAGCATACAACATTCGTATTCTAATCTGTCAAAATACTTCTTTTTTATCTACATTTTCGAGAAGTTTTTAATAAAGAATATATTTGATTGTCGCTGAGATTGCGATTGAACGTTTTTAGTTATGAAAATTGACTTTGTAATTATTTCCTCTCGTATCCGCTGTTAGACATGGACTAGTGAAAGCTATAGTATTGTCAAAGAGACTCATAATAATATTTCATAGGTTGGATATGGAAATAACACTAAACTTAATCCCCTTTATTCATAAACGTTCCTTAAAGTTAAGCAGTGATTAGCGACTGTTTAACCATACATTTTTGACGTTTAAACGTTACTTAACTTTAGTCATCGTTTATGAATAAACCCCATTAAGTATATTATTATCGTGATGTAGGTACAGCATAACATAGCATTGCATAATTAGCTTATAATGTTCCTACTGCTGGGACACACGCCTTCTCTCTTGGATTACGGCCCACTCCCTCTAGTGGGCCGTAATCCTCCACGCGGGGCCCACTGTGGGTTGTAAATGTCACATGTCTTTGAATTTTTGTTTCTAGGACATGCCGGTTTCCTCGCGGTGTTTTTATTCACCGTTTTGAGAGTAGTGGTGATCAAATAATTGAGAAAAAGTAAAGTACCTATCTGGGTTTGAACCGAACGACCTATAACTCGTAAGTCACGGCCGTTATCACTGGGCGACCAGTGCTCTAGACTTTGCCCTCTAGGTTCAAAGGTTTTCAATGCCCCATCTTAAATAACCAACCTGTATAATGAACCTTTTAAGAAAAGACACCACAGCTCCACAGTATCAAAACTTAATCTTACCTACTATACCTGTCAAGAGGCAACTCGCACTGAAATAAATATGAATTCGCTTTGATCATCGTTTCCGACACAAAAAGACAAGAGCTAAAACCATATTATCAGCGTTTAATTTCTGATAGCATCCCAAAAACAAACTACAAATAAAATAATTATTTTTAACTACGCAACAACAGGAAAATGGCGCCTTTTTTGTTTCACCTTTTTATTTAAAAACCCCGATTCCTCTCTGATTTATAAATGCAATTAATCAGGCTGAAATATCATCCCAATTATCTCAGTGGATCCTACAGTTTTTTTGCCTGTTGTTAGTCGGGGAACGGGAAGTTGTGAAGTAATAATTAAATGATTGGGTTAATGTTGGAGCATCTTGCTTTAAAATGTAGATTATGGGCTTAGAACCTAAGCTTATAATCTCCATTTAAAAAAATAAAAATTACGTAGCTATTTTTTTATATCCTACTAATATTATAAATGCGAAAGTTTGTATGTATGGATGTATGGATGTTTGTTACTCTTTCACGCAAAAACTACTGAACAGATTTTGACGAAATTTAGCACACAGATAGTTTATAACCAGGATTAACATATAGGATACTTTTTATCCCGACATTCCCACGGGATCGAAACTTATGCGGGTGAAACCGCGGGGCGCAGCTAGTATAATTATATTTTTTCTTACTTCTAGTTCGTGTGTGACACACAAATTAAGAGTTCAAGTAGTTTAAAACCATCGATATAAAAATTAAGGTGTTAAGTACCAACCCAGCAACCCCGAACCGCCGCGCCGTTGTGGATTAAAATCATTATGAAATTAATATAAATTCCGATTATTTGAAAGCTCGTTTGGCAAAATATATACAGGGTGGCAGGGACACTGAAGCGCAAACTGTAACCATGAATTCAGCACATGAGTTTAGACCCCATAGCGTCGAAATTTTTATCGATTATCAAAAAAAAAATCTTCTGTTTCATAGAAAAGTGCAATACCTACGCGGTCAAAACGTATGGAACAGCAATTTTTTTTTTAATAACCTATAAAAATTTCGACGCTATGGGGTCTAAACTCATGTGCTAAATTCATGGTTACAGTTTGCGCGTCGATGTCCCTGCCACCCTGTATATTTTTAAAAACTAGTGCAATTCGTCGCAGAAACTGTCAGTTTATTACGACTAGATTCACAAGATTTTAGACATTTGATTTAAAAACAAGTAGTACCTAAGTTGCCATTTTGTTGTTTCCTGTTCCACAAAATATCTTCCCACACAAACAATAACAATAAGCTGATGGCAATCACATCTCTAGCTGCATCGATACGAGTTTCCAAAGGTAATCGATTACAGAGCAATTCGAGTGGAAAATCAAAACCTGTAGTGAACATGATGGACTGAAGACCGTGACGCGGCACGCATTGCGGTTGACGTGGCCATTTGTTCCAGCAGAGCAAGATATTTACATGTCACGATACGACTACGCTGCGAGAAATGCGGTCTCAGTTGTATTGCTGTTGTTAGTCAGTGAATGTTGTAAGACTGTTCGAGTGCCAGATTAAATTTGTCTATGGTCTATGATACAAAGAGCAAAAAGAAACTGTCTGTACTCCTGCCACTGGGGTAAGTGGCAGGAGTACAGACAGTTTCTTTTAAAAAAAAAGGTTCATTAGAAAACCAGCGTCAGACAGCATCTGTCTGGCATTAATGCTGAAATGAACCTTTTTGGTGCAGCCGTGAGGCACATACTATTGTAGTTAAAACATTATTTACAGTTTTTATTTTGTTATTTGTATTATGTTTCACGAACTTTGTTCGAATAAAACTTATTCTTTCTTTCAAAAAGAAATGATGCAGAAAACCAATCCAGAATATTAAAAAAAAATATCTCTCAGAATAAGTTTTCCCACTACCACCTAATTACCCACCAGTTAGTTACCTAGTTTACCCACTTTCATTATTTGTAGATCACTCTTAAAATATATTTACAAACTTAAAAAATAGGTCCTGTTTTATTGAGGTCCATTTGTGTAATTAAACTAATATTCTTAGTTCTTTTTCTATTCATCCAGTGTGGTATAAACAGTCCCTCCGCTCACTCGCGCGGTTCAAAGGAGCCTGTGTTACGTTACGGCTCCGCTGAATATCATCATTTTTCCTTGTTACCAACAAGGTGGGTGTTCTCTTGTAAAGTTGCCGGGATTTCCCCTGATGGTGACAGATCATACATAGTATTACCCGGGAATATAAAGAAATTCATACTGTTACGTTACGACGATGAAACATTACGTCTGCATGCGATCGTTACTCGAGCTTTTATACTTGCTTTTATACTTTTTGAATGAAGTAGTTTATTGTGTGCGTGTTTAGGGGGATGAGAGATAAGGATGGAAATAGAGGGTTTTGTTGGGGTGCAGACATCATATCCCGTTTATGACGAGTAGTTACATGCACACGTAAAGACTGCGCATTTTATTTACTACCCAGGAACCTTACTTTATTTTTGGTGTGAGTTATTTGACGGTTAGAACGTGACTTTATAAACTGTTTCATACAAAAATGATAATGATAAATTAAGTAAAAACCAAGCACGCCTAAAGTGTCTTTTAACTATGTATTGTATCTAAAACCGACAGCTGTGTTTCTACTAGCCTTTTTTTAAAACTCAAGTCATTATATAGACTAATCTAACTTTATTCCATAGAGACGAAGTAGTAGGGTTGTTTTTTTTTTGCTTGCACTGCACATTGAAAATACGTTGGTTAAAAATTCGTTAAACTCCAAGGGAAGAAAAACGTTAAGTTGTTGGTTGAGTTTGCTGTATTGTTCATACAGCAAACTTCGAATTTTTGGTTCTAGGAGATGTCGGTTTCCTCACGATGTTTTCCTTCACCGCTTTGAGAGTAGTGTTGATGAAATAATTTACATTAAGTAAAGCACCTGTGTCGGTTCGAACCTAAAACCTACATCTCGAATCGCAGTTATTGTATCTCGTATTCGTAATAATACAAAAATATTAATAGAACTCTGCAGCTATGAGACTAGTTGGAAATCATAATGTCATATTTAAATCCTGAGCTACCAAGGTCAATGCCACCCCTAATCTGAAACCCCTCAACTAAGCAGTAAGCAAATAGGCAATAACAATTTGGGTTCCTTTCGACGTCAATAAAACGTTGAGTGTTTCTTTAATTTGAATTTTGATAGAGTTCTAATGAAGTCGTAACGAACTTACTAAGTTCTGTACTTGGACGCTGAGCGTGAAAAGGAACGTTATTAAGGCAAAATGTATTTGTTCTGTCTTCATCCTTGACAAATATTAATATTCCCGAGTTAAGGAGGCGTTGCTTCAATTAAGTCCCTAACTTAGTTTGCCGCTTAGACTTGTTATCTTAGTTCTTCAGACGCTCAACAATTATTTATTAAGCAACCAGTCGAAGAGAATTTGAATGTTTTGCTAATTCTTCTTCTAAGCATATTACGAATTTGTTTGTTATCGTCGTGATGGGATTCAAGGGTTCAAGATATTTTACACTTCTTCAGAAACTTTTGACGCGTGAAAATTAGTTGAGATTAGATATTTTCAGTCTCACCTTTCAAGTTAGTAAATTTTGCGTCTGAATGTTAGAGATATTTGTTATAAACATTTTAAGTGAGAGTTTAAATCGCAAATCACAGGATTTCAGCTAAAATGTCTATGAAATGTTATATGTTTCTTTAATACTTCTTGTTTATCTTTAAGAATATTTTAACTTATACTGAGTTATTATAGTGTGATCATAAAGTAAGATTATTGTTACTAGCATATTGATATAGTGTGTACCTATTGTATTTTAACTTCCATACAGGATAAAATTGAATAGGTGCGACAAATTAAAATATCTAATTTAGCGTACTATAAAGTAAATTTAGAGCATGTCATTAAGGAAAGGGATGCACATACGTGCGCGTAGGCGAGCGATTTGTAATGTCGTCGCGTACTCTTTTTTTCGTAGGAACGATCATTCCCATGTCTTCTCAGCAGCCAAAACACTGAAATTTGAAATTCCCACACATCGCTAACACACTTCCCACACCATCCTTCTGAATATTAAAATCAAAACACACAACAATAAGCTCTCGCTTCAACACGAACCCGTTGTTTCACTAACTAATCCTTATCCAAAGGTGTCCCGTATGAAATAACATGCACCGTTGCCTAAGGGTGGCTGCAGACCACAGACTTTTTGAGCTTGCGACAATCCTCCCTAGATATAAATGTTTACTATTATATTAAACTTAATTTTAAGTAATATAGTTTTATCACCTTTTACTGCATAAAACTTGCACAATTATAACCTTAATGGAAGAAGTCACTGGCTCCTTAAATACAGGTACAGACGCCAGTAGGTACGTCAAGCTACTACAATCTGTCAAATTTCTTTAATGGATTTTCCACTTTATCACTAAAGAATTAAGGTTCAAAGTTGATTGGGAAAATTTGACAGTTTCGGATAGCTTGACCTGCTGGCGTCTGTACCTAGCTCTGGAGCCAGGGTACAAGACATTTATTATAGTCGTACGTCGTAACATTTTGTAGAGCGACCATCATTTTCTTCTCGACCGTTTTTGCTCACTGCTTCCCACCTATTCGGGTGACTTTTTCGGGATAAAAAGTAGCACAATGTCACTCTTGGGTCCATAAACAAAAGATAGTTTATGTGCCGGAGAGTGAAAAAACAGGTCGATCTGTTGCTCCGTTACAGCGTGAAGGACAAACAAACAAATCAACTGCACACACTTTCTCATGTACGTATAGTATTAGTGGTTTTTCTTTTTTTGTTAGTTTGTGACTTCTGGTTATAGAAGAAGAACAAAAAAAGAAAGACAATACGTTTATTTGCGGTGAACATAACGCAGAGAAAGAACACAAACACAAAAAAGAACAAGTTGGGGGGAAATATGCTTCTCCTTCCAAACGTAGTATCTGTCTTAAACTATTTTACTATAGTAGAATTTATACTTTTTCCACCAGTATAAGCTACTTAGTTTGCTAGAATTTTTATTTATTTTCGATGGTCATGAAATGGACTTGCCACCGTATGTTATAGTTGACGACTTTACATCATCAACCGATTGTCGGTTGTCTGCAACCCACCTTAGGGGTATCTGCCATTAACGTAATTGCCACTTGAATATTCAAGATGCTGGATTAGACGGGATGCTGTGATCGTCTGAACGCCTCATTTGTATGCCGTTCAGAAATTTTGCATGAGTTTAACGTCAGAGGTGACGCTACTTATTTTTAGCCAATTATGTAGTGAGAGCAGGGATGTGAGTTGATAGTGTTTGCGATACTTGCGTGTTGTTGGTGTAAGGAGCTTAAGGACTTCTATTAGGGCATGTATTCATAGTAGTATACAGAATGGCGATAAGGTTATCACATTAAATAATACAGCGGTCATTACCTACAAGTTGTAAAAAGTCTGTTGAAATAATAAAATTTAAATTTTACTAAAAATAGAAAAAAAAACAAATAAAATAATAAGCCTAAAAATTGTCATGAAATAAACCATCCTTGATAATAAGTCACTAGACACGCGTGAGGCAATGGTATCAAGAATTCAACACAAACTTCATGTTTGTAATTTGTTGTTACTAATTGCATTGTTACTAAGTACCTAAACACAAATTAAGTTTAATGTTGTTAGGTAAATACTGAAACGGAAAAAGGTCCCACGACTAAAATGTTAATTAATTGTTATTCATTCTTTTAATTTTGTATGTTTAATATACGTTATGTAGAACGTACGTACCTACGTATGTACGTGGTTTCAATTCATGTGATAACCTAAACGCCACACTGTATATAGTATATGTAGACCAGTCAAAAGTCAAAAGGAGTTGTAGGTATAGCATACCTTCTAGACGTTAGACTTGTAGTAAGTTCACTCTCTAAGCACCCTGAACAAGTTTCTGAGGATCGCTCAGGTCCCTGACCACGCACTCTACACCCCCTTCTGGCCCATTCGTTGACTGGAATATTATTACATTAGCAAAAATTTAACCAAGTTCATATTTGTGTTTATTCAATTTTAATGTTCTGGATCGAGCTGCAATGATTCGGTCGATATATCGTCATCGTGGTTCTTAATTAGCTTGGCAGTTGGCTTCCAGACTCTATTGGTATCGCCATTGATTACCGTAAGTTCGTTACAAATAAGAACTGCTTATAGACGCTTCTTCTCAGGGGCAGTAACTGTTGACTAAGCTTGAACATCATCTGCCTAGCGTTTTTTTCAACTATGTTGGGGTCGGCTTCCAGTCTAGCCAGATGCAGCTGAAAATCAGGATTTTACATGGAGTGTCAAATTCAAATTTTCAAATTCAAATTCAAATTTGTTTATTTCGTGAACACAGGGTACCTACATACAGAAGGTGTTATAATACATAAGATCCGAGCTGTGCCCCGCCAAAAGGCATACAAAATATTAGATATTTTGTATGCCTTTTGGCGGGGCACACAAAATATCTAAGGTTCCTTAATACTACAATAATCAAAATTAACAAAGCTAATAAGTACCTGTAATGTATTTTCTATCAGATTTTTCATAAACATTTGATAACAATATCAGGATCACAGATAGTTTAATTATAACTTGCACCAAAACCCAAAAATCGCCACAAAAGATTATCTCCAAGTTCAGAATACATCGATTAGAAAGTCTGATCAAATAACATTGAGCAATTATCGCGAACGGATCGCAACCGGCAAATATTTACCGTTGTCGTATTAAACGCACACAGTTGCACAGTGCAGATGGTCAACATTCATTTGTCGAATCATTCCACGGTGAAGCCAGCGTAATCGGTCGGTTGTAATAATCTGATTTGTTTGCAAAATCGTTCTTATTAAACGGTCGATTATTGGTTCTAGCTGAGTTTGAGGCTTTGTTTGTTGAACTGGTGAGCGGTTTTGAAAACTAGATGCTATTTTAAATCTCCTCAAGGTAAATTTTGAGGATTTGTATTGATCTAACTGATGGCTAATTCCCGTAATTAAAAACGTTCAAAATCTAGTCGCAATCTCATCTCAGCGACGATCAACGTCAAAAACATGTCAAAAATTAAGGGGAATTAGAGGTATTTTTGACAGATTGGGACTGAGATCAGACTGTGAACGTTCTTAAAATTATGAGAATTGCCCCTTTGATGTTTATCTAGGTGTTTTATTATTGCATACAGAAAATTTACATGAATTTGATGTGCCTTTAAATAAGAATTTAATAATCAGAGATAGGTATTATAAAAAGAGGGGTAAATTATGTAAAGTCAAGGATATTTTTATGGTGAAGGGAAATTTTTTTTTTTTTACGATTTTCCAATTTGCAGGTCAGTGTAAGGTTGTATGTTGATTAAAATATAATTCGCGACCGTAACAACAAATATGATATTACAGAATTATAATCATTACAAACATCAATAAAACCCTCTAAGTTCATATAATCCTATTGATTAATATTTCATGAAATTGTCACAGGCGGGGTTACCGTGGCGCTTCCCCCTTAAGCAAATTGACTGCCAACTTAAATTGTCAGTATATTCAAATTATAACTGTCATTCTTTGACAGTTCTATGAAATGTCTTTGACATGGCAAATTGAGGTAGGAATCAATTAATTCCCTTGCCTTTACTTATAATGGCTGGCTTTTTGTGGTGAATAATAAAGTGAATAATTAGTCTATAATGTTCCTCCGACCTCCACTATTTGAGAGGGAATGGGCCATAATCCACCACGCGGGCCCATTGTGGGTTGGTAGATGTCACATGTCTTTGAATTTGATTCTAGGACATGCCGGTTTCCTCACGATGTTTTACTTCACCGTTTTGAGAGCAGTGGTGATGAAATAATTAAGACAAAGTAAAACACCTGTCTGGGCTCGACCCTACGACCTACAACTCGTCGCAGCCGTGACCATACATACTTTATTGTACCCGAGCAACAATCTCGCCCATAGAAGTAATTAAAAAAAACACTAAACAAATGATAGCCTACAGTTGTACACCTTCAAAACAAAACACGGTAAATACAACGAACGCTTCAATCAGGGTGACCATCCCAGTGATTGGATGCAATCGGACGCTGTAGACGCGGCACCCTAGTGCAAACAGCGTTTTTGAACCAGCCTGTAGCTTAGTTGTGAGGGCTTTGATCGAAATCGAATACCTGAGCAAAGACCTTGGTGATACGGAAATGCAGAATAGCTTTGTTGATATGTGTGGATGTAGGTGAAGAGATTTGTTGTACAGCATTCACAAGTACAGGAATAATAACATGAATCAGAATTTATTTATTTGAATAGAAGTGAAAAGTCGAACAACCGCTTGGCAATGTCTCGAAATACTAAGTGAGCACTTGGACCCCATGGCCCTACTGTTTCAACCTCAAACGGCTCGAACATATAAGTTCCAAAGAGATTGGTATTTGCGTTGTTTCAGGTTTTCCGCACCTGCAGCAACCGCCCCAGCACAGCCCACCGTGCTTGGAAGATCGGATGGCGCAAGGGTGACACACGTTGCATCTCGCACCCAAGGCCTAACGTAGTAAGATGTTAATAATCTTATGAGTTCTTATAAAATTATTAACATCGTAGGTACTACATACAGTCTACCACAACATTATGGTGTACAGTTACCATCCAAATGTTCTTGTAAAATTCATAAGTAATTACAGTCAATTTTAATAAGCAACATAAATAAGAGCAGTATAAATATAATAATTATGAAAATCAATGTTTACATGAATGACATGTCATTTTGGATTTTGATACTGGGGTTGAGGTAGTATTATGTTGAACTTTGCACTAGGCTATTTGGGTGACTAATAATTTACTAGCGTAAAGCGCTGAAAATTTCACTCGCTGGAATTCTTATCAACTTAAGAATTAAAACATTTTTGCTAAGGTCCAAATCGATCAATCTTCTTATCTTCGTTTTTAACGTCGGCTTACTTAACGATAGTTTTACTAGCCAATTTATTGCAATTGTAACTTAGTTATTTGTCCTAAAGATAGGTACTTGAGGAAGATAGGGATTTAAGTGAAGCCATCGTGAAATAAAGTTGTGGTGTAAATAAAAAAAACTAAAAATCTCGCTTATCCAATCTATTGGATTCGTCAAAACAAATCATAGGAGCCCAAATTCGAGGGGTTTACTATAATGGCTTCTATTATAGAAGCCACTGACGACGTCCACTATCCACCTCCTAGCTCCATCATCAAATCAGCTGCAAGATACCAAAATATAGTTTTGTCATCCGAACTACATATACATACAAAGTTTAATTTCGATACTACAATTAGAAGTAGTTTAAAATTGACTTCGAAGATGTTATTACATTGTTTGTTTTTTAGTTAATTAGTTACAAATGAATCTAATAGAAGTGTGTTAAAAATCAGCTTAGTGGCGTTGACCAACTTATTTTTCTCAACGTAATTATAAATAAATAAAAACAAAGAGCACTACACGTACAGTATAATACTATTTATGTTGATATAGTGTGGAAAATTCCCATCACTCTCAGGAATCTCCAAACTAAATGTTTCGACACGTTTCTGTTACTTACATGGAAATAAACAAGGAAAATAAATGACATAAACGTCGAGGAATCGAAACCACGAATTAGTTTTGTGTGAAATTGGATTTGTTTCATGTATCTACTTGATGTAGGTATGTCTTTAGCATCGTCTATGAACATCTTTAAGAGCCAATCTAATACAACTTGAAATGTTTTGAGCCATTTAATGAAGAAACAAATTAAGATTAATTCTAGCGGAGAAAGAGTAGGTACTGATCTATGGTTGAATAATACAAACGAATCAAGTCGTCATTTTAAGTAAAAGTTTGGGGATCTACAATTCTCAATGATGTGTAACCGTAGATAACAAAATACAGTGAAATACGGTTCATTTATATAAAAAAAGAAGTAAGGTACCTATGTGTAAAATGAAACACAAAATGGTAAATCATTTTCCAACCGTATTCCTTAATTAGTATACAATTACAGCTGAACTCTAATTACCTATCGCGCCGTCACAGCCAGGCTGTAACTAAACACAATAATTTACCTTCGAAATAATAATTAAAAGGTCCACAATAAGTCTTTCACACAGCCTGTCGATAAGGCTCTGTCACAATAGCCCAGGAGACAAAAACAAGAGAGGAGCAAAGCTATTGTTCGCCGCTAACAATAAGGTAAGTGAAAAAGCCTGAATTGACAGGGAGGAAGAATTCACTGGCTCTGTATGAGACAACATGATGCCCATGTAATAGAAAACGATCAATAGAATTATTGAGTTGATCATTTTAATGTTGGTATTGCTCAGGGAGCTGACAGATTTGAAGTGTGTGATAGTTTTGTATTGTATTTATGATTTTCATCCGTCAAATTGAAAGTGATTTAAATTATTTCATCTCGTTTTCCATTTCATTACTTTGTGTAAATTATCTCATCACCACTGCCCTCAAAACAGTGGAGGAAGTCATCGTAAGGAAGCCGGCATGACCTAGAACCAAAAATTCGAAGACATGTGACATTTACCAACCCGCACTGGGCCCGCGTGGTGGACTACGGCCCACTCCCTCTCACGGGAGGAGGGCCGTGTCCAAGCAGTGGGAATATGAATAGGCTGATTATGCAGTTTTCCATACAGTATTGCATTCATTTATACATAATATATGACTACGGATCAGTTATTAACACAACACAGTACATTTTAATAGGGATAGAAAAGGAATATCCTGTGTAAATTGATAGGGTTAGGTATCCCGAAAGATCAATTTTGAATTTAACGAAGTATTTAATACTGTAACAGTTAACGTTTATTATTGAACAGTTGGGTTAATCGACTGAAATTCTCATGTCTGAATTGAAATTCTAACGTGTTTGCCCGGCCAAGGTTTACAGGAAACTTGTTGGATGGTCGCCGTATTGGTCAGTTGCACTGAGGGCTTATAAGGGACGTTCACTTCTGGAAATCCTGAATTTCCATGAAATACTCAGCGTGTCTGTATGTATGATGTCTTGTGGTTGAGTGAGGGAAACATAGGTATTCACTTTCTCCTTCTATCTATGGGTAATATTTCGTTATAGTGTTATGGAAGTAATGTATTAGTACCAAAATGCATGTAAAATAAAGGACGAAAACCTGGTAATCCCTCTCTTTATCTAAGCGATCGAAACGATCCAATTCAAAATTCGAAAGCAATCAGCCTCGTTCCTCAAACGGTAGTCGTTCAAGCGCAAAAACGCCCGGGGTCTCCGTTCCGTCCGGCGCGATCTTGTAATAACCGACGCAAACCGGTTCCGACCGGTAATATCTCGCTTCAACCAGTTTTGCTCGAATTAGCCAACGGTCCGGGTGGGAGCGTTGCGTGCTCCGACCTCTGGGCCTGTGTGCATATGTAATTGATGTGCTTTTCCCTTCAATTTAACGCCGCACGTAAGCGTAGCACTAAACGTATTTCACCATCGGTTTTGCGCTCACTTTTATTCGTTCAAGTGAAAAATACTAGAATAGGTAATTGATTTTTTTGATAGAAATGTCAACGGATATTACGTACTGTTGTTTGCAGAAATATTGTTTCATAACAAAAAAGCATTCAGTTAATTTTATTGGAAGCTTTTGTGATCGGAATCGTGGATAAACAAAACTTCCTATTAACAAGTAGGCACGTAGACGAATTTAATATTGAAGATATTAATCTGAAATAACACTGGCTATAGCTTCAACTGTTACCTACAATTAACTATAGTTGGTTCAGACACTCCCAGTGGCATGCTTTCGAGAAACTAGCTCGCCTGTATTTAAATTTTATATAAGTTTCAAATTGACGTTATTTCAAGTTAAACAAATATCAAATTATTTTAATCGTAATTAAGTTGATTTCAGAGTGACTAGCACCATTGAAAAAGTTATAAGAGTTAAATGTTTGAATTTGTAGCGTAAACTGAACTTTATTGTGTAGGAAATAAAGTTATTTTTCCATAAACTCATATTTGTTTAAATGGCAAATATGTCGCTGTATTAGATTAGGAATCATTATAGGTACGATCTATCAAATCAAATCGATCGAATCAAATTACGATTAATTTGCGGTATCGTGTCTCATTTCAGTAATCCAAGTAGCTATATACTAATCGGAGATAGGGCTAGAGATAATTCATCAGTTGATCAAGTGGTTACTAGCGAGCATGAGCTCCTTGGTTCGATTCCCGGGTTGGGCAGTGTTGTTGGATTTTTCCATCTGGGATTTCTCAGTAGCAGCCAAGAATCTGAATTTGTGCCTAGTTGATGGTAATTACGTTCACCCCTGTTACATGGGACTTAACCATAACTGGCGAAATATGGGTGTAATAGGTACAGCTCTGCCTAACCCTTCGGAGAATGCAGGCGTGATGTTATGTTGTTATTATGAATATAAGTACCCTGCCATTTCTTCTATATCAAATATTTTAAAGAACAAACTGCATAGTTGGTCTTAGAGCGTGGGTTCATCAGGGTTACATTCCCATGTCGCACTAAATGTGTTTATGCTTTTCCGATAGGAATTTCTCAATGCAGCAACTCTGATTCTGGAATTGTTTCCGGTGTAGAACATAAAAATAATATGCAAAATATGAATTTACGCTTCTGCCAAACTCTTCATGGTTTAAAAGCGTGATGTTATGTTAAAAATAACAAACTACAGCATGCAGTTGTTCTTCAGTTGGCTTGTCAGTAGGCGCCACTCAGCTGGTTTCCGGTCTCTATTTATATTTCCATCGATTTCCGTAACTTCGTAGTAGATAGGAACCGCCCATAGACGCTGCCTCTCAAGGGCAGTTATCGGTTGACTAAGCTTGAAGGTAAAGAAACTTTTTCTCAGATAACAAAATCCCACAGTACTGTCGGCTGACAACACTGTCTTAGGTATGGATCAATCAATCAATCAACTCAGGTTGAGTTTATTGCAGTCCACTGCTGGAGATAGGTTTCCCTAGGCTAGAAATATGTAATTTACTCAGTGCCTGCCTAGGTTCGAACCTACGTTTTACAAATCGTTAAGTCGCGACCGTTTCCACTGGGCCATTACAGCTCTTAATTCGTGAATACAATTTATTATAACAATATTAGCAGGAGGTTTATTATTAGATTAGTAAGAAAAAGTAAGAATTTAAAAATCTATAATAAATGCTCCAAAATCACCTCACAAAATAAAAAAAAATTCACTCACACATTATCTTTCAAAGATGGTTCAACATGAAAATCGACAAACGTACACAACATATTCAACAAAACTCTCCCACGTGTGTAAAATATTAATAAAAACGAAGCCAAAGTCCAAACAACAATAATTCAGAAATATAATTGGCCGCATCTGAATACCTATCTCGATTCCGATTGGTCGATCCCGTGCCGTGGACCCGTGGGATTCATTTAGGTAATTGATACATACGCCCCGTCAATTTGACGATGGACTGTTACGGGTGCATTTACCTTACGTGCGAGCGATCGGGAACTAATTGCGGATAGTTTTCGCTTTGCGATGAATGTGGGGGATTTTTCCTTGTCTTGTTACTTGCTTAAGTGTAAATACATTGGTGGGTTTGGACTTGTAAGGTAAACTGTTTTGTCAGAAAAATATTAAACTAGTCTCATTCGGCCTAATGATTACAATCGCATGGGTTGAAGGTTAAGCTACGCTTGCCACGGATGGTTCGTGGATGGCTCCATCCATTACGTCCGTCGGTTATCCAAGAACCATTCGTGCCTCAGAAAGCACACTACGCCGTTGGTCTCGGCTGTCATTCGAAGATCTTTGACAGGATTCTGAAACATTTCTCCGACATTCGTTTCGCCGTTCAACGGATCACCGACAGAACGATTCACTTTTAATTTTTTCACCGATGCGATGGAACGTTTCAATGACGGACAATTCGCCGACAGAACGATTCACTTTCCATTATTTCACCGATAGGACGTTTCAACGGCGAACGATTCGCCGACAGAACGATTCGCTTTTGAAAATTTCCAGCCATTAAGGGTAGTCAGAAGGCCAAAAATTCTTACGAAGGTGTATCGTGTTACCCAGTAACTGGGCGGTGGAGGTCAGATGGGCAGCCACTCTATGTAAAATACTGGTATTCAGCTGCATGGCTACAAGGCTAGGCAGATTGGTAGAGTCAATAAATAAAAAAACTATAGATTTATTTTAAAATTAAAACTTGGGCCTTTATACGCCCCGACAATTTAACGATGGACAGTTACGGGTGCATTTAGCTTACGTGCGAGCGATCGGGAACTATATAATTGCGGGTAGTTTTCGCGTTGTGACGGATATGGAGAACTTATTCCTTTTCTTATTATCGGTTAAGGACGCATTCGACCAAACTTTTATACATAGGATAAGTATTATACTGAGAATAAATTTTGAATTTTTGACAGTTTATTCATACTAGATCTCTCAGATGTCAATTTTATTCCAAGAATTAAAGTTATATGACTTTGGTAAAATCAGCCCTAAGTGTGGTACGTTGGTGAGTTTAGACTTTATGATACACTATTACTTACCTACATTGAAAGAATAGTTAATTAAAAACCTGATGTACATAAGTAAGTCTCTCACTGACACGAAGCCGCTAAAGGTGCTAAGCGATAAAGTTGAAAATCTATTAAAGAAAATTGACAGTTTGTAGTACCTTGATCAGACTTTAGCGCTAAAGCATTAGGTTCAAAGTTGATTGGGAAAATTTGACAGTTTCGGGTAGCTTGATGTGCTGGCGTCTGTACCTACCTACCTATTAGCTATTTAAAATCCTTAAACTGGTCCTGACTGAAATCCTGAAATTACACAGCATATTAAATAGTGAATTTTCCACTGATGGTGTTGAAAACCTGACAGTACACAGATTTGTTTTTGCATTAATTTACTTTAATAAATACCTTATTTCTAGAAATTCGCATTATGCACAAAAATGGCTTTTCATTGAAAAAAGGATTGCGGCCAACTTTGTAGGAAAAATTTGTCCGCTCAAAAACGTAAATAACGCAATAAATGTTGTTGAACTGTCAAAATAAAAGACATTGCTACTGATGGTATGGTACGCAATTACCCCGCTGGACGCGTACCGCGAGGGCTGGTCGAGGAGGCGCGGGGATAGAGTTCCTGGAAGGATTTGGGGTAGGCGTTTGCCTAGCTGTGGGACAGTAAAAAATAAGAAAACAAACAGTTTATTAATTTATCAAATTGAATTTCATCACGTACTAAACCCCAGGAATTTTCTTTATTCACCACCACACGATAACAAACTCCTAAAATTAAAGCTCTGGTTAAAAAAACACAAAGCTGCCGGTAATCATATCTAAACACCGTTATTAACGGCCTCCCATTGTTTTCACAAACAAATAAAAACAAAAAGATCCCACCGCTAAAGCTGTAGTCATTGTTACAAAGATTACGCATTTCACTCACCTCTGTTAGGGCTGGTTTTATGTAAAGAAGCTGCCAACTTAGCTAAATTACTTTTTGTACTATCTAGCTTTTTTTAAAGGCCTTTGGAACCATTAATCTGAATAAGCGTGTTAATGTGTGTAGTTTGATATCTCTGAAATTATCTTGAATCTTAACTATGGAGAGTTAAGATTCAAGATAATTTCATTGCGATAATTTGTGAATTTAGGAAGCATGATTCTTTAAATAACGACAAATACTATATTAATTGGTCGTCATTTAAGGGGTGTTCTAAGTTTGTTTTGGCCTTTCTTCTCAGACTAGTCAGATAGGAAACGCCGACCTCATCTAGTTTTTTAAAATATGATTGACGTGTAAAAGTGTTTGTACAAACCTACTTACAAAATAAAATCATTTATCATTTTATCATCACTCATCATCAAAAAATCGAAAATCAAAAGTCATTTATTGAAATTAGCTTATCAGCTGCTACCAGCCACCCTGCGAAGATCGTCGATCGTCGAGTAACTCGCTGTCTAACAAATGAGGTTAAAGAAAGAAAGAAAAGTATTTATTGTATAATGTTTAATATTGTATATAAAAGTTTGTGATACAAACTAAACTAAGTACAATCATAAAAATATTAAAAATGTATTAAAAAAAAAGAGAAAGTCATGTACGAGGCCACAAGGCTTCTGTCTCAGCATGATCCAGCTCCTACCTACCTCAGTTATATTACAAATTCTAAAATACCATTTTCCATACGGTTTTCCACTTTCTCATGCGAGCAATATAGAAAATCCACTATATTTTTCCAGACCATAAAATACTAAAGCACTAAAAGTGATCCACACGCCACAATCTCTAGTGGGATCGCCCCCTTACAAGACATAAACAGCAAAATCATACTATGAAGTAGCTGCATTTTACACGCCACCTTTATTCCAAACAAAGGCAAACTTCGAATAAAAATTCTTATCACAGCGACAATTACGTCGAGTAGGCAATCTCTTCGAATAGCTTCGAGTGTTGGAAGAAGTTCAACTCCGATCAAAAATTTTAAATTGAAGCACCTAAATGTGAACGGATTTTTGGTGTTTGAATGTTTGAAATTGTGTGGAGTTGTAATTGAGTATTCTCATTGGTGTTTTGGTGAAAAAGTTGTTTGGAACTTAGGTATGTATTGTGGAATGAATTTTGAGTAAAAGGGAACGTATGCGAAGGTGTGAGTGAGAGGTGCGGAAGTGAGAGAGAGAGAGATACGGTACGACGAGGGACGATGGTCGTGATTTTTGTTTGCTCGGATATTTTCTAAGTTTGCAAGAAAATATACAAGTTTCTACGAAGACTACTCTTTTATTTCACCAACCGATCCCACAAACTTGGGGGCTCGCCCGGGATTGCGGTGAAATAAGTGGAGTTAGAACGCCGAACGACTCAGACGCACGAAGCACGAACAGGATCGACGCCATAACGACGCACGCCGATTGATTTTCAAGATCCTACGGACAACGAAGACGTTTACGACGATACCTACGTTGGTTACGACGACTACGAGGAATTAATTACGATGACGACGGAAAAATCCGACCTTGACTTTCAAGATGCAACACCTACCCCTACGGCGGCGTTGGCACAAACGGCACACGGCGACATATTGTACCTTACGGAACAGCTCATTCGAAAATTCAGTGCGCAAGATGAAACGCATACAGTGTCTATGTGGATAAAGGAAATAGAAGAAAATGCTGAAGTATTTCAATGGAGTCCAACTCAGCTATTGTTAGTGGCTCGACGTTCGTTAACCGGCACAGCAGCACTGTGGCTACGCAGCGAGAAAGTGTATAAATCATGGGATGAGTTGAAAGTGGCTATCAGTAAAGAATTCGCGGATACTTTAGATGTGAAGAAGATACATGAGTTGATGAGCGCAAGACGTAAGAAGAAAGAAGAGTCATGTATTGACTACATGTTAACTATGAAGGAATTAGGCAAACGTGGACGAATGCCGGACTATGTAGCTATCAAGTATATAGTAGACGGCATCATAGATGATGAAATCAATAAGATTATGTTATATGGTATTACAACGTACGCGGACCTGAAAGAAAAACTAAAGTTGTACGCGATGTTTAAGAGGAATTCAGCTAAAGATACTCGACGTAATAATACTAAACCGCCTGGTTGCACACAGAGCAGCAAAAGTAATAGAAGAAACGCGGCTGAGATGATGCGATGTTTCAACTGTGGAGAAAAGAATCATTCGTCGGAAAATTGTCCTCATCGGTCGCAGGGAAAAAAGTGCTTCCATTGCAATGAATTTGGTCATATTTCTCCAAGTTGTCCAAAGAAGAAGATGGCGAGTTCGGGTACGGTCGGAGAACCCGAATGTCCAAAGGTTGGCACTTCTGCTGAGCAACGAAAAGCAACCAATCAGATGTCGAAGAAAGCGTTCTTCAATATGATGCAAGAGGGCGCCACCAGCAGCGCGAATGACGAAGTTCAAGACGATGTTCAAGGTGATGTTTACACAGCGACAAGGACAAATGATTCGTGTTACGATGTTGGCAGTATGAAACCACAGAGCAGCACAGCGATTGGCTATAGGGACGACGGCCATGTTGGTGAGTTTGACACTTACAATGTAAACAAACGAAACGAAAACAAGGAACCTGACGACAATGTACCGGTTGTACGCATTGTACGTCGTACAAAACCACAAAAACCAGTGTTTGTGCGCGGTAAAATGGCTAGTGCGTTAATTGATTCGGGCTGTGATGTGAATTTGATGTCAAAGGACTTTTATAACGAACTTAGCAAGTCAGACTTTGTGCAGTGTAACGAAAACAACATTACGTTAACAGGTTTAGGCTATTCACAAGTAAAGTCATGTAGTGTGGTCAAGTTAGACATAACGATTGATAATTGTGTATACCGTGATACTAAGTTTTATGTAATGCCTAACGACTCTGTACCATTTCAGATGATAATTGGTAATGCTTTCTTGCGAAATGTTATGATGTTTATGAAAGATTGTATGGTTTGGTTATTGCCGAAAGGTGATTGGATGAACCCAAACTATGAGTGGTTGAAAGATGTTGCATATTTCTCTAGTTCTGTTGATTGTTTAGCTCACGTCAGGAATCCTGCTGTAAAAGAAGAAGTAATAAGGTTAGTAACGAGTTATGTGCCCCAACAAAGTAAAGAAGCTCCAATAGAATTGAAAATTGTTCTCAAAGATGACTTACCAGTGTCTCAGCGGCCACGACGAATCTCATTCAAGGAACAAGATGATGTTAATCGCCAAATCCAAGAATGGCTTGATGATGGAATTATCAGGGTGAGTTACTCAGAATATTCCAGTCCATTAGTGTTAGTAAGAAAAAAGGATGGTGGTTTAAGAATATGCGTTGACTACAGAAAGATTAACAGTAAAATGGTTAAAGATGAATACCCACTCCCTATAATAGATGATCATATTGATAAGTTGTCCTCAGCTAGAATATTTAGTGCATTAGACTTAAAAAATGGTTACTTTCATTTACGCATGCATGAAGACTCAATAAAGTATACTTCTTTCGTAACGACGACAGGGCAATATGAATTTTTACGTGCCCCGTTTGGTCTAGCAACTTGCCCAAAGGTTTTTACAAGATTCATCACAATCATATTCAGAGAATTGATTGCCAGAGGTATTGTTATTGTTTTTATTGACGACATTTTAATTCCAGCAGAAGACGAGTATCAGGCTCTTGAGCGCCTAAAGGAAGTTCTGAATACTGCGTCGGAATATGGTTTACAAATCAACTGGAAAAAGTCTCAGCTGTTAACCAGAAAGGTAGAGTACTTAGGTCACATTATTGAAGGTGGTGCAGTAATGCCATCGCCAGGGAAAACAGATGCTGTTATAAAATTCCCTGAGCCTCAGAACTTGAAGCAACTGCATAGTTTTTTGGGACTTTGTTCCTACTTCAGGAAATTTATACCTAAGTATGCACAGATAGCGCAACCACTTACAGATATGCTGAAAAAAGAATGCAAGTTTGAGTTCAGTGATGCACATAGAGCTATTTTTAACGAATTGAAGACGAAGTTGGCTACTACACCAGTGTTGAAGATTTATAATCAACGAGCAGAGACGGAGCTCCATACTGACGCATCAGGTATTGCTTATTCAGCTATTTTGATGCAAAGAGGTGATGATGGAAATTTACACCCAGTTCATTATATGAGCCGAAGGACTACGGACGCGCAGGCCAAGTACACAAGCTATGAGCTTGAAGCACTTGCTATAATTGAAGGTGTGAAGAAGTTCAGACACTACTTATACGGAAAATTCTTCAAGATTGTCACCGATTGTAAAGCTTTCCAAATGACACTAAACAAGAAGGATTTAGCATCATCAACAAGAGTTGCTCGATGGATTTTATTTCTACAGGATTATGATTTCACAGTAGAACACCGTGCCGGCACTGGAATGAGGCATGTCGATGCATTGAGTCGAAACCCGTATGTGGCAGCCATAACATCTAGCTTACACCAGGATATAAGACGCGCACAGGAGTGTGACGAAGGCCTTAGTGCAATAATAAAAATTTTGAAAGAAGGAAACTCATTTAAGGATTACAGTCTGAATCAAGAGTTACTCTATAAAGGATCAGACCAACAACTTGTTATACCTAGTACAATGGAAAATGAAATTATAAAGAGGGCACACAGTAACGGTCATTTTGCGAAGAAGAAAACTTTAGAACTAATTAGCAAGGATTACTACATTGAAAAAATAGGAAAGAAAATGAAGAGACAAGATGACATGACAATATACGAACTATTAAAACAAGAGGGACGAGATAGCTACATGGAAAATAGAGAAGATTTGAGAAAGAGAGCAAAACAGCAAATACTGGAAGTACAACAGCAAAATAGGAAGAACTATGATAAGCATAGAAAGGGTAGTAGGAAATATCAGGAAGGGGAGTTAGTTGCTATAAAGCGAACCCAGTTTGGGCCAGGGCTCAAACTCAAACCTAAATATTTGGGACCTTATCAGGTAACAAAAGCCAAACGATATGACAGGTACGACGTAGTAAAGATAGATATGATGGCAGAAGGTCCAGTCAAAACCACGACATCTGCAGATCATATGAAAAAATGGCCAGATGACAAGGAGTAAAATCAAGTGAGCGGGTAAGGATTGTGAAGTATGTTTTTTGTGTGTTGACTGTATGAAAGTGTGTTAAGAAAGAGTTATTTTTTATTTTATTTTTTTTTGTTTATGTGTTTTCTCTATTGTGTTATGTTCTAGATCCGTTATTACATAGAGTTATTAAGATATGGTGTGTTAGGCACTACAGTAAATTGTAACTGGATATATTGTATCACTTAGGTGTTTTGCATTTCTTTGATTGATAAGCTAAGATGTAACAAGATGTCAAGTCTAAATTGTAACGTGTGTTTGCAATTGTCACCTTCTGAAGTAAATGTTGGTTTGAAGCTATATTGTTTAAGATCGAAATGTTTCCGTAGCCTATGTAAGACTAAATTTGTAACAGTGTGTCTGAGGGCAGACAGTGTGTAGGATGACCGAGTGTGGAATGAATTTTGAGTAAAAGGGAACGTATGCGAAGGTGTGAGTGAGAGGTGCGGAAGTGAGAGAGAGAGAGATACGGTACGACGAGGGACGATGGTCGTGATTTTTGTTTGCTCGGATATTTTCTAAGTTTGCAAGAAAATATACAAGTTTCTACGAAGACTACTCTTTTATTTCACCAACCGATCCCACAGTATATACTATAGTATACTTCGGGCTTTGTCGGTCAGTTGCTCCTCTCCATTCAGAACTTTATCGATGACGAACCAGTGCAGTGGGCCGTAATCCATCGTTTTGCTGTTACCGGTCACAAATTCAGACTCCAGGCTGCTGCTGAGAGTATCCTAGTGGACAAGCCTATAACACTGCTCAATACGGGAATCAAACTCAGAGAACTAGCGCTATAGTTTAATTAAGTACTTACCTGGACTTATACTGATCAATAAGCTAGACCATTCAGCCGATCTATTTCCAACGCTGATCATGACGTAATCAATAATTTTTCATTATCCGCTACCGTTTCGTGGAATTCTTCAATAGCATACAATTACGCCACACGTCTAATATATCTGCTGTTAAGCGATGACCTTGTTTAGGCGAATTTATTTTATTACCACTCAAAGAACTTTTACAGAGTTGCGTGTTTATGAGTGCTCGGGGGAGCGCCTTTTGTCTATGTGTGTGACTGTATTTAGACATTTAGTTTGAATTATTAGTTTTTTTTTTTGTGTTTTTGTGCATTATGCTCAGGAGCTTATAAATACTTTCATCAAAAGCTTTGTATCATAATAAAGTTACTAAACATAAGGAGAATGATGACTGAAATTAATGATAGATTAAAAACTTCATTGCATCTGCTTTTTACATGTTGATATGTCAATTTTACTATAAAAAGTATATTTGAAAAAGTGAAACATATTAGTTTACCATTACGTGGATCAAGGTTATGCATGTTATTAAAATATCCAACTCCATGTACAGACTGACCCACAGTTGACGATCCCGTAGCGATCAATCAACTCTCAGTACACAAACAGATCTTACTTAGAACACAACCGACACTTAGCCAGAAACAGTAGTACACTTTAGTAAATTCGTAGCCAATGAGTCATTTAAAGCAAGATTAATTGGACGGCATGAAGCGTAGTCGTCGAGTGCATAACTGCCAGAGTGCCGTAGTGTGCCGTAGTGCCGTAGTGCCGGAGTGCCGGCTTGCAGGCCGTCCAAACCGCACTTGACAGCTTCGAACAAATCAAACGATCCACTAAACGACCTCAGTTGACCGGCTTGGATGGAGCAAAGTGAGTTATTTATGTTACTCAGATATTGCTTGGTTGTTGTTGTTAGGTTAAAGGTTTTGTGATGTTAAGACTTTGTTTGACCTTACCTCTTGGCAAAAGAAATATGTCCAGTGATACCTCGGTGACCACTAACGTGTTAAATTATGTAGGTATATCACTACTGCCCAATGATTGCCTTCTTGGTAAAGTGGTAGCAAGCGTTACTACTGGGGATGAAGTCTTTTTTTTTTCATCAAATGACCCCTCCCGCTCTGGGTGGAGCGGAAGGAAGTGTCAGACTCTTACTGACTAAAACCCACCCGTGTTCCTTCCTTAGCCCTTTCTGTTCCAGGGCAGCGATAACCCTTTCGGACGATCCCGCTACCCTGGGGGGATGAGGTCTTGGGTTCGATTCTCAGGTCGGGTAAAGTGTGATTGAGGTTTCCTATTTGGAATTTCTCAGTAGCAGCGAGTCTGGACATCTGCGGGCGGTTGATGGTTGGTTTCGCCCCCTATAACATGGGACCTCAGCTCAACGCCTCGAGGAGACCAGGCATGATATTATGTTAGGTCGTACTTAAAATCTATATTTTTAAAGCCATCACGAACCGCTTATGAAAATTTTCTTGTCGAGATTTAAAACTTTTCACGTTAGGCCAAGACAGTGTCAGTGTTGAGACAGGGACCTACGGTATAATTGCTTACGGGAAAACATGCTTTACGACTCTTTTGTTAGCATCATCGCGTCATTTCTAAGAGTTGTAAATGAATTGACGTCTGCTAGGCAAGAGTGCACCATCGTCAACCGCATAATTTAATTTGCGATTCTTTCCTCAAAAGGCCAGTTCAAACACTAATCTACAATGATCTTCTCATGATATGACCAAGATTTAAAAAAAGAAAAAAAAAGAAAAAAGGAAGAAAGATTATGTCTGGAATTTAAAAGAGACTGTGACCTCTGAGTTTGTTGCGGTGTTTCTTCTCAGAGTAGTCGGATAGGAAACCATGACCTGGTCTAGTTTTTAAAATATTATTGAAAATATTTTTCGATCACATGATCTCAGAAGTATTATTTGAACTGTTTTTGTTTATAATTTTTATTTTAGGGTATTTTTACATTCTGAAATAAGGAAGTAACATATGTGATTTTAGACCTCTTATGCACCATATTTTACGTAAAATAAAGATATTCTATTCTATCAGGTGAAATAGATTTCAAATGCGACCTATCTAGTTCGATTACCTGATATGAATAGAAACTGTGCTGTGGCGTCGCATCATATCCCATCGCATTTGTCACTTGTCAAGGACGTTGGGTGCACACCATTTGGGTGTGTGTGTATGTGCATGCAACATGAAACTCAAAGGGCTTTGAAAGGGCCGTGAAAGCAAAGAATGATGTCACACTTCAGAGGGTGTCATTTATTTTGACTTTTAGCAGCAGAGATGAAAAGCTGCAAAAACAGAGTAATATGGGTCTGGCTTATCGTGTTATGAAAATGATTGCTTGTTTGTTTTTCGTGAGTTGTTCCATTTTTGTGAATTAACCATTTAAATGTTCTAGAAAAAGGTGAGGTGGGAAATATAAACACAAAAATGATTTGCCGATAAGCAAATTTATTCCAAGAAGTATTACACATATCTTAATAATTACGATATGTCAAGAAGTCTTTGAAAAATCACCGAAATTATACGCATTTATACAAACTTAACTATTTTGTAGATAAATGTACCACCAAAAATACTTATGAAAAGATTAATAATATTCTTTTTAATAGTATATATTGATACAACATGTCGTTTTAATAGTCCATAATATTTTCTGTAAATGCTGGCCCGTAACCGTGAATTTTATTACTCGAATAAAATTCGAGGGAAGTATTCACGTGGAGCTCCCACCTATGTACCTATAAGTAGAATGCACTTTATATCGTCGACCTGTAAGTGATGTAACTCGTAACCACATTATGTTGTCAGGAAACGAAAAAGCTATTACAATTTTTAATATGAAACTGTTATTTGATATGTGGACACGTTTTACTTCAGTTTAATGTAAAATGCTTTTGAATTGTTTTCAATTTTTATTGTTTCCTACGAGTAGTGTTTTCAAGTTATCATGTTTTACATGAATTATTTTATCAGGTTTTATTATATTAAAATAATTCTACGAAATTCTGATAATTTTATCAAACAATTTAAAGTTTTATGTCTTTAGTAGGTTCCTACGAGTATTTTTTAAATATTGTAGACTATTAAAATACAGAAGAATTATAGATTAGTTTTGATAAATATTAACTAATTAGTAACAAATAAATATTGGTACAAAAAGAGACAAAAATATAATAAAATCAATTATGTAAAATTATTTTCATTTTACTTCAGAGATGACATACTAGCTTAGTAATTCGTTTTATCTTATTTAAAAATAGTTGTATTTTTTTCGGAAAACTTTACTTATTTAGGTATCCAAATACGTAATAATAGTACTTACGTAATAAAATAGTTATTTTATTGACTTTTGTCTCTGATTGCACATCCAACATAATAGTTATATTTTATTAAAATATTTAACAAATAACAGTAAGTAATTTCAAAGTAGAAATGACCTTTCGACTTTAAAACAGAATAATATCGCAAATAAACTAGCGGATTTGATTAACATTCAATTGTTTTTATTCATAATATTCCTTCACATATAAGTTAATACTATTTACAATACACAAAATTTCTAAAGTATTTCACTAGGGTCATTTTCTTAATACCCTAGAACCGACAACACCTTCATATTAATATTATTATTTACACTTATATAAATATTATGAATGTAATTCATAATTTAGAGAGTTATAAATTTTATAGCATCACAGTGTATTCATTTTTATTTAATTTTAATTATAGAAATTCAAAGTCAGTTATAATTATTTACTTAGAAACTACTTTCAAGTTGTGATTTATACATACTTGAAGGAAAAGATATTATATTTCATCATATTTTGCATACTACAAAAACCAATTTTAAACGTAAATCATATTTAAAAAATTCAAGAAAAATATTATAATGCACTGTATTGACATTTTAGTCACAAGATGATTTTAGAATATTAAAAATAAATCCTTAGTTGGATAAAATTATTTTCGTAAAAAAAAACATCACAGAAATGATTTAAAAAAATGAATGTACAAAATGCAGTTTAAATGCGACGATTTAATCATTAAATGTCCTCTAGAAATGTCCTGGTAATCTTTTAAAACATCATCAGAATACGACAATATCTACGAAAAATAAAACAGTTGTTACAAAAGTTTAGTGCAATTACCGTCTTCGCTAACATTGTGATATTATATTAGAGGACTATATAAATATGAAAATAAAGTTTTTAATTTTTTATATAAAGTCATCATCGTCATTATTTTGCCCTTATCTCGTAAATGAATAAAGTCTCAAGTAAACTGTGATTGGTCACGTAGATAAGAGGATTTTTTTTTTTCATATGTCCCGACAGGCCAACATATTTAGATTTTGTATCATTGGTGTCGGCTACATTTACAGAGGCCGAATAACATCCGTTCGAAAATATGGTTTAGATCCTTAGGAAGGTCGAACAGCTCATATGTTGGGTATATTTACTCGGATTCTACATACGTGATCCTAATATTTTCCTTATAGTTAACAACCTAAGTAGTCTCGATATTTTTTTTCATTGCAAAGTACATAAAGGTACATCATTTAGGTTCATCATTTGTGTATATTGTTTTGTTAATCAAGTGCCAATTGCCAAAACAAAGCGTTTTTGAAAAAAAGAACTGAACAATTTCACGAAGTGCTTTTTTATTATTTAAATTCTAGATTTTATGAAACATGAAACCTGTTAAGTCCCGGTGTATATTCCCCGAAATCTATCGACGATAGCCCAGTTCACATAAAAGCTTTTAAAAAACAATGTAAAACATAACAGTAACGTGTTTTAAATTTATTGTCAACTCTCCATTCAAACTATTTTAAATCCATTAACAGGGGTATTCGATACAAATAAATACAAACCTCATATTCGTAAACAATTACCTTTTCACCAACATTTTAAACTTTATAATGATATTTTTATAATAAGATTATTGAGCCAGTTTCAGAAAGTATAAATATATTTACAATTTGAAACCTTTAATGTACAAAATCTTCGATAGGTATATAAAAAGAGCATTATTTATAAATTATACTTATAACAAAAAAGTAATAAGTAAACAGTCGTTTAATCACAGAAGTAAATTATGTTTAATAAGAGTTTTTTTTAATTTGTAAAATAACAATTATTTGCTAACAACAAATCTAAATTTTATACTTATAATAATAGTAATTATATATTTTTTTCTAATATCTGTCTAACAAAACAATATAAGGACTTCATGGAACATTTAGGTGCATGCCCGTAAAATAAAATGAAATTGAATCTACTCATATTTTAAGAAGGACACTTAGTTTTAGGGAAAACAGAAATAATGAACACATGTACTATGTAGGTATATATAGAGTTTTCTTATAATAATATGCCTAGTCACCAAAATTTATTTTATTCCTTCGTAAAAAAACTATTTCATAATATTATTCCACTGGTTATTTATAATTAGAAAAATATTAACTATAGTTGTAGCAGATATACAAGTAGGAAGGTAATAATGAAATAGATTGTAATAACCCTTCCCCTTTGATGTACGTAGTCGGCTAAAAATACAAGCATTGTTTTGCATCCTTTTTCTCACTAGCCAATGAACACTAATCATGAATGCGTGAATGCATGCGAATTTGTGCGTCTATTTTATCTCCATAGAAATTATGTGCATTACGATTTGTTATGTGATCTTTTTAGAACAGTGGTGGCCAAGTGGTAAGGCCGCAACTTAAGAGTTGTAGGTCGTAGGTTCGAACCAAGACAGGCGCTTTACTTTGTGTAAATTATTTCATCACTACTGCTCTCAAAACGATGAAGGAAAACATCATGAGGAAGTCGGCATGTCCTAGAACCAAAAATTCGAAGACATGTGACATCTGCCAACCCGCACCGGACCCGCGTGGTGGATTACGGCCCACTCTCACCGAGAGGCCTGTGTCCCAGCAGTGGGAACATTATAGGCTGATTTTGTGTGTCACCGTTTAGATTGGCGTTTCGCTGCACTTGGACTCTGCACTAGTATGAATAGAATCTAACTTCTAATCGGTGTCTAGTTTTCATAGTGATAATTTAAGCAAGTGTGTGATGATAATACCGTCTTCAAATCTAATCTGCAAGATAATTTGATGCACAGCCTATGATCAGATTTCTCCCTGAAAAAATATGAGCGGAAATTGGAACGGTGCCCAATAAATTAATGCCGATGAGTTTGCTTCGGCCGCTTCGGCTTTAATACAGTTGGCACATCTGCATAACGTTAAGGACTAATATCACGACAGTTTTTATTAGGTCAGCTTTGGCAATTTGCATTTAGTTAGGCCACGTAATCACTGGGAAACAAAGTTGTGCAACATTGCTTCAGCAACATGTTCTTGTGTTGAGGGACAACTGTTTCTTATCCTTGTATCTAATGAATACGCTGTTTTAACCTCATCAGTTGAATCGCTTTTCGACCAATCGTCGTCGTATACGCACTTCCCACTACTTATATAATTGTATACAACACAGTAAGTTCCCAAAGGATAATCTCGTTTTCGTTACGTGGGTGTTAGACAATAAGAAGGATGTTGAAATAAATTTCAACTGACGGAAGGAGCTCCAAATACAATTTATTTATACATACTTGGATTTTTGTTCGTTTAAAAGCTTTTAGGCCTACTTGAGTTTTTAATGTAGTCAACAAATGGAATTTTCAATTGTTTTTTTTTTAATTTGCTGTTATTTTTCCTTTTCTCTTCTTTATTTGGTAAGTCTGTTCTGTAAGTTTTTACTTGTACAATGTTTTGGATACTCATAAAAACTATTTTATAACATGCAGATTAAATTATGAAGGTAGATATGTCTATAATGTCTAGAAAAATGGCAAACGCTTTCAAAGCGTTTCATGTTTCTACAAAGACTTTTAACAGGATTGACATATGTAAGCTTTTCGATAGCTTATACAGTTTTGATTTTTCTATCATCGTTATAACTGAGAGGTCATTCACGTTGCTGGCCCTCAGTTCCACTTACATCGTAATAAAACTTTTAAAGGCTGAGGCCTGATCGGTAGATCAAAATAACAAACAACCAATCATAAAGGTTGATACCTACTTAAACGTAGACATTTAAAAGGCTTTACTTTAAAGTGAACCTTGTGTACACGTAGTTAAAGTATCTATTACGAAGGAATAAAACATATCCTGTGTTATGTATATGTACATAATTTATAATGTATACCGTCGGATCATTAGTATGCATAGCCTATAACAGAATAGTGCCAGTTTCCAGAACATTAATTACACTTATATTTACTTAGATAGATATATCTCTTTTTGAAAGTGAATATTGACTATAAAACAAACATTTTACCTAATTTACATTCGTATTTGCGTCAAAGGGATTATGTTTTAACAGTCTTTCACAATTTACTTCGATGTATATATACAAAAATATCGATCGTTTTATCTATGAGAAAAGGTCTTGAAACAATACACTTAAATTAAATCACAAAAAAGACAAGTAAGTTCCACAAAATTCTCTTGAAAAATGAAACTATTCAAAGTTAAATATTTTCTAACCAAAAGATATTTTAAACACGAAAATTGTAATATGAAAATAATTTTACAGTCCACCACACACCCAAAACACACGTTAAGCCGTATCCCAGACCTAATCCTAGATAGTAAAAAAATATTCTAGAAAATAAACGTGTAACATGATCCCTTTGGCTCAAATTTATACTAAAATAGTAGTTTCAGACTACACACAACTTTCTCTCGCATTTGCTAGTAGTGGCGTTCTAGTCGTGACAACTTCTCTTCGCCTTGAAAATGTTCCACTTGTCACGCTTCGACGGTCTTCCGCCAGTGTTCCGATGCTCTGGGTTAAAAGGATAAATAAAAATATTAGCTTAGAAAACAAAAAGCCAATCACACCCTACATCTTGCCGTACGCTGTACAACAAAAACTGGATTCGTGTCTTCTATTAAGGGAGATATATGGTCACCCATCTCCGGATCAAACGCGGCAAGCGTAGCTTAACCTGTGCGGCTGGTATAACTTAGCCACAAGCCCCTCGGGGATGAGCTAGGTAGCCCGTGAAATTCAAATGTATGTTGAACAAAATATGATTGTAAAAAACCTAAGAAAATTTGAAAGTCGCGGGCCCTTTAAAGGCTTCGAGTGACTGCTAGCGTCAAAGTTAACTCCACAGGAAAGGAATTTTCAAATGCACTGAACGTTTCAAAGACACCTCAATACATTTCCATGGCAAGCATTTTAACGGGTCGTACGACAAGACGCTGACGTCGTATGCGATCGATGACGTTTATAAGAAACTACAACCAATTAAACATCAATATCATAAAAAAATGTGATTGTCTTACAAACCCTAATAATAATTCGCTGATACAACAATCTTTAAGTTCTCACAACTTAGCTGGATCAACAGAAAATTATACCCATTTAATATTTTATATTTAAAATAACGTTCCACTAATTAGGGTTTTGAACTTCCAAAGGCAGACTACTCATTAATAATTAGTATCAAATATTGCTAGAAGTACTTAAGAACTAAAATTTAAATTACATAAAATCATCTCTTTCTGTAAAGTTCACCTTGACTGAATTCGCGTAGGCGAACCTTTACACAACACATTTTGAATTAAACATTTATTAACTTCAACGTGATCGGAGTTTGCTAGTGTAATCACGTGAGCGTTACAATTCGACTACATCCGAGTTTGTTTCAGGAATATAATCTATCGTTAGACTATAGCTAATGTTTTCATGTATTTCAAACAAAATTGTGTCATACTTTAAGGCCCACTTAAACCATACGACACTAAATGCGTTTAGCGCTAGACGTATTTAAAACACACGGTACCTACAACGCCACATGCGAACAACGCGTCATACTAACGTCACGCAAATCCTGCATCTCGCAAGCAGAGTTTACCGCGCAATTAGCATATATACAAACTTCCCAACATCCATCGTTGGGCATTTGCCCGCCAGACACAGCACCCGTCTGGTCGGAGGATCCTCCCTTTTCTATGGTGGTGGAGTGAACTTTACACCCTGTTCCTCATACCTCTAAACTGTCAATCGTATTAAAATGACAGAGACCGAAGGATGTTTTAAATTCATTTAGCGTTAAACGTCTTTAGTGAACTAAAAGGCAATTCTCGTACTTTTAAGGACGATCATTGTTAATGGCGTTGCTAGAGATTTTGTGTTGGGGGCGCAGGAGTCCAGCTGAACTAACTACAGTCATCTAATGAGAGATAAATGATGCCTCGATCGAAATAAAAATACTTCCACCAGAAATATTTCATGTAAAGTAGGTCACCAAGACTTCAATAACGCTTTCACTGTTAAAAACTTATCAGATTTAATGTGAAGCCAAATCCCTAACTCTACAAACATGACATTTTGGTCAAAATGTCATGTTTGTTCCTAATAAAACTTTTTTACAAAAAAAAAAAAACAACCGACTTCCATAAAAACACTACAAAGTGAAAAATAACTTTAATTTCGGAAGTCGGTGCCTTGGTTTTTTTGTATTTCGTTTTTCGCCACCGACTTCCGAAATTAAAGTTACTTTGTAGTGTTTTTATGGAAGTCGATTGTTTTTTTTTTGTAAAAAAGTTTTCATTTTTCACTTTTTTGTTGCGATATTTTTTTTTGATTTTTCAAAAACCGCTTGTCCAATTTCGATAAAATTTTCATGGGACCATTTGGGAAGTATACCTTTCCAACAAAAAATGAATTTTTCAAATCGGTTGGCAAGCAACGGAGTTATGCGCGAACAAACATAAAAAAAATACAAACATCCGAATTGAGAACCTCCTCCTTTTTTTAGAAGTCGGTTAAAAAAACGATTAATACAGTAAGTAATTCTTCAATAGTGTCGATTTTTCTAGGGTGGACAAATAAGTTTCTAGGGTAGACTTTGCTCACCCTTAGCCCTCCCTAGCTACACCCATGGTCACAGTCTGATCTCAGTCGCAATCTGTCAAAAATACGTCTAATTTTCCGTACGTATACGTATATTTTTTTTTTAATTTTTGTCAAGTTTTTGACATTGATTATCGCTGAGATGAGGTTGCGACTAGATTTTGAACGTTTTTAATTACGAGAATTTTAATTACGAGTTTTCAGATGTATGAACGAAGCAAAATGTAGTATATTATCGTAACGAGTGGCTTAGTTTCTGCTGAGCCCCATGGGAAAAAGGTGTGAGTTTATGTATGTTGTACGAAAGTGTATTAAGTGATTAGTGGAGCAAGCCGGACTTAACATAATGATACGATAAAACACTATCTAAGCCGTTGTAATAAAATAGTTAATATTTTTTTATACATTCCATTCCTAAAACTAACTTTCATCAATACCTTACTTTTCAATCTTTCAAAGTCTTTTACTTAGGTACTCAAATATTATATCTTTCAATAATTATAAACTTACATGGCCATCAGAAGCAGGAGTGATCGGTGTGTGCGGAGTGACAGGCCTCACGTCGTGATGATGGAGACTATTAGAACTCCTTGAAGACCCCACAGGAGGAGACATAACCGCCCCGTAAGGTGGTGGCTCCGGGGGGCGCTCTAAGTCCCGCGCACTGTTGAAATCTAGCGAAAAAACAAAATGATTGATCAATCCAAATTACCAAAGTTTTGAAATGCAAGTAAGTGAACAACTTTAGAAAAAAAAAAGAAAATAAATAATTTATTTTGTTAAAGTGGTCAGCGATCAATCTTAGCTTGAAAATTACATTAAAACTTTTCTTGTTGATGTACTTGCTAGGCTGTGTACACTTGAAAGTAAACATCGATGAAATAATAAAATGAACAAACATATTTCTGAACTATAACTGCGTTTATTTGTTTAGTAACACGCCAAGCATAGTGCAAAGATTTGCACTGAACAAATAAAGGGAACAAAACACTCTGTGATAAATAAAAATCGATCTACCTATATTACCTTTACCCAGAGGCACCACATCAGGATTTTTATCGTCAGGTTGAACCGGGGAATGGTTGGTACTTTGTATAGCGCCTTTGTACGCCTTCACCGTCTGCATAGGAGCTAAAAATAAGGTAAAATAAATTATACAGTATACATCACACGTCCAAAGGTGAACTATGAACGTGAAATTGGTTTAAAAATATTGAATTTGACGTAAACATCCATCATTTTCTATGATGTGAAGACTTTGTAGTGTACGTTTTAGTTCACTTCATCTTTTGTGATGTTGTGAGCGAAGAGGACGAGGTAAAGTTAGGGTCAAGCGGTGGTACGGTACGGAGTGCATGGAATAGATTACAGGTCCATCAACTCAAAGCTGGACTGAATCTTTTGACGTGCACGAATTGAAAGCACTCGAGATCTCCCCATTTTAAGCAAAATAAGGAATATTGTTTGGGACAGATAAAGGAAAGCATGTCATAGGATATTTATAACTTTACAGGTAAATAAATGACCTTAAAATATGTAGTTTAGTCGCTTAGGTATTCTGCCTAGATTACAGAATATTTTCGTTCCTTTCTAATGAAAGCGTTAGTAGTGAACAACAAAAGTTTAATCGATATCGATTATTTCAGTGTCGATATAACGATATGATTGTCTGACACGACATTTACAACTCAAGTCCTAAATTCACCTGGCACTGGGCTGGCACAACGAATGTTTTTCTCGATATAGGTAAATGTTTTTTATTGCATCATATTTCTAAAAGGCTATTATTTCTGTGAAAACGTTTGTTGCTTACAAAGTTTTTGGAACATAACTTTTCATGCTCGCGAATTCCAACAATAGCAGCTTTTTGTACTAAATCTTAATAGCCAGAGGCAAGGAAAAGAATAAATCATTCTGATTATTGTAAAAGTAGGCTGTGGAAATCGAATGCTAATAAGTGAGCTCTGTGTGTATCGATTTATGAGAGCGCTATTTCTATAATTGGATCAAGTTTTCTGAGAATGTTTTCAGTACCTAGCTCTGATAACTGAGAATATTTCTGTAATGGTACAGCAGTACTTCCATATTATTCGCTTAAACCCCATTGTGATTGTCAAGTCTATTTCTACCTACGTATAAATCTCTAGCCTGCCTTTGTTGTCAATTCATTGTAGGCTTATGTACTAAGTCATTGCACCGCGCTTACACTCAGATACGGTTTTATTCTTTAAAAATCAATTAGTATTTCGAGCGCTGATTCACTATACAAGGTGTAACAGAATAAAAACAAGTCGTGAAAGTTGTTTGTTCATAATTCACTACTGACAACGATTTCAGTAACTTTTAATAAAGGTATCTTTTTTATCATCTATTTTGCCGCCGATTAAGCCAAAGAAAATTAAATCTTATTTCGAGGCGTTAAGACTCAATTTTAAATATATAAATTAATGGTAGATATAAATAATAGTTAGCTTTAAAAATTGTCATCGTGTGTGGTTATTGTTGTAAGTTCAAAACACAAAACAAACCAAACCAAACCACCAACACCACCAACCCAAAACTCTAATTGGAGTGTATGAGATCTTGCGTTAATTGTGTAAAATTGTATAAACACGTGGGTTTTAACTGTTTTACAGAAAAAGCTCTACTGAACAACATGGAAAGCTGTCCGTTTCGCTCAGAGCAAACCCCAACCCTATTCTCGTTATCCGAACAGAAACATTCAAAACCAAACACGTCACCAAGATTCACGTTATGAAAATTACATTACGCGTCACGTCAACGTTATTTACCGTCAAACCTTCCTTGTCTCGTGTTTGTCTCCATTAATAATATTACTAACGGGACGAACGAAGTGGTTGCATGACATTCTAACAATCTTTGAGCAGTCTGTTCGTCACTACGCGACTGTTGACGGAGCGGTTAGAATATTTGTTCACATAACACGTTGCCGCCCTGTGTTGCCATAGTCAAGGTTGCCATTCTACGCGTGTTTGTGAAGGGGATATGCTGAGTTTATACTCCGAAGTAGTTGTCAGCGTTTCAATTTTCATATGATAGGATATTCTGTTGAAGTATCGGGTAGTGTGTTTTGTATTACTTAGAGGGAAAGCGACGGCGTAGCCCGCGAAATTCAAATTTTCTTACGATTTTTTGCAATTTGCACGCTCGCGAATCCTATTTTGGTCAATATACAATCTGACACTGTCGGATAGGCAGTCGCTCCATGTAAAATACTGGTATTCAGCTGCATCCGGTTAGACTGGAAGCCGACCTCAACATAGTTGGGAAAATGCTAGGCAGATGATGATACAAACTGACACTGATCTGCAAATTGAAAAAAACGTAAGAAAAGGACATCTTTCAATTTATACTCAAAAATTAAAGTACTTTCAGACCTAAATAGCAGCCAGGGGGTTAATTGTAGATCTATGTTGTAATAGTTAAAACATGCTCGGAATGTTATAAGTACTTAATTAAAGTTGGTATTTTTTAAATGTTATGCTTAAAACACTCGTCATAAAAATATGTTTTTTGGTGTTTTCAATCTCAGCGTAGACTTTCGTTGTAATAGTAAAAAATGCTCAAGATGTTATTTCCCATAAGAAAACAATACTTTTTTTCTGGCCTTAAGGTAACACGGATTATTGGCTGTATGATAAAGCAATTTTTTATCTGAAGCTTATCCTCTTTTTATCCAGATAAGGGTTTTTCTACAAACTTTAACAAACTTCGAAAGTTAATCTGATTTATTAAGAGGATAAGCCTTTTTCTTAACTTGCCAGTCTCAAGAAGAATCTTCAAGTTTAATCAATTCCAGTTATATAGAAGTATACTTACCAATATCCTTGAGCTAAATTAGCTCAAGGATATTGGTATACTTCTTAACTGGTTTTAGAAATAGGTCTTTCCTTGGAAAATACTGATAGTCAGCCGGAATTGATTAAACTTGAAGATTCTTCTTGAGACTTGCAAGTTAGGCTTATTCTACCAATACCCAAAACCAACCACCACTCACCAATTTCCTACCAATTTCAACCAATTGGCTACCAATTTCCTGTTTATTCGTACGACAATCTTCACGACAGGCAGCAGTTTGACGTGCTCTCCAAAGCAAGTATAATTATGTGCGGCTGACATAGATAATGAATGCTACTTGACCAAAATATACCAAGCATAGATTTCCCAAAAATACCCACCAATGTCATTACGCCATCCTAAATCCAAAACAGTCATTTTGCAAATATCACGTAAAAGTATCATTACGTGTCGCAAACAGCCAAACGTCCAAAAGACAATTTATTTAATAATATGGAAACTTAATAAAGACGTCGCCGTCGCCGTCCATCGACAGACGGAACATCTGCAATTTCATTCCAAATGCAAAAGGACATAAATCACATTTCAAATGCAGTGAAGCCCACAGCCGGGCCGTCCGAGGCGTTCAAAAATTCCAGTCACGCGACAGAATCTACCGCTATTCGCCAGTAAACCTGCCCAGCGAAGCAATTTCGATTTATTTGTGGTCGAAGGTACGAACCTCTATATTGCTTTTATATTACCCTCAAAATAATTACCTATCCAAGACATCGATAATAAAAAGGCATTAGCCACGTCACTATAACAAAACCAGTATTGCCAATTTTAAAAATAAAAAAATTGTTTGGAACTTTCAAGTTATAATTGTTAGGTTTCACAACGTATTATTTGAAGGTGCTACGTATTAAATTATAGTCACATTACGTGAGAATGGCTAAAGAAAATTACTTTGGCACTATCTGGCGACAATTTCACCGTAAAATTCAAACTTGTGTCGTTTATATTCTAAGTTATAGGCGTTGCACACGCCATAGCTCGGTTAAATGCTGTTATTTGGTAGATTCATAGCATCTATCAAAATTGGACACGCTACGATCATGTACACACAAATGATTCATCGACCTTTGTCAATTTGAGTAATCATACTTTATGTGAAATATTTTTTATGCTTCGCTGCATTCCAATTTTCGCTGTTTGAGTTTCAGCGCATAAGCTTTAAATATTTTCTCTCATCTCTTTCCGAGATATTTTGTTAGTTACGTTTTGTGCTACCTGGTAAAATGTTGCCTACCTACTCACAGAAAAATGCTAGAATAATGAGATATTCTTTTTCGTGAAAGTTCACTGAGCACGGAAATTCAAAATAACTTTGTTTCGTTAAGTGGTTGTTGTTTTTGCCCATTTCGTTCCCATTTTTGCACCAGTAGTTTCCAATCACAGCAAGCTCCTAGATTATATAGGTATAACATGCGTTTAATTTATCCATGTAGTCGAGAATTGTTTATGTCAAGCTAAGCCTTCCAAAAATTTGTGTTAATTTTAACAATTTCTTTTAAGAAAGCTTTTGATCCCAAAAAATCTTTAGGAATAAGATATAGTCGACCTCATAATTGCTTTATCACCCTAAGGATGAATGTCTTTTGCACGTCATAAGACGACAAGGTCTATTTGTCTATGAGGCAACAACCCAATAGCAACCTTTTAAGAATGAGATTAAATGCCACTGTGGTTTGGACAGTGATGCAAAACAGAAGTAAATTATCCATGAAAAGACTAATGAAAATTAAATTTACTGGAAATTGTTGTCTAAAGTTGTACTAGTAGAGTTCACTATACCTAAAAAAATAACGATTTTTTTCTACCATTTTGTAACTAGTAATGCTTCAGATTCTCTTACCTTCATACTGCATAGGAGGATGCTGTCTTCTTCTTGCCAGAAGAGCAATCACCACGATTGCCACGAGGGTCCCGGCGATACCAGCTATCACTCCTAAAGCCCAACTGGCGTCTACACCAACTGCTTTACCGGATTTAGCTTCTGTTGATAAAACATAATTGTTAGAACTAGACCAGAGTTACATAGCTTTCATTTTAGAGTGCTTCAAGGATCTTTTGGCCCATGAATGACTTTGACAGGGTGGCGTTGTTGGTACTCTATACCTAAAGTAATTAAGGAATCAAAACCACTTCCAACTTTTAAAAGGCTTTTAAAGCACCATATTATTATTCAGAATAATGTTTGAATTGTAAGTCTGTACTCTTCTTTATTTTCTAGAGGGGTCCTTAGTGGCTAATTAATAACAGCCGCACAGGTCGATCGATCAGGTTAAGCTACGCTGGCCGCGGTTGGTCTGTGGATGGGTGAGCATCTTTACATTCCGAGACCCCTCCGTGCCTCGGAAAGCACGTTAATCCGTTGGGCCGGCTGTCATTCGTGGATCTTTGACTGTCGTTACGGGTCGTCACTAGCCTGAAAGTCTGACAGCCAGTCTTACCAAGGGGTATCGTATTACCTAGTAACTGGGTTGTGGAGGTAAGATAGGCAGTCGCTCTATGTAAAATACTGGCATTCAGCTGCATCCGGTTAGACTGGAAGCCGACCCCAACATAGTTGGGAAAATGCTAGGCAGATGACTCTTCTTTATTGTATTTTTATATAACTTAATTTTAGTTCATAACCAAGCGAAACCGTCGCCTATCTTAATTTTTATGTTTTTCCTCATAGGAATAATTGTATTATTTTCGAGTTAAATAAATTAACATTTGTTTTGGAAAACAAGATGGCGGCTTTAGTTCCGAATTTAGCCACGCGCTAAAATATCATTGTACCGTCCCTGACAATTTTATTACTATCATTACAGGTATACCTTATGCAATAGCGTGGTCTTAAAATTTAACTTACTCACAATTTAAAACTATGAAAAACGTAAAACAGTGAAAACTTGGCAAGTGGCCTAGATTCAATGATTGAAGAAAAATATTTTGAGTCTATTTGGTTTTGCTGAAAATGTAATAAGTAAGTAAAATAATTATTTTTATTAACCCTAACTGCTAACTAACACAACTATTGTTAGCTATTATTAACTAACTTAATTAAATAACTAAACTAAATTATTAAACTAACTTAACTAAATTATTTTTTTATTTTTATAGACTAATAAAATATTATTTTTAAATTATTTTTTCCTCTATTTTCAGTCATCCAATAGAATGACTGAAAATAGAGGAAAAAATAATTTACAGAATAGTTTTTCAAGGTGAAATAGTTAGGACAGGATTAACAAATTCAATTAACATGACAACTGCGTCAAAGTTTTAAAACATCAAAGTTTAAAATTACATCTACCAATTACGCTAGTTGTCAATCCAATTTGTCGGTAGGTAGAATTTAGCAAAAAGCTAGGTCGTCAGCCAATTTAATATTCAGCACCAGCACTACGCGATTCTTTCCACAATTGTGAATATTCTGATTTCTAATTATTACTGAAACTCAAAAGGAAACAAACCGAAAACAGTATTTTGTATTCAGAAATGAATAACTGAGGATGTAACTCCAAACAACTTAATTAACGCTTTTCTTTTGTTTCAAGAAAGTTCGAAACATTGCACGTTAGAGTGTCGAAATTATGGATTTTACTTTGCGGTCAAAACGTTTGTATATTCTTTAAGTAGGTCTGGCAACAATTTTGAGTATGGAAACACATTAGGGAAAAATAATTAACTACGTAATTATACTGCATCTGCGACATACACGCCAAAAATGTCAACAAATATGAGTTTATGGAAAAATAACTTTAATTCCTACACAAACTTCCGTTACGCGGCTACAACATCGCGCGTTTTTATAAGGTTTTCAATAGTGCTAGTCACTCTGAAATCAACCTAATTGACAATAAAATAAAATTGATATTTGTTTAACTTGAAATAACGTCAATTTAAAACATTAATAAAATGTGAATATAGGTACACTAAACAGTCTATATTTGAATTAATAATTTGAGATAATTTTCAAGTTATAGAATGAATTTCATACGTTCAAATAAAGTTCAAATTCCATTGCAATCAAAAGCTTATTAGGGCATTTTTGTTACAAATGGTCATTCAAAAATCAACTTAGAATACATTTAATTAAAGTAGATAACTGATTAAGTGGCGATGGAATGTAAATGTAATGTAGTGTAATGAAACATTGCTATAAGCTAAGGAAAAGGCAGATATTTGCATGAAACATCAGACTTTTTCTTTTCACTATCTTTATAATATATAACCAAGTAACTCGGTACATACCTGTATGTAAAGCAAGTCGCGTCAAGGTATTGATCCTCATGACAACAGTCTCCGACCTTCCCCTGGCATTAGACGCGAAGAACACCAGCTTCAGACTCTTCCCTGAGCCAAGACCTCGCAGTATCCATGCTGGTAATGCAGTGGACACATTTGCTACTAAATTCTTAGATTCCCATACTTCCACAAAGTATGATGTTTGAAGACCGCCGTCATAACCTAAAAAATGAATGGTTTATGTTTATAAAGAAATAAATAAAGAATAACTTTTATTGAGCTGGTCTCCTTCAACAAGAACTGGTCCTCAGAAGCTTTAAATAGAGAGAAGTGTAAAGAGAGCAGGGAGGCCTTTGCCCTGCAGTGAGACATCCCAGTCTGATAATAATAAAGTAATAACGTTTATATGGACATAGTTCGTGAAAAACAAAATACAAATAACAAAATATAAAAAAAAGTGAAAATCATGTTTAAACTAAAATAAAATTGCGACATATTCGCCAAAAATGTAAACAAATATGAGTTTATGGCAAGATAACTTTAATTCCTACACATTAAAGTTCAGTTTACGCTACAAATTCAAACATTTTTATAACTTTCTCAATAGTCACTCTGAAATAAACTTAAACACCATTAAAATATAGTTGATATTTGTTTAATTTGAAATAACGTCAATTTGAAACATAAATAAAATTTGAATATTTATGTACAATTAGTGCCTCACGGCTGCGCCAAAGAGCTTCATTTCAGCATTAATACCAAACAAATGCTGTCTGACGATGGTTTTCAAATACAGTGACCATAAAATATTTTTCTATCTTTCTTTTTCATTGTTCGTGTACGAGAGGGCGATGAAGCTAGATAACACGAATAACACCATCCTTTTTCGGGTACGTATCAAAATCCCGAAAGTTCATAATACTTATGATTGAAATACCGACGACGTCCAAAACACCGAAATTCAAAATACCGAAAGTTTTAAAATATTTTTTTTTTTAAATTGAATGTAAAACCAAACATTTTTAATAATTACACGCTGTCGTTGTTTTTTAATACTTAAAAATATGTTTCTGTACCCGCATGCGTAACATGCATAAGTATATCTTTTTTACTTTTGCCCGTAGGTATTTTAATTTCGAAGTTCAAATACCCCCCCCCCCCCCCCTATCAACTTACCTACTATGTTATACACCTTTTTTGTCATTCTCTTAGAGATTTTAAGCTTTGGGTCAGCGAGTGAAGCGAGCTCGGGACCTTAGGGCACCCCGATACGGACAGGTTAGTTAAGAAGGGTGTGGCGGAGTCTAGTGAGCGAGCGAAGCGAGCTAACACAGACTCCGCCACACCCTTCGTGGTTATTTTTTTTGTAAACCCGACTACGCTTTTTAGGCAACTTTTAAGTGTTTTGAGGTTAGGTTTACAAACATCGTTTTTCTCGGAAACGGTGACAATTTCGGGATTTTGAACTTCGTGATTTTAAACTTCGGGATTTTAAACTTTCGGGCAAATGAACTTTCGGGATTTTAAACTTTCGACCAAACAACCATTCGGCGTTTCAATTTTCGGGATAGCGTCCATCGGTATTTTAAAATTCGGGATTTTGATATACGTATCAAAATCCCGAATTTTAAAATACCGATGGACCCCCTTTTTTCGCCTCGAAACAATGAGGGCTCTATCTAGCCAATCCAGGAGGTAGGGATAGTATTTATTAAAACACCAATCTAGGTAAAAATAGTAAAAAAAACCCTTAACTATTATAATAGAAACAATTTTCGCAAAACTAGAATCCATTTGTATGAAAAAGAACTCCGCGATTTTTTCATAGGGAACGGACGAATGGTGCTGTATGCTAACAGCGAGACTTTTCCGCGTTCATTTGCTGTAAGCTGACTGACAGCTTATGTCCAGTTTAAACCCGAAGGTTCCGAAATAACGGTTACTTTTTAAAACTTGTATTTTTGGAATGAATATTGCCCAATTTTGAAGCAATGGTTGCTCAGTGACAATGGCCCCGACTTACGAGTACGTATTTACGTACGTACGTACGTATTAGTACCGTGCACCTAGCTTCTTTCAAAAGTGCCCATGTAGGTTTATGTGAAATAAAATATTTTGATTTTAGATGTGCCGATCACGTTCACTTTCATTGGTAAATTTGCCTTGTGAATCTCGCTTGTCTATAAAGGCAACGAAACACAACTGGTTTATACAAGAAAAAAAAACAAGATGGTGATTCTATTACTATATAGTAAAGAACATCATAACGAAGTCACAATAAAACTGGAAATGAAACAGACAACGCGGACATTTTATTTTCTCGTCAGTTTGTAACTCAGGTGATTCAAATAACTTGATTTCCTCTTCCATTAAGTCTTACGGGCGGCGCTTCATAAAAACGCAACAAAGCTTGGTTTACTGGAAGATTGAAACAACCGCCGTGGTTTTATAATCTCCTGATTGATATTCTGAAGTGGTTTGGTTTATGATCCTTGTAGGGTTCCGTACGCAAAGAGTGCCAAAGGAGCCCTATTACTAAGCGTCCGTTGTACGTCCGTCTGTCTGTCAGGGGGCTGTATCTCATGAACCGGAATAGTTAGATAGTTGAAATTTTCTCATAGTGTGTATTGCTATTGCGACTATAACAACAAATAAAATAAAGTAATAAAAATTACAAAAAACGTTTTTTTCGTCGTTTTTTGGCTTCTGGTACGGAACCCTTCGTATACGAGTCCGACTCGCACTTGGCCGGTTTTTTAAATATTCACAGCTATCTAGGTTGTAGATTATAGACTTATGTTTTAAAAACATATAGTATTTATTAGAGGTACTTACCAGAATCACATCTTATCGCCACCGAATCATCAGTAAGATTGACAGCAGAACAGTTGGCCAATGGATCTGGCCTCACAGCTGGCAGCAAGGAGTACCGACAGGGTTCCATCTGCTGACCAGCGAGGTTCGTAGCTCTGCACGCTAGAGACCCATAGTCTTTTTCTGATGCTGGAGTGTAGTACAGCACCGATTTCCCAACTCCATTCAAAATGAATTTCTCCTGTTGGACAAAAATATAGGTAAAAAATATCATCATAATTCTCTGGCTCTTAGTCCCATTTATTTGGTGTCGGCGCAGCATGATAAAACAAAAAGAAAATAAATTTTACTGCCCCAGGTGAAGGCACACAATATTCATATAAAAACAAAAAGCAGAAAAAAGCCCATCCCTGAGAGGTAAAAATAGTATTGTCTGCCTCACGGCTGCGCCGAAACACCCATACTTCTCTATTAGTCGCACCACCTTTTTAGCCATATCATCTTTCACACATTCCATCCATCGCTTCTTTGGTCTTCCCCGTACCCTTATAGTCATCTACATTCATACTCAAACCCCTCACTCATCATGAATCTATACTCAATGACAAAAATGTAGCAATAATTCTCAAAATAATATGTAATTTGGTATATAATCCTTATAATATTTATAGTTTTAATAGATTCATGCGTTTCTTTATATTATTTAAAATATTTATTCCTCAATTTTCATGATTGGACCAATCACTGTTTGTCTATGCATCACAAGGTTGACTGGTAGAAAATACCTATGGCATTAAATCCATCTCTGTACCTACAATTATGTGCTTGAAGTATTAAATAAATAAATAAAAAGTAATACTCTTATAAATAAAAATGCTAATGCAATAAAACTTCCATTCAAATCAAAATTATAAGTTGGCAACACATGAATTTGTTTAACTCCCAAAGGAACACTTATGGCTCGTTCTGTAATCCCGCAAAAAAGGCGAAGCTCGTGGAAAATATTTGAAAAAAAAAAATTCCATAAAGCAAAGGATTATTCATGACGAGCGTTGTTGGCATGTCCATAAAGGAGAATGACAAGGACCGCGCGTGTATTTATAAAAGGGGATGTTTGTAACAACAGAACAGCGGGTGGAACAAAATGGAATCGTGTGGGGTAACTACAACTGTTATAAATGGTGACCTTTATTGGATAGTTGGTCTATTCTATGAAGCATCTTAGTAAGAAGACTCAAGGACTTTTAATTAATTTATTAATGCCATTAAGTCTGCAGGATCAAATACGAGTAGATTGCAATAAGTAGTACTTACTTATAAATGGGTACTCTTATTTCTAACGCAATGGTTTCTTATTATCTAATCTAATATTGTAAATAGAGATGAAACAAAAATATAAAACTCAAAAAGTACTCTACCGATTTAAAAAATTATTTCATCTGTAGGAAGCTACATTATCAGCAAGTAACATAACATGGGCAATTTTTTTTAAGTATATTGTGGTGTCTTACGGCTTCCACTCTAACGAAGTCACGGGCAAAGATTTTACAAGTGTAATCCAAGCAATTATGATACATAAATAACACACGAAACGACATAACATAGAAAGACTTTGTTGCAGTTAGTATATCCACTGCAAAACTAATTTATTCTATTTAAAGCTTTCAATACTTACTTCCCTGCAGAAGTTAGTTCACGCTCACATTACCATTCCGTTTGAAACCTAAACTTCTCCAACTATAAAACGTTTACATAATTTCGAGTACCGAAACATCAATTATTCAGTTTAACGTACAGTCGACCCCAAGGCATTGGTGGTACATTTCGACCTTGCGCTGGCCTTACATGGTACAAAGTTTCTATAGAATACAAGGTCAGCATATACCGGTTTAGTTACCACTGAGCGTGCGGCCAGCTGCACAATGCACAATTACGTCCACAATAAACTTTGTTGTACTCACCGGCTCAATTTCAGAGGTTCCCATGGAATTATTGAGCGTCCATTGGAAATTCTTGGGTGGTGGGAAGGCATCCACCTCGCATGTTACTTTAGTTGGTTCATTGATTGCAGCGCCTACTATTGCTACTGCATTTGCCAGACATACTGGCTTATCTGAAAATAATTGACTGAATGAGACCTTGGTTACATTTATGAAATTTTAATGTCTTCGATTTTTTATGCTAGATAGGTACTCGACGTTTGATAAAGGAGTGATTGAGGAGGGGAGAGGCTCGCTCAACAGCCGCACGGGTCGATCGAAGGTTAAGCAACGGTTGCCGAGGCCAGTCCGTGGATGGGTGACCATCTAATATATATCAAGATGGTAATATATTTCTGTGCCTCAGAAAGCACGCTAAACCGTTGGTCCCAGCTGTCATTTGTAGATCTTCAACAGCCAGTCTTTCAAAGGGGTAATCTTTATTGCCTAGTAACTGGGTTATGAAGGTCTGATAGACAGTCGTTCCACGTAAAATATTCAGGCGCATACGGTTAGACTAGAAGCCAACCCCAACATGATTGCGAAAAGACTAGACAGATGATGACATGTCGATTAATCAGCAACTAAAGTAAAAAATTTGAATAGAAACATTTTTTATCCGAGTGTCCTACGACCCTTCCTTCACACTATAAATCTGCCTTCGTGAGTGACATTTAATTTAAGGGTATAGACAGCTTTACTCATGAGGATTTATCGGGGTTTCTTAACTAGATTTTTACTCAATCGAAGCCTATAATCATGAGTTGGTCCCGGCGCGGCTAAGTTGCGGGCCCAAGTAACTACTTCAGTCGGAACTAATCAGGCAACCTCGATAAAATTCACGTAAGTTTTTCCGAACACGGGTAGTCTTGGGTATTCTATTTATAAATCTAGCGTATGATCTCCACAAAGTTGTAAATAATTCTTCAGCAAAAATATAACGTCAGCTACAGGTGGTAACTTAGATGGCCAGAGGGCCAATCGTAGTAATTTTCTCACTCGTAATCGATTTGAAATACAACTATCCTGTAGCATTTTGGTTTAAATATATGCGGTAAGCACAATAAATATCACCTCTAGATATGAACAAAGCCTTAAAAATTAAATATATAACATCATGTACAAAAACGAAATTTTCGCGCGATAAGATAAAATAAACGCGAAAGTTTATATGGATGGATGGATTGATGTTTGATACTCTTTCACGCCAAAAGTACTGAACGGATTTAGATGAAATTTGGCACACAGACAATTTATAACCGGGATTAACACTTGATACTTTTTATCCCGATATTTCCACGGGATCGAAACTCATGCAGGTGAAACCGTGGGGCGCAACTAGTTAGAAATAAAATAAATATAAAATATTATACTTTTAGTAGTAACGGAGTGTTTGATATAGAAATCTAACAAGCTGTTACCAAAAGCCAAGTAAAATGAACTGCCCACCACTATCCATCAATACATGATCGTCGTAGATGCTCAATCATTCGATTTGGATACCAGTTGCATGGGTGACTAATATATGCACTCCATCACATTTAGGAGTCGGAGTAATCTACCCGATCGCGGCCTATCGTCGCCTGCATATCATTCATTGTGAGACATTACTCACGTTTAGAGCGCCCGGTTGATTTTTGGTCAACTAACACCGGTTTGATTGATGGTCTAAAATGTGAAAAGTTTAATTGAGTTTGTCGTAGAGTGCAAATTTTTTAGCTCGGGTGATTGGTTTATAAAAATGGCGCTTGTTTACGGTCTAGAAAAATGACACCGCTGGAATTTTGCGTAATCTGACTTTTGTTTACTAAAGGATCATGTTTTTTATTTAATCGAGATCGTTTGTTACTACAAAATAATACGGTAAGGATCGATAAAAAAATGAACTTAAGGTTTATGTGAAATAAAATATTTTAATTTCGATTTTAACAAAAATAATTATTTTATTTTTGAGCAATCTAGTGTGCTCATTTTTTTCATATCCATGTAGAACTGCATGTACGATACATGATTTTTAGGGCTAAGGTTATCTAAATTTTTTGAAACAACCCTCAATCATATAATTAGTCCACAACAAACTCAGTATCGAGTTTGTAATATTTTCTACATTAAGCTAACCGAAGCGTTTTTATCCAGTTACTCCCACGAAAAACAAACAAAAAAGATGTTTCGTATTTATTTTGAAGCGGAAACGGGCCCGTCCGAGTTTGAGTTCCCAAACTACATACCAAAGCTGGTTACGTTTTTATTTTTGTTTTAAATAAAGTCGTTATGGAATCAACTTTTCTATTTTTGGTACAAACTTTCCAATTTGTTGTTTGAAAGTGCGAGTAGTATTTGGTTTGGTAGGTACTCTGTTTTGATTTAGATAGTAAGCTTTGGCCTGGCTGCACCATAAATATCTTTTATTTATTTATTAAGGACAAAAAACAGTTACATGCTACAAAATACAGAGAAATACTTAAACTAAGATTTAAACAAACATTTGACCCACACCATTGTCCACGTTTTAACTAAAGGTTAAAAGAAGTGCTAAAGACAAGTGATAAAAAATAAAAATAAAGCTTAATTTTACTCAAAATACTCGCTAAACAAAATATCCAGAGCCATTTTCATAAATGATTGCTTAGATAGACAAAATGTATCGAAAACATCATTCTGACTCAATCATCTTCAAAAGATTGACATAAACAGAACGATGTTTTAGTGATTTGTGTTGTAAACATACCTAAATGTTGTAGGATAGAAACAGTCGATCTTTTTAAATCCTTTCTACCGACCTTTGTATTCTCATACTATTTTCTGTCACATCTATTAGCCCCTCGTCTGTTTGGCATGCTTGCTAAGTTCGGTGACAATAAAGAACGCAATTGCTCATTAGTAACAGTTGAGCTAATATTTAACACATTCATAGACTTTACTTAGGTCTTTAGAATAGAGAAAGCAAATAGTCCTTCAGACCGAATTTCGGCCAAGGGCAATCTCAGCAGAGACCAGAGACTAGCCATTGATGTGGGATATATTATAGTGCACAAGTGTGTGCACACACACATGTGTGCTCTCTTCCCTCACCCTCATAGACTACTGGAGAATGTAGCGATATATCCTTTATAAAATGTATATACTTATGTTCTGTAATTTATATGGTCTAATAATAAAGAGCCTATTGTACAACAAAGCCTAAAATGAGATATAAATTCTGATCCATACAATTTTCTTTTAGATATTTATATTTCTATAAAAATAAATTGACATGAATCGTGATAGTTACAGCGACTTTGACCCTTTAAAAAATAACAAATGAAATAACTTTATAATTATGAAGTTCGTTCGAACTTAAATGTTGTGTCTATATTTTATTTTGTTTCCAGTAACTGACAAAAATTGTGAACAAAATTGAAGGCCAGTGTCGTGAATGTTTGAGAAACAAAACTTTTCTTGAAAATAATTAATAAATTGATTTTGCAATTCTATTTAGAGCATAAATTGAAACTTCAAGCTAAATGTTGATTTTAGAGCAGTATTAGCTAACCGGTAATTTGATTATTTCAGGAAACTATTTTTAATTATATATACCTTAAATGTTAAGACGAAAGCTTCATTAAAATCCACCTGATTTTTCAAGACGCCTAAAACATACCATAAGCAAATATTAGCGTAGAATTGTTCCCCTTAGGCTTTCAGCTATTAAAAACGGCAAATTTATTCCTCAATTGTTCACAATAACACCTACCACTGTTTGTCGCTGCATCACTCAAACGTTGACTGGTAGAAAATGCCTATGGCATTAACTCCGCCTCTGTACATTTTGTGTGCTTAAAGTATTAAATAAATAAATAAACGGCAATAGAAGTAACTCATCATAAACAAGAATATTTAAACCAAAACCAGCTTATGCATAATTTGAAACCAGCTGATGAAACATTTCTACTATTCAACCGATTCGTACACTGTTTAGCATCCAGCTTTGAATCATAAACACTAGCCTACAAAGCTTTGCATATAAAATCAAATCAATCCGGTGTTATTCAATGAATTTGCAAGTTATGCGTTACACGCTAGGTGCAAATTCAATTTGCTCTGCCTATGGGTTTGCGACATGGTTGAGTTGATATATTACACATTCGGATGCAAATGAGGGGAAGTTAGGTTTGTTAATCTGAAGTTGAGGTGATAGAAGTCTGTTAAAGCAGTCAAATTAACACATAGCAACTGATACACAGACACTCCTATGTGTTTTATTAGAAGGCAACATTACTTAGCATCACGGCTGGGCTGTATTACAGAAGGTAGGTAGTGGAGGAGCTGTATAGGGACCTAACTACCCCGATTTCACTAGTCTGTTATGTGAATTTCGCTAGTGTAGTATATATGTGCAGTGTAGTGTGCGTAGTGGTGGGCCTCTTGCCATTAACCTGTGTAGGTATACATTGGATTTTACAAAACAAAAAAACTAAACTAAAGTATTGACTGAAAAAAAAAAAACTAAAAATGTATGTATTTTTAACGTTCTGCAGCCTACATAAAAATGCATTTCACGTAGCAACAGAAAGAAAACAAAACAATTTTTGGTTCAAAAATGTTGTAAAATTGCTTTTAAACAAGCGAATAAAAATCAACGCTTAATTCATGACTGTCAATATCTGAAACATAAATGGAATGGGTCTTCCCGTGATATATTGGCCAGTGTTGCCAATAAACTGCGTATCATTGAATGCCAGAGTGTTTTATACACATATTTATTGATGTAAATAAAAAAAATAACGCATAAATATGATCGATAACGCTTTTGATAATTGGTCTTTATTGCGCTTTAAAAGGTAATGGTAAACATGAAGAAGTGAAGAGAAAAAGTGTTTTGATAGTCATAGCAGAATTCACATAGACTATATAATTAAAATTACATTTTGGTAATTTTCACAGATATTCGAAGTGGGTATAGGCATCTGTATTTTCATGAAAAATAAGTTACGGATTTTTTTTCATAAAAATCAAATACTTAATGTTTGTTTTTGAAGCGAAGTATTCATGTAATAATATGCTGTAATGTGGAGATTTTATTAAGTGTTCATAATAAGGGTGGAATGTTTATACGAAAAATAGAAAGAAGAAGATTTTATCCTCAACAAAATATCATGAGCCCCTACTACTCTATTGTACGATGGAACATAATTTAATAAATAAAGGCAAGTAATGTGATTACATGTGCCGGAGATCCAACCGTTTATCGTACATACTTCCATATAACTGAGTATAAGGAATTCCGTGTAGTAATTATTATTTTGAACCCAATTCGATTGAATAGGAAGCCTTCGGCTATGAGCATGCCTATTCATGTTTATAATATTAGAATAGGATATTGTAATAATATTAATTTTGTGTAGGCGTAACAAGAAATGCCTCTAAGTTCTATGTGGGCTTTACACGGGTCGATTTTAGCTGTACAATAAAAATTGGATCAGTAAAAGGTGAATAAAATCGCAAGCGTCAAAGCAGTCTTCTAGTCCACTTTTCGTCGAGCGGCGGGTGCCTAAAATTGACCGTGTAAATGGTCAGTTGCAGGCAATCGGTCGCCTCATGTCCACAAACAAGTGTGCGGTCGCCCCCGACTCCGCGGACCTCTTTCAGGAACGAACACACACTTGTATATAATAGAAAGAGATAGAGAGAAAGACAGAAAATGTGAATTTAATACGCGTTTTTAATACAGAGCCAGCTAGAATACGTTTTTAGAAGCTATCATAAAGTTGTTGCCATCTTGGATTTTCATTCTTCAGCTTTCTAGAAAACCATGGAAACTATCTATCTCTCTCTGTCTCTTTCTTATGTAGTAAAACGAGGGAGAGAGAGAGAGAGGTTCAGTGGTTGTTGTAGAGAGAAAGTAGCATGGAGGGAAAAAAGTAACATAACGCTTTTTCGACAATTTCTATCAGTTTACTCCTATCGCAATTCACGTTAAAGAACCTATGTAGTTCCAAAAAGTATATTTAAAATGAAAAAATCGGTTTCCAATAGCTCACTTTTTAGTATTTCACACTATGCAGTTAATTTAGTACCTATTCTATCTTGTGAAGCGACTCAGTAGACAACTAGCCGCAAGGCAAATCAACCCATGTAAAGCCCCCATAATATTCAGAGAAGGCAAACTCTAAGTTAATATAGCAAATGAAGAGCGCTCGGGCAGCTATTGAATCAACACGTAAACTTTCACGTCAGAGCTCGGACATGACTACGTTCATGGCGTCAACGCATGGGTAATTTAATAACTGATATTATTGAAGTAGATACTGTGTAGTTGGTCGGCAGATTTGATTAGCAAATAAGTTGAGATATCATGGGGGCTGTTCATTTATTACGTAAGAAGATTTGGTGGGGGAGGGGTCCGAACCAGTCTTATTTTACCTTAAGTGGGGGTGGGAGGCGTCTAGATTGTTCTTACGTAAGATCACAAAAGTAAGCAAAAATTATAAGTTTTTAAGATCTTTGCAAATTTGGTAGATACTGATCTTACGTAAGATTGAAAGGGAGTTCATCTAAGTCTTGTTTTTTCTTACGTAGTGGGGGGGGGGGCTTCCCCCTACGTAATAAAATGGTCAAATTAGTCTTACGTAATAAATAAACAGCCCCGTGATAAGAGACAATGAATTTGAGGCGGAAAAATCATCATATTATAATCTTAACTAGCTTCTGCCGGCGATTTCGTCCGCATGGAAGTCGTAAGATACACAATATATTAAATAACATCCATATTTTTATTAAACTCTCTCGGCCCCCGACCCACCGCATCGCATCGCATCGCCCGCCTGCGTTGTTACCTCGTTTTCTCGTTTCTCGACTCCTATGGGTCGTAGCGTAATGTTGAATATTTAATTTAATTTAATTAGGCTATCAAATGCAAAAATATTTTTTCTAATCCGACTGGTCGTTCCAGAGATTAGTGCGTTCAAACAAACTCTTCAGCTTTATTATTAGTATATACATAGATACATGGTCTCGTAGGTATTGGTACAAAATATGGTGATTTGTCTTGTTCAAGTCAACGTACTTTATAATTATCAGTTTAATGTTAAATGGACACCATAAAAAACTTTAACACATCTATCTCTACATTTTCTTGCTTGCCTAGTAGATGGCGCTATTTTTCCACCCCTCAAGCTTCTATTACCGGATGTAATATTTCAATATTTCACATGATATTTCAATATTTACGCTCAATCTACTTTGAAGAGGGTCATATTTTTCATAGGCTGTTGATTCGCTGTCAAATCTACAGGTAGGCATTTCTATAAGGCTTGGGACCCATTGACACTTAGGGTGTTCCTATTGACACTTGTGGCAATGATGATGGCTAAACATCGCAACAGGTGGGTTTGAATAGTGACGGCCATTTTTTGGGACTCACCCTTTTTAGGGGCAATGAATTGCGAAATTCGAGGCATCAAAGGGTAAAAGTCTCCACGTGCCGACTATTAACGAAAAGTACATACAATATCATATAGTACAGGCGTATAGAGTTTGAAAAAATAAAATGTGAAAGGTACTTAAAAAATTATAAGAATATTGTTTTGGAAACCTTACTTAACATACCTAGATATATAATAATATAGATATATTCTATACAAATCGATATCTGTATGATTTCTTAAATTTCAGTGAAGTGTCTTTTACATATTAGTGAAAACAAGAACATAAGTCATATAATTTAACAACAAACACTAATGAGTAATGACACACTTATTATACTAATATTAATCAGGAAATATAAAGTTGTCATTGAAACTAGAACTCTACTTGATAAAAAACAAAACATAAAGTCACTTGGCTCAATTCACAATCGAATCGGAAAGCCATATACACTGCAAAATTACAGTACAATGTGAAAAATTTAATCAATGGGTGTGACTCGGTCATGTATCTGCGGCCTGTGGTTTAAACCCGTATGTGGGTTTAAACTATTTATTAGCAAAGTTAATTGGTCGTTGATGTATGTCTGTGGGGACGTTCTAGTATTCCAATATTCAATTAAATAGTTTATATAGTTAGTATTGATAACGATGAAGTTAAAATGTGACACTGGGATGGTTATGTCAAGTACCTATTATTAGTCACTCATGCATGTCACATAACGAAATAAATCACTTTAATCGTTTTTACATATTATTAAAGCTAGAATAAAGTATTATAATATCTAATTGCCTCAACGACGGTTTAATGTTACAAAACAAACATGGATCTGTATTCAGACTAAGTATTCATAAATAAATCAAGACCCGGTAGCCCGGTTTCCGGGGTTCCCAAATCTCAGTAGTTATTGATTCGACACAGTTATATTCCAGAATTTCACTTTATGACTAAATTAGGTATTAGAAACAAAATATCGAACCAAAAGTATTATCGAATAGAACTCTAGCTAAAAATACGCCATAAACTGGTCATTTTTCGTTCCTATTCATACGGTATTCGCAAGGCACTATAATAGGCCAATCATTTTCATCGTGAACTGTCTTACACATATAATTTTTATTTAAGTAATACTTACAAATAACTTGCAGATTGACTGGAAGGGACTTCCCATCGCCTTCCACATTGGATGCTGTACACGCGTACTTCCCTGCTTGACTTCTATTTACACCTTGTAGAGCTAGATTGGCTGAGCCGGCTATGACTCCAGCCCGCTGATTGTGCGTCATGATTTGACCCTGAAATTGTTCGATCTGGTTAATATTTTACTATGATATAAGGAGTGGAAAGCTGTGGGGAAGACCTTTGCCCAACAGTGCGACTGAAAAAAAAATAGGAGTGCAGATATTAACTGTATTATTATTTTCATTTATAAATGTACTAATAGCCTGTTCATCATTTTAATAAATTCTACTTGATTTTTTTGAAAACGTACGCATATTCTCTTTATAAAATGGATTTATCAACAGTTTAAGTTTGCAGGGCCAACATGGCCAGAGATCGCGCAAGACAAGGAAGTTTGGAAGGAAAACGGCCTTTGCCCAGCGGTGGGACACAATATAGGCTAACAAAAAAAAACAACGACTATTAGACCTGATTATTTATTATTACTGATAGAGGCACGGAATTCTTTTTTTTTTTCCTAATGGATAATGATAAGTTTTTGAAAAATAGATCTCGATTATTGTACTGACACATGCTCGTAATACATGTAAAGTTTTAAAGGGGTCATTAAAGATTCAACCAAAACCAAAACTTCAGGCTACACGTGTTGGTTTTTAATAAGACAACGATGTGACGTGGTTGAAGTTGGTTTCGAAAAGCAGGAAGCGGAAGAAGTATCGGAATACTTTGTTGTTAAGTAACTTGCTAGAACAAAAGTGTAGCACGGGAAAGGACCTTGTTACGAACCGACTTTTCTTGCCTTGGAAACTGTGCCACTAAATTATGAATTGGATTAGAGAGACGACGGAGATAGCGGGATGAACTGGACTCCTTTGATGAAAATTGGTCTTGGCAGCTCTGGAGAGAGAGAGGTTGCAAGAGAGTAAAGAGGGCAAAGGCCTCCCTTTGCCCAGAAGTGAGACGTTAACGGCTAAAAATAAAATAATATTAATAGCTCAATAACAAAATTGAACCGCCTTTAAATTACGTCGGGAGATTTTTTTTTGTTTTTAATTTTTTGCATTTATTTATCGCCGACCCCAAGTAACATGGGATAAGGGCAGGAAAATGATGATGATTTATCTCAGGCTGCTAGGGCCCTAGTAGCCTGAGATAAATAAATGCAAAAAATAGATCTTTAAAATACACCAAATGAAAATACAACTAAAAAAAAAACTAAGCCAAATATTGGAATCCAATATTGAGTGTGAGACTAACATCACGTTCCAAGAATCACGTTAGAGAGGTGACATTATTTGATTGATCAAATGAAAATTCTCTACCCCAATAAGGAAACTATCGTCCAATCTATTTTTGCGCTAGTAGTGATCCGTCACAAACTGATTTATTTTTATCCATGACTAGCTGTTGCCCGTTAATTCATCTGTATGCAATGCATGCGTAGTTTAAAATAAATATTCAGGCAGAAAAGTAGCATAATTATGTAATTTCCCAGACAGGTCTCAGACCAACTTTTTGTCATATTTCATAAAGGTCGGGTTTGTGGTTCTGGTTTAGTCGTGATGAGGTTACAAACAAAGTGTTACTTTCGCATTTTTTTAAGCTACATTTTTTAATTTTCTTTATATTTTGCCTTCTACGGCCAATGAGTAAGGAACGAGTCTAAATTGTCTTAGGCCTTCCTTAACCTACCTATTTCGCATTTAAAAACTTATATATATATATATAGAATTCAATTCATTGTAAAGAGCAAAGATTTTAATTTTTGTAAGTTTGTTTGTTACGCTATCACGCTAAGACGGCTGAACGGATTTGGATAAAATTTGATACGAGTACATGGGTAGACCATGACCTGGATAAGGAAATATAATACTACTACTACTTTTATCCCGATATTTTTTCGGGTGAAACCGCAGGGCGCAGTTAGTATTATAATATTTTATGACATCACGATAACGTTGAGTTCCGAATATGTATATTGGTACTTACGTTATGTTCCCAAACAACTTTATAAGCTGGAGGGTTCGACCGAACCATGCACTCGAAGTATACGTCATCACCTTCTTCAATATCATTGGGATTCATCTTGGAGCCAAGTTGCAGCGTCACTATTGGCATATCTGTGAAAGAAAATATCGATTGAAGTCTAGAATTCCTTTGCCAAAATCTTTTATTATTTTCATTCAGCCAATCTTGTCATTCAAAAATATTATTACATCTTAGAAATTATGGCAGTTTGATTTGTCGTTCATACATGACACTATGAAATCTCTTGGAATATTATTTTATCTCCATCAACGCATTGAATACCTATTTTTATGTCTTTTATGTCTACGGTACTGGCCGATAATATAAAAGATTACTAAAGTCGAAAATCAAGATAATTTTATAGTTAAAATTATCGAGATATCTGGATTTTCGATCTTTTTATCGAAAATTAAATTATAAAAAACTTATTTCTAATCAGCATTAGAAATGAGTTTTTGATAATTTCCAATCCATTAGTCTTTCAATTAAAAAATTGAGCTCAGTACTGATTTCAAATTAAAAATGTCAGCTACGTAGTTTATTAAGTTTTCGACAGGCAACCTCGCTGGCGAGTTTCGTAAATTGGTAACTGTATACCAATTTTAAACAAAATAAAAGTGCTCTGCACTGAAAATTTATCTAAAATGTACCTAATTGACAACCGGAAATAAATTATATGGGAAATTGGGTATTTTTGAATATTTTGGACATTTTTTCCCGTTTAATAATACAATTGTTTATTTAAAGAATCGTCACAGCACAGCTAAAATAGTTGTAGATTCTAAAATATGAAATGTGTCTCTAGATACCAAAATACCTTTTTGGGACAGAACTCCTCTGTGTAGAGGGAGCGGGCCATAATCCCCCATGCGGGCCCAACGCGGGTTGGTATATGTCAAATGTCGTCGAATTTTTGGTTCTAGGACATGCCAGTTTCCTCTCGATGATTCACCGTTTTAAGTGCGATGGTGATTAATAATAAATCACACAAATTAAAGTGGCTGGCTGGGTTCGAACTCACGACCTGCAACTCGTAAGTTGGGGCCGATACCGCTGAGCCACCACTGCACCCCTTTTGTGGGAACTATCATCAAAATCGATACAGTAATTTTGCCATGGAAACGCATTGTAACAGACAGGGACTCATTTCTCGAATTTTCCTTACTCTTCTCGAATCTTAAACCATTAGGTATATGTACATAGTATAAAACAAATTATGTTTCGTTATTTTCTTAGTAAGAACCCACTTTTAAATTCCTTCACAGATTTTTATACAGTTTTGACTATCATTTATTTAATTTAGTGAAGAAGATTGCATTCATATTTAGCCAGTGTTGGTGATACTCGCTTGTTTTTGTAATATAAAATCAAATAGCCATGTAACACAGACATAAATAACTTTTCAGAGCCTCACCGGCTATAAATCCTCAAAAAAGATTGCCTTTCACCTATTCAAAAAAGAAAAGAAAAGAAAAGGGGCTTACAGTGCAAATTGAGCGTGACACTGGTTTCTATTGTGGTGTGCTCGAGTTTGACGTGGGCCGCTCGGCAAGTGAGCGTGCGACCATCTTGATCCATGCGGGGCGTCCAGCGGAGAAACGATACGGTCTCGTTTTTGTCGTCCGAGTTCTAGATAAAATAAATGGATGGTTATTCTAAAAGTCGTAGAGATAGAACGTGAATTAAAAGTACCTACCTACGAGTCAGCGGGGTAATGGCGTAACACACTTACCTACAGTAACAATGCCTTTCATTTTGACAGTTTTATCAGATCAGCAGTGCGATTCTGTAACCATCTCACCGTGAAAAGTTAGGTGAATTGAGCTTAGCGAGCTGTCAATCGCTAGTATTAGTTGGAATGACAGCTCACTTCACCTAAGTTTTCACAGTGAGATGGTTACAGAATCGCACTGCTGATCTTATGCTATTATGATGTCAACTCAGTTGGCGCAGTGGCTGAGCAATTGACTGCTGCGCTGCGTGTCACGGGATCGATTCCCGTACGGAACAAATATTTGTATTGCCTACAGGTAGTTGTTCCGGGTGTAGCTGTTTGTGTATTTGAGTTTAAATGTTTGTAAACGCACCCACAATACAGGAGTAATTCCTAGAGCGGGGCAACGTTTAAAAAAAAAAAATATCTGTTGCTGGGAAGTTTGTCGTGCCATTTCTTTCCAGCTAAAACAATAGGAAGTGGTGACTATATACAGGATAAATGTTTAACCATTGCGCAAACTGTTACCATGAATGCAGCACATGATTGTAGCCTAGAATAGAAACTATTAGTCGGTTATTAAAACAATAATCTGCTCTTCCATAGAAAAGTGCAATACCTACGCGGTCAAAATGTATGGCAGAGCAAATTTTTTTTTAATAACCGACCAAATAGTTCAAAGCTAGGTGTTCAGAATCATGTACTGAATTCACTAACAGTTTGCGCACTAGTTAAAATTGATCCTGTATTAATGAAGAGTTTCAGCCCCAAAACGCTTCCTTAGTTGTGTCGTTCAAAAATATTTAAAGAAGATTCTTAGCCTAATTTTAAATAAGTGACATAAGATTTTGATTATGGTTACCTTCTGTATCGCCGCTACAGACATCTGCCGGTCATCCATCCACCACGTGATGACGGCCGGCGGTCTGGCCCCCACAGCCTTGCACGCCAGCTCGGCTGCCTGACCCACTGAGAGCGGCTGCTCTCGGGCTAGGATCTCCACGAATAGTGGTCGCACTAAAAGAAAAGTCTTGGTAAATATTTCAAGTATAGATTTTTCAGTAGAGGAGTTTTTACTATAGTCGATGTGGTAATAGCTTTATCAACCTTAACGTCATCACTCATTATAGCCACATCGCTCCAGCGCATTAACCGTCCGTCACTGCCTCGAAAAATTCCACCCGCTTGTCATCAACGCACCATCAGCAAGACGACCGCTCGCTGCTGGCACGCCACCGATGAGGTGACAGCTTGTTTACACGCCGCCGCTTACTAGTTGGTTCAGCTTACAGACCGGTTTGCGAACATTAGTGATTGTGAGAATTTGTGGGCGACGGGGAGACCGCCGTGTGAGTGGCGTGACGACCACGCCTGGGTAGCGAGGTGAGGAGTTTCTTCACCGGGGAGCGGGCTGCTCGCTAGAAGCGCGCGGTCAGTGCGACGTGTGAATAAAAATCGTAACTTTAATAACTAGTTATTTGTTGTGTCGGAGCGATACTGTTATAATGAGTGATGACCTTAAGGTTGAATGTCACCTGCACGTCATAACACGACTAATAGTCTATTTGACAGCTAGATCAGCTAAAGTCAAAGTTCAAAATCAAGTTCAAAATTCGCCAAAGATGTAAACAATAATGGCCGCTCGAAATTGTCTATGATTTAGTGATGTGGTGGTATGAATTTTAAGTTTTGGTGCTATCGATGTTACAATTTTTTTCAGTAGTGTTTCATCAGTATTTTTATATTATATATTATATTTTGAATATTACATATTATTATATATGTAGTTAAGTTCGATTTGATTTAAAAATCGTGAAAACGAACAAGATATTAATACAATTATATTTTGCATTGGTTGCAAAACGTTTAAATTCACTTTTTGGTACAATGCTTACTCATCTCTAACGACAGTGAGGCCGTCAAGACAAGAGGTGCCAAATATGAAAGTGAAAAAATATATAATGTGTTTTTCGACAAGTAGTTAACGATACACTAGAAGTCTAGTTAGACCGGGCGTTTTAAGATCGCTTGAAGCGGCTATGATTGAGAGTTTCAATTCCCGAAACAGTTTTTGCACATTCGAACCCGAAAGGCGACATTGGGCAACACGTTGGTTAGAATCCACGTCAAGCCGTGCTCTTTTTGAAAGAATTCGTTATAAGTCGTAACAAATTCAATGTTATAGCAGTATAATATTTTAAAACTTGAGGAGTCCCCATATTACCTATAGACATACGACGTTATTTAATGAGGAAAAAAGACCGCTCTTCTGATCTTTATTAAGTAGAACGCGGGTTAGCTCCAACAGCATCTTGAAAATCCTAGCCGAAAAACACGATTATTGAAAGTATAACAAATAAAAATACATGAAATTGAGTTTTTTTTTTCAATAAAAGAGTATTAAATACTCCTTACACAAATAGTCGACATTTTTTTATGTCAATCACTAGCATTTCAATGACAAGATAAATTTAGACGAGACAAAAAAGGATGTCAGCCGTATGACGTTAGTAAAAATTCAAAATCCGTCCCAGTTTTTGTTTTAATGATAAATATAATAGTATATTTAAAAGTTTAGAAACACGCACAGGGTGTAAAAGTGAGTGTGATAATACGTGTATCCTACGTATTTAATTACTGAGGCGTAGATATCGCGTTTAATCCCCAGGCAAGTTCAATGTTATTGCTTTTGGCGAAAGGGCGCCACTTCCAGTATAGGTCTATTTGGCAGATAGTTTCAACCTTATTGAAGTTTTAATTTAGTGGGATTTATATCTCAACAATGTACCTGGTCTACAAATGTATCACTATGCCATTTTCGACCGCTAAGCAGCGTGGCTTTGTTGCTGATTAGAAAGTATGAGTGGCGGTAATTACAAGCTCATGAGACGATGTTTGTCCCCCGGATGTTAAACCACGTGCGTTTTTCATCCAATGTAGATGGGCCGTCTGCTTGTTTATCATACAATAACAACGGTATACTATCTATTCCTGACATATAAGTACTTTTAGGAACAACCTGTATCAATTCAAAAACATTCTTCCGCCAATTTTTTTTTAAGGATTGACGGTCAGATTGGTCACCGATGTGCGCTCGTTAGTATTAGATAATAATTATTTCGCTTATATCCGTTGTAATTTTATTTGTTGTTTCTTTTTTATGAAGTACCTATCTACTAAAGAGGCTTTAATTCTCTAAATTATGTAGTCTATGATTTTGGTGCACGGTACAAATCTAATGAGTTTATGTTGGCACAAACTCAAATGTATAAAATGTACTGTACCACCAAATAAATAAATATATTCTAACTTGTAATATCCCAGTGCTGGGAATAGATCTACCTTGATTTTAAAATGATCCCACTTCACCTTGGCGCTAAATATGTCCCAACACTAAATGTAAATAGAACCCTCTCATTCCTAAAATTCTCGCTACAACTAAAATGATTCTCAAAATCAAAATGACGTTGAAAAATACTTTATTCACAAAAAGTGACAAACGCAGTTACCCTTATCATCATTACGGTACCCTTAGGAGCGCCAAATTTTGTTATATTATGACAGCCTGGCTAACCAGTTCCCGACCGGTTACTATTATTAAACTTCAGTCCACAAAATGGAAGTCTATTTAGTAAGTCTCCACTGTAGTATGACAATTATGTTGGTACAAGTTATTATTGAATAATAATTTATTTCCAAAACTTCAGTACAGCCATCAGTACACATCGGATTATATGCATTTGCATGTTTGCATATGCATATAATTCTATTTTTTATAGCGTTATTGCATATTTTGGTACTTTTTCATTGACAGTGCTTATTTCAGTAGTTTTACGTGTTAGGCATGTTGTATTATGCCCCGTCAGTGAAAACAAAAATACCCAGACTTTAATGGAATCTTGGATAAATAATTATCCAGGCCAATTTATGACTGATGACACTGTGATTTTCTGCAAGATTTGTGAAAAGCGAATACATTCATCAAACAAATATCAAATCGATCTACATGTGAGTACTGCTTCCCCATTTAGCTGCAAGACAGAAACCTGCAAGAAGTCGACAACCACTACTGCCTCATATTTCGTCTTCTAATTTGGATACTACAAACAAAATAGAATCCGACAAAGTATAATATATAAATATAATGTGAAAATAAACGTAAATTCTAATAATAAATGGTTTTTTTATTGTGCATATTTCGCCCTTTTTAGCGCATATTTGCATGCATATTTTGGCATTTTGATAGTGCATATAACTCGATGTCTAGTCATCAGTGAGGTCTCGACCCCTGAATTAAGACATCCTGTATGTCGGGGTCGAGTTAGCTTTCTCAAATCACCATGAGAAGGCTTAGACTAAACAAAAGTTAAAGATTTTTAGAATGAACAAAAAAAAAAACATACAAAAAATTAATAATAATTCTAGAACATATTCTAGAATAGGTACGCGGCTGTCGCCTGAACAGTCTCGACCCGCTTGCAGGAGTCGAGTTTTGAAAAAAGCTATCTATCTTCAAATCCTCCTAAAAACATTATGTTATTAGACACCACATTTTATGTTTCCTTAGAATTTCATATTTATTTTTTTCGCTTTTTTCGCTCAATGGATTTTAATGAAATTAGGCACATGTTGGACCTGGATTAGGCACCTGTGCAGACCCGGGCCTCGATTAGGACATAGGGACTTTTTATCCCAATATTCCTACGGGATCGAGAATTATGCGGCTGAAACCGCAGGGCGCAGCTAGATTTTTGTAAATTAAAGATATATGATCTGACTGCATCTACCTAATAAGGGCTGATTTTCCACCGCCAGATTACTTTTATTCCAGGGAGTTTCTGTATGAAATAACTGTCAACATTTCAAAATTATTGTTTGAATAAGGTTATCAGATGATTGAAAAATAAGTCCTTAGTGATATAAAACGCATTCTATTTATTCAAAAAACATAACAAAATAAGCATACGCACGGTGATGGACTATCCGTTAAAGTCGATGTATAATTCAATGTTTGCAACGTTTTAAGGCGAGGCTTATTTTCATTGGGAATTTGTTGCTACGCCTATCCCGGAACAGTATGAGAAATTGTACCTAACGTTAAAATCGATGGTAATCCATCAGAGTGGATGGGAGCGCCAACCGGAAAACACTCTCTTATACCATGTAGACTTTTTACCTCTCGACGTAAAAATAACCAAACATGATTATAAATTTCACATTATAACCCTACTTTCTTTTGTGAGCGACTTCCGCCCGCGTGGGTGTCGGAAATCATACCACGGGAAGGTACTTCTGGGATGGAAAGTATCTTATGTGTTAATTAAATTATTTTATTAACACATATGATATTATTTTGCTCAGTAATGATCCGTTCAGTCGTTTTTAGGCTAATTCGGAATATACATCCAGACAAAAGGACAAATTCTAAAACTATATTGATAGCACTGTGTGACCTAAACCCGCACTTAATAATAATAATATAATAATAATATAATAATAATATCCCTGGACATTTCACACAGCACCATTTGTCCCAAGCTAAGCAACCTAATGCTTGTGTTATGGTAACAAGATGGCTGATAAACTACTTATATACATTTTTTTTTTTTGTAAATACATACATATTATAGATAGAAAAACACCCAGACTCGGAACAAATACATGTAGGTCATACAAATATTTGTGCCGTGCGGGAATCGAACCCGCGACACGCAGCGCAGCAGTCAATCGCTTAACCACTGCGCCAACCGTGCTGTCGTGTCGTACTTAAGTCATGCTTTTCCCATTTTGCACAGAAAAGCGTGACTAAAGTGCGGGTTTAGGTCACACGAGCTATAAAATAATATACGATACGTTTATTAATGCACGGGGTTTAGCTATAATAATAGCCGCGCAATAATGGACTACCTAAGTCACATGTATCGTAATGTACTATTTCGGCATCCGACTACAACCATACCTCGTAGTAATTACGTACAGTTTTCTATACTATTTAATTATGAATATTATTAATAGAACATTGTCGATGCCAGAATTAGTCATTCATAAATCCATCGCTTGAATGAAATCGAAGCAGTTCGAACAATAGGAAACTAAAACGCTAATGGCGTCCATTAACGGCATGGATAGTTGAAAAAGTGTTAAAAACAAAAATAAGATCGCCCACTAAAAGCTTTGTCGGAAAAAGGTGAGCTTAACGTGCATTACTGAACGAATGACATCATGGGTTATTATAATGGAGAATAATTTCCTGTTCGCCGGCGTGGCAATGGCGTCACGACAGGACAATGCTACACAAATAAAAACTAATGGCCCCTTAGGGGTGAGCGGTGACAAAAGAATCCTGTCGGCGACGAACCGTCATATTCCGAGATAATCCGGGAGACTAGCGCGGTTGATATAGGTTAATCGCACGGATTTACGTGGATTCAGTCTTGCAATAACAGAAAATGAACGTTTGTCCCGCGTAATGCGGATGTTATGAAACTTTCCAACTATTTTGCGGCAACCAATGTTATTTTTCCGTGAAACTGTTGCTCGAGGCAGATGGGGTACCAACTGGGAAAAGGGTAGCACTAGATTTGATTAAATAAAGTGTCCTTATATCTTTTTATGGTGGCGTTTATTTTTCTTTGAGATGAAGTCAAATATTTTTGCGGTTAAAGTAAAGCTTTTGATAAAACAAGACAATATTCTCTTGTAGGAAAGGCAGTAAAAATAATAAAAACGTATATTATACTGTCTAAATGTGCATGGTTTTTATTACACGAGTACGCGATAGAGCAATCCTGGAAGAGATTTCAATTTTACAATGAATTTCATCTTTTTCATTTAATCGGATTTTGGTTTGTGTTTTACATTTAAAGAATTAATTTCATGATTATTTGTTCATCAATGATTGTTTGTTTACCACAAACAATCCGAATTAGGTACGTGGTTTTTTCTGACTAAACTGTCGCACACACACACGATTACACGATTTTAATTATTATTTTCCGGATAACAAGTCCAAATACGAACGAAATGAAAAGCCGGTTGGGCTGAGCGGGCTATGCTCAAAGTCTCTTTTAAGGATAAAATCAGGAATGAAATAATCCGGAAAAGAACTGCAGTTACCAACATTGCAGAGTAAACAAACTGAAGTGTCAGTGGGCTGGCCATGTTTGTCGAAGGACCTATGGCCGGGGGAGCAAATGAGTCCTGGAGTGGATACCGCGTAACGTCAAACGAAGTGTTGGACGCCCCCCAGATAGATGGACCGACGATCTAAAGACGGTGGCTGGGACAGACTGGATATGGAAGGCGGAGGACAGGGTGTTGTGGTGCAGCCTGGGACAGGCCTATTTCCAGCAGTGGACTGCGATACGCTGAGTTGATTGAAGTCAAAATGCTGATTTCAAAATTGAGCTCAGGAACAAATAACTCCGCCTCGTACACAGACATAATTTCAGACCTTATTTTATACTCCAACCCCAACCACATAACTTACAGCTTCCGCAAGTCTTAAGCCACGTCTGTCTTAATCTTTCGTATGAACCCACCATGTTTATGTTGTTTATGTGTTTATCCTCATATATTACTATCACGTACGATGACGTACTGCTCTGTCAACATTAATAATGTCCCCACGCGGTTAGTCAGACAAATGACCGAATATTAGGCTGGAGACACGTCGGTACGAATATCTAGATAAATTGGAGACCTGTGCTTAGAACTGTCCTACTAAATAAATGTTGTAAATGTAAAATTATGGATGTATGTGACTTTGTGAGTTTGGTAAATGATTGTTACATACTCAATCACTCTTTCCTATGTGTTTATTATTTGGACGTATGATACTCGTGGGCTGAAGCTGAATATCAGTTTCAGGTGGTTTACCGTATGTTGCGTAATATGACATTATGCTGAGCTGAGGCCCTTTTGGCATTAAAAGCACTGTTTTCTGTTTTTTTATAAAGTTCTGAGTTGAGCTACACGATTACTGACAAATGCTTGCACTGACTAGATGGAACTCAAATCTGTGTGGTACTTAACTCAAAAGGCCATTTCAGACATCAATCTACATGGTCTTCACAATGATCTGTGAATATTATTTCTGGGAAAGAGACTGTGACCTCTGAGTTTTTGTGGCCTTTCTTCTCAGAGTATGGTAAAAGTGATAAATAAACAGTTTCATTTCATTATAGTTGTGAGGTGTTTTTTTTTTGCCGACTAACGCAATTTCATTGTTTAACTGCTCAACAGGTTTGGATTTTTGGCACATGGGTAAACTATGACTAAGATTAACATTACTACCTATAGGTTATTTTTTATCCGCAGTTACATCTAGAAGTTCCCCTAGAACGCGAGGGAAACCAAGGGCAACAGCTAGTTTCATACTGAAAGCGGAGTTACGACGATAACTTTGCATGACCTTTCCAAGTTATGTTTTTGTGAGCTCAGTTTTGTTGTATAAATTCTGTAAGGTTGGTAGCCTGTGAAATTGTGGATGCTTGGGTAGAACTTACGCATTTGCATAATTGTTTTATTAAGATCTAGAAACGTCGTAATCGGTGCTATGTTTTTGTTGCTACTTTGTCTCTGCGAAATTGTTTCACCAATCCATGAAAATTCAAAAAATATTTTTGCGAATACTTTTTAAGGTTCCGTACCCAAAGCCAACGGAACCCTATTACTAAGCCTCCACTGTCTGTTTGTCCGTCTGACTGTCAGCGGGCTGTATCTCATGAACCATAATAGGTAGATAGTTGAAATTTTCACAGAGTGTGTAAATGTGTATTTCTGTTAAAAAAAAGTTAATAAAAATCAAAGGAGCATTATAAAGAACCAAAAAAGATCCATACAAGAATCGAGTTAGTTTCGGCGTTTTTTGCCTTGTGGTACGGAACCCTTCATGTATGAGTCTGACTCGGACTTGGCTAGTTTTTGTGCTTTAATCAGAAACTGACTGGCTTTAAATAAAACCAGGCATTCACATAAACTGAACATAGTGCGGTGAAAACCTAAATTTATGGTTTGCTATTAAAACATCGAATAAAAAAGTATATCACTTTATAGGTACAACTTAGGGCTGATTATCAATCTACAGATAAATTTTATTCGATGAATAAAATTGACGTCAGACAGTTTTTGTATGGAAGAACTGTCAAAAATTAAAAGTTATCTGGCGTTGGAAAAATCAGCCCTTACTTGCTTAAGCAAGCGATACCTCAAATTAGAAAATTTTGAAAATCAAGAAAAAAAGTGTAAAAAATACTTACAATAAATCTGTATCTGCACATTGACTCTCAAAGGCGGCACCAACACCGTATTATCCGCGGTGCAAGTATACACGGCTTCGAAGTAATCCCTGGTCAGCTTGGGTATCCTCAACTCTAGCAGACTCAGTCTCGATTCATCGTCTACTGGAGCGAGTGTTGCTATGACCTTGTCGTCGCGCCACCAACGAATACGAGGCATTGGTTTTCCTGGGAAGAAAATCGAAAGTATAAAAAAATGTTACTATAGAAATATATAAGAAAGAGAATAAGCTTTTTGCATGTCTGTTGGGCTAATATGTCTTGAGGGGTCTGGCGTATGCCGAGATACAGGACTCGTCCTATTTCGGCTACAGATGCTCCCATCTTATATACCCCCAAGCTTGTAAATATGTGTAATCTGAAGGCTAGTTCCAGTAATTAAAAACGTTCAAAATCTAGTCGCAATCTCATCTCAGCGACAATCAATGTCAAAAACTTGTCAAAACGTAGGCAAATTAGAAATATGTTTGACAGATTGAGACTGAGATCCGACTGTGAACGTTCTTAAAATTACGAGAATTGCCCCCTCTGTTGTATTATTTAAGGTGAAATAAATACACGAACGAACCAGAAATTTCACGTAGATGACGTCACGGGCAGAAACTAGTTTTGAAATAAAATCATCTTCACTTAATCCAAGAAAATTGCGAAACAAATATTGGTTTCTAGGAATCTTCCACTCATGTAAATTCACAGAATATTATATTTTCCACTGCTAAACTCTGGGCTTCCAAGTTGCTTTCTCACTGCACTCTATGTCAGTCAGGCAATCCTTGTTATGCCCGGGATACACGAGGCTAGTTTTTCAAAGCTAGGAGAGCAAGCTAGAACCTCGATATACTATCCTGGATTACCACATGGCAGTGCTGTTTACACAATGCTAGTAAATTTTAAGCCAATAGCATTGTGGTGACATAGTCCGTAGAATAAAATGATCCGATTGGGTACTATTTTCGCCAGCCACACGAGGCTATTACACAAGCCAGGATAGTAAAATCGGTGGTAGGTGGCGCTACTAGCTCAAAAATAGACCCCATCCCATTCAACTATCACTAACTTACTACCCAAAAAATTAGGATAGTTCTGAAAACACGAGGCTAAAGTAACTAGCTTACTAGCACTATCTTGCTATCCTAACTTCAAAAGCTAGCTTGGTTTAGCCCGGAATAGTGCCCGAGTTACAGGTGCATACAGTAACACTCGATTTTTGACGATTATTATTGTCACCTGTTAGCGATAAAAACAGATTTTTTTATTTCACACGTGTCGATCGAGCAATCTGTAGACATCTTTAGAGCCCTCGATATTATAAGCAATAATAAAAAGAATGTTTTTTTACATCTTCCCGTAGAAAGACAGAAATATCTTTACTTATTCCTTATTCAGCACGAAAATCTAAGTATTACCTAATCAAATATGAATAAAGGCAAATTGGAGAAATTGCTGATTAGCAAATCTTAAGGTTGTTTGAACTCCCTTCAGTAATTTATAATCGAATTTGTTTCAATTATAAAATGAGGCAGATCTTCCAGTTAAATAATTTATTAGACTACTTTACAGTTCCGGGGGAATTTTAATGCAGCGGTAATATTTTATTTAAACCCGTCTCGATTCCAAGGAGAGGTATAATTTATTTAGTAGGTTTTAGCTTTTCGTAGTTTCATAATATAAAATGTTCTGTAGTTTCTGTCTAACCCAATGAAAAGAAGGCTTGAGTTTATTTTTATATACAATTTATGTAACATAATTAAAGCAAGACCTCATACACCCGAATTAGAGTATCGGGTTAAAAGCATAATACAATGGAAAAAACTTATTTTTTTACTATTGTTATTAAGAAAATCGTGTTGCATTGCTTTATGTATTTAAAATTGGGATTTATGACCTTGAAATAAGATTGAATTTTCATTGGTCAGTATGGCAAAACACCATTTAAAAAAAAAAGCCTATAGTAAAAGTTACTGAAACCGATTCAGTAGTCAATTATGAACTAGCGTTTAGCGTTTCTGGACTTGCGTTTATTCTGTTGTATCTTGTATATTATGTAGTCTACTTAAGTTTCAATTTGTTTTTATACCTTACGAAGCCTTCAGATTATACCTAACAACAACAGAAAACTTACAACAAAGATTTTTCATTTTTCCGCACAGCTCAAAACAAGATAATTCACCTGCCTTCCACCAAATTATAGCCCGTTCTTTTACGTTCATGGTACACGGACTCGGGTTCCGTAGCTCAAAGGTTCAAGCATTTTATTCTTTCTCCAGTGTACCCTATTTCATCGAGTTAGTTGTCGACGGTCGACTGGAAAACTTTAGTTGCGATGGTACAAAGGTAACTAGTTTAATTTGAACTTCTACTGGGCTCCGTCACTTTTACCTTAAAATGTCAATGTTTAACTTTTTACTTTATTGTGTTTGCGGAAAGTTAACGGGGTTTGACACTCTATCTTGGTAATACGTACGGCGTAAAATGGTGGGTGGAAGCTGCACATAAAATAATCAATCTATAATGTTCCCACAGGCCTCCTCTCGGTGAGAGGGAGTGGGACGTAATCCACCACGCGGACCCAGTGCGGGTTGCTAGATATCACATGTCTTCGAATTTTTGGTTTTAGGACATGCCGGTTTCCTCACGATGTTTTCCTTCGCCGTTTTGAGAGCGGTGGAGTTGAAATAATTTACTCAAAGTAAAGCGCCTGTCTGGGTTCGATCCTACGACCTTTACAACTCGTAAAATTGGTAGGTAGGTCCTCTCGGAAGGTGTAGTTTTTATCGACCGCTGTCTTTTGGGAAACCAAAAAAAAATAATATTAGTTGTCGATTCGCATGAATTTACTCGCCCCCAAACAGGCGAATCGTCACTTTTAAATAATATATTTTTTTATATAGACGACACGCAGAATTGGTTTATTTTGTGGGCGAGTTGACAACTTCAGAAATACGTATAAGCCAATTGGCACATTTCGAATTGAACACAGAAAAATGTAGGTACGTTTTATAATATTATTATAGCTCTTATTATTTTTGTATTTTGCTATACTTACTTGAGTTAATTCGTACGAATCGACAAAAAATCCCAATATTGCCCTTTTGGAGTGATTTGTGAAATTAAGAAGCCCTCTGTATTTCTATTCTGTAAACTTCACTTCGAACCTTACTCAAGTGACCACACCCAAGTCGAAACCGAACTCATTTTGTTTTAAAGAATCATCGTGGATTCACAACAGTCCTTTCACAGTTATTTTACCTCTGATTTTGCGTGACTGTCCAAATCACAGTGATCTTTATTCTCATTCAAATAAGGTTGCTGTTGGGTTGCTGCCGTTGTCAAGTCTATGGAAATCATTGTGATCTTTATTTGCGTCATAATAAGGTTGGTTTTAGGTCTGCTGTCATAGGTAAAATAACTGTGAACGGACTGTACGAGACAACGTTCGAATTTTAAAATGGAGAAGACATGTTACTTTAAAAACAAATGAGTTCTCATTCGAAATGTGTGTCGTCACTGCAATGAAAGAAAAAAGATAACCCATCACAGGGGCCATTCTCGCGAACGTTCTTAAAATTACGAGAATTGCCCCTCAGATGTCAGTCTCAATATGTTAAAAATACCTCTAATTTACATAGGTACATTTTTGACAAGTTTTTGTCATTGACTGTCGCCGAGATGAGAATACGACTAGATGGACTTTAAACGTTTTTAATAACGAGAATATTAGCATTCAGTTATTTTTTTATGAGTGGACTTGACATCCTTGAGTAGGTATCACCATGCGTTTAAGCTCATCGCATGGACCCTCTTAATTTTATATCTGTCCAACAAAATTAAATTATATCAGCCCAAAGGACCCTAAATTAGCCTTTTCAGAGTCAACAACACATATATATATATATTATTCGTGGCTTTGTTAAAGGTTGGTGGTCTTAAAAGGTTGATCCTTTGCTAATAACAGTATAACAGAAAATCAAATGTGTCCTCAAAATTTACCTCCACTTACAACGCAGGTGAGCTTCAAACTGGTGTCCTCTATGTAAGGTCCGGCTACACCGACCACTTCTTTATCGAACTCATCGAAAATCTTCGGCTTCTCGGGAAGTTCTGTAACAACAAAAACATATTACTTGAATTATTCAGAAATACTTGTGGCTAAGTAATAACAGCCGCACGGGTCGATCGGTCACGTTAAGCTACGCTTACCGCGGTTGGTCCGTGGATGAGTGACCATTTTCACATACCAAGACCCCTCTGTGCGTCGGAAAGCACGTTAAGCCGTTGGTCCCAGCTGTCATTCGTGGATCTTTGACAATCGTTACGCTTAAGGGTCGTCAGTAGCCCGAAAGTCTGACAACCAGTCATACCAAGAGGTATCGTATTACCCAGTAACTGGATTGTGGAGGTCAGATAAGCAGTTGCTCCATGTAAAATACTGGTATTCAGCTGCATCTGGTTAAACTGGACCCAACATATTTGGGAAAAGGCTAGGCAGATGATGATTTATAAATACTAGTGGATTATGAGTGGGAAGTTTCAATATGCCGTGATTGAAGCATCTTCAAGCATCAATATCCTTCGCTTTTAAACAGCAACTGTTGTTTCCATAAATAAATAATAGGAGAAAAGTATTTATACTTATTTTTAGATTATTGTACTTTAAATTAGTTCAAAGAAAATAAACTTCAGAAACAAAAACAAAAAAGTAGCCTAACGTAACACCATTCAATTTTTTTAAGCATAATATTTAATTTTTTTAAATACTATGACATACCGAGCTGTCAGTCCACAAAGTAAAAATTATATTTATACTGCTCTATCATCCTGAAATCGTGCTTGGCACTTGGCACAATTGTTCATTAAAGTTGCTCTATGTCTATAATAGTTGTCGGACAATCAATATTATTAGCAATCACTACGGATTACTCTCTAAACCTATTTCTCTTTAATCCTTAATCTGTAAATGTTTGTAATTGCACGGTTAGTCTTTACTAGGAACACTTGGCGGCAGTGACGGTGGTGACTCTCTCACCTCATCACGCCACCGCTGGCTGTCGCTGAAAACCAGTGCTGGGGGCTCTGTCTCGCATAAGGTCGTAGCATTGTGCTGAGCGATGGCCGTTTTGCGTGATTGTGACGCACATTTTACGCCAACTTGATCTTTTTGTGTTTGTGTTCTTGCTCTGCGTCATGTCTACCGCAAATTTAATAAACTATTTTCCTTTTAGGGTTCCATACCCAAAAGGTAAAAACGGGTCCCTATTACTAAGACTCCACTGTCCGACTGTCTGTCTGTCACCAGGCTGTATCTCATGAATCGTGGTAGCTAGACTGTTGAAATTTTCAAAGGTTATGTATTTCTGTTGCCGCTATACTAACAAATACTAAAAACAGAATAAAATGAATGTTTAAGTGGGGCTCCTATACAACAAACGTGATTTTTTTTGCGTTTTTTGCTCGATGCTAATAACGGCACCCGGTAGACGCTTGAAATATTCACAGAATATTTAGTTGTATATTCACTTGAAAAATAAATAATTAAATTAAAATAAAATAAATATTTAAGGGGGTTCAAATACAACAGACGTGATTTTTATAGATAATGGTACGGAATCCATCGTGCGCGAGTCCAACTCGCACTTTGCCAGTTTTTTTTTTGTTTTCTTTACTTGCAGTTCATGTTAAGCTGTTAAAGAATATTTTCCTTTTGTAAAGTTTCTTTATAGAGAGGATAGCTGGCATAGTTTGAAATAACATTATTTGTTCTGGTTATGCTACAAATCAAAAAAACTTTACCAAAACAATTTTTCACCATAAAGCCGTGACTGACAGACCAACTGATTGACTGTCGGTCAGATAACACATCGCCTGAACTAAAAATATGGAAGATAGTATACTAGCACACTGGATCCTGAAATACAAATACTCTAGGCTCGCTGGCCAGGTTCCCACATTTTTCTGTAATCTATTTTTATGGCAATAAATAAATTTATTTATTATAATTGGCCTTGAAAGCAAGTGGATTTCCTCTACTCTCCTGCACTAGGAAAAGGGTTTTGGTATTCTTAACAGTAAGTGGTAAGTCAAAGTCAAAAGCATTTATTTCAAATGTGCACGTAAAATGCACTTTTCAATAAAATGGTATTAATGCTAGTCGCCCCTTCCAATAGGTAGTTTCCTATAGAGACGAATGGGCACACAACTTCGATTTTACTCTTTTTAAATGTTTATCAATACTTTGTACCTATACATTAATATTATCATTATATTATTATGTGAAGACGATGCACCTAGATTAAAATTACTATACTAGGTACACACGGCTACACATCAAGCTATACATTTCCAGTTTTAGCTGACCTCGCATTGTATAAGTTTTTCGTACAGAAGTCAGCTTATTATACTGGTTATGTATAGCTTGACGTGTAGCCGTGTGTACAATAGCTAAAAGAATAAATTAAAATATTTGTAATTCTTTTTACCTATAAAAGCAATGACAGATAAATATATTATGTGATAGGTAAAAAGTTCCATTCGGCACTTTATATTCAATTTAAAAATTAGTTTCTAACTAATTTCGCTGAGAAACAGCACTATATGAACCTCAAAATTACATACATACAAGCTGTTGTTTTGCATCCTCGTCAAATTTCAGGAGGCTGTTACGAAAGACATAAATAATCAAATAAAATTACGATCCCTGGTAAATAATGAATACACCTTGTATAAGACCGCACACAAAACGATAAAAAAGTGGCACAACAAACTCACCAGCTACACTTCAGTCTGTATAATTTATTTTATCATCGTTTATCATTTATACAAATAAATAAAATCGAAGTTTCTGTTTATTATTAGCGTGTGTTTGTTTTTGGTTTGTAATGTCAAACTAACAGCTTTTTAGTAAATGCACTTTAAAGTAAGTAAAATATAAATAATATGAAAGCATATATCATAATAATAATTATTATGGTACTTATAAAACCCAAACAATTTTTAAAAAGGTTGTCTATCTGTCTGTCTGTTCCGACTAATTCCGAAACCGAAACCTATTTTGACCGGACTTTACTTGGCAGATGTTAGAAGGAGTAAAACAGGCTAACTTTATTAAAAAAAAATATTAAAAAGATACATATTTATTGTTTTCCGACATCCACCCGAACGAAATCGTGGGCACAGCTACTTCATAATAATCTATTCATTTCTTTGAAAAACAATACTTGTGCCTAAATAAAGCGTCACACAAATTATATTTTCCATCATTTGCGAATTAATTTCCGGGTAATCAAGTCGCTTAAAGCGAGCGAAAATTAATAATGAACCAAGAATTACCAACAGAACTTTCGGTTGTAGAAACAAAGTTTGGAACTTACGACATGAATTTTACATTGTTGCAGCTCACATGAGATTGACTTAGGAATTTATACTCTATTCCTATAAGCTAGAAAATGACTATTTTAATTTTACATTCGAACCTAAAAGACTTCTCAGCACTAAGACTGAATTGTTCCTGCATATTGTTTAGGTACGAATAACTAAATTAGATAAGTTGTACGAGCTACAGTGTACATTGACCTTTTTGGTAGTTTTTACGTCATACTCAATAATGCACATCGTTATTATTTGGCTGTGCATTTCTCTAACTTAGCATTTAATAGCATAATAATTATGTTTTTATAATTCAGTAGCCATTAATCCACCAAGAGAATCGGTAGTCTGCTTATTTACATAAAATAACATACCTAACAAGAAATAAAAAAAACAAGACAAAAAAAAGTCACACAACATGCTACTTGTTAAATAACAAGTTTACATAACATGTATATAACATTTTCACTATTGGGCATGATTGAATGTATAAATATAATTTAATTTAATGGATCCTTTATCTCAGGAACGCGTGGAGTTATCAAGTTGAAATTAATATCAAATACTCAAGGCTGCAATCGCTTGAAGCAGTGAAAATAATAAAACTTCTAAGTCAACGCAATCAAAAGATATGGGTGGTTATGTTCTGAAATCAAAACTTAGAGGGTACTTCTCGTTGACCCAGAATCATGAAATTTGGCAAGAAGCAATATCATGTAGCGCAATTAAAGGAAAAAATCCAAAAACCGTAAATTTGTAGTTATATTACAAAAAAAAAAAAAAAAAATTAAAACTATTTATGTACCTACAAAGTACGGAGCTCTCGGCGTCCGAGTGCGACTCGCATTTGACCGGATTGTTAGAGAACGTGCTTGTTAAAAATAAATTCCACTTCGGTAATACTTGTAATTACAAGATATAACTTAAAAGACGCCGGAAATGGCGGCTACTCTTTTAAAAGAAGTCAAATAAGTACCTTTCGAAGTTAGTACTTGACTCAAAATACTTTTTCCTTTACCTAGACATCAAAGAACGAACTAAACCTGAAGATCAATTCCCGTAATTAAAAACGTTCCATCTCATCTCAGCGACAGTCAATACCAAAAATGTAGGGATTTAAGAAATATTTTTCACAGATTGAGACTGGACTGTGAACGCTAGATAAAATTACGGGAATTACCCCTCTGGTGTCTGATACAGGAACATTTTCATCCTTCCTTACAAAGGCAAATACCTATGCTTATAAAAGAGGCTGTGAGTAGGTTTAGAATTGACTAAGTATCATCAAGTTCGACTTTTAGTGAGAGTTTGAAACACTAATAATTTCAACTTTACCGACGATAAACGAGAAAAGATATTCCTTTTTAGGTTTCCGTAACTAAACGGTGCCAACGGAACCCTACTACTAAACGTCCGTCTGTCCGTATGTCTGTCAGCGGCTGTATCTTATGAACCGTAATAGATAGACAGCTGAAATTTTCACAGAATTTATATAAATATATATCTATTGGCGATATAACAACAAATAAAATAAAGGTAATCAAAATTAACGTTGGTCTCGAGACAAGAAACGTGTTTTTTCGGCGTTTTTTGCCTTGTGGTACTTTACCCTTTGTGTGCGAGTTCGAGTCGCACTTGGCCGCTTTTTTATATTGATGACTGAATATGATAAAACTAAGTACAACTTTCTAAGTCTACATAGACTTTTACAGTGGTTTTATTACAGTAACATTTTTATCATTTTGTAAGAACTTATTAAAATCTAGACGAGATTAAATTTTATATAAGAAATTAGAGAAGGAGAATAATTTGTGTAAAATTAATTATGACATAAAAATATTCTCTCGCAAATCTAAATTAATTAGAATTTGTACCTAGGTCTTATTAAATAGAGGTAAGGTAACTTTCCAGCCATCATTTTGTATAGATCTGTAGTGCGATGTTCTTATGTAGTATGTGAGTAGGTATAAAACGTTTATAACTAAGCTTGTTCACTTCTAAGCGTTTGATAGCATATTATTATCTACCTAAAATATCATAGGTACCTAGTAGCTATGTTATAGAAAACAGCGGTTTAAACTGAGATCTTGATAACATTATATACGGTGGCATCGACGCGTAAAGTGAAACCATGAATTCAGCGTATTATTCTCGATCAGCGTAGAAACTTATCATAATTATGTTCTCAAAAAAAAAAAAAAATGATTTTTCATAGAAAACTAATTAGGTGTGCTGCTTATTTTAGTTTTATATTCCATCACGTAATAACATTTGAAACTTGTTAAATTTAGTTAATAAGATATCAATTTTAATTTTATAGTATATAATAGTGCTTGTGGCACACCAAATTTTTTTTTTTTTAATCTTTCTCCCACACTAGGAATTTCTCCTGTATCGTGGGTGCATTTATACAAACATTTAAACTCACATACAATTATGTTAACAATATAGCAGTTTATATTTCAATAAATCACAAATTAAGTGCAAAAAGGATATTGATGTTGCATGCAATCTCCTGCAAAGCTTAGGATTTATTATTAATTTTGAAAAAAGTGTTACTACACCTAACCAAATATGTAAATATCTAGGTTTTACTTTAAATTCATCAGATCTCTCCTTGTCACTCCCACATCAGAAACAAATAAAAAAATAAGATCTTTTGTTGGTTGGCCAACAAAGGAAAATAAAATAAAAGTGCAATACCTACGCAATCAATATAGAGCCATGTGTCGCCCTGCCATCTAATCTCTTCACCACCCTTGGTTGACTGGTAGAGAATGCCTAAGGCATTAAGCCCGCCTTTGTACCTTTTTGTGCGAAAAGTTATAGATAAATAAATATAGCCAAACTAATATTTTTTTAATAACCAACGAAAAATTTCAACGCATGGGGATTCAGAATCATGAGCTGAATTCACTGGTTACAGGTTGTGCGTCGGTCTCCCTGCCACCCTTTATTAAGATTTGAGATATCAAGGGGGGTGTTACCTACATCGATAGTAGAATCTCAAGAACACATGACTCTTTATAAAATAAATTAACAAACTGTTTTTCAATCAGTCTCATAAGCTAAAGGCCACCACACTGCGGTCGATAAACGTCAACAGGTCGCGAGCATAATATTCGATAATCCGTATTAATGGCCGATTGATACCTATAGTTATTATGTACTCCACGCTATCAATCAACGTTGAATGAAAACAGCCAATAGACAAAACTAATTCCGGGACCATAATTACATAGATAAACATCAAGCCCATATTTTCCGAAGGGTTAAGCAGATACGTAAGTACGCCCAGATTTCGCTAGTTGTTTTAGTCCTATGTAATAGGGAGCGAGCCTATTGCCATCGATCAGGCTTAAATCTAGACTTCGAGCTGAGAAATTCCAGATTGAAAAGTTCAATAACACTTTGCCTGACCCGGGAATCGGACCCAGGACCACATGCTGAGCAGTAGCGCTTCCGACTTGACCAACAAGGTAGTCTTAACCTTAATGATTTTTTCTAAATCGCTATTTCCACTTCTCGCTATCACTTATGCACCCTATCCAAGGCCTTAAACAGATATTGGCTTACATAAAAGCAACACTGTAAAGCTAAGCTAGTATAATATTAAAAATCATTCTAAGCTCAGAATAAAGTGAAACTTGGATATTAAATATTTAATTTTGTATCTTTCCTCTCTCCTTTATCTCCTTCGCGCTGTGAACATTTGTACCTCATATAACATTAGTAATTAATGTATATGGTAACACGTAGTACATATTTGTACGTAAATATTATGTCTGCTGAGAACTTGGAATGTTATTTACTTGTATTTTAGGCGAGGTGTACAGTCACGAACAAAAGTATGTATACACTCGGCTTTATTCAAAAGCGATTTACTCGTTTATTTTTAATTGAAGTTGTATGTTGTTGCGAACATAGCATTTTCGAACCCACAGGTTTATGTAATGTGTCGTATTTCAACGTTCCATTCGTTATTTCACGAAAAAATGGTAGTTGAAAGTCGCCAAGTGTTGACATATTGGTGTTCGTGACTGTACAGGTAGGTAAGTTTATTAACCTTATACATACAGCAGCTAGAGGGGCTCGTGGATAAATAATAACAGCCGCACGCGTTGGTCGTGGGGAAAGCCACGCTTGCCGCGGTCGGTTCGTGATGGATAACCATACATTACATACCGAGGTCTCGGAAAGCACGTTAAGCCGTTGGTCCCGGCTGTCATTCGTAGATCTTTGACAGTCGTTTTGGGGTAGTCAGAAGCCCAAAAGTCTGACAACAAGTCTTACCAAGGGGTATCGTGTTACCCAGTACCAGGAGAGGCAGTCGCTCCGTGTAAAATACTGATATTGTACTGCATCCGGTTAGACTGGAAGCTGACCCCAAAAATAGTCGAGGAAAGGCCAGGCTGATTGATACATATAGCAGCTATGCCAACAGTTAGATCGACATAGTAGGATTTGCTGTCAGACATCAATGACAATTTTGCAGCAAATAGTTCAACCAGGTTTCAGGCTGGCTAAAGTAGACTCATCTTTCATGGGGTACTGTTCAAAATGTTACAATAAAATACCTCCCCACATAATTGAACAGAATGAAACAAAATTTAAATCTTGTATAAAACGCACTATGCAGACAGGCATATTATAAATTGGGGGATTACATCGTTGATAAAAATCCTTGGCTAAACGCTGGTCTTGCTCCATAAGGACGCATAAATAAATTGATTAACATTTAAAAATACTGTTGGAGCTGCTGAAGATTTTAAAATGCTATTTTTGCATTATATACATTCAATCTCCTAGTATTGTATAACACATCTGTAAGTACTATGTGCATACTATAAAGCTACCATTTACTGGGGACGTCTTCCATTGACTTGAATGTGCCCTGACGGCTGAGAGTATGTCATGCTCACTCAAATGTCTCGCTGATGGTGGCGCATGTTTTGGATCATTTAGCTCCCTTCAAAATGGTTGAGCTGAATCTGAATGGTGCTAATCCATGCATCATGCATGTTCGTGAACAGGCGCCGTCAGTAGGGACTGGTCATCTCTTTGCTGCCATAGCTTATTTTAATTTAATTTAATATTTGAATTGTGTTTTTTATTTATTTTTCATTACGGACGCTTTAAACGTTCTGCATCGTTCTCACATGCATAATTTCTAACATAAATGATGTAACTAATACTTTGTAACCATATTATTTTGATTTAGAAGAGTGTCCATGGAGTTTCTTGCCCGTTCTTCTCCATAGGTACCTACTACGCTTTGGAATGGGCAACTACCTTAATTTTTCTGACTGACCGACCCCTTGAAAATTCAAAAGTGCCTGTAATTGGTTTAATTGAAATAAATACTTTGAGTTTGAGTACCATAAAATAAAATATTCTATATATCCGTCCATTTGAGTTTACAAACGGATATTTGAAAAAAGTATGTGTACTGTCTAAATTATAAAGGTTTAAAAGGTCGCCGAGCCAATAATATATCTCATAACATTTAATTCGCTTACCGTGCTTTGTAATTCATATGGGTTTGTTTATACTAATCATCATTGGATTAAATGAATTAACAGGTCAAAGTTGAAAACCAGCGTCAGGCATCAGGCAGGCAGGCAGGTTGTCTGGCATTTTTGCTGAACTTGGCCTTATTGTCGCAGCCGTGAGGCACACTTTCCTGCTAATTTCTTACATCGCACTTTACACTTGTAATTCGTTTTTTTTATCTGCTGTACGGCTTTTAGTATATGCTAAATATGATTTCTTTCTTAATAGAATTTTGACGTTACACGACAAGAATCACAAGTCAATCGATTGAAAAAAACGAGTATGAATATAATAAATACTAAAAGATTAAACAAAATCGATTCGATTTGCAATCGAAAGGTTCTGAATCGAGACGCTAGGGGAGAAAGAGGCCGCCAATTCTTTGAACGAAAACCACACGAAAATAACGTGTTAATAAACATCAATAGAGCCCCAACCTATAATAACCATCTACCCTCATTCCAAGTCCTCGCGTGAGAAAACCAGCAGCTGACCTTATTCCCATTTACTTTTACAGATTGAAAATGTTACATCGAAGGGCCAGATGGGGCCGTGTGACGAAAAAAGACACGCACTCCGAAGTACCTCCTATAATTGAGTTACCCTACATTAAACTTACCCTCGGACCGTATATTGCTAAAATAAAAGCCTCGGAAGACATCGTTGATGCAAATTACTTTGGCCCAAACTGCCCAAAGCAATCTTTTCATCGTTTGCGATTTTTCAGATAAAATACTTGCGCGGCACGATTATGACGTAAGAAATCAAATAACAATACAATGGAACGCGAATAAGGGTCGCGTAATGGACTTAAGGCTGTCTTGTTTATTCGTTTTTGTTTTATAGAAGTTAATATCGAAATATTGTGTTAACGTTACCAAGAATTTCATAAATAAGTACCTATGTAAGGTAAAACGTACATATTTTATGGAAAAATCCATTTACATTGTAAAAAATGAACGATGAATGTTTCATTATCTACTATTTTTGTTTAGCTTTTAAATCATGAAGAAATACTACTACGAAGTGGCTACGCCGTAGGCGACGGCTACGCCTGCTACGCGATCGTAGCCGATTGTATACTAATAATCTATATATATAAAAATGAAACCCGTTTTCCGTTGTCACGACATAACATGAAAACGGCTTGACCGATTTGGCTGATTCTTTTTTTAGAATATTCCTTGAAGTACGAGGATGGTTCTTACGCAGAGAAAAATTTAAAAAATAGGGTAGGAGTAGGTTGGGAGTAGGTTGGGAGTAGGGTAGAAGTAGGGTAGGAGTAGGGTAGGGGTAGGGTAGGAGTTGGGTAGGAGTAGGGTAGGAGTAGTGTAGGAGTAGGGTAGACTAGGAGTAGGGTAGGAGTAGTGTAGGAGTAGTGTAGGAGTAGTGTAGGAGTAGGGTAGGGAGTAGGGTAGGGGGTAGGGTAGGAATAGGGTAGGAGTAGTGTAGGAGTAGGGTAGGAGTAGAGTAGGAGTAGGGTAGGAGTAGTGTAGGAGTATGGTAGGAGTAGGGTATAGGAGTAGTGTAGGAGTAGGGTAGGAGTAGGGTAGGAGTAGGGTAGTAGTAGGGTAGGGGGTAGGGTAGGTGTAGGGTAGGAGTAGTGTAGGAGTAGGGTAGGAGTAGGGTAGGAGTAGTGTAGGAGTAGGGTAGGGGATAGTAGGAGTAGGGTAGGAGTAGTGTAGGAGTAGGGTAGGGCTAGGGTAGGAGTAGGGTAGGAGTAGTGTAGGAGTAGGGTAGTAATAGGGTAGGAGTAGTGTAGGAGTAGGGTAGGAGTAGGCTAGGAGTAGTGTAGGAGTAGGGTAGGAGTAGTGTAGGAGTAGGGTAGGATAGGGTAGGGGGTAGGACACCACGCGAACGAAGTAGCGCCGGGCAGCTAGAAATAATTTATATGGCAAAACAACGTTTGCCGGGTCAGCTAGTAATTTATAATTACGAACTTCGTTTATTGCCGTGTACAAAATTTTGAAGATTACTAGCTTCTGCCCGCGACTTCGTCCGCATGGAATGTTTGGTTCCTCCGCCCCGACCCGTCGCAACGCCTCGCCTGCCCGCGCTATTACTTCGTTTTCGCTTAGCGTTCTTTCTTCTTTCGGATTTATTTCTTTCTGCACGGCTCCGAAGAGTCGTAGCGTGATGTTAAATAGCCTTTCTCAAAAATTGGGCTATGAATCAAATGTAAAAATATTTTTTCATATCAGACTGGTAGTTCCAGGGATTAGCGCGTTCAAAAAAATAAACTCTTCAGCTTTATTATTATTATTACCTCAACTTGAGACAGTCAAAAATAATCTAAAACCAGAATTACGAAGAGGAGAAGGAACGAAGTATTTAAAACAACCAAGATCAATAGAAATCAATAGAACGACATCCAACCAATTTAAATCACCCAATGTCAATGACGACAATGGCATCAATCCGCGTAAAGTAGAACACCGCGAGTCAAGTTAAAAATGACGTATTTATACAACGCCATCTATGGGTGAATTGATAAAACGTCTGCACAAAGTTGATGAATATTGTATTCGTGAATGTTTTAGCGGCATTTTGCGTTTTAATAATGTCCTTGTGATCATAAAATTTATTTTGATAAAGATTCATAATTAAAAATTATATTTTCATCCAAACGTAAGCATGTGAAAAAAATACTTTTTTAAAACATAAAAGTGATATTTAAAGATAAAATATAAAATACAGAATTATGGTGTCGCGGACTTTTTTGTAGAACTATTTAAGGCGGACCAGATTACCATACATTGTTTTTAGTTATATACAACTGTTTAGGCAGCGCATGTAATTCTGTTTTAAGAGGTATTTCTTTTCAACTTGCTAGACAAAAGTTATGATAGCTCAGCTAAAATACATGATGTAAACATAATTTATAGGCTATAGCACTCACACATAATGTAGCTTTCTACCAGTGAAAACACTTTTGGAATTGGATCATTAAGTCCGGAGATTACCCCCTACATACATACAAACAAAAAAGCCAATTTTACCTCTTTATAATAATAGTATAAATTATGACACCTGATAAATCCTTTGTGAGAGACTGGTATCTGCATAAACATTGTTTGGGTATTAAATCTTAAAGAAAATAACCATTATTTAATAATAACCATTTTTTTAACCTTTGATAGGAGAACAAAATAAACAAAAATAAAGGGAAAAAGGTACAAAATTACAAGCTATAATTGAAGATTGTGAGTACCAGTGAAGTGTGGTGTGGTGTAATTGTAAAAATCAATTTTTTCTTCAATTTTTAATACGGTATCGGTCTGTGGTCTCTGAATGTACAGCAATATTTCAGTTTGCCTTGCCGTTTTTATATCAACACATTGTTTAAGAATAGTTTTACTTGTAGTAGAAATAAATTGCTTGTAATGTTTCAACGTTAGACTGAGACTAAAAGAAAAAGTAATCTTACCTATTTACTACAGCGGGACCCTACTCTGGTAAGATATCAGAGGAGCAATTCTCGTAATTTTAAGAACGTTCACAGTCTTCTCTCAGTCTCAATCTGTCAAAAATACCTCTTATTTCCCTACATTTTTGACAAGTTTTTAACATCGATTGTCGCTGAGATGAGATTGCGACTATATTTTGAATGTTTTTAATTACGAGAATTGGCCTTCTGGTCGATTTATTTTGCCTTAAAATCAAGTCAGCTTAGTATGTGACCTCTTTTGTAGTCATGAGACACAAGTCAATTAAACTGACGGGATAAATGAATAGGTGCATAATTTGATCAACTTAAACAAAGGCTCCCATAAGCTAAGGTTTCCTCGAAGAAGTCGGTGGCAACTACATAGCATAATCAGCCTATAATGTTCCCACTGCTGGGACACAGGCCTCCTCTCTGTGAGAGGGAGTGGGCCGTAATCCACCACGCTTGCCCAGTGTGGGTTGGTAGATGTCACATGTATTCGATGTTTTGTTTCTAGGACATGCCGGTTTCCTCACGATTTTTTCATTTAGCTTTTTGAGACCAGTAGTAATGAAATAACTTACAGAAAGTAAATCACCTGTCTGGGTTCGAACCTACGATCTACAACTCGTAAATTGCGGCCGGTACACGTTAAATAATGCAAACACAACTATAGGTACTCCTTGTAATCGACAGACTGTGCCATTGCCAAAATCAATTCAAGGTTGACATCTAAATTCAAGGATAAGACATTAAAGTCACGAAGGTTTTTTAATTGCATCCTTTTACCTACGACACGTTTCTTGAATGTTCGTGCCTTTAACCAATTACGGTTGGTTAGTTTAACGAATTGGATATCGCGGACCAACGATCCCCAAGTCACAGCCTAATCCCCAGCGTGTCGAACTTTAAAGATGCTGAATGCCCTTCTGACTGCCAACCCTGATTGTGATGTGTTTGCAGATGAATGGAGTAAAATTATGCGTATATGTCTGGTGGTCTATTAGAGAAATTATGCTAGGAAGTCCACTTTTCCGTATTAGTTGATTTTATCCTACTAATATTATAAACGTGAAAGTTTTTATGGATGGATGGATGTTTGTTACTCTTTCACGCAAAAACTACTAATCGGATTTGGATGAAATTTGGCACACAGATGTTTTATTTATTTATTATTTTAAAGCAGAAGAATTTGTTTGTTGATGTGTTTGAACGCGCTAATCTAGGACTCCAGCAGTGCGATTCTGTAACCATCTCATCGTGAAAACTTAGGTGAAGTGAGCTATCGTTCCAACTAATGCTAGGGATTGACACTATTGAGAGCTCACTCTTAGCTCACTTCACCTAACTTTTCACGGTGAGATTTTTACAGAATCGATCGGCTGATCAGATTTGAAAATTTGTTTTTGCATAAATGATAGCCCAATTCTTAAGGAAGATTATATTATGCAATTTAACATCACGATATGACCCTTAGAAGCCGAGCAAAAACAACAAAAAGTCAGAAAGAATGCTCAGCGAAAATTAATTAATAGCGCAGGCAGGCGATGCGATGGGACGAGGCCAAAATTGTACGCAGACAAAGTTGCGGGCAGAAGCTATTTAGCTATAAGGAAATTTACAATTCAGTTTCTATGAAAAAAAACATCAATCTTATAATATTTAATGCGCATTAATTCGGATGTATATAGCGATTACATAATTCGACACAGTAATAAAACTAAAAGAATTATTAGCCAATAAAACTGAGATTGGCACAGAGCCAGCATGCAATATGCAGACACAGACGGCCGAGTAAAATGGCTACTTTATTGAGCCACACTTTTTTGCTGTGTCTCTGGATATCATACTTTGACTTCCCGCTGTGTGTTGCAAAGGGGGTAGACAGGGTATGAACAAAATCAGAAAACAGTGAGAAACAAAACACAAAAAAATGCCTAGATACTAAAGTACTGTCAGGGAAATTTATTCTTCATCAAATTAACGCACTATGTCTTTCCATGCCAATAAGAGCAATTATATACAACAGTCAAAGAATGACAGCTGTTGTAATTTGAATATACCTACCAACGGACAATTTAAGTAAGCATAATCAATTAGTGTCACAAAGCGGCTTTGCTCTGATCCGATTTGAAAGGCCATTGCAGTGTGGCAAAAACCTAAACGATACAGGCTCTAATTTAAATAACTATTGCAAAACTACAATTAGCACTAAGTGGAGAACAGTGGTGGCCCAGTGGTAACGGCTGCGACTTACGAGTTGTAGGTCGTGGGTTCGTACCCAGGCAGGCGCCTGTGCGCTTTAACTTTGTGTAAATTTTTCATCACCATTTCTCTTAAAACGGTGAAGGAAAACATCGTGAGGAAGCCGGCATGTCCTAGAACCAAAAATTCGAAGACATGTGACATCTACCAACCCGCACTGGGCCCTCGTGTTGGATTACAGCCCACTCCCTTTCGAAGAGAGGAGGCCTGTGTCCCAGCAGTGGGAACATCAAAGGCTATTATGTATATATGTTATGTATGAAGGCCACATTACAATTTCAGCAATAATACCGCATCCTAAACAACTATTTTCAACCAATGTCATAACTCCTAAAACGCAACTTCATCATAGGGAGCAAGATGTCTGCCAATAAACCGATACTATTTGGCTACGTTCCGATACCACACATAAATTTATAACGGACATGGGAACCAGGTGACTTGAACAGTCATAAAATATTGATACACCAACATTTTGTGGTAAATAAAGCCTTATTGATAGGCCAAGACTGGTATATACAGAGAGTATTATGGAAACTGGACGCTGAACAATTTCACTAGCTGTTTTCAATATTTGGTTATATTATGAATTGTTTATTTGATCATCTCCATTTTGCAAAATTTCCTCCTACATACATACTTATTTGCTTTTTTTTTTGGAAGGTGATGGCATTCGTGATACAGGTTAATCCTAGTACGAGTACCAGAGCACTCCTTTGACATCTAAATGCACATTACATAAGACCAAATTTGTTTGTTTCTTCTAGTAAAAAAGTTTTTTTTTTTTCATTTACTCACAACATTTTTTTGATGAGGTCTTCACCACTGTCTTGGGCGGTACTGAGAGCTCCTGAACACACATTCACAGCGTGTTTGTATACTTGGTTAACACAACTAAAGCGCGTGTCGCTTCGTGAGATAAAAGTACTGTACCTGTATGAGAAAAAAATATGCTGCACCCAAAACATGGGTGAGGCCGCGTCCTAAACAAGAGCGCAAAGATCTCGCCGCGCGAGTTCGCGATCGTCGCGCTTTTTTATATGAGTATGACAAAGTCGCGCGATCAATCAAGTCGCGTTTGTACGTCAAAATTCATACAAACGATTGCGTCGATGCGTCGTGCGACGATCACTTCGATCGGTTAGGACGCGGGGTTAGCATAGACAGACGATGACTGACTGAATGGTAGATAATACAAGTTTTTGGTTTTCAACTGCAGCATTTTTATGTGCTTTGTAGCTATTTGAACCTTATCTACACTTAATCAAAGTTATTCCTTGAGATAGCTTGGTATTTAGTAATTGGATTCAGTCAAACACTGTGCCAATCAGACTATCTATATAATATAATACCTAAGTCATTTGGAGAAATGCACTTTTGAACATTTTAACTCGTTTCTGCACATAACTAACCAAACTTAAGTCCTATTTTTCATTACAATATGGAGCAAAATTCTAATTACATCCTTAGAGACACCAAAGTTCTATTTTTTCTTTTTGTTCCTCGTGAACAGTCCCCGAAATAAAAAGTTCTCAAAAGTTACAAACTTGTTTCGCAAAATGGCTTCACATTTGCACTCTCCGGTTGGATTGGAAAAATTCGTTGTTTCAACTTTTTTCTTTGACTTCATTTGGCAAACATCATGATTACTTTGTGTTGTTTTTACATTTCAATACGAGTAGCATAATCAGCCTCTAATGTTCTCACTGCTGGGACACAGGCCTCTCTGTGAGAGGTTGGCCATAATCCACCATGGGGGCCCAGTGCGGGTTATCTTTGAATTCTTTGGTTCTACGATATGCCGGTTTCCTCACGATGTTTTCCTTCACAGTTTTGAGATAAATTAAATACACAAAGTAAGGTGTATGCCTGGGTTCGAACTCACGGCGTACACTTCGATTACACTGGGCCACCACCGCTTCCAATACGAGCACCTTACTCAAAAAGTTAATACGATACAATTTTTAGGTTGATATCTAATGGTCAAATTGTGTTCAAATATCAGCTCTTATCCGTATCTATCAAATTAACCTCTATAAATCCACCAACAACACGAACATAATTGAAGTCTGCCCGCCTCATTGATGACCATCAGTAATGACTTAAACACACAAAAGCTTTAACGCAACTCCATTAACCACAAATTGGCTGTAGAATATTAAAGACATGTTCAGACGAGCGCAGTGGAAGTTTGCATTCGAATGCGAATTTGAAATAGTCACTATAAATTTTAAATGAACTATCCTAGACAGTGCCGGAGCGCCGTGATAGCTAGTCGGGCTATGAATATTGTGCAATAACTGTCTACCTTAAAGTGTCACGGAGTTGTAACCTGCACTTAGTAACGTAGTGTTGTGTAAAACGGTACTGTTATGTGTTATTAAATTTGAGTGAGATCTAGCTAAGTATGGAATTGCTGCACCTTTTGTTATTGTATGCCATTTGTCACTGCCAGTCAAGGTATATTTAAAATAGACTCCACGACTGAATATACTTAAATGTACATCTGGTGCATCTTGGACAGTCAGCTCTGCGAAGATCTTAGTAGCTCGTTTATATTTTTCACGTGGCTCAAGCATTTTTGTATAGTTTGTCACAATTCCAGGGAAGAAGAATTAGCTGTCATATTTAGACAATATAAACAACCTTATGACAGAAGTGCTGGCTCAGTGGTAATGGCCCCGACTTACGAGTTACGTAGGTCGTGAGTTCGAGCCCTGGCAGGCGCTTTACTTTATGTATATTTATTTCATCACCATTGCTTTCAAAACGGTGAAGGAAAACATCGTGAGGAAACTGGCATGTCCTAGGACTAAAAATTCGTAGATATGTGACATCTACCAACCCGCACTGGGCCCGCGTGGTAGATTACGGCCCATTCCCTCACACAGAGAGGAGACCTAGCTGAGTTCCAGCATGAAATATGGAAGATTATGTTTTAATAAGGATTTCGTATCTTTCAAAAGTCAATAATATGGGAGTTTATATGCGGATGAAATAACAGACAACTAGTTTGATAAACATAAACGCAGTCCTAATGAACAGGATTACGGGACGTTGATCGTCAAATGTTTAGTTATGCTAGCATATCGCGAATGTCTATTAGGACTTATTCAACACTAGCGTGTTTGATCGCGTTTATAAACAACTGGTGATGAACGTGGAATTGCGTTTGAATGGGACTGCGCTGTTGACTGAATGATGTTATAACATAACATCACGCCTCTATTGCCACATGGGGTTGGCAGAGTTAAACTTCAGAACATCCACATTTTGTTTGTTAGGTATGTGACACGTCAGGGAGCGAGTCTTTTGTCAAATTAAGTACTTGGAAAATATGTTATTTGGAATTTAAAAAGCAAGATCGACAGCCTGGGGACTAAGATTATTAAGATTTCTACCGATCTGTAATAAATAGTGTAATTACACACTAGACATAGACACACACACACATACACACACACGTGCAGACACTAGGTTCAGACACTGATTCCGAAGGTCGTGTGATAACTTTCGATATATTAAAATATGCCTACCCTTTTCCCAACTATGTTGGGGTCGGCTTCCAGTCTAACCGGATGCAGCTGAGTACCAGTATTTTAAAATGTAATAAATAAATATTTGATAAATGCAATGTCTACTCACCAATAACATCCAACAAGATCTTATGGTTCCTCGTGGGCGATATTTTGAAGTCTACCCTGCAGCGGTACATGGCGCGGTCAGTGGGGATGACGTCACGTATCCTGAGGGAAGATGGCGTGGCGGCGTGCCACCGCGCCCGGCCACCCAGCACGTCGTCCGCCCAGTGCGCAGTCGGGCCCTTTATGCGCCCGTCGTAACTGTGGGCAAACGTAAGCATGTACATAAGGTATGTAGTTAAATACTAAAATAACAGATTTTGCTCGGAAAACGGCTAAAATTACTTTTAAATTACCCAACATAGGTACTAATTAGTAGCAAGTAGGATTATTATAGAGGATCTATAGTCACTAGCATTGTTTTGCGTTACCGTGAACAAACGTAATACATTAATAGTTTAAAAAGACTAGAAAACACGCTTTTATAAATGTACGATGCCAGTGCCTATCTTCCGGCTTCATCATCAGACCTTGAAACCTAATCGTGGTCAAAGTTCATTAAAAGACTTTTCTAAGATATCCAAAACAGCTATGATACGATTTTCCATCATTAAGTTCCAGTTCATATCTTCCGGTTCCATCATCAGATCAGTTCGACAGTACCATATTATTGTATTGTCATCAGAAGTACATACAGCTGCCAATTTTCATTACTCTACGACCCTTGGAAGATGGTTAAATTAGTTACCTTAGATTCCATTACATAGTTAGTTACATACAGGTCAACCTAATAAAAGCGTGTTAAAAATGAGCCTCATTCTAACAGTTGACAGGTAATGAGTTGAATGTGTCAAAGTATAAAAGTATTCAACGTTTTTGTAAGGTGATTGTACCTACATATATGTAAAGTGACATGGTGTGTTTTGTTGCGGAACTAACCGCGGTCTATGGTAATAATGCTTCAAATTACCTGATCAAAAAAGATTTGGATTAACTCCTTCGGAGTTCTGCGCGGCTGATTTTAAAACCGCATTTTGGCTATAAATTAACCGCAATCGATGAGACCTTTAAATAAACGATAAATAACTCAAAGAAATGAGAATGATAATTCTATAATACGGTAGGTACTCTCAAATCCTAACCTCAAACTTTGAACTCTCAAAAATTCAATGCGTTCCCAACGTGCTCCGAAATGAAAACGTTTCTACTCATTAATATTTCATAAGCGCGACCAGCTTAAGGCCAGTTCAGACCTGCGCCATTATTTTATACAGTCACCAACATAAATCAAAATGGGGGATCAAAGTGTAAGAGGGACGATTTTTATAAATTGCATAATTATGCAGTTCTTTACGTAGGGAAATCTCGCGACAAATTTTTATACCTCGCGTTTTTAGCGAAGTGGAGTATCAAAAGCCTGAAATAAAAATTGAAAAGAAAGTTTTAAGATGGAGTGTTAAGGAAGGAAGGATCTCTGGAATGTAAAAGTTTTGTAGGGAAATAACGAAAATTAATTAGGTTTTTTCCCCTAAAGACTGACAAAGACTGTTTAAAAAAATGTAACATTTTTTCTTCAAATCACAAAATATATGACTCTTCCAACATTTAAAAATAATTATAACATACACAACTATTATTGACACTAGCCAACAATATTTTTGCTCACTGTTTTTATGTAATGGCAACATTGGTTTGTTCACTTCCTTCTTCAATAAATTGTCTATGAATTGTTAAAGTTAAATACAGTTACTGCTCAAAATCTTACAGCATTTTTATTATACAACTAATTATACAGTTTTTCTGCGTACAACTATGGTTGATTATACCTACATATTAATGTCGAAAGGTTCGCCGTCCCTTGAGACTTGATACCGTTAGGTCATCATGTCTACTAAATATCGTATGGCATGTATAACATTATATCTCACTAACTGGCTGCGTCAGTTGTTAGGTATTGACCTGACAGCTGCGAACTACAAGCACATTTGATAAAATGTTGTGTGGTTATTTTTTCTTTCATTATACATTGATTAAAATATATGTGAAAACGGTTTGCTGTACCGCACAAAGATTTTCGTAATAAGCACTTATATTTTTTAATTTTTAAACTTGATTGATAAACGGAAAAAGAGTTTTATAAGTTACTTCACACTTTTTTGTCGGTAAAACACTCATTTGTGCAAATACAGGAATATTCTACTATCCTACTAATATTATAAATGCGAAAGTTTGTGTGGATGGATGGATGGATGGATGTTTGTTACTCTTGCATGCAAAAACTATTGAACGGATTTTGATGAAACTTTACAGTAGGTACCTAATATAGCTTATACATTAGAATAACACATAGAATACTTTTTATCCCGATATTCTCACGGGATCCAAACTTATACGGGTGAAACCGCGGGGCGCTGCTAGTAAATACATACGAACATTGCAAGTTTAATAAAGCTTGTAAAAAAAGAGAAATTCAATTTCAAAATGTCAACCCGTAAACATCGTGACAAAACCAGGGGGCCTACTCCGAAGTAGTATCGGCCGAATGTTCGGCCGTTTCCTGCTACGAAGTTACTATTTAGTTCAGTCGACCCCGATCCTACACTCTTTCGAATATTGACTATGGTCTCGACCCAACTGAGCCGATCCGAACTTTTTTCGCATTTTTTCAATAATATTCGGTTCGGCCATGTGTCGGTCCGATCCGAACATTCGCACTTTGCATTTCGGAGTAGACCCCAGCATGTCCTTGAACCAAAAATTCGAAGACATGTGACGTCTTCCAATCCGCACTGGATCCGCGGGTTGATAATAGCCTTTTAAGTAAACCACATCACTGGTTGTAATTAACCGTTACTTACCAAGACGGCACGGTTGGCGCAGTGGTTAAGCGATTGACTGCTGCGCTGCGTGTCGCGGGTTCGATTCCCGCACGGAACAAATATTTGTATGACCTACATGTATTTGTTCCGAGTCTGGGTGTTTTAATATCTATAATATGTATGTATTTACAAAAAAAATATATATATATATATAAGTAGTTTATCAGCCACCTTGTTACCATAACACAAGCATTAGGTTGCTTAGCTTGGGACTAATGGTGCTGTGTGAAATGTCCAGGGATATTATTATTATTATCCTTTATTTCAGTGTATACATATGAATTATATTTTTAAATATTAGAATATAAAAAGTATAAAAACATTTAAAAATATAAAAAATAGTAGCCCACCGGTATCGGGAACAGGGTCCAAGCTACCGGCGGTCAGGGCTCCAGAGAGAGGAACCTCCTGACAATGCGAGCCGTGTCCAGAAGTACCGCTTTCTGAATCAAGCCCTTGATCCAGCTGCCTAACGAGAGCCTCCTCAGGTGTTGGTCGAGGCTCTTGGCTATTAAGCCATTGGCTGTTACAACTATCGGCACAATGATCGCTGAGTCCACATCCCACATGTCGACAACCTCGCGAGCCAAGTCAAGATACTTGATTTGTTTATCTTTCTCGGCTTTCACGAGGTTCTCATCATGCGGGACGGTTATATCAACAATCATTGCGCGCCGCTCTGATCGATCCACCACCACTATATCAGGCTTATTGGCAACAATAGTCCTGTCAGTGATGATGGATCGATCCCAGTACAATGTGATATTTCCATTTTCGAGAACTGGGTCGGGCACATACCTGTAGTACGGCACCTCAGATTCTACAAGGCTGTATTTCAGAGCAAGTTGCTGATGGATTATCCTGGCTACAAGGTTGTGTCTATGCAAGTACTCTCCGTTAGCTAGACGAGAACACCCGGAGATAATATGCCGGATTGATTCTCCCGGCCGGTGGCATGCCCGACAGATGTCAACCGTGCCGTCTTTCACAATAAATCTCCGGTAATTGTTCGTCATCATAACTTCGTCCATAATTGCACAGACAAAACCTTCGGTTTCTCCAAAGAGGTCACCGGAACGCAGCCAGGCTACGGACGCTAGTAGATCTACATCGGGTCCATGTAGGGCCCGGTAAAAGCGTCCGTGAAGCTCCTTACTCTGCCATACTTCCATGCGATCATTGGTGTCAAGCACAACTGGCTTGCGCCAGTTCTCTTTAGCCAAGGAGAGCGGGGTGAGGCCCTTGTCCACCGCAACTACATCTCGATGCATCCCCACGTCGGTTTCTAGGAAATATTCCCTGAGACTGTATATCTCGCGATTGTGGAGGGTCTTAGCGTTTAAAAAGCCTCGACCTCCACACTTTCGCGGGATATACAGCCTCATTACCGATGACCGTGGGTGATGCATTCGATTTGCAGTCAGCAGCGTCCGGACCCTCCTATCCAAGGCGTCTAGTTCGGTTTGAGTCCATTTGAGTATGCCGAAAGAGTACATCAAAACCGGCATGACCCAACTGTTGAAGGCACGCACCTTGTTTCCGCCTGATAGAAGACTGTTAAGTACTTTTTTCAGGCGGCCAAAGAAGCGCTCCTTCAACGATTGCTTCATGTCAGTAACATTGATGCCTAACGCTTCCGACATACCCAAATACTTATAGGTTTCGGATGCGGAGAGGGCTCTAAGGTTTGTGGAATCCGAGAGTTGGGTTCCCACGGATTCCACAATCGCCCCTCGCTTTACATGCATGACCGCACATTTGTCCACACCAAATTCCATCCTGATGGCGCTACTGAAAGTTTCAGTTACTTTCAGTAGCTCCATCAGTTGCAAATTGTTTGGAGCAAAGAGTTTCAGGTCATCCATATAGAGGAGGTGCGATATAACCTGACCACCTCTCCTCAGCTGATAGCCTAGACCTGAATCCTCCAGCAGTATGCTTAGAGGATTCAAGGCTAAGCAAAACCAAAGCGGACTCAAACTATCGCCCTGAAATATGCCTCGCTCGATCCTTATCGGTTCGCTGTTCCTCTGAATATTTCGACATCCTGGATAGCGAAGGACCGTCCTCCATTGCCCCATACACGACATCAGGAAGGTACGCAGAGTTGCATCTACTTTATACAACTCCAGCACCCTCATGAGCCATGTATGTGGCACTGAGTCATAGGCCTTCTTATAATCTATCCAACATGTCGACAGATCCTTTCGGGAACGACGAACCTGTTGGCTAATGGCCATATCAATGAGGAGTAGCTCCTTAGTACCGCGGGACCCATTCTTACATCCGTTTTGAGAGGCAGACATAATGGAGTGGGTGTCTATATGTTTATTAATTTTAGCTCTCAAAATGGATGTAAGAACTTTATAGACCGTCGGTAAACACGTGATCGGCCTATAATTTTTGGGTTCCGCGGTGCTACCTGATTTATGGAGCAGGTGGGTAACTCCTGTCGTTAGGAATTGGGGTAGCGAACCAGACTCCAAAGCAGTCTGGAACTGAGATGCCAAGCGAGCGTGCGACCTTGAAAACCATTTTATCCAAAAGTTGTGCAGCCCGTCCGGCCCTGGAGACTTCCAGTTTGGTAGCGGACGGACTGCACGAGCTACATCTTCTGGGCAGATGGTAACAGCCTCCATTTCTGGTATTGGATCACAGGCTCGCTCGACTTCCCGAGCCCAATCACCTTCGGTGTGACTGACAGTAGGTATTACTATTACAATAAACTAGGTAGGTACTTCATTTCTGCAATCTGTTGGTTTCCATCAATTATTATTTTGGTACATCACAGCGCAATAACTGTCACCGATACACTATAAACAATGAAAACAATCAAATCTCCACTTTATCAGTTAAACAAATTAATTGGATTAATTTGACATTTAAAACTGACAAACCGGTTTTACCGGTCACATAAATTCGAATGAAACTATTCGATTGTTTTGCTTTACAATAAATTTATTTTAATTGTATCACAGTAATCGTTTTAATGACGTGAACGATATTATGTAGATACTAGTAGCGCCCTGCGGTTTCACACGCATAAGTTTCGATCCCGTGGCAATATCGGGATAAAAAGTATCCTATGTGTTAATTCTATGGGTTATAAACTATATGAATGGCAAATTTCATCCTAATCTGTTCAGTAGTTTTTGCGTGAAAGAATAACAAACATCCACCCATCCTTACAAACTTTCGCATTTATAATAATATTAGGATTTAACAAGCTTTTTCCTGTGACAAACTTCAACCCTAGACTCATTCAATGGTATAAAATTTCTCAGGCAGAAAACGGGTTGCACTCCGGGAGTGCCGGCAGAAGTGAAAACTTGAATATTAACGTTTTCAAATTCAAATTCAAATTCAAAATCATTTATTTGCTAATATGGGTAGTTACATTATGTTGTTAAAAATAAAGTACAGTTCAACCATATTACGCCTGAAGGCATGCAAATTAAAAGCTTATGATATTAAATTTATTATAACATTTCTTACACAATTTCACCGTGGTAGTAATTAAAATAATAATTAAACATATAATAATAATAAAATTGATCCAATGATAATGCCAGTAAATTATTTAGAATTATAATGTCAAGAAATGTATTGTCCATTAAAATGTCATGTCAAAAGATGATGTCAAGATAAATTTTAAAATAAATGTCAAAGTAATAATAATATTAATAATTAAATTAGTGCACCAGTCAAATGTGACATTAACAATATGTCTTTACGTCCTCCATTAAATAATCCTGAATACTATAATAACATTTCCTCCGCCTCCTTTACGTTGGGCCCTGGGTCGTTGTGTGGCCGTTTTCCCAGGGGCTCAGGATCAAGTTGCTCGAGTCGCCGATATAAGGATCAAGGGAGGAACCATTATTCGAAGGGCGTTTAATAACATTTGTCCCCTTCCAGAACCTGCTTGTTGAATCAGCTGCCATGCCTACCTATTTCAACCCGGGGAGTATGTTGAAGACAAAACGTAGCACCGCCCGCCACTGCGACCACGGGAGCGGGGCAGCAGCGTGCGGGGAGCGGGGGACGGGTTGCCGATCGCCGATGGCCTGCACTGCCCTTCACTACCAAAATTAGAACGGTCCGAGAGGCGCTCGTCCTTATCAATTCCTCGTCAATTATACGAACCATACCTATCGATACAGTCCGCTATTTTATTTCTAACACCTCTGAGAATCGCCAACATATGGGCAATGCTTTATCCTTTATAAGGACTAAGGAACCCAATTTGAGTTCGCTTGACGCAATAGAAAAAAATTAAAAAAATTGTATATAAGTAGTTTATCAGCCATCTTGTTACCATAATACAAGCATTAGGTTGCTTAGCTTGGGACAAATGGTGCTGTGTGAAATGTCCAGGGATATTATTATTATTATTATTATTATTTGCTTAGCAAGAATTTTTTTAAGTTCTTTCTAAATTCGTCGATCGATGGAGTTTCTAGTATGGATTTTGGCAAGTGATTGTAAATACGCGGTGCCATACTGAAAATGCTATTGGAATACAGGGCCGTCTTGTTAGGTTTGCAAGAAATTTTATCAGTATGCCGCTTACTTCTGTACTTATCAAACGATGTTTATTAGTTCTTGCAAAGCTAGCAATCTCAAAAATGTAGACACACGGCAATGTTAGTATATTATGCTCGACAAAATATGGTCTACAGCTATCAGTTTGTTTGATACTAAATATACCCCTTATACACCGCTTTTGTGCCTTGAAAGCCATATCCTTATTTGTGGAATGTCCCCAGAATATAATGATCCCAAAAACTTTATCATGGATCCCACATACCCATGGTATGCTGCAAGTACAGCAGCGGTGTTAACCGTTTTTGCCAGCATATGTAGGGCGTAGGATTGTTTATTTAATTTTTGATTCAAAGCATCAACTTTGCATTTTTGATATTTTGGAATGCGGACTACTCTCCCTCCGTCTTACGAATTTTCGATTAGGTCACGTGTCCTGACGCGAGCTCCGTCTTACGATTTTCAATCAGGTCACGTGTCCCGAGTTTAACATTTTTTACGCATCACAACAAAAGTGCACAACGCCGCTAAAAAAGTTTTCACTTCAAAAAGTCATTTAGTCATTTTAAGCTAAGAATCAGCACTTTTTGAATGTCAAAATTACATAAGACAGTCCCCCAAAATACCTTTTCTTTATTATGTAGGTACACCATAATATTACAGATATAGGTAAATGTAGACATTTTACAAGGGGTGACACAATGGACGGTGTTATCGCTAAAAGCTATCGTTTAAAGACAAACTTTGGATGGATTTAGAGAGAAAGGAGAGACAACTGCAGGTGTTCAGTTCATTAGCTGGAAAGAAGAATTGGCGCAACAAACTACCCATCAGTTAGTGCATCTACATACTCTTAGGAACATTATTATATTTTCTCATTTCTATCCACAGTCGTTTAGGCTGTGCGTTGCCTGTCAGTTTGAAAGGCAGTTACGAAACCGTTTCGTGTTACGTATTTACATTGATAATGCTGTAAACCCCGAAACAAACCAAATTGCAGATACCAATCGTTTGTTAAGAGTGGTTAGTAGTTTCATTAATATGAGGTTAATATATGTAATAACGCTCCACTATCCACAGAATATTGGTAATCCTTAATCCCATGTAGGTATGTATGTAACAATAGCGATTGCCAAGGCAACAATCTTGATGTATTATAACGTCTACATCACTTTAATACCTATGTTATTGGTTTTGATGTTAGTAATAACAAGATAGAAGTAGGTAGTTATTACATTTCAAGATTTGAAAAGGTTTTGTCAGTAACTTTGAGGCATCCATTTCATTGTCGATAGCACACTTTGTACGCACGGTACGCACGGGCGATTATGTTTCACACACTGTATTATCAGCGCTCTGCTTAGCGCGGAGAGTTGAAAATCCAACAGTGTGTGTTTTGACGCGCTGGAATGCGCTCTGTTGGATTCTTAATGCTCGACTCAACACCGAGAGTTGAAAATCCAGTGCACGATACTTTTACATCCGTGTGAACGTGCGCTTATAGCTCATTGGTTCCGTGACAGCCGTGAATGACGATTGTCAATTCTCGGTCACCACCCTTAGTAGTAGTAGTAGTATCTCTGACATTTCACGACAAACATGGCCAGCCCACTGCCACTTTGGCTTGCTTACTCTGCAAGCTATGTCGGTAACTCCGGTTCTTTTCCGAATAATTTCGTTTCTTCAAAGTTGACAATCATCATCATTTCAGCCAAAAGATTTTTACTGCTGCTGGAATGTGCCATCCACAAGCGTCGCCATATCGACCTGTACTGGCCTTCTCGAAAAAAAAAAAAAAACACCAGCTTGCTATTGTCACACTGTACAGCAGATGTCTCCTGTCATACGAAGAAGGATTGAACATTAATCGTCACGCTGGGTCTCTGTGTGTTGGCGATTTCAAACTATAAAGCTCTAGCTTTCTTACTTCACGGTGTTTACTTTCAAAACAGTTGAATATTGGAGAAAGTCATTGGGATTTGTTAGGTTTTAATTCTGGGTGAACTTTTGGACATAACTTATAGGTCCATCATAATTATTCTCTCCCCAATTTACCTGCGGTCGGCGCAGCATGTCTTTTTCTTCCATACTTCTCTATTAGTCGTCAACTCAGTCAACTCCCTTCCAGCCACATTATCTTTCACCTAATCCAGTCATCGTTATTTTTCCTTCCATTAGTTTTTTTCTTAGCGTATCGATGGCCAAAAGATCAAACATCTTTGCCCCAAAATTCAGCTGCGCAAACTCCGCTTACTAACACAGTCATAATAAATGATCATTTTCCTTCCTTATTCAATTAAAACATTGCAGTAAGCTATCCCAATTCAATCCACATCGATACAACATTCGAATATCAGTAGAAAATACATACATATAAATACATCATAATCCGTCAAACAGACGTGAGAAATGTATCCGAAAGGGAATTTTCTTGAGGCTAGTTGGCGGTTCAGATCAATCTTCGGATAGCATTTGTATCGTCTTCTCCGTGTTATATCTAGCTTTGTTTTTATGTGGATTCTGTGTCTTTACATGTGTCAGAGAAAATAGCACTCTATGGTTGGTTTGGTAAACATGACACGTGCCTATGTATCGTGACGTTGACTAACGATTACTTGTCTTTTGTTATTTAAGCAATTTTTTTTAAATACCTATCAAACGAAATTTTTGAACTTTGCATAGCCAGGATTTTTGCCCAGTTAAAGGCAATATAATGGCCCATATTACACTCGACTTAATAATTATGTGTATACTATTATAGGTCCACTTCTACCTATCCTTTCGTCCTTTCGTTTCGTAAGTACCTACTTCAACTGATGTAATTGATATGGTAGACATAATTCAATGATTTAGCAATGGGAAGATCTTCGATAGTCCCGATTTCCATAAACAGTCGCACCGATTGACACAGTTTTTCGAATAGTAAAAAAGTTACTATCCGTTCCCGGAATTCATTTTTCAGAACTAATATACACAGAAGCACTTTGTTTCGGCTTTATTCGCACACCAGTAGCTATTCGCTTTGAATGCATGATTGATAGTGCAAAGTCTAGAATTTATGTCGATACCATCGCTTCTGCCTTGTCTATGGTAGTTGAAAATAAAAGATGCAATTCGCTTTTATTGCTGTGGTATGGTTCGTAAAAAGAGGCTGGTAAAATTTTTATTTGTAGTTAGTTTTCTTGTTTTTGAGAAGCAAATAATTATGCTTTAGATAGAGACTAATGTTCATAACATAACGCCTATCTTCACCGAAGCGTTAAGCAGAGGTACTATCGCCCAAACCTATATCTGACCATTTTAAAAACAAAATCCCGTGCCCATGATGACCACAGCTGCGTCCGTAAGTCATACAAAAGAGCATCCTTTTCAGGTCGACTAATAACATGCGCTGCAAGCAGGAATAGTCCATACGGTGGTGAGATATAGATTTTGGCGATAGTACTTAGTAGGTAGGTACTCCTAATTTGCCCAGTTATGTTTAAGTTCCATGTAATACCCGCAGCAAGCCTTTGCCATCAAACGGGTACAAATTCAGACTCAGAATTTTAGTTTTCTGTAAGATTATTTTATTTTATAAAATTAAAGTGAAATTGAAATAGGAAGCCTACCTTCCAAGTTAAATTACAATTTAATTATCTCACCCTAAGGTTGAATGTCACTTGCACGTCATAACACGTCAAGACCGATGTGACAGTTTCAACTTTAGTCATTTCAATTTACTGTGAGTTTCTGTCAAAAGTGGTAAAGCAATTACGACGTCGGTAATACAAGCTTTTTTCAAATTAGTAAGTGCTCATACACACGAGCGACATGCGTCGATGACAAAGGCAACTGCTGTCGTTGACACCCGTCGACGTCCACCATCAACAACGTGTCGCTCATGTATGTATTTGAGTACAGTGCTTAGCGTAGCATACACACCAGGGATACGTTGTCGACGGCAGCCGCCGCCACGAAAATTCGATTTTGCATGTGCATACACACTAGCGACACGTGTCTAACACGCGTCGACGCGTGTCGGCAACAGCTGTCAACGCGTGTCGGAGCCGCCGTCGATAACGTGTAGCTCGTGTGTATGCACATTCTACTTTTTTCTACAATTTTCATGCAACTGCTTACATCAAGTTACAATTTAAAAGGCATTACCATAAAAAAACCTTATAACCCTCGACAAAAACCATATAGGTATATGTATGTCAGTACACCCGCCCGTATTATGAACAACATCAGATAAAAATAACTGCCCATTCTGTTTAATCAGATCACATTTCGGTGACGCTTATTTTTGTGTCGCTACACCAGTATGAGAACTGGCCTTCGTCCTGCAGTGGAAAAATAACAGGCTGGTATTATTATACCAGAGAGCAGTACATTATCAACCCATAATGCTCCCACTGATGGAACATCCTCCTCTCAGTGACAGGGAGCCGTAATCCACCACGCGGGCCGAGTTCAGGTTAGTTACTAACCTGAACTCGGCCCGCGTAGGTGTCACATGTTTTCTAATTTTTGGTTCTAGGACAGACCGGTTTCCTCACAATGTTTTCCTTCACCATCTTACGAGCAGTGGTGATGAAATAATTAACACAAAGTAAACCGGCTGTCTAGGTTCGAACCTACGACCTCTAACTCGTAGGTCGCGACCGTTACCAATGGACCACCACTGCTCTCAGAGAGCAGCAACCAATCATTGAGTTCATGGCAATGTTCATCATCATCATTAATATTCAGCCGAAATACGTCTTCCACAAGCGTCGCCACATTGAACAGTCCTGAGCTTATCGCATCCAATAGATTCAAGGTCATCAGATGATGCCATCTTGAATATAGACGAAAGTGAGACTTCATTCTATAGAACCTGTAATTTCCTACGAGTAATAGACGGCAAAGGGCACTTCTTAAACTGGGAAAGAATGACCATCAAACACCACACTTGCTTAACAGATGCAGTTCCCTTATTGCGGGTCGTTTTACGTCCACTTGGTGCACGCGTATATGTATATGTAAAAAACGGCGCTGTGAAACAAAAAAAAAATTGTTTTAAATTACAATTACAAAATGAAAGTCTTGACGTACCTCAAAAAATAACGACTAAATAATCGTTATTATTTGAAGTACGTATGTTACGTTAAACTCCCGTTTGAAACAACCGGCCCCAAGTTTGGTAATTAGATAATAGGAATTTTAATATGGTACTTCTGTGCAAAATTACAATACCTAAAGCCGATTATCAGTGTCAAATTACCAGCAGAGTGCTGTATTAATAGCCTAACCAGATAAAATTTTTCAGGGCTACCCAAAACCCGGTTAATCTGATCACATTTTGGCGTCCCTAACCTCGCGTGCAAACTAATTTGCCTTTCACATTCTCACCGACACGAGTATGCATAACAAATGCTCGGTTTGAGCGATTTATAAAATATGTACACATTGTCAGATTGCGATTTAGTCATGAATCTTAGGTGATTCAGTGGGGTGATAGGTGTGGTACGCCTGGTTCTCACTGCGTCATCACTTTTGGTAGATTATAGGTGGGTTTTTGGTGAGTAGTGACTGTTGTCATTCATGATGTTTGGTAGGTATGAAACTTTTATGTGTTTTAGTGTATAACCAACCTCGTTGTTTCTTTATCACCCTAAAGTGGAATGTCACTTGACTGTCATAAAACGACAAGTTCTATTTATATATTTGGCAGTTACATGGTTTCAAAATTGTTGTAGTTTCCTGCACTGGGGGCTTACCAGCTGTTATATCAGGGCGTAAGTAGACCTGCACTACTTTTTTGTTCTATGACTAGGTACAAAAGTGCAGTTCAACTTCTGCCCTGCTATAAGAGCTGTTGATTAGCTCCCTGTGCAGTGTTGCCGGCAAGCGACAAAGTCATTAAATTATTATTATTTGGTTAGACGCACTAGCAGCTAATTAGCTGATGCGTGTGTTTTGTATAGCTTGGAGATATTTAATCTGTCCACTCGATTCTTAAAGCAGTTCAGTGTGGGAGCCGTCACTACATTTTCCGGGAGTCTATTCCATGCTGTTACAACTCGGTTAGACAAGAATTGCTTCAAGGGCTTTTTTTTGGCGAATTTTCGCATAACTTTAGGGGATGCCCACGCAAATGTTTGTTCGTATTCAGTGTGTAAAGTTCTTAAAGGTTGGGCGCTTCGTAGTGTAAATGAAATTTTAAAAAAATACAAACCATAGTGAAGTTTCAATTACAAAGCTATACAAGATTAAAGCGAGACCTAAAAATCAGATCTTCTCTTAAAAATAAACACAACAATAATCAAATTATCCTTTTAAGCATTGCGTGCCAAAGTTCTTAAAAGGCATTATTCATTCATGTTTCATGATAACAATTCAGATTATCAAATTTCCACTAACATAAAATAATAGAATAGAAGTATAAGCTATAATTCATAAAGCCGGTTGTATGAATTTTAAATGAGGAAAATGATAGTAATTATCTCGAGATAATTACTAGGTACATACAATTAAAAATGATAATCTGCTCACTATTGTTAGTAAAACAAAGCTACAAGTCTAGATATAATCATCCTACTAATATTATAAATGCGAAAATTTGTGAGGATGGATGGATGGATGTTTGTTACTCTTTCACGCAAAAATTACTAAACAGATTTTGATGAAGCCTTACAGTAATATATGTATCTTATACATCAGTATAACAGAAGGATACTTTTTATCCCGATATTCCCAAGGTATCGACACTTATGCGGGTAAAACCGCGGGGCGCTGCTAGTAAATAATAATTAAATACCTACATTAGATATTTTTAATTAGGTATGATACCAATTATTAACGATGCTGCAAAACAAATAATGTTATCTTAAATTAAATTTTGAACCCTAATTAAAATACTAAATGAAAGGACAAAGTAAACATACTTAAAACGTATTATTTTCATTTGGTTTGTGTTGCAAAAAGAAAGAGATGGTAATTACATTTTATGAAATTAAAACGGACTCATTTGTTTCACTTGAGCTTCTTTCAAATAGTAGGTTTTAATAAATTAGCTGTGACCGCAACTCTGCTCACGGTAACTATAAAACTAAACATAATCTATGATAATTTATATAAACACTAACGGTGCCCCGCGTTTTCACCCGCTTAAGTGTCAATACCGTGAGAATATCGGGATAAAAGTATCTTATGTGTTCTTCTCATGTATAAGCTGTATTACTGTAAAGTTTCATTAAACTCAATCAGTAGTTTTGCGTGAAAGAGTAACAAACATCCATCCATCCATTTTTTTAGACTTTCGCTATTATCATATTAATTATAATTATGTTATTATGATTAATTAGTAGGATGATCATTTCACGGTAACTGAAAAGCTGTGTGGAATCGGTTGTCATGGTATGGGCATGTGATACGGAGGAATGAGGAAAATGTAGTGAAGAAAGTTTTGAGTATGAATGTAAATGTAAAATATAAAAGGCTATAAAAGTAGGGGAAGCGCTAGGAAACGACGGATAAACTGTGTGAACAATGACGTGGTTAGAAAGGGGGTGACTACCAAGATGACGACTAATAGAGAAGGAATTTATTAAAGAAAAATACATGTTGTGCCGACCCATAATAAATTGGGATAAGGACCCATAATAATAAGGAGGCAGGAGAATGGTCTGAATCATTTTACGTACCTAAACAGTAAATTATATTCTTTATATGACATTGCGAAAGCATTTTTAGGGTTCCGTACCTCGAAAGGAAAAAACGGAACCCTTATAGGATCACTTTGTTGTTCGTCCGTCCGTCTGTCTGTCAAGACCTTTTTTCTCAGGAATGCGTGGAGGTATCCAGCTGGAATTTACACCAAATACTCAACTGCTCTACGGGTCTACTGACCCTTGGAGCTGTGAAAAAATCAAACTTTTAAGCTAACGCAATCAAAAGATACAGCCGTTTAAGCCGCTTTTCGACACTCGCAAGGGATTCAAAACCTATCCTATCAGAATCTGGAAATTTGGTACGAAGCAACGTCTTATAGCACAGATAAAGGAAAAATTGCGAAAACCGTTTAGTTACATCATATAATAAAAATATTTTTAATAATTTTAAATTGTACGGAACCCTCGTTGCACGAGTCCGACTCACACTTGGCCGATTTTTTTTTTAAAAGAAGCAGTAACCGCTTTTTTGAACAACTAGGTTATGGGTCGAAGCAGTACCTAACAAATTAACGGAAAACAGCAGAATAAAAATCAGTTTTATTTTTCACACCAACTTGTAATACACACTTCTAACTTCCAGTATCTACATAACACTAGGCCTCGTCACAGTGAGCTCTCAACAAATCTCTCCCTCGAGACGTCGTCGGGTGAAAAGTTCACTTTACTTACTGTCACTCAACAGATAATGAACACATAGTAGTGGCAACCGGGTCGTTGTTCTGGCGCCACACGCGACCTACCCTTATTACAGAGAAAAAAGAAAAACGAACGCCAACAGCTAGCTACTAGCTACCTCCTACGTGCCCCAATACAGAAGGCAATTTACATTTTTCCAACAAAAACTCCACAAAACAAACGTAGTGCTGAGGTTCTATTAAGAACCAACTGAAAACTTAAAGATCGTTTCAAATGCGATTGTTCTACTTAGCTTGATAATAGCCCCTCTAATCCAAAATGCGTTAATTCCCTCTCCAATATCAACTTTATTACTTGATCGTTAGAGTTCATTGTTTCACAGCTAACGATCGAGTTTGGACTTACTGTCAAAACGAAATAGAATTAAAGTAGCAGGTGGAATTATTCCTATTCTCATTTCTACAAGGTTTGAATTAAAATAATAATACAAATGGTTTTCTAGGAATAATCTTTTACTATTCGACTATAGTAATTGCGGAGTAATTTTCATTACTTTATTTTTGTAATTAGAGTAAGTCGTCGCTGTAATTAATTACAGCAGAGTTGTTGCTTTAAATATACCTAATTGCGATTATGTACTGGGCCATTAAAAAGAAAGATTTTTTTTCGATTCACTGTAGTTTGTCATGTAATTAAATATTCGAGATTGTTCGGAAATGTAGACAGTGTAAATAATGATGTTTATGTAAATAATAAGTACCTGTACTTTTATTGAAAAAGTGACCTTATAGACTGCTAATACATTTGCTTCATTATGTCCTTCACTATGACCACTTAATGATTCCTTACTTCGAACCAGGTCAATTTCTCAGCTAATCCCGCCAATCTTGCGTTGATTTCCCATAGTTTCGTTCATTGTGTCATACCTAGAGAATTACGGCCCAGTCCTTTTATTTTCAAACCACGTTTTGGAATGAGGTGAAATTGTCTAAACCTACATAGTCACAATTACCTACTGCATTTATTTCATTTTCTGGTGATCACTGGTGTGTGGTGGTGAAGACAGAATAGGGTAGATTCCTGGGTAAAAAATAATAAATAGTTATATTTAGTCCGTCAGTTAGATTATCGAAAAATAATGGACATGTATTTTTTCTTTTGTCAAAGAAACAACAAATGACAAAGATAAAACGCGTCAAAATTTGGGAGTGGGGGGTCGTGACGTCACGCCATGCTAAAAACTGTAGCAAGGCGTGACATCACGCGGAACTTTAACGGGCGATATCTTCATCATTTTTTATATAATAGAAAAAAGAAAAAAACCCGGGTCCAATTAATATTTTTTGATAAATAATCTAACTGACGGACTAATTAGATTATTTTAGGAATCTAGCCTATTGTGTGGAAAAGGGAGAGGGTGGCCTTTGCCCTGCAGTAGGATAATACAGGCTAGTTGATTAGATTACACTGGTGTTACAGCTATACACTTGATAACCGCGACTATCTCCCAAGGTTGCTTTTATTGACTCAAGCGTGATTTAATTTGGTGCAATATTGACTTTAACCCACTCACCAATTTCTGCTGACGCAATATCATATCATTTGTGTTTATCTAGGTTATAAAGTGCAAGAAACAATTTTACGCAAACTAGATAAATACATAATAATATGTATTTATCTAGTTTGCGTAAAATAGTTTACAACGTGTTTTTTTTATATCCCTATATTTTATATATATACATATTTAATACTGAATAAAATATTTATTATTATTATTTATTTATTATTATAGCAATACGTAGCCATGAGCCCCTTAAAACGTACAAGGATATGGAAGAACAATATTAAATGATAAGCTAGAACGGTTTCTCTGTAAGCTCCCCATATAAGTGATCAGAACTCTTGTGCCTTCTATGTGACATGTATTCATTTTGTCGATATTCGCAGAATTATTCCCGATCCAATTTCGAGCTTATTTATTTTCCTTATACCTGGCTGGTGCATCGATCTGATTGAACGTCTTTATAAATTATATTATTGCGTTTTCTTTAAAGCACTTTATGAAAAGTAATATATTTTTCTATTATGTGGATGGGTTTCCATTGAAAATCTGATGGCCCATTAACCTAATAAAACGTTCAAAATCTAGTCGCAGTCTCATCTCGGCGACAAACAAATATCAAAAACTTGTCAAAAATATAGGGAAATTAGAGGTATTTTTGACAGATTGAGACTGGGGTGAGACTGTGAACGTTCGTAAAATGACAGGAACTGCCCTTCTGATGTGCGTTGAAGACGTACCAGTGTCATCATCACTCTCCTGCCCTTATCCCAATTGATTTGGGGTCGGGGCAACATTTCTTTTTCTTTTAGACTTCTCTATCAGGTATCACCCTTTCACCACCATATACCAACGATATTCACACAGTCCATCCATCGTTTCTTTGGTCTTCCCCTACTCTTTTAGCCATCGACATTTATCTTACCCCACGACATTTTCCTCATACCGGTACATATACTAACGGTAAAATATCCGTGACTGTAACACACTATTTTATTATGTTTGTTTATCACAAGAAAATTGGTAGTAAAATCATATATGCTATCGTTTATGCTGTTCGTACGCGGTTGTATAACTGCAAAGTCAGCCAGGAACGACCACATTTCGTGCTATTTTTAATAGAAAACAGTACACCAGCACCCGCATAATTATTATTCTGATTTCGATTCGCTACCGCAGTGCAATGATAATGATCCTGCACATCTGTGTTCATTGTGTTATTTTTTTTTTTTGAATTGTATTTTTATCTAACCTACTTAGGTAGTATGTATATGTGTCACTTTGTGGTTTATAAATTGCGCTGTACAACGCCTTGGGATTTAATTCTGTAATGTTGTGCAAGAATCTTAAATAAATAAAATAAATAAATGAAAATCTATAAGAGTTCTGCAGAGGTATTCCTTTAATAGTTAGTACACCCACATTTCATTGGTGATATTGGTTGGTGTTACTAAGTAATCTTGCTTTAACTTAGATTTTATTAATATAGGGTAGTCTCCGTGACTGCATCCGCATGCGGTAACTTCATAATAAGCTAATGTCCGCAACTTCGTTCGCGTGAAATTTCGGCCACGGCCCATCGCGTCGCACCCTATCGCCCGACCTCGCTATTACTTCGTTTCTAACTTTTTTCTTTTTGCTCGGCTCCTAAGAGTTGTAGCGCGATATTAATTAGCCTATAACCTCCCTCGAGAATTGGGCTACAAAATGCAAAAAAAAAACAAATCCAACTGGTAGTTCCGAAGATTAGCGTGTTCAAACAAACTCTTCAGCTGTATTATTAGTGCAGATAGATATAGAAGATAAATACATTACATTAAAGAAATTACGTCTCTAATACGTTCACCCGATATTCTAATACAAAAGTAAAACAACTTACCTATACAAAGGAACATCGTTCTTGTACCAAACGACGAGCAGAAGCACATCTGAGGCCTGTGTGGAGCGAGTGTCACACGGTAGTGTCGCGTCGCCGCCTGACACCGCTGACACTTTCACTATGTCTAGTGACTCCGCTATGACACTCGGCGTCGGCCGGAGACCTGTTGACAATTACAGTTGGTGAGGTTATAGTGTCTTTCATGTCCTGAACGCTTATGTGCATGAGGATAAATTAGTAAGCCTAGACTACTTGAAGATAAATGTATTTTTCAGACTGAGACACAAGGACAGTACGGACCTTAATTAATATTAAGAAAAAAAAAGTGTGCTGTCGGGTGACCGCCGTCAGGAACGAAGTTCCTTATGCGATACCCGTACGCACACATACTCGTATATGAATGAAGGAGATAGAGAGAGAGAGAGAGAGAGAAAGACGCCTGGAAAGAGCATATCGCTTTTTCGTTACGAGATCATTTTTACCAGTTTACTCCAACCGCGAGCTGCGTTAAAGAACTTCGTGTCAATAGGAATAAGTTACTTATATCAAATTGAATTTAAAATAAGTGTTATTGAGAGTATTATCATTGTTGAGAGGATCACCAAAATGTTTGGAATTAAAAGGCATACAGTGGCTTTGAAAAGTTAATTGACATTGTTCCACTTCAGCTGTGATGCCACACTATGCCAAAGGTCATGCCAGGTGTATGCCATTCTATGATTAAAAAAAAAATGAGGTACTCCTACGAGATTACTTGGTGACTTTGCCTTATCGAATTAGTCACGAAAAACAGTTCAAACATTTGGATCACTACAATCTGAAATCATATTCTGGTGTGTCACAACTGAAGTGGAAAAATGTCAACTAAATCTTGTAGGCCACTGTATATACACATACCCTACCAAATTATCGATATGCAAAGTTAGGATAATTATGTTTTAAGTAAAATGGCGCCTATTTTCGCGAATGCCATTATGAGCGTTAAAGAAAACATTGCTGAACCACATAGACACAAAAAAATATGAAACGTCAACAAGACAATGCAGTATTATGACATAAACTGTACCGGCAGAAACGTAGACTGAATAGTAATAGGTACCTCCGTACCGTGCCGGATCGAAACTTGGCACAGCACACCACAGGTTTACGTCACCCTAGTTAATAACTCCATTATTTTTCTGTCGAAAAAGAAATGAACCAAAACCGATACGGAACACTGATAAGCCTTTGTTCGGTAATAGAAAATTCTACGTTGTTCATTTTGGTTGTAATTTTCCGGTATTAAATAAATATAGTTCTGAACAAAACTTGCATGTCATGTTATGTTGTTAGATATTCTGTAATTAACGTTCTACCGTGTTGTATAAACGACGATTGATTGCATTCGTTTAATTATATGGGAGGGCGTACCATCAAGTAACTAGAATTCATAACAGGTATTGTATTTGTGTCCAATTAATCAAACAAAGTATTTTTTTTTAAGAGTAGGCTATGGTGTAGTAATTGTGAGGGGCTTTTATTCAATGGGCTTGTGGCTAAATAATAACAGCCCCACGCGTCGATCGATCAGGTTAAGTTACGCATACCGCGGTGGGTCCGTAGATGGTTGATCATCTTTACAAACCAAGACCCGAACGTGCGTAGCGGGATCGTCCGAAAGTAGCGGGATCGTCCGAAAGGGTTACCGCTGCCCTGGAACAGAAAGGGCTAAGGAAGGAGCACGGGTGGGTTTTAGTCAGTAAGAGTCTGACACTCCCGGGAGGGGGACATTTGATGATTTCCCATCAAAAAAAAAAAGACCCGACAGTGCCTCGGAAAGCACGTTACGCCATCCATCTGTTTAGACTGGAAGCCGACCCCAACATAGTCGGGAAAAGGCTAGGCAGATGATGATGTGTTGTCGGCTCTTCTTTATATGACGAATCTTTTGCTACCGTGTACCCATCATTGACTTTTATAAGTCGCAGGTACTTGTAACCAGGGCCTACTCCGAAGTGCAAAGTGTGAATGTTCGGATCGGACCGACACATGGCCGAACCGAATATTATTGAAAAATGCGAAAAAAGTTCGGATCGGCTCAGTTGGGTCGGGACCATAGTCAATATTCGGAAGAGTGTAGGAGTGTAGGATCGGAACCGACCGAACCAAATAGTAACTTCGTAGCAGGAAACGGCCGAACATTCGGCCGATACTACTTCGGAGTAGACCCCCTGGTTTATTAAAAAGTCTACTTAATAAAATTTACTCACTGACATACAACGCACAGCCTAAACCGCTGGGTCTAGTAGCATGAAATGCACAAGAGTTCCTTTTATAATGAAAGTAAGGACTAAAGAAAGATTTTTTAAAGTTCAACCCTTAAAGGGGCTAAATACTTAATAAGGAAGTTAATCATTCTTGCCGATGGTAATTCTACAGTAGTAGTGGCCTCAGTGGTAACGACTCCTACTTACGATTTGTAGGTGGTGGCTTCGAACCCAGGTAGGCGCTTTACTTTTAGATAAAATGTGTTTGAGTTTCAACAACACATGATTCCATTGCTCCAAAAAGGCTTACGTGAAAAATATATGCAAATATGGCATCCTGACTTAACAAACGAGAATCATGATCAGCCAGTAAGAATTTCGCGACTCGATTTCCTTTAGAAATCGTTCGCGAAATTCGAATTGTTCGTTCCCAGTGAATACCAAACGCGATCGTGACAAATGGCCCGATTAACAATCCTGGCCCCGAAGAAGAGATGGTGCGACTAACGATGCAATATATCAAAGGATTTTTCTTAACGCTGACGAGTCTCTCAAGTTATTTGCTTGTTAAATATTAATGCGATCATAACCGTAATGCCTTGCTGACGTGGGGATGTAGAAGCAGAGTTTAATACTTGAGTTTGTTTGAGTTGAGTCGTGTGTGGTTTAGAAAGCTTTTATTTGATTGACATGGTGTACTAACTATACTAACACATGTGTAACATTATTTCACCATTCTCCTGCCTTATCCCAATTTATATGCGCTCGGCGCAACATTTTGTTTCTCTTCTATACTTCTCTACTAATCTGACAACCAGTCTTACCAAGGGGTATCGTATTACCCAGTAACTAGTTTGTGGTGGTCAGACAGGCAGTCGCTCCATGTAAAATACTGGTATTTACCTGCATCCGGTTAGACTGGAAGCCGACCCCAACCTAGTTGGGAAAAGGCTAGGTATAAGCTGACTTCTCCATTAGTCGTCATCTCGGTAGTCACCCCCTTTCTAACCATATCATCATTCACACAGTCCATTCATGTGCAATACTATTTACTTTGTGAAATAGTAAGGATATTTATTTATTTATTTATGCACCTCGTCACAAAAGCCGATAGTTGAATCAATCGTTACGATTGACGAATAAGTTACCTCATTTACACCATCGAAAGATGAGCCAATAATTTCATTACCTACAAAAACTACATATAAAAAACTACTACGTTTCTAAATGCTACGTTAAATTTCATGCGCCATCTCTTCCAAAACATTCCATTACACTAAGCAGACCCGATTTGATAAACGAAACGTGGTAATAAATAACACCAATTACATTAGCGGCTTCACTACCGTCAAAACGTTGTAGTTTCCACCCGAAACGCCACCTCTAAAGGAAAATACGGTATCCATACGTACATACATAAAAGCCGACAACCTATTAATACTATTAATGGAGTTTCTGTCTATAAATGTCTGTTCTCCTCGATAAACTGGTGATATATACCTGCCTTGTAAAACATAGGTTGGTATGTACCTATAAAATAAGTGGGTGTATCAATTTAGTGTGGGAACCGCGTGGATTATTGCCAGGTCTACGTTTGTATGAATCTCGGTCGCGTGTTACCGCTGTATAACATTAACTGTACTTTGGATGTGAATTATACGTATCAATATGCCTAAATGGACCAATATACATGAACCTGGTATAAGGTTTTGCTGTAATTTATTTTATTATTTTTCTTTGCATCTGCGTGTTTTTGATATTCTTGTGTTCTTCACGCATATATTATACTAGCTGCGGCCCGTAGCTTCACCCGCATCAGTTTCGATCCCGTAGGAATATTGGGATAAAAAGTATCCTATATGTTAATCCTGGTTATAAACCATCTGTGTGCCAAATTTCATCTAAATCCGTTTAGTAGTTTTTGCGTGAAAGTTTAACAAACATCCATCCATCCGTCCATCCGGTAGGATTAGTGGGATTCCACCTACCGATTGAAGGCATTCTTGACACCTGTCAGTTGGATACGATTGCGAAATTAAAAGGTTTAAATTAATAAAATACGTATTCTTTTGCACTCAACGTTTGCAGTCCTTTCACAGTTATTTTATATTTATACACTAGCTTCTGCTCGTCACTTCGTCCGCGTGAAATTTCTTGTTCTAACATAAAATACTCGTATATCCTATAGCTGTGCACCGTTACTTCGTTATCACTTAGGGTTCTTTCCGACATTTTTGTTTATGCTCGGCTCCTAAGTGTCCTACCGTGATGTAGCCTTCCTCAAGAATTAGGCTATCAATTGCAAAAATAATTTTCCAAATCCGACGGGTAGTTCCAGAGATTAGCGCGTACAAACAAACAAAATCTTCAGCTTTATTAGTATAGATACAGATAAATAGATATACTCGTATTATATTGTGCTATAGGGTTACTGTCGGATGTAATATAAATGTGAAACGACTGAATATAACTGACAGGTGTCAGAAACAACTTTCTCTCATCGTGCATCAGAAGGCGTATAAAAATAAGTCCATTATATTCTACATAACAATATAAACTAGTAATTTTTTAACTAAAACTCAATATTTCGTTTTATTTTGTATCCATCAAGAACATCAACATTATTTATTTATTATGGCACTCCAACTTAGTCTTATTATATAAAGTACTACAGTGAACTTATCACTTAAAGGTGTGCACAGCGCTTAAATTATTTATTTTACCATTTATGTACACACATATATAAACAGACAATAATAAATAGGTACAGAGGTGATGCTTATTTCATAAGAAATCTCTTCCAGCACACCCGAGACAGGACAATAGATACAGAGATGTAGACAGCGTGTGAAATAGTAAAGGAGACATAAAAACAACACAGTATAGAATCAAAAACAATTCACTTAACTGGTTGAATGCCGTAATAACAGAAACAAAATTAAAAGCCATTGTGTCTAGCGTGGATCCACGTTCCATATCCCATACGAAGAGTTAAATCACCTGTATGGACTAGAGGTCAAAGTTTTTGTCTATTGTACTTTAGTTCGTTGTTGTTTTTCGGTTTGTTATAGACCGAGCACCTTGCCAGGCGAAAGTCTAGCAATATCGAGCCTTTTTTGCTAGAAAACTTTGAACCTTTGTCCAGCAGTTGCATGTTATGTGTAGGTATATACTGGTTAATAGTATGGTGTCTAAAACAATGTCTTAGCGATAAAGCAGTAAACAACAATATGAAGTAAATAAACCTTTGCAGTCAAACTTAGTTGCGGAACATGACAAATTGTTTCGCAGAACATTCATCAAAATCCACTTAGACTAAATATAGATGTAGGCCGGAACAATCTGGGTTGCGTCAAGATAAATTTATCGGGATACAATAACCTCGTTTGAAAGCTTATATAAACTTAATGGCGGCACGAAATATAGTTTCTTGTTTTACTTTGCAGTTATCGAAACAATTATAGATTTCATAGATAATTAGATACTTAGATTAGATGTAATTCTAGTGATATTTATTTTAGAAGTATTTATGTATGTTTATTTATATGTATGTTAGTATATTCTCGTAATTTTTGTTTAGTTTTTTAATAAATTTATAAAGAAGACTGACTTATAATGCCAAAAAAATTGTATTAGGTATAATTTTTTTTGGCATTAAAAATCAATGTTCTTTTATTCAGTAGATTCTCAACTAGCAAAACATGGTATAAAATTAAGGTTTAAGTATCAACACTATACAATACAAATTATTATTTAAACCGCCTTATCAACTATTTAAACGCTAAACACCAACACAACACCTACAGAACCAACTCATCAAGTGAGCGCTATACCATGTTCCATTTAAAACGAACGAATTCATTGAGTACAGCAGTCCCGTGAGAGCCGACCTTATTTCCAGTACATGTCATGGCGAGAATCATACGTCGTGAACCGACGTTAACTCCACCAATTGTTGTACTAAATGGACTAAGTGTACTTTACGTTATTTGATGTTACGTTTCCTAGCTGAATCTCCACCGTTTTGGAGCGGCGTGATTTCTTTGTAGACATATTTGTCAAGTGAGTTCTGTTTTTGACAGGATTGTGTTGTTTGTTTTGTTTGTATTTTGAGTATTAAATAACGTATAGCCTATAAATATTATGCCTGTTGTATTTCGGTGCGATTTGTGTCTGTAAATGCAGATGTAGTTTAATGTAAGGTGACATTTGGTAATAATAACATTAAATTGAAATAGACTTCTCCAAATCTGGGGGTACTCCCTAAGCACATAATCCGTAGTTTCGGCCAATGTTACGGTTTCCTACTCCATTACACATAAGGACATAAGATTAGTTCAGAGCCCGAACTAAAAATCAATGACAACACAATTTGACAGTTCTTCCTACTCGGGACGTATTTATGGCCGCCCAAAAAATGAATTTTCGCAAGTATGCTGTCGTAAACACAGATATACATAGGTATCTATAGATAGATAACCTTCTCTTCAATAACAAAAAAGATTTTTAATAAAGCAACTCTGCTATTGAACCCTTAAAACAAAACTACCTACTAAGATGTTCTTCGAACTGTCCAAGCCTGTGCCCGTTCTAAAAAACTCGAAGCACCTCTCCAGGTATGTCACAAAATTTATTCTGTCACATTTATTTCTAACATAAAAACGTTATTGGAAAAACGTGTCGAAGTTATGAACCTACGTAAGCACAGAGTGAATCCGGATCCGATATTCGGTGCGTACCGAATTCCGGCGCTAATCGCCTCGTTAGTCACAACGCCGCACGGATTATCTCCGGTGGAATAATACCGGAATACATGCTTTCATGCAATACCTAGTCCATCTTTCGACCATAGGCCGTTCCCATATTTTATTTATGTCAATGTTCATATTTTATTCGGATCTCTTTCGACAGTTTTCGGCTGTGTTAGTGACATATTGTTCGGGACTGTGTTTCGAAATTGACATCATGAAGGGTTGTAAAAATATGAGTTTCGTTTTTAGATTTATATTTTATAAAAATGCCGCTCCAGAAATGTACCGACCGGTTTGACAGACATCGAGTAATGGGCAGTGCATTGGGGTAGTGGTGGAGCTCTTGGCTTGCCTACTGCGTTATGGAACGTTGGAATGTAGCTATGTAGTAAAGTAGTAAGTATTTATCAATTTTGTTACGAGATTTTGTTTGAGAAGCCCACAACACAAAATATCAATAAATAAAATATTTCCGCATGACAACGAAAAAGCAAAAAACTTTTTATATTAATAGGCTTTTGATTAGATAAGTCAAACGATGCCATTCTTGTGAATGGCATGGTTTCGTGTGATGGTTGTATCTTTTGTCTGCTAAGGGCTTATTTTTCAATCGAAAGATATTTTTTATTCGTAGAATAAAATTGACGTCTGATAGATTCTGTATTGAAGAACTGTCAACAATTTTAAATTATTCCTCGGATAAAGTAATCTGGCGTTGGAAAATCAGCTCTAAGTCTTATAAATTGTTACACAATACCAAAATAAAATAAAACAAAAAATCAAACAACGTTTCCATTGTGTTTTGACTCATCAAATTATTCGTCTTTTTATTTCACTTCCTTTCCTCTTTTCAGCCATATTTTCATAGAATTCACTTTATGTTCATAAAACAACCTGTCTAATATTTAGATAGTATCAAAAAGCTTTAAAAATATTAGTATTTCCATCAACGCAGAGTCTACGGTTGCCTACAAAATGGACGATATAGTGAATGAACTTCGAAATTTGAATTTTATGGCCGTTAAAAGCTGCCGTCATATTTATTCATAAAGCAGTAATGTATTACAACTTAGCGAGTTAATATTGGGAGCGGGTTCATAACATTCTATCACTTAAAAGCGATCATGCCAACCATTTATGATTCAAAAATAAAATGGAGTCGCATTAGCCAGTGGATCGACGGAGTGTTTAACATTATTGCCTTTGTTCGATTTCAAGAGTTCAGCAGTAGCGAAATAACATCACGCCTTCATTCCCCGAGGGAAATGCCATTACAGGCGTAAACGTATTAAGTAAACCCTCATTCGCCATGTAGGTGTATGGCGAGATTGTAAAATGAAACACATATGTATAATACCTACTTTCCCAATCACAAATATTTAATCCAGTTCTCAAAGCTACACCTGTATTTGCACTTGATACAAGTTGCATTTTACTTAGCTTTTACAAAAGGAAAATATTATTATATTACATCAAAGAGAATTTCATGAAAGGTAATTCATTTATTTCTTTATACTTTCTGCAATTAAAATCCTTTGACGATGACAAATGCAATAATAAAGAGGTTTATGTTTTATTTTGCAGCGTACCGTGTTTTTTTTTGACGTACCTGTCTAAAGTAAAGTAAAAGATTTTCCGTCTATTCATGACCTTTTTTGAGCAACATAAATTGTTAACAAATAAATAATAAAATGTACGTAAGATTTTGTAAATACCTGCTAGATTATGTATAAACATATTATATTATACAGGGTGGTAGGGACATTGACGCACAACCTGCTACTATAGACTCAGTACCTACATAATACTGGACGAACCTGCGTTGAAATTTTTCGGCGTAAAAAAATATCTGTTCTATACATTTTGACATAGATACCACACAGTACATGTAGTACAGTAGCGAAGATTGCACTTTTCTATGACAGCTGATTTATGTTTTTATAACCGAAGAAAATTTTCCACGCTTGGGGATCTAGAATCATGTGCTGAATTCATGATTTAAGTCTGCAAGTCGATGTCTCTGCCGCCGTGTATATTATATTTAAAACAGTGTGTTTAGTGTCAAACTTGCTTGACTTTTAATAGTTAAATCAGAACATCAATCTTAGCTAAACCTTCTAACAACAGAACTATTATTAAAACCCTCACGCACGGAAATCCCTACGCGAACTTTAAGTACTGGACTAGGTTAATGATTTTGTGCATCATTATTCAGGCTTTCAAGCTGAATGACTTGTTCACAGCACACGTTCGATTTTTCCGAACAGTCTCGCAAATATTTCTAGAATATTTTGACACATCTCGAAAGATATTAATGAAACTTATGTACTACCACCTACTCTCACAAAAGCTCCAGTATCTAAAAACTGATTAGCATAAGCAGTTTTATTTTATACAAATTCGATTCCAGTGTCGGGGCCTTACAAGTTCGCGTGTGGAATTCGCCGGCTTTTTCTCACGAGTACCTTATGTATCGTGATACGTGACGGGGCCAAATTGGAGGGGAAAATTTGCCAAGAACACGTAATGTCTGAATTGTGACTTTGACGTTCGTAATGTGGAGCGAAGTTTCAAGTGTTGGTTGTCTGCGAGAAATCGATGGCTCTTGACGTCGAGAGCGATCCTTGAATTCCGTGTGCGCGGATCTTTGCTAGCTCCACTGTACCTACTTACTTTCCTAGAGGAGCGCAGATCTTTACTAGTATCACTGTACCTTCTCTATAGCTTGGTTTATTTTGAGAAACTTAAAAACTGGGACCTTGTTCCACTCTGCTTGCCGTCAAGTGTTTCGCAGAAAATACTCGAGTCTTTATGTTGAATTAATGTCAAGTAACCAAGTCAATAGCAATGAGTATCGTATTCCACTCCAAAAGTAATAAAATGTTTGTATTTGCGACATGCGTGTGTGTGTCCCACGCGTCAAGACCTAGTTTCTGTTGACTTAGCAGCAGGCACCTAGAGCAACCCCAGTGTGGACTTGAAAAGATTCAGCTAGCTTAATCAGCCTATGTATAATTTTCCCACAGCTGGGAGACTCTTCTTGGTGAGAGGGACTGACTGGCCGTAATCCACCACGCGGGCCTAGTGCGGGTTAGTAGATAAAATCAAATCAAAATCAAAAAAGTTTGTTTGTTAGAATATGGTACAATAAATTTACAACATTGGTTCCATCATATCCAGCCATTATATCGCGTACAAATATTTCTATAAAAAAACAAAGATGTCACATGTATTCGAATTTTTGGTTCTAGATTTTTATATATATAGTTCTAGGTTATAGATTTTTCGTTCTAGTTTCCTGACAATGTTTTTATTTCTGAAATATTTTGTACAAGGTAAAGTGCCTATCTGGGTTCGAACCTACGACCTACAACTCATAAGCCGCGGCTGTTACCACTAGGCCACCACGCCCATCACTGCTCTCAAGATGCAGATAACTGAACATTATATTTATTTATTTATTAAAAACTTACACACACTATCTTTACAGGATGACCCCAATGCAATAGTGGTTAGCAAATACACACCAAACAAAATGAAAAATGAACTTACGCCTAATACATAAAAATCTAAATAAAAAAAAAAAAATACAAAGCACTTTATTTGAAAAAGATGTGTTTGATAACCAGCGTACTCCAAAGAAATTGGAACATTATTTTCCTATGATCAACAGTGATAGCATAACTACGTGGTAATCTACTATAGAGGTATGAGGAACAGGGTGTAAAGTCCACTCATCCTCTATAGAAAAGGGAGGATCCTCCGACCAGACGGGTGTTGAGTCTGGCGGGCAATTGCCCAACGATTCATGTCGGGAAGTTGCATGTATGCCAATTGCGCGGTAAACTCTGCTTGCGAGATGCAGGATTTGCGTGACGTTAATATGACGCGTTGTTCGCATGTGGCATCGTAGATACCGCTACATCTACATTTAACTATAATACTTATAACCAGCAAACAATATTCGAACCTATTTTGCTGTCAATCTGAAACGTGAAATGCTTCAAGAAGCGGCAACAATAGCTTAGCATCACTCAAATTGGACACAGAATTCTCAAATACAACGTGTCGCTATAATGGCTACATTAATTTAACACATCGGTAGCGCTAGTGGCCAGTAATCATAATAATTATAACAACACAATATTATTCGTAATTTGAAAACTACCACCTGCACCGCTCGCCGATATAGGGCTCCCTCTCTTTCCTTTCTCCTACTCTTTGCAAGTTTTTTGTTCTAATTGATTGATGCAATTTTATCATTCGTAACCCCGATAAATGACCTGCGCTACAGTTTTCAAAATAAATAATAACGTTTAATTAAATTCAAATACGTTCATAAAACAAAAACGCGAAACCGTATACATGTTTCAAATTAACGTCGCCATCAAAGCATTAAGCAAGCAAGCATTTATTTACTTCTAAATTTTTAACTAATATCTATTTTTATACGTACACCATAATTATGTCCCTACTCCTTACTTGTTACATAAATAATAAATTCTATCATAATCCGACTATAATAAAAAAAATATCTTTGTAAACGATACAAGTTATCCTTTTTTCACCAAACAGAAAAAGCACATAGGTATATAGGTAGGGGTACATATATAATATTCCATAAAAACAATGTTGCAAAACCATGTCCTGATACTTAGAAAAAAGTAAGAGAAGTTCTCATTAAAAATGACGGGAAAGGACCTGGGTAAGTCATTCAAGCAGGGAGGAATTGGACGCAAGGGGAACGTAAAGCGCAGACTACAGACAAAGAGTTGGTTCACTACATTTTTTATTACACAATGAATCTTAGAAGCGTGCTGCACGTTAAACAACAGTTCCTACTCATTTTTTTGTCGCGTTCCTATAAATTATTAATAGCTATTGGTTGAATTTTATAAATTAATTATTATAAAGCATTGACCACATAACTTACACCGCACACAATTTTTTTTTTCTTGCTTTCCAACATTGTACATACATAAGACAACATTTGCTATAGTCGCCTAAACATAGGTTCTGTATTAGAATAGGAATAAGCAAGCATTGGCCGTCTTATCGACCAACCACCATAATAAAAGGTTCTGCGTATTTACCACTATATTTAAACCAGCACCCTACTTATTGCTAATACATTGCTTCATAGGTTTGAAAAATTCGTCTGCTCATCAACGTAAATAACGCAATGAACGAACATGGGTGAAATGTCAAAATTAAACCCATTGCCATTAATTCTCATTTTATGTGTGTTACGCAAGCACCCTGCAGTTAAGCATTTATGTCCGTAGTTGATGATAAGATACGTGCTCAGCTCACTTAAAACAATTCTGTGAATAGATTCCACCGAAAAACCTCACCTCAAGGCACCGGACACCCCCAACCCCCATACACCAAGTTGCCTGTTCAATTACATTTCAAAGTGAAGTGAATTCCCTCTTTGGAAGGGTAAAAGGCAATATTTAACGCAAGCCATTCAGCCGGTGTGCAAAAGAGAAAAATCCACTGGAACATTTTACTTCCCCCTGTACATTGGCCGCGTATATTTTAACCCGTTCAATGGATCCGTGACACGGCTAGTCGTGGATAAAAATTCGTGGAACGATGTTAGTGTCGTAGATGTGTCTTGAAGTGTCATGTGACCTACAGGGGTGGAGATGAAATTAGCTGCATGAAGTTCGAGATATTATATTTTTCTGTGTGACAGATTTTGTTACTAACAGCTTAATGTACTTTCCGGGACACAGAAAGGAAAAAGGAAGAAAGAAGGAGGAGGGAGGGAAGGATCTCAATATGGTGACCCATCCACGGACCGACCCCGGCAAGCGTAGCTTAACCTGATCGATGGTGCGGCTATTATTACTTAGCCACAGGCCCATTGAACATTTGAAATGACTTAAATATTTATCAAATATTAATTCACATTTTAAGAATTTAATTAAGTATGTATGGATCCAATTGCCGTTCAACGTGGTGGCCTTCTGGGCACTTATCCCATTGACAGCGATGCGGACGAATTTTTTGATGCTCAATGAGCTCCTGCCTTTTTCTTTATTTTTTTATTGTATACTTGTATATAATATATATATATATTTTAGTGTCAGCTTGTAAAAATAGTATTTATTGTGCCATTGTGATATTAAATTTCGTATCCCAGCCGCCGCCGCCGTCCCGTTATGATATTATATTCAATCGACACAATGGCTAGAAACATTGTTTAACTTTTGTTGTTGACTCTATTCGGTTTAGTTTATTTTCGGGAAACTAATGACAGTATGAGCAGTGGTGGCCTAGTGGTATCGGCTGTGACTTACGAGTTGTAGGTCGTAGGTTCGAACCCAGATAGGCGCTTTACTTTGCGTAAATTATTTCATCACCACTGCTCTCAAAATGGTGAAGGAAAACACCGTGAGGAAACCGGCATGTCCTAGAAACAAAAATTCGAAGACATATGGCATCCACCAACCCGCACTGGGCCCGCGTGGTGGATTACGGCCCAGTCCCTTTCACTGGGAGGAGGTTTGTATCCCACCAGTGGGAACATTATAGGCTATATAGTTATGCTAATGACAGTGTAGCTCTAAGTAACTCTACGGTACTGAATACCGTATGCATCTTGTTGAGTATAAACGAACGCACAAAAAGCTCACTTAAAGAGCTCCTAGAGGAAACAAAACATTTCGACTACCGAAGGTGTACTTTTAAAATTAGAATTTTCTTTCCTTCTGCACATTTAACTGGTTAAATGATCCACACACGTAAAAAGGTGCCCAAATTCCGTGCGGCAACGAATTGACACTTTTTATCTTGGGAGAGTAGGTACTGCAATCACTCGGTCCACTGAACGGGTTAATTAATGAAATCTATTAACTTCTCTCTACTCCTTAGGGACGGGAATTGCTTGCGGATTTTTTGCTCCGTCATGCTATCTAGCCAATTTCCAACTGTTCGCAGCTGTGTCGGTTTTCATTTTAAAAAGTCCCGTACGAAGTGACACAGTGCAACACGGTAACAGTTGCGTCTCCCAATGGGGAGGCTCAGATTTTACTCTGTTGCGATTTCAGTAACTGAGGTTTAGTTCGAATTGGTCCGAAATTGATTGCGGATTTATTTGATGCGGTATTTTTAGAAGGATACTAAACTGGTCTCGGTAAAATGCTTCTATTTCTTACACGCCGGTGGATATTTATCCAATCGGACAAGGTTTTTTTACAAAACGTAATTCAGTAGAATGGTCTCGTCCCTCGTTTTACAAAAGATTTATTTGGAATTGGCTGTAATATATTTTTGTGGTCGATAATAATTTTTAAGACAAGTTAAATTATACATGTCTTATGCAGTGGGGCTCAGAATCAACAATTTCACTCTCAGCAACACTTCAAAATATATTTCTCGACAAAACCTCACTCCCATATGACTAGAGATTTCCTCACGCATTATTTAGTATTCCAACTCCGTTCCAAGATAACACATAGGTGCTCAAAAGGCGTACAAAAGTGTAATGTAAACAAGATAAGATTCGCAATTAAAAATAAAGGTTCCTCGTTAAATGTAGCAGTACATTGATGCGACATGGATATAAATATTCATGGAAGAGTCCAGAATACGCGCTGCGGCATGTTGCCGTGTCGGTTTAAACGCTTATGTACGTGGTACAAGATCGATAGGCTGGCGGGGATTCTGAATAAAAGCAAAGAATAGAATAGAGTACTCTTTAGCATAGCATATCATAATCAGCCAATAATGTTCCCACTGCTGGGACACAGGCCTCCGCTCGATGAGAGGGAGAGAGGGATGAGGGGGGAGTAAGCCATGTGGGTCCAGTGCGGTTGGTACATGGCATGTCTTCGAATTTTTGGTTCTTGGACATGCTTTCCTTCACCGTTCACCTTCACTCACGATGTTTTCCTTCACCGCTTCGAGAGCAGCGGTGATGAAAAAATTACACAAAGTAACGCGCGTATCTGGGTTCGAACCTATGACCTACAACTTGTAAGTCGCGGCCGTTACCACTGGGCCACCACTGCTCTACTCTACTCTATAATATAACCCGGCAAACGTTGTTTTGTCATATACATTATTTCTGGGATTTTTTTTTTGTATGAATAATAGATGTTGGCCGATTCTCAGACCTACCCGATATGCACACAAAATTTCATACAAATCGGTTCAGCCGTTTCAGAGGAGTTTAACAAACATTGCGACACGAGAACTTTATATAAATATTAAGATAATCTTAATAGTTATTTGATTGCCTGGTTGGTCTAGTGCTGCTGAGCATGCGGTCCTGGGTTAGATTCCCAGGTCGGGCAAAGCGTTACTGGGTTTTTCCAGCAGGAATATTTCAGTAGCGGTCTGGAGTTGTGCCTGGTTAATGACAGTAGGCACGCCCTCTATCACATGGGACTTAAACATAGGTGGCGAAATGTGGGTGTACTAGGTATAGGTACTTCTGCCTAACACTACGGTTAATACAGGCGTGATGTTATGTTACTCTTTATCATGTACACCAAACGGTTTACGGATAACAATGTAAAAATGTTACATAAGTTGATACAATCGGCGTTTTTATAGCTAAAAGCGATGTTTCGAAGGCAACCTTTGCAACACAAAAAGTTTCAAAGTGTTGCCGGCTGTCATTCGTGGATCTTTGACAGTCGTTGCGGGTCAACAGAAGCACGAAAGTCTGACAACCAGGCTTATCAAGGAGTATGGTGTTGCCCAGTAACTGGGCTGTGAAATTCAAATAGGCAGTAGCTCCACATACAATACTGGTATTCAGCTGTATCCTGTTAGACTGGAAGGCAACCCCAAAAGTAGTTGGGAAAGGCAAGGCAGATGATGAATGGATTTTTATCCAGTTTTCACAACCATCTAGAGATATATTGATGTGTCGTCACATCACCCGTGCGAAGTAAGGGCGAGTCGCTTATAATCGAATGGTATCTTTAACTTTCCGCTAAAGTCTTTAACTTAAAATAAAATCTAAGTTAAGAACAATAACACTCCTACGCCCCTAACACTACAGCGGTTGCTCGATACAAAGTATAATAATACACTACGATTATACACCTACTTATAATTACATAACATAACATCACGCCTTGTTTACCCGAAGGGTTGTGCTGAGGTGTAAGCCCATATTTCACCAGTTAATATTCCCGTGTAATTTTGTATTATATATTTAGTAACCCGTATAATTTTGAAAAATCTCTGTAATTTTTTTGAGCAATAAAGTTTATTATTATTATGTCGTTTATTTATTTAGTTGTCTTACTTTATTACATTTTTAAATATTAGTATACAAAAAAAAAAGGTTTAAAAATATAAAAAAATAGTGATCCACCGGTGTCGGGAGCAGGGTCCAAGTTACCGGTGGTTAGGGCTCCAGAGAGAGGAACCTTATTATTATTATTAATAGGAGCGAGCCTATTACCATCACCGGGACATAATTCCTGGCTCCGGGATGCTACTGAGAATTTCCAGATAAAAAAACCCAGGACCTCATGCTTACATCTCAAAATTACATAAATACTGTGACTAAACATCTTACAGTTCCAAAGATACGTTTGTGGAATTTGTTAGTGTCTATGACTTATTTATGTAATGGTTTTATGTTAGTATCTTCAAGAGAATATTAAAGATACACCAACTTGTGTAATGACTTTTCTTTTAGCTGATTAGGTACTGGAAATGAGACTATTTGACCACTGGAAAAATAAGAAAAACGGCCAATTTTAAATGTCATTCTAATTGTCATATTAATTGTCATTCTTATTGTTTATTTTCCTTTTGAATACTGAGGCCTTCGGCTTTAGTAATATTACTGTGTTTATTTTTTGATTATACGTCATATTTGATGAACAGAATAAAATACTTTTTTTCTTTCTTCTTAAGGCTGATTTTTTAATTTTTATTCGTAATATAAAATTAACGTCTTACACATTTTGTACGGAAGAACTGTCAAAAATTCACAATTATTCCTAGGATAAAATTATCTGTCGTTGGAACAACCCCCCCCCCCCCCCCTTATTAAAGGTTATCCCACAAATATGCGTAGTATTTGCCACCGGCGTGCGTGTATGACCAGATGAACGTGAACCAGTATGAACGTAATCGAAGAAAAAGGAGTATGTAAGGAGCGTAGCAGGTGGCGTTCTAAAGTTTCTGCCTACCCCCACGGGAAGAATCCCATCCTATAATTATTATAATCTGTAATAAATGATATCACATTCATCACCCACGCTTCTGCCTATCCAGTCATCTCTATCGTTAATATCTTTGACTATTACTATTACTAACGATAACCGAAGATTAATTTACAATGAAGCAATCAGTGTAATTAATTAGTACCACGTGATCAGTCTTGTGATTACCGATTAGTTTAGTTAAATTCAGTTATGAGAAACGTTTTATGGAACAATTTTAACATAAATTAGATGTTGCATAGTGTTCACACTAGAAATAAAACAGGTTTGTTCTTTCAAAGACCAAACATAACAGTTTTTTCTTGTTTCAACCAGGTTTTTCTGTATACAGGATGAAATTAAATTAGCTAGTGAAACTCTGCAGACGTGATGGGTATCAATATCTTAGCACGATAAAATAAAAATAAATATTTTTTTGGGGGTCAGTTACCGCAGAGTTGTTACTTGAAATATGAGTTGAGAAAATGTGTTTTCTTTTGTCTTATCGTGTAAATATTGAGACCACGATATAATAGATATTCAAATGCAAAAAACTTTTCATATATTCATATGTTATGTATTTGATATAGTTCATATGGATGTGAACATTAAAGAATAGAATAGAATAGAATACTCTTTAATGTACACCATACAAATAAAAAAAAATAAAAAAAAAGAAAGAAAAGAAAAGAATGTTCAATAAAGTTCATAATTATTAAATTGAGGCGGGTACTTTACTTACTAAAGTAAAGTGAAAGTTCGGTTTGTGAATCTTGCCCTTAAACGTATAGTGCGCTTAATAGTATGTATAGCCACTTATAAAAATACACACATTTTTAAAGTAAGTATAGTAAACTACCCACTTTTTAAAATTCTCAAACCACTGTGTAATTAAAACATACCACGCAATAAAAATTAAGGACATTAAAAACAGAAACTTAATTTAGTTCGTGATAATGCACGGCATTCGCGTGCCTCACGTGCTGGCGGATAAACGCGATGATTCGCTCATTTCACCGGCAATTTGTTGTTCCCTACAGCGGAGAACATTGTGCACGTATCAGATAAACTGAGCCCAATTTACGTGGGAAGAGATCTTTGTTCAGTAACTAAGGGAGAAAACTGAGTTTTAGGGTGAGATCATAATGATTTAGTGCAAGTCTGTAGTGATAATCTTTGAACATACATAACCAGCCTATAATGTTCCCACTGCTGGGACACACGCCTCTTGAGTAGGTCGTAATCCACCACGCGGGCCCATTGCGGCTTGGTAGATGTCACATGTCTTCGAATTTTTGGTTCTAGGACATCACGATGTTTTCCTTCACCGTTTTGAGAGCAGTGGTGATGAAATAATTTACACAAAGTAAAGCACCTGTCAGGGTACGAACCTACGACCTACAACTCGTAAACTGCGGTCGTTTCCACTGGGCCACCACTGCTTTTCTTTGAACATATCGCTTCGAAATTCAAACATTATCAAGTTGTGAATTTACGGCGATGTGTTTTAAAAATAAATCAATCGGTCACTTAGGCGAGATTTCAAGTGAATTTTCGAAAGTAGGACGAATTCGCTTCAATTGACGATTTGCTTTTCACTGGTTTTCTCATAGGAATTTCTGCATGCCCGATTTTCAGACGAAACTAAACAATGATTGTATGCGAATTGCGGAACAAATTGATTCGGGCTGGATGTTGAATATTATGTTTGTAAAACGCATCCACTACATAGGGTAAATCCTAGTGCACTGATTTTTCTTGCTCATGCATTGTTTAAAGAAATCTCCGAACGGCTGGTTGACGCTTCTCGTGACAGGCTTTTTATTTTGGGTGGGAAATCATCAAATAATTTCTCAGGAGCAGAATTTTACTGACTAAAGCCCACCCGTGTCCCTCAGGAACAAGAACCTCCCGAAGCAACCATGTCCGGTGAGGACCTGTGTCAGGCGGAAGGTGAGGGCGCCGTGGCACCTCTCCTCTCCTTACAGGTTGGCTCTTACCTTGGCCATATAACGTGGCAATGCCGCCAGTCTCTTGAGTAGGTACATTACCAGTCGACAACGATTATAAATTATTATTATTATTATCAGACTGTGATATCCCACTGCAAGGCAAAAGCCTCCCTACTCTCTTTCCAATTCTCTCTGGTCAAAGCTGCTAAGGACCAGTTCTTATTGAAGGAGTCCAGCTCATCCCGCCATCTCCATCTCAGTCGACATCGATGCGAAAGATTTTTTGGCGCCACATTTTTTATATTTTTATTTTTTTAATGGATTAGGCATTCATTATTATTTCTGTAAATACAATATTACTATTTAATAATGATTGCTTTGAAGTAATAAATCCTGTTCAGTAGTGCCAAAACATAAAAGTATGTCTGTTCTACCGCCATTGCTTTGTATGTACAATCCCATTGTAGTTTATATTGTAAACATTTTATAGTTGCGTGACCGCACCTCGCTGATATGTCTTCACCCATAGGAGCAGTATTTCTTGATATACAGTAAACGTGCTTGCTATGTGCAGTTATAAAATAAAATAAATATAAACGATGTTTTGTGTAACTGTGGCAGGAAGGAGTAGATTTTATTTTAACTGTTGTTGTGTTATTGTTTCTTGGTGGCATGTTTCTTCCCGTGAACATTCCCGTGAAGTTAGGGTTAGTTACATGCGGTATTTGTGTAAATCTATTTAATGGTTTAATTTAGCACCTTGTGTGAATAGTTAGTTGTATTAAATATTGTAAAAGTTATTTACAGAAATAAATATCATCTATGGATATTTGATAACACCATTTATGCAGGCTGGCGAGGATTAATATGATGTGTATAGTAAGATGGAATACTTAGATAGTACTTAATGTTCATTTGTTGACAAAAATTAATAATGATTATCCAAGTAATTCAAGAACTTTGTCATCAAAGCCTTAGCTAGCCATCCATTCTATGCCTCAAAATAAGAGATTATTGCGTTTTTTTTCCATTTTCAATATTACCGGGCAGACACGATTATTAAAAAAGTCTTTAAACCCAGTAAACCCATTCCAGTTTCACAGAAAATCCAATAAAATCTAATGTTCTATTTATATTCGTGAATTTATTGTAAAAACGGAATCCCTTGAGCGATTGAAGAGGGCTTGACCCAAACCTTCATTATTTTTCTAGTTATTCTAACTTTACCAGTTAGCCGCATTGAGGGTTTCTGAGTATTTCACAAGTATTTGCCGGTCTAGTTATTTTTTAAATTTAGCTGGGGGTGAAAATGGAAGGGCTCGTGGCTTAATTATAACAGCAGCACGGGTTGATCGGAGGCTAACCTGCGCTTGCCGCGGTCGCTTCGTGGATGGTTTTCCATCATATCGAGATCCATGCCTCGGAAAGAACGTTAAGCCGTTGTTTCTAGCTGTCATTCGTAGATCTTTGACAGTTCCCCAAAAGTCCGACAACCAGTCTTACCAACGGGTACCGTGGTACCCAGTAACTGGGTTGCGGAGATCAGATATGCAGTCGCTCCATGTAAAATACTGGTATACAGCTGCATCATGCGTCATGAATATAAATGTCGATGGATGGAGAGGAAGACCAAAAAGATAGCGTGACGGTTGGCAGGGGAGAATAGAAGAAGAAAAGGTTACGCAGACCCCAAATAACATGGAACAAGGGCAGGAAGCAATGTGCAAAGTCCACTTCAAAGGTAAAGTTAATATAAACAGTCTCATAATCCAAAATTTTCCGGCACTCCTTCAACCGGAATACAGTACTGTAATGCAGATAATACTTCCCGGACAAACTTTTTACCTAAAGCTACTAGCAGCTCTCCTACGGCTAATTAAAAGTAAACCACAACGTTCAAGCAAGTATAATTTCTCTTGAACAATCTTAACAAGTTGTAACTTGTGATTGTGTAGTTCTGATGTACAAAACACCAGTAGTTTAGCTTGATATAATTATGTACAGTACCTACGTATACAAATTGTTTCAATACTATTTATTTCCTTTAGCAGTTTGAATCAACATTATTACTGCAAAACACATAAATTTTCATTTAAATTTTTGCCTATGTTTTTTTTATAGTGCAATGTTTTATATTTCCCAACCTTTTTTTGTTTTGTTCAACCTATTTTATTATTGAGATTATTATTGTTACTTTTATTTAATTTTAGTTCTATTATAATTAAACTTAGCTGTTTCATTTCATGGATTCAGTTAAAATTCCGAATGAAAATATTGATTTAAAAAAATCGATGGTACGGACTCTTTCCGGGCGAGCTATTGCGTTCGCGAAAAGTGACTTTTTGGTTCAGAATATTGCGATTATGCTTTCATCATCATTGCAGCTCGGAATCGGCCACAAGTATAGTATAGGCCTCCCCTTTCTTTTGCTTATGCCTTCTCCAATGTTCACTTCACTCTAAGGTGAACAGTTTGAAGAAGAAGAAGAAGAAAGAACCGAAGTTGTGGCCTGAAATATTGTCCATAAGTACTATAAAAAGAAAAAAGTTTTATACTAAGAAATGTATTACTTATAATCTGTTCGTGTTTCCTTTTGAAGTTTTTTTGAAACACAGTTCGTGAAACACAAGATACGAAACGCAAATACAATTTTTTTTTTTAAAGCGATGTCAAACGTTTAGGAAACTATTGAATTTGATATGCATTATCATCAATACCTTCCTACCCCTAACCCAATTAATTTGGGGTTCAGCGCAGTATCTCATTTACGTCCTTAGATAATAGATCCCTACCGGCCGTCCGCATAATGTTTACTTCTTTCTAAGCCTCTTCATTTTTTATTTTTACACAATCTGTTCATTACAATAATATATAATGTTCTTTTTAGCATGGGGGTAGGTAAAACAAAGTACAGGACGCCATCTGCTACGAACCTCATATATGAACTCCTTTTCCTTCGTTTAGGTGCATACATCTGAAGGCCAATTCCCGTAATTAAAAACATTCAAAATCTAGTCGCAATCTCATCTCAGCGACGATCAATGCCAAAAACTTGTCAAAAAAGTAGAGAACTTTCTTTTTGACAGATTGCAACTAAGATTATAATGCGAACCTTCATAAAAATACGAGAATTGCCCATCTGGTAATACACGCACGCCTGTTTCGAGTACTACGCACCTAACCATTGCAATATATTATTCGAAATGCAGAAATAACACTCATTTAAAAATCATTAGTAGGTACCGAACTAATTTACTCTACGCCACATAATCACAAAACTATTTCAATTTCCACCGCACAACACAAGGCTTTCCCGAACCATTCTATACATTAAATTTCAATTAAAACTAAATCATGCAAACTAAGGTGACGTAACGCCAATATTGAATTAATCATATAAACTACTACACCGAAGGGGAGTCTTCTGTTCACCTAATAAAGATAGATGCCCCATTCCCAATGAGTAGGTACCTGTTACAGGATTGTTTAATTTACTCGGGACCAGGAAATTAGCATCAATACCCGGTCCCACCCAACGTTATAATTGGGGCCTTTTGTTTATTTCGACATGAGGGATGTGCCTCGGTTTGGGAGAGAGCGTACTGACCGTGTACGGATTCGAACGTCAATAAGGTCAAAATTTAAACATCACGAGTAGTATCAGTATCAATCACATGGTAATATGATTCAATCATATTACCATGTGATTGATACTGATACTACTCGTGATGTTTAAATTTTATGATAGGGTCAAATAATAGGTCTGTATTTTGCCTAAGGGCAAATTCCAGCAAACTTTAACACCTAGAATAAGTCTTATACTAGAAAAAAACTGTCAGACGTCAATTTTATTCCACAGATCAAATATATATAACTTTGGCGAAATCAGCCCTAAGTTAGTAAAACATACAGGTAGGGAATAGAGGAATAGAATAAACCTCTCTGAAACTCAGTTTTGGACCATTAAAATTCACAGATTAAGGTTTATAAATAGCACTTACCAAGACCAAAGTGCTGTGGATCAACGAACTGCAGCTAGTTGAGCCACCCAGCTGTAGTTTTAACTCGTCAACCCTCAAAATAAGCAACAAGCTTTGTCATTTTTGCACCTTTTGATTTCCTTCACAAACCACTGATTTTACCTCAAAAAGCGGCTTACGAGCTGTAGTAATAAAAGTCCCAAATTTAGTAAACAAAGTGTCAATCTCTAGCAATGTGACAAGTCTGATTAATTAATGACTCCTGATCGCAACCGCTATCTCTTCTACAGGAGCCACAACCTAAACGTTTGTCGAATGTTGCTTTTGAATAATGGATTTGATGGTTGACACAGCGACGCTTGGCTTCGTGATTGACAACTGAGATTGTGAAATTGATTGGAGTTTTGCGACAACAAACGTATTTTCCGCACCAACTCCTAAAAACTGATGAGCCTCCTCAGCAGTCATCAATCATTTTATTTACTCAAGTCACCAACAAAGAAAGTCTATTACTTTACACTTTTTAACTCAGATAAGGAGCGTATTGTAAAGAATTTCTTACAAAATACGGTCCCAGTACAAAATCCATTCACTTTAAAATTTATATTATGTTGCTAACAAATTGTCACCGCGCTTAAGCTGCGGTCTCACACGACTATAAATTTAAGTCGTAGCTCCTTAGATATATTGGGATTAGTGACGTCGTGCTATCAGCAGAAGCAGCTTTCAGAGTCCGGGATAAGCAACAATGGATTTTTTCCTCTATTTTCAACGAGGTAAAGTCTGAAATACTGTGCAATGAACTTTACAATTCCCGTTGTTTCCTAAAAGGAAAATGTGCGGATAATATTATTGTTAAATATTAGTCTAATATTACGGGAATGTTAATTAGAACGTCTTTACATTGAGTAGGATGTCTCGTCGAGTGTATAAAATTGCTTATTCAACAATTGTTATTACTTCTCCTTGGAGGATTTGCTGGATCTTCATTTTAAATTAAAGAAATGTTAAACAGAAATTAGGTTTACGTCGCCTTTTCGCTTTATCCTTAACTGTTATTCAAGACGAGCTTTCCTCGCTTGAATACACGTCGACGCAAATTAGAATTACCTAAAGGTTAGAATGAATAATTTTACAATCTTATTTTCCTTTTCTGTTCCACGTAGTATGTTTAGGCCAAATATTCGTCTGTCACAACAAGAATGGCCAAAACATTCGTCTACGTGATAGTCTGCATTCAAATATGAACGTTGGTTTATAATAAACAAATAAAATATTATACTTTGCATATAACAACTGTTCACCGGAGAGACATTATCACGAGCCGGCCTATTCTGTCTATGATTCAGTGAGCTGTCATTCCACCCGATTTTAGGGATTGACACTATCTACTCACTTAAACCTCACTTTACCTAAGTTTTCACGATTAGATTAACATAGAAGACTGGCTGATGATTCTGTCTCTCCGGTGAACAGTTTTTATATGCAAAGTATAATATTTTGATGACTACATAGATTGACATGACTAAATGATAAATTATTTAATTTTGTAAGTAGGTTTGTACAAACACTTTTTCACGTCAATCATATTTTAAAACTATTAACTAGATTTTCGATCCGATAAAAAACGGCAATACAATCTCAGTTCTCACTCCAATAAATATGCTCTAACAGTGTCTAACAACTACAAAACAACGTCTGAATTGTTTTAACATAAATAAGCATACTTAATAAATGGGATCAGACTATTGTTTATTTTTATTTCTATTACCATAATCGATCTTTAATGTTGACATGACCAACAAAAATACCGAAGAAAAAGTATCAAAGAATGGAGTTTTGTTCTTGAATACATATTTGAACTCAAAAAACGCTCCAGTTATTCACCCATATTACAGTCATCAGGGTGGCAGGGACGTTAACGTGCAATCTATTCTTATAGATTCAGTACATGACGCTGAAACACCTTTCGTTAAAAATTATTGTCGGTTAAAGAAAAAAAAAATTGTTCCATACATTTCGACCTATAGTTATCGCACTTTTCTATGAAACAGAAGATTTTCTTTTTATAAATATATTTATGTAACCACAAAAAAAAACCTCTAAAAACATCTCTTCTAGACGGGGGTCTAGAATCATGTGCTGAATTTATGGTTACAGTTTGCGTGTCGATGTCCCTGCCACCCTGTATAATAAGGGTTCCGTACCTCGAGAGGAAAGAACGGAACCCTTATAGGATCACTTTGTTGTTCGTCCGTCCGTCTGTCAAGACCCTTTTTCACAGGAACGCGTGGAGGTATCAAGCTGTAATTTGTATCAAGTGAAGTCTACTGATCCTCGGAGCTGTGAAAAAAACAAACTTCTAAGCCAACGCAATCAAAAGATACAGCCGTTTATGCCGCAAATTTTCGACACTCGTAGGGAATCAAAACCTACAGGGTACTTCCCGTGAACTCAGAATCTTGAAATTTGGTACGAAGCACGTCTTATAGCACACAGATAAAGGAAAAATTGCGAAAACCGTAAATTTTTAGTTTCATCATATAATGAAAGTATTTTTAATAATTTTAAATTGTACGGAACCTTGGCCCATTTTTTTTATAAATAAAAGTCGCTTTTCGTCTGTCTGTGTGACCACATTGTTCTTCTCAACTACGCAACGGATCTTGTGGTTTTCCCCTGAATTCTATATATATAACTAGCCTGTATTGTCCCATTCCCCCCCACACAATTCCCCCTTCATTTTTCCCTTTTCCACACAATTCTGTCTTTTGCGAGCCGGCCAGTGCTTACGGTAGGAAACAAGCTCATCCTGCCATCTTCGTCTCGGCCTGCCGCGATGGCGTCGCGCGTTAGTGGGACCCTATCCGTAGTTCTCTTAGCCCAATTGTTTTGTCATGTCGTAAAAACCTTGCGAAGCATGGGCGGGTCACTAGTCAACTACATATATCCCACATAGCATTTCCACTCAATTGTCCATTGATATGAACGCAGAACATGCCAATGCTCTTCCAATTAACGCCAGCATCATTAGGGCATCGATACACGCGCGGTTATTCCACGATGCAGGTTGCTCCAATGATCTTCAGCGCGAATACCGCATTATTCTGCGACGCGTACTCTGGAATGCGGTCGCAATGTGCCAATAATATAACAGTACAATTAATTTGTGTATATCTGCAGGCTCCTGTTCTGTTTAGAAATTGATTGGATGGAGTTATAGATATTTACACGGGTAGGTATTATTGAATAGGGGTCAATATTCCATTCCATTATCCTACTAATATTATAAATGCGAAAGTTTGTATGTATGGATGTATGGATGTTTGTTACTCTTTCACGCCAAAACTACCGAACGGATTTGGATGAAATTTGGCACACAGATAGTTTATAACCAGGATTAACATATAGGATACTTTTTATCCCGATATTCCCACGGGATCGAAACTTATGCGGGTGAAACCGCGGGGCGCAGCTAGTATTATTATATTAATAGGGGCCTTTTTTAGCTATTGACTTGTGAAAGTATCTTTCAAGATTTATTTACAGAAATGGATAATTTTGTCATTTAAATTCAAAAACATAATAATATTATCAGAAAAAGATGAGAGATTAATAAATTTCAAATAACATTTGAAATTTATTAAGACTTTTTTAGGGAAACTAACTAACTAATTATAGCTGAATTTAGGGATTGTTACATACATAATATTATATCTAAAATTACTTTGGGATTATTTTGTATTGATTAAATTAGAGCAATTTACTCTTATTGGCATAAAAAAACGTCACTGCAGACTTGATTTTCATTCGTAACAAACAACGAAGAAAGAAGAGTACAATTGCATTCTGGTACAAGAAAAACCAACAAGTCTTAATGTACCTACATAACTGATAACTTTAGAGCCATTCCATATTGGTTGAAAACAACGATAACAAAATACACACAGGAATCTCAAAGGACTATTTTGTTAGCTATCATTGGTCAGTGAATGTCAATATTATCTTGGGCTGCCAATACCTATTCCAGTATTCAGATTACATGACATATTGTTACTAGCTAATATTATGATTTGTATGTAAACAAGTAGGTACACTACGTTTGGCTCATTGATTTGCACAGGTTTAACAACTAGTAATTCTCAGATATAAAGGGTGTAAAAGTACGCAACGAAGCCGAGAATTGCTTTGTTCTTCCAGTTATTAGGTTTTTTTTTGTTTTGGAATATACCGGGGTTCCTTATGGCTACGGAAATATTAAAGGTAAAAGATACAACTTTTTTTAAATGTCTTTTACGAAAATCAGTTTAAATGTTGTTTTAACTTAAGTAAAATACTTTCCGATCCCTGTACCGTTGCTTGTCACCCGTAAGCACAATATTCTGCGTGAGTTACGCTGCGCATTACCGTAAAACGCGAATTTTGACACCATAAATAAAAATCGTTACCCCGAAATTATTTTTGCACAAAGTAACTTAGTTTGATATACAGAATGCGTACATGAGGGCTTCGTAAAGGGTCTTGTTAAACTCTGTATAGAACCACAAATAATGAATAACATCAACATCCTACTCTCTGAATTGTGGTTGGCATACATACAGCTTCCCGATATCAACCGTGGGGCAGTTGCCCGCCAGACACCACAGCCGTCTGTTCGAAGGATCCTCCCTTTTCTATGGAGAATGAGTGAATTATACACCCTGTTCCTCATACCTCTATATGTCTATCTGTAATCATCTCAGTATCCATTACTTTATAGACAACTTCTACTAATAATAACGGGTCTCTATGGCAGGCGAGTCGGGTCGCTTTGGGTACAATGGCTATGAACGGTTCCAGGAAAAAATGCCATACTTACAACAACACATTTGGTAAAAATATTTAAGATATGATCGCAGTTTGCACTACTAATCTTTGTCAGTCTGATAGACAAAAAAATTGTGTAGATACGAGAAAAGAGCTTCTACGTGTGACAATCTGATTACGTGCGATACGTAGAAATGGAAAATCCGCCCTTAAATGTATACTACGCAGAAAATTATGTCACTATAGAGATGATTTACAGACCCGTAGATCTAACCTCAAAAACATTAGTAAATAAATCACACGATTCTGGGAAAGTTTCCCGTATCAAACCTCTCAATCTAACGGGACTTATCGAATAAAACTCAGTGTACACTGGCTATAAATTTGGTCGCGAATCTTACAAAGATCACGCACCTTTTCGCCGTCCGAAGTAGCTCTTTCTCATGCAAAATACATATAGAACGCACGCAACGGCCCGAAGCGGTGACACGGAATAGTAAAATGCAGAAGTTCCACTTAATAATAATAGCCTTCCGACCGATTTAGGTCACGGTGGCCAATCTCAACGGAGATTAGCCAGGAGATATTATAGTGTACAAATGTGTGCGTAAACACAAGTGCACTCTCTGTTCCTTTACTCTTTAGTCCGGTGGGACGGCAATCCGACACAGCTGGAGAGAGATAAGGCGCAGGACCAACGACTTAACGTGTTTTCCAAGGCACGGGGTACCACAACGCCAACCTACAAACTCCGGGCTGTCACTAATAAAATTGTAAAAAACTCAATAAATAAAATAACCTTTATTTCGGACAAGTAACATCCACAGTGGGTTAGTAAGCAGAAATCTTATGACTATGTTAGTAAAACTTAGTCAATGCATGACGGCAGTCACTGTCCAAACCGGGAATCGAACCCAGGACCCCACGCTCGGCATAAGATAACCGAGACCTGTTAAGATCTTGATTCAAATATTATGCTTGTATTTTTTGTAAATGAGATCCTGAGATAATTATGAAAATTAGTTTCGAAGATAATGCTAAATTCTCCTCAAAAGTAATTTCAAAATCGATGTTGATGTTTCAGCACAGTTTTAGAATAGCTGATGACATGCTGCCAAAAGTTCTCACAGTTTTTTTCGTTAGACTATGTTGTGTCCCATTGCTGGGCAAAGGTCTCTCCTTTTTCCTTTCATAACTCTCTTTTTTGTGCAATCTCTTACCATGTTGACTCCGCAAACATGATTAGATCGTCACTCCACGTTCGCCGCGGTCTACCTCGACGGAATAGCAAACTGTTTTATTTAGAACTTCAGACCAAGGTACGTAATATTGTTTCCTTAGTTTATTCGCAAGAACTCAACCACAAGCTTTACGAGTCACTGAAATAACACCAATCTCCGAACCGCGAAACATTCCCCAACCCAGTTTTCCGTTCCGTCATTTTCCCGATATATGCTAAGCAGAGCCTTTTCATTGTGCCTTCTGTACTTCATATTCTGTGGTGTCGATTTATTTTCAAAAGGAACAATGCGATACAATAAAAAGTGTGGAACGTGCGAACGCCTATCGCGTGACCTTTGTGGAATAAGAGCGGCCGAACTCGACTCTGATATTTATTGCTGTATGTCATTTCTGTTTTTCTATATTTTTAGGTCTGACTAAAACGTGCTCTGTTAAAATTAGCTGACGGTTAGAATTGGTTTGATTGTTTTGTAATAGACAATTTTGGCAATAGAACTACAGCATGTATTAAAAAGGTATGGGTGTGGTACAGGACGTCATCGCGAAAATAGAATCAACTGTCCCACAGTTGATAATTTCTTCGGGATTACGATGTTGGTCCCATGTAGAAAGTGGTTCAGTTTGATGGTCTGGACCAAACTCTTCAATCTGACCACACAACCCTGATACACGCTGTAAAGGTTCTTGTTGTGATGTTTTAGATAGTATTATCAAATACTTTATTGTATATCAAATCACCATAATATCGAACTAATTTAATAGACGTGGTTACATTGTATTCATCTCTTTTCTCTTTTGTTGTGTTCTATTAAACAGCAAACGGTATTATGTTTAATGAAAATATATATCGTTTCGTTGTAAGTATAGGTTTTGTATCTAACATTATTCATATTCATAAGTACTATCATTCACTCTCTGGCATGAAGTTTTACATGTCTTTAGGACTATCACGATGACCAATGTTCTTTCCTTCTAATAAAGTCTTGAATTAGGACAATTTTAAATCCCAATATCTCAACCCATTTTTCAGGTCTTTTTTATTTTTTTTCTCTCGTTGTTTTTAATGTAATTTTGTTAGTTTTAAATGCTCCTTTTTACTATTTGTGTTTCCTGTGTGTCACAAATAAAAAAAGCTTACTTTCTTTCTTTCGCCCACAGCATTATTTTCAAAAACAATATACACACGATTGTAAGTAAACAAATGGACTTAAAATAAATGTTCATAACAGAGCCGATGGCAATGTTCACGGTAAACTGAGCAAGATTCCGCGAAATTGTAATTTATGGCGTATAGGTAATATCCAGATGACTGGCTGCTTGCATTTCACAACCATTGTTGTTATTGGGAGCTGTTCATCTACCTCCATTTGTGGAATACGTGCCGTGGGTCAGCAGAGTTGAAGTTGATTTATTTAGTAATGTATGTTAGAATAATTGGCTCGCGGCTAAATGATAGCAGCCGCACGTGTCGGCTCATGGATGGGTGACTGTCTATTACAAATTTATAGACCCCCCCCCCTGACCCCTAACTTTTTTAAATTTTTTTTTACCCCTCCGTGCTTTAAAAAGCACGTTTTAAGCCGATGGCCGGACGTCATTCGTAGAACTTTGACAGTCAATAAGGGACGTCAAAAGTCTGGCAACCAGTATTTCCAAGGGGTACCGTGTTAACCAGTAACTGAGGTGAAATAGGCAGTCGCTTCATTCGGTTAGACTGGGAGCCGATCCCAACACAGTTTAGAAAAGGCTCGGCAGATTGTTTGTCTATTTTTGAAAACCAGCGTCAGGCACTCTAGTAATTGTCTGGCTTTTTTACTGGACTGGGCTGGCTGGCGGGCGCAACCGTGAGGAACACTTTCATTTGTTTCTTTCTACACACTTTTTATTTGCTTTTATATTTGTTTTTATCTGATTTATGTATCTGGTGTATTGTGTGTATTTTAGTATGTGATAAACAAATATATTTTCTTTCTTTTTATTTTTATGAATTGAATTCTAATTTGGGGAAAGGTTTTGCTAAGTCCAATCATAGCATCTGCCAACATGATGTCCAGGAATTTGTAGGTACTGTAAAGGTTGCCTGCTGAAGGTAACCTTGTAAAGCGCAGGCCGGCTATAATTCAGCGCGAGTTCCATTCGACTGTTCAAGCTAGTTTAAAATAAGGTGTCAAATATTTAATTAGGATTTTTGTTTAGAACAGTCAGTGCTAGTTTAGTCGGAAATATGTAATGACGTTCTGTCAATATAAACTTAAAGGAATCGTACCGTTGTTTGATTCCTCCCGTAACCTCAGAGGGCTCGTCTAGCCCTTTATAGTACCTAATTCAGCCAACTTTCATTATATGTATATTATTATGAAAAAATCTTTAGGTAAAAGAAATACTAAGAAAGTCTAAAATGAATCTATATCTATACATTTTGCAAAACTAGGTTAAAATAAAATGAGTTAGTAGGTAGGTAGGAACTAGTTTTCTTACTACCTACTAATTGATACTAGTTGAATTAGGTACTTTAGGGAAACAAAATTACTATATAAAACAAAAATGCAATTTGTCCTTAAAATCTATCATAGTCTTATTATATCTCTTTATTCTAATAATAATATAATTTTATCTAATATTAAGACACAATTTTTCGCTCAGAACATTAATAACCCAGATGTTCGCGATTCAACATAAATTCTAGAGAAACGCTTTAAGTGAATTAAAAATGTTTCAAGGAAGTAATAAATGCGAAGAATTTTAAATTTATTACTGTTAGTGAGCTGAAAGCTTACACCTTTTGCTGTATTTTACTATCTCACACTTCATTGTAAGACAAAGCTTCAAAGACATTCAAAATAAAGGATAAAGGAGATAGTTTTTCTTTTGGCCCACCTTTTGTAACGTCTATTATTCTTAAAAAACCAATATAATATAAGTAACCAATTTATTATTTAAAATGTTCGATTTTTTCAATAAAGCTTAACCGGAATCACGAAACTGTAAAGAAAAGAAAATGTTTTGATAATGCACTCAATTGATTCAATGTCATTCATTTAATTTTTTCCTGTTTCTTTCGAATTGCATGTAATTGATATTTTGGTTTTCCTGTGTTTAATTGAAGGATTAGGTACAATGAATATTTAATTTTTAAGAAGGTAATATAGCATTTACTTTAGTAGGATGTTGTGTTAATTGTTCAGTAAGATTTCAACGCAATGTGCGAAGATATGGTCCAAGAATGCTGCAGATGTGCGGTTACATGTGTACGCATGGATTTTTCGCTTGTTTCAGTCAAACCATTAGATGCAGTTTGAGAAAGTGCGTATTGACGATGCAAGAGAGTATTGAAACTGTTTATTAATTATGGAGATTTGGATACAAGAATATTTACATTCCACGTCGATCTGCACAACAAACGCATACTATGCTTGTCGACTTTGCGAAAAAGGACATTATTTTGCAGTGGATTCCAGCACACCAAACAGGACAATTAGAATATTAGTTATAATTCGCTTATTTTCTAATACAAATTTTCGATTTTTTTCAGGTGGATTTAGGTACCTAGAAAGTCAATTTCTAATACTAGCGCTACTCTTGCTGGATATTGTTGCAAGTTTCTAGCAGGTTGTTTAGTGGGCAGACGTTGTTACTGTTGACTGTTGTGCACATGTAATGTGGAGCGTGCGGTTTTTAAGTATCTTGGACACGGTATCAAAGATGAGAGCTGGAGTGACCTAAGTCTTTTTTAGATGAAATACTATCTACTTCTAAGGCGTCTGACATCAAAATTGATATGCCTATACTAATAAAAATGCTTTCTTACATAATGTGATTTTTGATTTCATGAACCGTTCAATACACCCATATATTCCTACTACTTATTACTGAACAGTGCACTATTTCACTACATTATAATACCGATGAGACCAACCTACTCACTAAACAATAGCTTTTTTAGTGATTTTTTAGGTTATGATCGTTTTTCTCAGTCTTCCCGTTAGACGAAGTATAATTATTACTACCACTGTAATCCAGAGATCGTAACGAACAAATCAACATGTACTCGTATTTCACTAGTAGATGCCACAAATTTTCGTGGGACTAATCGCCGAACAAAAAAAAATCTCCTTTATTATGAAAATGGAAAGTAGGAAAACGTCTATCTTTGTTCTGAAAATCCAATTACTTATGTTATTTTATAGTTCAGCATTTTGGGGAAATAAATATAATGTATATATATATATGTATATATATTTGAAATCTTTATAGATAATATTTTCTATTTTTTAATGTATCCTTTTTTTTCCACTGGGCCCACGTAAATATACTATAATAATAAAGTAAAACATAATGTATATAATATAGTAGATTATAGCCTAATCTTTTTCAAAAAAAGGAGCCTGTGTCCCAGTACTGGGAACATTATAAGCTAATAGTTGTTAGTTTGACGGCACGGTTGGCGCAGTGGTTAAGCGATTGACTGCTGCGCTGCGTGTCGCGGGTTCGATTCCCGCACGGAACAAATATTTGTATGACCTACAAGTATTTGTTCCGAGTCTGGGTGTTTTTCTATCTATAATATGTATGTATTTACAAAAAAAAAATTGTATATAAGTAGTTTATCAGCCATCTTGTTACCATAACACAAGCATTAGGTTGCTTAGCTTGGGACAAATGGTGCTGTGTGAAATGTCCAGGGATATTATTATAGTCTTATTATGCATGTATTCTTTTATGAATTTGTACATCTAATACTTACGTATGTTTTATGTAGGAGTATATTCGGACGCAATGTGAATTGTTACTGAAAAACAAACTGAATAAAATTGTAGAAAAAAAATATCCAACGTAAAAAAATGTGAAAGGTGTTTTTTTCCTCTACAAATACTGAACTAAACAAAACACTATATTTTTTTGGCAGGTTTTCGAGTTATTCACGGACGGTTGGACTGGTTCACTGGTCAGTGCCCAGCGCAGATGACTCATACAATCCAATTGATGCCAATATATTCATTGCTTTTTGTTCACGACTAGCTGTTGCCCGTGACTTTGTCAGCATATTTAATAAACTTTAACTCCATAGCAGACCCACATGGCATCCGTGACCTGACATAACTCACTATAATCAAATACTTTACCTACACAATCTTTAAAAAAAAATTATTTTAAAGCGGTAAAGTATCTCCGTAAAACGATCTAAGTAGGTACTAATAAAAAACCGAATCCGAGTGGGAAGATGTATTGTGATGTGACAAACTATGCTCCACCTGCCTCTTTCTTGCCCTTTGTGCTCCAAAACATGCAGCAGCATGCAAAGTGTCTTCTGTGCTGCCACCGATAACGCCTTGGAAGTGTCGAAAATTTGACTAACAAAATTTAAATAACTGTCGTGCGAGCAACACAAAGAAGACAACATTGACTTCCGATCTGTGTGTGAGTCATTGTGACCTAACATTATGCCAACATTCAAATTGTTACGTTGCATATACCTCGAAAAACACCCGTGTGACTAACGGACAAGAAAGTGATCTTATACCTAATGGTTCCGTTTTTCAGATTCACATAGATTTTAACTTGAAATTACGAGAATTGCCCCTCAGAGCAATGGCTCTGAGGGGCAATTCTCGTAATTTTAAAAACGTTCACAGTCTGATCTCAGTCTAAATCTGTCAAAAAAACCTCTAATTTCCCTACATTTTGACTTTTGACATTTGTTTGTCGCTGAGATGAGACCGAGACTAGATTTTGAACGTTTTAAATTACGAGAATTGGCCTTCTGGAGTAAACTCTTTTTTAGACTCAATTAGAAACAGAAAAAAAAACATGAAATTAGACTAGGCTACCTTTATCATACACGTTGGAAATATGTGGTTAAATCGTAAACTGTAAAAGTATGGTACCCATAAAAAGGTGTTTACATTTTTATGGCATAATGAGCTTCGTACGGCTCACGGCATTAAATATTAATATGTACAACCACCTCTTCAAACTGCTCCAAATAAAAAACAGGTGCTGGTGGAAAAACATGAGCTTTTTTTTGTTATTTGGTGACGGGCGTAAAGTAATGGAACATAGGATATGGGGTATTGCAGTTGTAATACGTAGAAATTTACGGCTTTCAACAAAACGTTCATTGCCACTTATATCTTCTAACCAATAAATCATAAAGTGCATAATCAGCCTATAATGTTCCCACTGCTGGGACACAGGCGTTCTCTCTGCGGGAGACAACAGAATTAATAAAAAAACTTTAATGTATTTATTTCCTCACTGGCAGACAATTCAAAGCCTGAACCGATGCGTTCTGATGCATGAAATTTTGCAAAAAAAGTTCCTTTAAACGAAGTTCAGCTCAAAAGATGGATCTTTTTAAAAGCATCCGCTAAAGAGATTAAATAGCAAGTTTATAAGTGAGTTCGTCATTTTTGTCGATGAGAAATCCCACCGGGCACATAGCTTGTTGTTACACTATAATCATAGATTGTAAATTGATGCACATTTACCAACTGACATTAAGGTAAACAGAATTGCCTAACCAAGATTCACATGCTCTGACAAAGGCTATGTCTGGAAACTTAAGAGTTAAAGAGAGAGAAAAAGAGACTGAACTCTGAATTTGTTTCGGCCTTTCTTCTCAGAGTAGTCAGATACGAAACTCTGACCCCATCTAGTTTTCAAAATATGATTTACGTGTAAAAATGTTATAGAAATAAAATAATTTATCATTAACGAAATAACTTCTAGTTTGTAAAAACCATTATTTCTTGTCTAAAAAATATTCATATTGTTTTCTTTCTATGATGAGGCAATCACAGTTTTTGATTAGTTGAACAGATTTCGTTTAAGAAAATATACGAAATAAAAATACCGAAACATTTTAATGAAGGTCAATTATTTGTAAGTCAAATATAAAAGAAATACGTAAAATTCAAAGATTAAAAAGTCATCGTTGAAAGTTGCTTGCTATTCACACCTTAGCTACACAAGATCATTATTTGTAAGAAATAGTATCTATTTACGATATTAAAGAAAATATTTCAAATATTTATAAAATTACTTCTTTCAGATGAAATCAAAAATTTATTTTGTAGGGATGCTCATCCGTGGGAGCACTCCCATCATCACCAACCATAGCTATTTTATTTTATTTGGGAAAATAAACGGTTACACATTACAATTTTATGGTAGAGAACTTAAAACTAAAATGGGAGTATAAATGTATAACCAACAACATCTTTTTTTTTTGTGACCAAAAGGCTGGCAGCATTGCCACGTTGTATGCCAATGCTGCCAGCCTTTTGGGCAATTTTCTTGCTGACAGCGATGCGGACAAGTTTTTGAATCCCTATGATACTTTATCCTTGTTTAGTGAGAAAGCGGAAAAACAGTAGGAGTCAGTTTTGCTGACAACAGCGAAGTCATATTATATTATAAAAATGTTATAATCGTAGAACCGTTTATAGAAATAATTATCGAAGTGGTTCGACAAACTTTTGTTGAATTAATTCATCCTGGTACCTGGGGAGCTCGCGATGCTACGTCGTAGTAATGTCATGTCCTTTGAAAAAAAAAGCCATTACCGTTTCTAGCCTTTTTTAGAACCATTATAAAAACAATACAACACACATCTCCGTAATCTTACCCTTGAGCGGTTAGATAAGCCGTGATGTATTATGTTTTCCTTATATCCCGAAATAGGAATGAAAATTACGACGAAAATCCAAAAAAATACGCTAAGTTGTACTAAAATCGGACTGTTTAGTAAATATTAAAAAAAAAATGGACCACTTGCAACTATAAGCTGAGGGGCAATTCTCGTAATTTTAAGAACGTTAACAGTCTGATCTCAGTCTCAATCTGTCCAAAACACCTCTAATTTCTCTAAATTTTTGACAAGCGTTTGACATTGATTGTTGCTGAGATGAGATTGCGACTAGATTTTGAACGTTTTTAATTACGGGAACTAGCCTTCTGATGTCAATAAGTGGAAGAACTTATGTAGGTAAGTACTGTGTGAGGTCAATCAGTTCCATATATATCATTCTTCTCATTAGCCAGTAATGTCCCATTGCTGGGCAAACGCCTCCCTATTTCCACCTTTCCCTGTCCAGGGCTGCCATGGACCAATATTTATGAAAGGAGTCCAGCTCATCTCACCTCCTCCGTCTGGGTTCTGGGCCTGCCGCGACGTCGTTTACCATTAAGCGGGACCCACTGAGACGCAAGTTTATAACTATTCCTAGAATGTATTCACGTTTTTACATTTATATAATTTTTCCATCTTCTTTTAGCTCACTTGTCAGCTAGACTGACCCCAACTTGTTTTATATTAAAAAAAAAAAAAAAAAAAAAAAAAAAATTGTATATAAGTAGTTTATCAGCCATCTTGTTACCATAACACAAGCATTAGGTTGCTTAGCTTGGGACAAATGGTGCTGTGTGAAATGTCCAGGGATATTATTATTATTATTATATTCTTTTCTTTAACCAAATGAATGTTTGTCTCATACGTGTGCCATCTATTTATAACGGACTCGTGGAGGTTGTATTATTAAGCTTTTGAATAAGTTTAATTTAGTTGTATAACTTGTATGTTTGTGTTGTTTTTGAAACTTTGTGCCTAATAATGAGTCTTTTATATTACTTGATCATAAATAAATAATTATATTAATTAAGCACCAAATAGGCTATAATCTCACAGTACCTACAAACAAAAATATGCATTCATTTATTTATTATTTTAAGCTGTTCGCACTCAACAAAGGTACAAAGGCGGACATAATGCCTTAGGCATTCTCTACTAGTCAACCAGGGGTGGTGTTGAGATTAAATGGCGGGTGCTTTGGTTCTGAGGAAAAATTATAAAAAAAAAACACAAATACATAAATAGGTTATAAACCTATAATACACATACATACTATTTACTATAATACGTGGCAATGCCACCAGTCTCTTGGGTACATTACCAGTCGACAGCGATGCGGAGGAATATTTCGACCCAATATTTTAGTTTTTTAATAGTTTTAGTTAGGTTAGGATATTATAATGATTTTTATTTCAATAATTTGTTGTTTATTTAGAATTAGAAGTGTGTAGATTTTATATATATTTCAGCTGTATTCACCACGAAAAGATAATACTATAACATATATAATAGGTACGAGTATATATACTCTTAGAGGATTTGACAGCTGAGAGGGCGGGGACATCACGTCGCTGCGATGACGCTGTCGGTGGAAGGGGTGACACACCATGAGCTGCGTGCTCACTCGCCTCGATCACTTTTGCTGCGGGGCTCGGATGGGACGGACGCGTATTAGTGATCGTATTGAATTATTTTCTTGTAACGGTTTTTTGTAATTTAAATAAATAGTTGTAGGCCGTTTCGTGTTTTCTTTTTAAAAAATTACTTAGGCTTCTGATCCCTAAGATCAGAAGTGGGATCGGTTTAAATTACACGCGATTCAGATCGTTCGCCATCTTTTTAACCGAAAATAGAGTTTTTTTTTTTAGGACTGTTTAAATTTTTTTTGTTGTTTCACCACGTGTGGTTGATTTTGTCCGTGATTAGTTTCTGTGAATTTTAACGTGATTCGCCACGTGTTTCTACTCGATTAGATTATATTTCTTGCGTGTTTTTGAAGTAAACAGCCACGTGTTAATTCTTTTATTTCGCGTTTAGTTTGTTGTTCACGTAGTGGTAATTTACGTTGCCTATAGTTATAATCATGTCGAGTCGTGAATGCACGCCGCGTGAGAATACACCTAGGCGTAATTTTCGGGAAAACGATTCGCATAAGAGTCATGATGTTCATAAAAGGCGTCGTGACCGTTATCGTCAATCACGTAGTAGATCTCCTAGGCGTCGTCGTGACAGATCAGAGTACTCTCAAAGTTCGCGTAGGCGCCGGGATAGTTCGTACGGGCGTCGGGATAGCCCTCGACGCGACCCTTTAAATGAAATACTGGTTCGATTGAGCGCTTTAGAGGAACGTTTGCCTTCAAACGTTATACGTACTACTACGTCTACTCCCGTGTCGTCACATCCGAGCGGCACTCCGCCGCTGACAACTTCGGTGGTTACCGAGGCACCTGTTACCGGTAATACGGAAACACGTGCTACGGATAGAACCGTGACCACTGAGACATCGCGAGAGGCTGATGCTGCGGACAGGATTGTGGGGGCACTTTCTTCCCTAATTCAAGTAAGATCTAAGCATTACTATATTTCCAATTTTGATCCCAATGTGCATGACTTTGATATGTGGTGTGCGGAGGTCGATCGTGGGCGCGAGATATGTCAGTGGGACGATCGGGAATGCCTGGGACGCATTGGTGGGTGTTTACGGGATGATGCTAAGACGTGGCTCAACGATTGGGTGACCAGTGATCGGTCGTGGTCCAATTTTAAAATTGAATTCCGATCATTGTGCCCACGCGAAGTTGATATGGCTACTGTGCTATATGATGTCATGAGTGTAAATTCTAATAAATTCGCTACTTATGCTGAGTATGCGCGGAAGTCCCTGCTGCGACTGAACATTGTCAAGGGACTTTCAGAGGAACTAAAAACCGCTATTGTGATCCGTGGCATCTCCGATCCTCAAGTGAAGGCCGCGACCGCCAATGCTAAGCTACAGTCAAAGGAATTGGTAGAATTTTTGTCAGTGTACTTAAAGCCTAAGGGCGCGCCACCTGTTAATAACAATCCTGTTCGCACGTCAAACGCAAATTCCCCTGATCCGCGTAAACGCAAGGTCCCACAGTATGATCGATTAGCATGCTTTTCATGCGGAAACATAGGTCACAAACAGGCCGTTTGCCCTAAAAAGTCAGCGAAAACCGATGCGGATTCTGATAAATCTTCATCAAAAACCGAATCGACTAGCTCAAATTCTCAATCAACGAAGTCGAATTCTAAACCCGTTAAGACTTGCTCGTTCTGTAAAAAGATTGGGCATTCAGTTGAAACTTGTTTTGTTAAGGAACGTGTCGAATCGAAATCAAATAATAAAAATAATTCGAGTAACGTAAATTTTTGCTCAGAGTCTCCTCCAGACAAAACAATGTGATGTCCGCGGTTATACAGAACGTACCTGTTGACGTTTTAATTGATTCTGGTTCTGATATTTCGCTGATTTCTGAGTCCGCCTTAAAGCATTTTAGTTTAAATAAAATTCCCACCTACCGCCGTATGCGTGGTATTGGAAGTCAAGATATAGAGTCCACTTCGTATGTAAGCACTCTTATCGAATTCCCAGAATTATCTTTAGAAGTAGATTTGTTTGTTATTTCCCCGGATTGTATTCAGGCTCCGGTTTTGATTGGCACTGATGTTTTAAATCGTAGCGGAGTTACGTATACTAGAACAAATAACTCTCAACGGTTAGTCAGGGTTTCACATGTAAACAACGTGTCGACTGTAGAGTCCCCTAAGATAAGGACGCCCTTAGTAGGTGAGGAAAAAGAGTGTTTGTTAGCCCTGTTAAACGAGTTTTCTAATACATTTACTACCGGCACAGCGACCTCTACAGTAAACACGGGTTGTATGGAAATAAAAGTTAATAGTGACATCCCAATTTACTATCGACCTTATAAACTCTCCGTAGACGAAAAGCGTCGCGTTCGCGAGATAATTAATGATTTGATTAGTAAGGGAATCATTCGCGAGTCACAGTCTAATTACGCGAGTCCTATCATCCTCGTTAAGAAAAAGGATGGGTCTGATAGGATGTGCGTCGACTACAGAGCTCTAAATGCTATCACTATTAAAGAGCGATTTCCGCTACCGTTAATCGACGATCACATTGACAGGCTGGGCAGTTTTAAATTCTTTTCAAGTCTCGATATGGCAACAGGCTTCCACCAGGTGCTTATGAAGGATGATGACTCTATTAGTAAAACAGCATTCGTAACGCCTGAAGGGCATTACGAATATTTGAAAATGCCTTATGGGCTCGCTAATGCACCTATTGTCTATCAAAGAATCATCTCCAAAACCCTGAAGCACCTGCTGGATACCGGTAAGGTATTGATTTATATCGACGATGTGTTAATAATGTCGAATTCTGTCAGCGACGGTCTGACAACTTTGCGAGAGGTATTAAAAACACTCACTGAGGCGGGATTTTCAGTAAATCTAAAAAAATGCACGTTCTTAGACACCGAGTTAGAATACCTAGGTAGGCTTATTGGTCACGGTCAGGTACGGCCGAGCCCCAGTAAGACTGAAGCTTTAGTGAAGTCTCCTAAGCCATCTAATGTAAGAGGTGTTCGTCAATTTTTGGGTTTGGCGGGCTATTTTCGGAGGTACATTGCTGGGTACGCTTCGAAAACTGCTTGTATTGCCAAATTACTTAGAAAAGGTCAGCCTTTTGTATGGGGCGCAGAGCAAGACTTAGCGCGTGATTTTGTTATTAAAAGTCTTACTGAGGAACCCGTTTTAGCAATCTTCAATCCTAATCTGCCCACTGAGCTTCATACGGACGCCAGTGCAATCGGTTATGGTGCAATTTTATTGCAGGAACATGAGGGTAAACGGAAGCGAGTTGTCGGTTATTTTAGTAAATCCACACAGGGTGCCGAGTCCCGCTACCATAGTTACGAACTCGAGACGTTGGCAATCGTTCGCGCATTACAACACTTTCGGCATTATTTAATAGGCATAGAGTTTAAAATAGTGACCGATTGTAATTCATTGAAATTGACTGAGCGTAAAAAGGACTTGTTGCCTCGTGTGGCCCGTTGGTGGGTTTACATGCAAGACTTTCGGTTCACGCTTGAGTATCGAAAAGGTTGCCTCATGCAACACGCAGACTTTTTAAGCCGACAGCCCGCTACTGTTCTCCAAATTCGAAACCCGCGAAATTGGGCGAAGATTGCTCAGACGGCCGACTCTGAAACTCAAAGCTTGATGCAAAAGCTGAGAGAGGGTCACTTGGATTCTACACGGTTTTTCATAAGGAACGATTTGTTGTACTACAAGTATTCACCAACTGGTGAAGACTCTCGCCTCCTCTGTTTTATCCCTAAAGGGCATAGGCTTAGTTTGTTAAGGGTATTTCACGATGATCACGATCATCTAGGGATAGACAAAACTACTGAGCTTATATTGCGTCACTTTTGGTTTCCTGGGTTAAGGGCTTTTATTAAGAAATATGTTGGTCACTGTATTGTTTGTCTGTCACATAAGAAAGTCCCTCGCGCTCCTAGGCAACCCATAGAATCTTGGACGAAGCCTGAGGTACCCTTTTCAGTTGTTCACACTGACGTTCTTGGCCCCCTAACGGAGTCAAACGGTTTCCGATACATACTCCTAGTGGTAGATGCTTTTACTAAGTACTGTCTGTTGTACGCCCTGTATAGACAAGATACCACCGAGTTAAAACGTGTGTTTTCCAATACCGTTTCACTATTCGGTACTCCGTCAACGATTGTGTGTGACCGTGGCAGAATGTTCGAAAGTGCTTCCTTTCAAGACTGGGTTACTGAGTTAGGCTGTAACATACATTTTATCACACCTGAAATGCACCGTGAAAACGGGCAGGTTGAGCGTTATTGCAGGACGGTCCTCAACATGTTGCGGATAGAGGCGAACAACAAGGGTGCGCAGTGGTCCGATGCGTTGTGGAAGGTGCAGCTCACCTTGAACATAACGAGGCAAGCCACAACCCGCACCTCGCCTCTACAGCTGTTGACTGGCGTTGAAGGGACTACTCCAGTGCTGAGGTCTCTTGTGCGAGACGTCGCGCTGAACGACTCGCATCCTAACCGAGAAGCTCTTCTGACGCTGAGAAGACAGAGGGCGTCCGAGTTGCTGGCCGAAAATCAGCAGCGGCAGGACGCGTACGTCAACGAGCGTCGCCGTCAGCCGCGCACATTTGCCGTCGGCAGCTTCGTGTTCGTGAGCAAGAGTTCGCAGAGTACGGGGAAGCTGGACTCCGGGATGCGTGGTCCGTACAAGGTGGTACGAGCGCTACCACATCACCGGTACGAGCTCGAGCTGCTTGCTGGCTCATACGGCAAGAAAACCCAGACCGCCGCAGAACATATGGTTCAGTGGCGTGGTGAGTGGACCCCGGATGCTTGCGAAGTGTTCTTCGATCATCTTGGTGGTGGTAAGTATACCCCGGATGCTTGCGAAGTATTATTCGATCATCTCAGTGGTGGTGAGTAGAAGCAGCATTGTGGCAGCTTCTTACTCATAGCCAAGTTGCAGTGGTTACTGGAACCCCGATAGTGGTTGCCAGGTGATGTTGATAACTGGAACCCCGATAGTGGTTGCCAGGTGATGTTGACAACTGGAACCCCGATAGTGGTTGCCAGGCGATGTTGATAACTGGAACCCCGATAGTGGTTGCCAGGTGATTTTGTTATTGTTTCAGTAATGATTGAGGTCCGGAACTCTTTCATTGGTGTAACGATAACTTATCTGCTACCCATTTTGATGTTATTACTGGAAGCTGTAGTAAAACGCTTGTAGTTTCATTGCAATGGGTAGCTCCAAGCTTTCAAAACGTTGTGTTGATTTTTTTTGTGTTGGTATGTTTTAGATGACGAGTCAAACGATGATGACCAGGCGCAAAGAAGCCTACCATTGGAGAATCCATCCAGTGGTGGCCAGACGGACGAGGAGCTGAATCCAGGAAGCCAAGCTGACGAGGACGTTCAGCTGTCAGGAGAGGCCGTCTTAGAGGATTTGACAGCTGAGAGGGCGGGGACATCACGTCGCTGCGATGACGCTGTCGGTGGAAGGGGTGACACACCATGAGCTGCGTGCTCACTCGCCTCGATCACTTTTGCTGCGGGGCTCGGATGGGACGGACGCGTATTAGTGATCGTATTGAATTATTTTCTTGTAACGGTTTTTTGTAATTTAAATAAATAGTTGTAGGCCGTTTCGTGTTTTCTTTTTAAAAAATTACTTAGGCTTCTGATCCCTAAGAATACAAATTCAAGGGAGACAGATGTTGAGATTGCATTCATTGGTTTTTTACTTACTTTAGAACTCAGACATGATAATTTCATTCAGGGTTGTATTTATATTTATATACATTTAAGGCAAGCACCCTCGACAAAGGTATTTCGAATTTCGGGAGTTAGCTAAAAGGTAGCCTAAATAAATTATTTGATTTAGAAGTCGTAAACGATTTTTCCGTGTCTCGGCATTGACTTCCCTAACGCCTATATTTTTTTATTTATTTATTTATAAAGGTACAGCAACGACTTCTGTATACAGGGTGGCAGGGACATCGACGCGCAAACTGTAACCACGGATTCAGCACATGAGTTTAGAATTGCTGTTCCATACGTTTTGACCGCGTAGGTATTGCACTTTTCTATGAAACAGAAGATTTTTTTTGATAACCGACGAATAATTTCAACGCTATGGGGTCTAAACTCATGTGCTGTATCCGTGGTTACCGTTTGCGCGTCGATTCCCTGCGACCCTGTATATATCTTAAGTTGGTAACAATAGTCTCGGACTTACACAGTTACCAATTATAGGTTAGCCAGCAGCCTCAGAAGTAGGTGATAACACATCTAAACTAATATTATAAATGGGTAAAATTTGTCTGTTTGTTTATAAATGTATGTAGGCGGTAATCTCCGGAGTTAATGATCCAATTCTAAAAATTTTTCACTTGTAGCAAGCATCATTATTTTTGAGTGCTAAAGGCTATAAATTATATTTATGTCTTATATTTTAGCTGAGCTATCACAACTTTTGTCTAGCAAGACGGAAAGAAAAACCTCTAATTTCCCTACATTTTGACAAGTTTTTGACATTTGTTTGTCGTTGAGATGAGACTGCGACTAGATTTTGAACGCTTTAAATTACGAGAATTGGCCTTCTGGTATCATGGATTCAGTACATGATTCTGAACCCTCTTGGGTAGAAATTTTACGTCTGTTATAAAAAAAAAAAAATTGCTGTTCCATAACTTTTTAACGAATCAGCTGATTTTTTTCTTGATAGGTAACCTACAACAATTTTCTACACTAGAATCATGTGCTGACTTCATAGTTACAGTTTGCGCGTCGATGGTCCTGCGGCCCTGTATTTACGAAAAGCACAACTTGGAACTGCTAGCAATGTCTGAGGTCCGTTTGAATTTGGAGTTGGTCAAAAGTGTAATTGAGTTTCTCTGTCGGGAAACTCCCAAAAGGCTCACTCTTATGGGATCCAGCGCGATTGCAGGAATGTAGTACACATGTACTATATCCCAAGGGATCTAGACAGATTGGAACACACGCCTTACCAAGGACGTAAGGCGTGTGTTCACACTGGCAACTAGCGGAGCTAGTAGCGTAGGTAACAGGACTTATTCCAGGTCTTCCTGTGAGATCGCTGTTCATGTATGTAATTAATGTTACATATTATTTTTTCCAAGTCACATAATCTAATGACACCTAATGTGTCACTTATAAGGTATGTTTTAATTATGACAAAACATAGCGCACCCCCTATTTATGTAAACACCTTTATTTAACAAATAAACTGATTGATTGAGATTGATTGACCTGTAGGCCTTGCACGAATTCGCCATGCGTGTATGATAAATCTAACTATTATAAAATTTAAAACACTCATTCCGCACATTATATTTAAGTTCTTAATTTTAAGAGTTTATTCATACCATGGGGGCTTGTGGCTAAGTAATAACAGCCACGCGGGTCGATCAGGTTAAGCTACGCTTGCCGCGGTTGGTCCGTGGATGGGTGACCATGTTTACAAATCAAGACCCCTCCGTGCCTCGGAAAGCACGTTAAGCCGTTGGTCCTGGCTGTAAATCGTGGATCTTTGGCAGTCGATACGGGTCGTCAGAAGCCTGAAAGTCTGACAACCAGTCTTAGCAAGGGGTATCGTTTTACCCAGTAACTGGGTTGTGAAGGTGAGATAGGCAGTCGCTTCATGTAAAAAACTGGTATTCAGCTGCATCCAGTTAGACTGGAAGCTAACTGCAACATAGTTGGGAAAGGGCTAGGCAGATGATTCATACCATGGGTGACTAGTTGTGCTTATCGCAATTAAACTAAACGCTACAGGATAGTTTTATTTTTGTATTGTCGATTAACCTACGACGGACCCATATCGTTAAGTTCACAGACCCGATCATAATATTCCGCAGTGACTTATGTCATTCCATAATCATTTATAATTATTTTCTTAATTAATTTAAGACACTAATAACTTACTGTAAAGTTATCGTACCGGACGCGTCACGTGAATGCACCCGAAGGTGGTGTGACGATCTAACGAGGTCTACAGGGCCAACATGGCCAAAGATCACTCAAGACAAGGATGTTTGGAAGGAAAAGGGGGGGGGGGGGGCTTTACCCAGCAGTAGGTTACCACCAACAAAAAAAAGAGTTATCGTAAGGAAATTTGGATTAAAATCACTAACACGATTTGGTTAAGCCTGGCAGTCAATGCTCGGTTATCATAGTAGGATAATCACCTTGTACACTGCCTAACGTCCTCGATTTCAGAAACAATATTATTTACAAAATACCCACAAAAAAAAGAAATTCAATTCATTAAACCTCTAGAAAAGCAAGCGCAATAATGAAAATAATATCATAAGCTTTCGCGGTGTAAGTGCCAATTAAGCGGGAACCAGGGTCTAAAAGTTGATTGCGTGCAATCGACGCGTTAAGGCACGGCTGTGAAGTAGGGAACACACACATGCGATCGTGTGGTGAGTTTCATTTATTTATCTGCGACTGTATTTAATCAAATGGTTACACAATTATTGTGTTGTTTTTGCATATCGATAGTGTGGCGCGGCTCATAGCGAATTACAGAGGTTGCACTGAGTTACATGCAAGCTAGTTATAGCTTCTAACCGTCTTGGGACCATCGTGTGTGTTGTTTTTAAAAGAAGGATCTTGTTAATTTAATAAATTCTTTGTCATTTCGGCCCCTGAGCCGCTTCGTCGCATCGCATCGTCTGCCCCCATTGCATAAAACCTTTTTTAAGAATTGAGGTGTCAAATTCAAAAATATTTTTCAAATCCGACAGTTGTTTCTGAGGCACGTTCAAACAAACAAAGAACAAACTCTTCAGCTTTATTATTGGTATATACAGTTTTAATAATGGCAAGAGGTGTGATGCCATTTTTTGATTGCGAGTGAAGATTACTGTTTATACTTTCTATCAAATATGGCAGAATGTTTACTTGTAAAAAAAGAAAATATTTTATATCGGTGTATCTATGTATATAATTTTTTTTTTTTTTTTTTATGTTTGCCTACGCTGTCCCACTCCTGGGCAAAGGCCTCCCTCCACTCCTTCCACCTTCCGCAAGCCCGCGCGTCCTCCTTCCAGTTTTGACGGAACCTATCCAGCTCGTCCCGCCATCTCCTACGTGGTCTGCCGCGACCTCGCCTCGCTGTCTCAGGGCACCAATTCTGTGCTATTTTGGCCCACAGTTTTTCCGGCATACGGCAGACATGTCCTGCCCAGTCCCATCTATATAATACCTATTATAATATACACATTAAAAAAATATCCAAAAAATTGGTTGGAATAATAATATAATTGCTATACTAATATCATAATTTTAAAATTTTTAAACATTAACCAATTGATTTCTCCATTCTTGAGGGATACGGCACTGTTTCTCTTTACTACAGGCTATAATGTAGCCTATCTAAGAGGACAGTACCCCAACCATCTATGTTGTATACCAGTGTTCATTTGTAAAGCGCAACTGTTTTTATTGTATTTACTGCAACACCTTTTTATGCAATAAAGTTTTTATTTATTTATTTATTATTATGTGTCTACATAAAATAAACAAACAAAAAAACTCAGGCAAAATAAGTAGGGCTTACATTTTTTTTCGTGAGTTTAAATACATAAGTAGATACCTTTACATACGATAACTCTTATTGGCAATTTATAATAAAATTTATGTCGTTAAAAAATTCACTGAAACATTGTCATCTTAAATAACTTGGAGTAAGTAAAAACGAACTTTTATAATAGCAAAATCTTCCTCGAAGAGTTCCCGAAGGAAAATGCAAGGCGAAATATTTTGTATGTCAAAAACCTAACCAAATACTCACGAAGAAAAGTAGTTTATGCCTCTTTTGCGACGCAAACTTTGACTTGCGAAGTTTTGTAGCTGCCTCTGAATAACAAACAAACAATTAGACTTTTATGCTTATTAGTTTTTATATTTTTGTTGGCTAAGGAGCTTTGTAGCTTTTGTGCTTGGGGTCTTTCACGGAGGATTTACCATAATTTTTATATTTATTTTTTTCTACCAAAATACATTGCTATTTTCGCAGATTCCAGGTTTGAAGATAAAATTCTTCTTATATACAAAAATCAATTGCCGTTCATTTAAAACGCATGCCAGCAATTGACTAGTATACATTTTAATTTCAATGTTGGCAGCTCTCTTCGCCGAGCTTCCGATTTGATGACAAGTCATTGAACCGCAAAGCAAAATTTGGATAGGTAGGAAAGTAAAAATATTTCAAAAATATAAACGCGTGTTTTTTTACACAAAGATATCCTTACGTGTTACTAAAACCTTTTTTTATAAAATTTGCTGTCGAAACACTAACGCGGAAATATGGGACGGAATCACTATTATCTGTAAAATAATACTCAGACCTTTTGGGATCCCTTTAATTATTAAAATCTGGATTTTCTGAATAGGCACCTGCACGCGTAGCATGACTACCATAGGAACGGGTTTTGTCGAGGAAAGAATAGACAATAACATATAATAGACAGATTGTAGAAAGATTTGTATCTTTAAAATAAAATGTATTTTTTCTTTTTCTTCATAGAAACGCGAGGCCCTTGCTCGGGCAAAAGAGATGTCGCGTTGGATAGAAATAACTTTGTCTATTCTCGGTAGAATAGAGATCGAATTGGTCAAAGATAGAAATTCGAACGCTGTCGAAGTCTGAATTTTGCAATGATTATGTATTTAAAAACAAGTGAATTCAGCTTGTTTTCGAATTCGCCTTTGAATAAATGTCTAGGTATTAGGGTGAGGTTCGAAATTAAATTTACAGACAGTCTTTTCACAGTTATTTTACCTCTGATTTTGCATCACTGTCCAAATCACAGTGATCTTTATACTCATTATAATAAGGTTGCTGTTGGGTTTCTGCACTGAAAACTCTATAAAGATCATTGTGATCTTTATTCTCGTTAAAATAAGGTTGCTATTTGGGTTGCTGCTGTCCTGCTGTCAGAGGTAAGAATGTGTGTGGTCTGTACTGAAGTCAGACAAACTGACATATAGCATGCTATCTATCCACTTGAATCAATGACTTGTTTCCAAACTTTATTTTCCTCCATTTCTAGGAAGGCTAGGAAGGCTCGCTAGGTACGAAGAACGAAGAAACAAACACGGGAATGTTACGACGAAAAAGTTTTGACAACTTGACTTTTGCGGTGGCCGAGCCAAGTTTTGTAGCTATGGTTCTTGGCTGGGAACTCGTACTGAAGAAACATTTGGGTGTTTTTCATCATACTTACTTTAACAAATTGTGTATAATGTAATACATTAGTTTTTTTTTTTAATCTGCTAGGATGCGGCACTTACAAATTCATAGTTTTAGGTGGGCAAACTGGGTTTGATGTTTGTGGAAAGGTCGGCTTAGACCAAACTATCAAATACATAAACGATCCCCTCTCAAGAAAATTATTTTCGTGTAAACTCCTTTTCACCGTTTTGAGAGTAGTGGTGATGAAATAATTTACTTTAGTTGAAATACCTACAACTGCACCAATGATCCTAGTGCAGTTGTAGGTCGTGGGTTCCAACCCAAGCAGGTATTTCAATTAGAGTAAATTATTTCAGCACCACTGCTCTCAAAACGGCGAAAGAAAACATCGTCAGGAAACTGGCATGTTCTAGAACCAAAAATTCGGAGATATGAGTGGCGTTAACAGAAATCGTACTGCGATAAAAAACGCCCGGCGCACTCTGGACAGCTAGCACTCGGTAACGCAGAGTATAGCTGACTAATTCTTTCATCACGATGGCACAGGTAAACGGCTCTCTACAGAGCCGAACGAACGAAAAAATAACAGAAGAAAATTACCATCGACACGAAAAGAAGAAAATTTATTCTTTCTTAAATAAGTAAAAAGAAAGAAAATACGTTTATCTGCGGCCAACATGACGCATAAGAAGAACTCAAACACAAAAGAAAATAAAACAAGTCGTCACATCCTCGCAAAACGGCCATATCCCAGCATAATGCTAAGACCCTATTCGAGACAGAGCCCCAGCGCTGGTTTTCAGCGACAGCCGGCGTTGACGTGATGACGTCAACCAGTGCAGCAACCATGATAAAACCTGAATTACCTTCTTACTTTACATAAAGTAGTCAGTCGTCACCATGCCCTCAGCCTTACGAACTCAATAACAAGCAGTTTCGCTAAGGTAGTATGGTATCGCGTGTAAATAATAATGTTGTAAATGGCAACACAGCCTTCATTTCTAAGGGCTTTCCCGGCTAATGAGTTCAAACGCCGTGGAAAGCTTATCTGGCAATTAATATTATGGAAACTCTTGAGTATAAATGCAATTCTGCGAACGTGTTTCGTTGAATTGATTTATGTTAATTTGTTGAAGTAAGTAATACGTTTTATGTGTGGAATTTCTGTTAATTTTATACTTCGTGTAAGTGAAATAACTGGTAAGGGAAAAAGGAAGTTCTACATACTACCGTATGCAACGGAAGACTACATCATCAATATTCACCGGCCCTTATCCCAATTTATTTGGGGTCGGCGCAATATGTCTTTTTCTTCCATATTTCCCTATTAGCCGTCATCTCTGTAGTCACCCCCTTTCTAACCATATCATCATTCACACAATCCAACCATTGGAGACGAAAATACGACAGTAAATGATAACACTTGCAATACTCATGCATAAGAGTATTTAGGAACTCTGGCGGCATCTACCACACCACATGCGAACTACGCAAACTGACGTCATGCAATATCCTGCATCGCGCAAGCAGAGTTTACCGTGCGACTAGCATATAAACAACGTGCCGATATCAATCGTCGGGCAGCAGCCCACCAGACCCGTTTGGTCTGGATGAGTGAATTTTAGAACCAGAAAAAAAGAAAAAAAAAAGCGTTTTATTCAAACAAAACTATGTAAATAGTAGTAATGGGCCTATCATAGGTTTGGCCGATCACTAGCTACTGAAAGTATCGGATATATTTGGTTGTTTGTTTGTATGTAGACCGGAAACATAACTGGATACACGATATTTAATGTTTTGTCGTGTCCATATTGTTTATTGATGTGTTAAGCATCATTGCTGTACAATAACAGAGACTAAACTTTGTCTCTGGATGACAGACGAAATACAATACTGCGTAGAGCCGTTGCTTTTGTACTAATTGTACCGAGCAAAATATATTTAATATGGTGAACCATATTATTTTTTACCACCGAACATTATATTCGTGTTATTTGATAGTCTATGTTTTTCGGCGTTTCATTTTTAACTTTATTTTTTTATTTGTGGTTATAGTGGCCCCAGTAGTTTCAAGTGTCTACCTATTACGGTTCGAAAGATACAGCCCTGTGACAGACGGACAGACGGCGGAGCCTTAGTCATAAGGTCCTGTTGCCACCCTTTGGGTACGAAACCCTACAAAAACAGAACAACTGAATGTCATAACAGACTTCCAAAGTTAAGTTCTCGTAGTTCAAAATTATTTGCCACTACAGAAGTTAAGAACATACTTAACCGGGCAGGAAACGTCGTTGACTGACGGAAACCACATGTTTTTATTGTTAAACTGTGGTATTTTATGGTAGGCAAGGGTAACTGCCGAGCAAATAAGGACTATTTCTGATTAAATGTTTTATATTTTGTAACTCAGATTCGTTTATTGTTAGAAGTCATGCAACCAATTCTAGAATTACGATGTTAGAATACGGTAGCGTATTCCAAAATCTTTTTAAGTGGCAGGCATACTTCAATGACTTCAAAAATATATAATATAATAATTCTTCTTCCCAGCTAAAGTAACGAAGTGTTGTTAACGAAGGGTGAGCGTTGTGGGGGACTGTCTTATGTAATTTTGACGTTTCACAATTATTGAAAAATCGCGAATGTTTTTGGTTTGACGTTTCACAATTATTGAAAATCGCGAATGTTTTTTTAGAATTATCTTCCGTGACGTTTTTCGTACGTTCTATGTCGTCCTTTATTAATTAATGCAATAAAATAGTCTCCAAGAGTGACAGGACACATTCTGAGCAGTCATCACCGCTACCGACCTGCTCACTGCCTATTACTTTTATCACCACATGTCAAGCTAATATTCTCGTTTAGCGCGAGAAAAGGGGAGGTGTGTGTGTGTCTTAATTTTATCCAAATATTCGGTACACTTACTCATTTTCTTAGAAGGAGTAATTCACTGTACATAATACAGGAAGTACAATATCGTATAAGGCGGTTGGCAGACACTAAATTAACATAAATAAGCTCAAGCCTCAAGGGATGAGTTTCAAGAAACATACTGCCGCTGTGCAGGGAGCAATGAATAAGACATTTGTATGCTGTTGTTTTAAACCTGACGTTTTATGGACTGATGTTATGTGGACTGACGGTTTTAGGCCTTTGGTAATTGATGAAGTGTCTACATTCCATCCACAGTTTTATTTTACCTCTAATTAAGCATCACTGTCAATATCACAGTGATCTTTAACCCTGTGACATTAAAGTTGCTGTTGGGCTGCTGCAACTATTAAGTTTGTCAAACTCACAACTGTCAAATCTTTGATCTGATCTTGAGTTTTCTGAAAACTTTATAAAATATATTTTTATGCGTCCGCAACAGAAGTGATTTAAAATTAATTATACTGTAAGAATAAGTAGTACCTACCAAGATACCTAAATGAATCTGTTAGTGATATTTTTATTAATGAGCAATATGAATATTGCTCATTAAGAAGACTATGATGACTATTATGGCTAGAAAACCGATCGCAAATGAAAGGAGAACAAAAACACAATCGGTTAATTGAGGTTCCCATCTAGGTAACTACCAAGTATACCTACTTGGTAGTTACCTAGATGGGAACCTGCATTTTGGGAAATCCTTGTGCCTTAATAGGTACATACGATGGGAACTCAACGCCCCAACGTCGATCGAAACAATTAGCAGTTCTGTTAAATTGGTTATAGGTGCTAATAGTAAATTAGAACATAATGACTTTACCTAGGAGTGTTATGCACTAAGTAAGTGGTATAATGCTCCGGTTTCATGATATTGGATCTTGTAAACTAAGTCTGTTTATAGTTCCTATCTGAAACTCGGAGTTTGTATCCTGTTTTTCCAAGACGAACATACTCATATTTTATGTATATTAGAGTATTGAGCATAACTTATTTTAAACTAGGTCGGTACTTTAGCAATTTTAAAAGACATAATGGAAGGAATGATGGGAGGGCGTTGCCCAGGTGACAGCGTATGCTAGTAAAAAAAAAAAGTGAGAAGAGAGGATGGATGACAGATACTTACAAAAGGTGTTTTACACTGACGTTATTGGTGATGTTTTCCAGAAAGTCAGGTATGTAGTACTCGCAACCGGGGTACGTATGACTAGATGTATGAACTTAAACGAAACAAAAGGAGTATATAGCTACAGAGTTGATATGACAGAGGGGCATTAAATTACACTACGTGTTTAGTATTAATTCGGTACGGTATAAAAATAAAAAAGCGCCAAAAGGAGAAAATATATTTTTCAAACAAACTAAATAGCTTACAAATCAGAATAAAACGCAACCACCCTTTGTAAATAAATTTAACTGACCTTAGATACCTAGGTAACAAAGTGGCAACGTCTTTATCGTTGTAAGGTGCAATGACCTATGCTTAGACATAATCAGCTGTTAAGAAAGATACATCGTGTTAAATCGGTGCAAAAAAAATATTTGCGACTAAACTACTGCTCCTATTTAATTGATTTGTGGTACAGAGCTTGAAAATGGTACCTAGTATAGGCAGTTTAAAGGAAAGCCCCTCTGTCTTATCAACTTTGTATATAAGACTTGTGGCAGGTGGCGTTCTGTAGATTCTGCCTACCTCCATGGGGAAAAGCGCGGCATTATGTATGGATGTACTAGAGAGGTGAATAATTTCATGAAACTCTTATTTGACTTCGTATGAGATGAGCGAGACGTGACGGTTAGAAGATATACTCAAAGCAGTCAGTCCCGCTGCCAACCAGCTGATTGCCTAATATTTTTACCACGACATGAATTATTGTGTGTATTGTGTAGCTCATGTATATCGTATGACCCAGTAATTGGATTGTGGGGGTAAGATAGGCAGGTGCTCCATGTAAAATACAGGCATTCAGCTGCGTCCGGTTAGACTGGTAGCCGGTAACTGATATCCGACTGGTAGCCGACCCCAAAATAGTTGGGAAAAGGTTTGGCAGATTGATAGATTGTGTATCTCATGTTATCTCCCTAGTAAGTTAGAAAAACAGTGCTTATTTTAGCATTTAGGTATTAATATGACAGCACTAACGCATGTTAGTTTTTTATTCAAACACTAGCTTCTGTCCGCGACTGCGTCCGCGTGAAACTTGTTCTCCCGACCCGTCCCGTTACTTTCTTTTCGCCTAGCGATCTTTCTGAATTTTACTCTTTTCCCGAGGGTCCTAGCGTAGTGTTATATAGCCTATAGCCTTCCTCATGAAATAAGCTATCAAAGGCAAAAATAATTTTCAAATCCAACTCGTAGTTCCAGAGATTAGCGCGTTCAAACAAAATATAAAGCTTTATTATTAGATAGATAGGTAGATTTAAATATAAACATGTCAGTGTCAATATTTAAACTATGTATCTACTTATATAATGTAATAAAATGACAGTGTTCACTACATTTAAATTAAGTTTAGTTTAAATTGATATAAATAAGCGTGAGGACGAGAAATTGCGTGTCCACCCACGCACGAGTGACCTTCATCGGCATGAAAAAGATAAACTTCATTATGTTAATCTTGTAGAACAGGATACAGCTATTTTAAAAATATTATTATGTTTTATTTAAAAACAGAAGTGGTCTGTTTTTCTTTTTTGGTTAGGAAACAAGCAGATTGCATGTTATGCAGATGTAGAGTTTATTTTCTAAACTAGTTATTGTAAGGAAAAAAGATTTGATGTTTGTTTGTTACGCTTTCGCGGTAAAACGGCTGAACGGATTTGGTTGAAATTTGGCACTTATGTAGACCATGACATGAGTTACGACATATGATACTTTTGGTCTCGATATTTATACGGGATCGAGACTTATATGGGTGCGCGGGGCGCAGCTAGTCTAGACTAATACATATTAACCCAACTGCAACGGCAAGTATGCGTTTTTTTTACAAAGCATTTTTTATAAATCACGATAGTGTATTTTTATTACTATTTATATTGGTCCTTGGCAACAAACCAAGGCTGTAATTATGTTGTGTACGCTAAAACAATTATGTTACCTACGTCCTCAAGAAACTTTAATTATTTTGTTCAATTTCCCGTATCTAGTTATCTAGGCCACTCGTTTAGTTTATTTGGCTTCCTAACTTCAGCAAAATAGCTGATATGCAAACAAAAGAGAAGAGAACGGGACAGAGGCAAAGCTTTAAGCCCTTTGTACACACACGGTTTTCTTGCCGTGAAAAACTACGGTTTATTCGACGTATAGGTACGGTCGTCAGTGTTGTATGGATCACTATGGAAGCTTGTCGACGACACGGCGGCACTAACGCATGGCGCCATCGCCTCCATAGAACCGTGTCTTGTACAAAGTCAGACGATTTTTCTATTACGCGGTTAAAACGCCGTACCGTATAGAAACCGTGCTGTGTACAAAGGCCCGTAGAGGAAAATTTATAAAGTAGGTACAGTTACATAGTTTGGTAGCGCTGTCACTCTTGTGGCAGTGCTACCAAACTATGTAACTGTAGGTTTCTAAAATATTTTGCTAATATACGAGTACGAGTACAATATTATAAGATATCACAGATTTTTTTTTACTTTAAGGAGTTCAAACTGCAGTTTTCTTTGCGAATACTAATAACTTATCCATTGACCGAGCCCATAAAAAATTCTATTTCTACTACGAATATTACTATTATTTGAAGTTTCGTCTCTGCTTGGTTAGCTACTCTGTGGCAAAGCAAACAGAGGATAGAGAAACTCTCTCTCATACACAGCATACATGTTATGGATAAAGTTCTCAAGCATAGCGTCTCTTGAACTATACGCAGCGTTGTTTTAGGTGTGTTCATGTTTGATCACGCGTGTTTTGTTACGAGTGGCTCCATAAGGGATAATCAAGGAATTATGGTAATAAGGAGATTGAAACATGAGTAGTGTTATGAATTATGATATTTATAAGGATTTTATCAAGTTACATTCTTATCTTGGAATATTTATTCAGAACTATCTTTTGCCCGCGACTTCGACCGCGTGAAGCAACTTTCTTACATTTTTTTCCCATTTTAGAACCATCCTCGTACATCAAGGAAAATTCTAAAAAAAGAATTAGCGAAATCGGTTCAGCTGTTCTCGAGATTTGCGCTTAGCAACATATTCAGCGATTCATTTTTATATTATAGATTAAAATGATATTTACGTAAATAGCAACTAATACCTAATTAATAAAAATAACAACATTTTATCCTAACTTAACTAAAACTATTCAGAAAATAAAATATAGCGTCGAGAAATTAATCCGCATCGCTGTCGACTGGTATATACCCAAGAGACTGGTGGCATTACCACGTTGCATGGCAATGCTTAGGCTCTGGCCAAGGCAAAAGCCAGCCCTCGGGTCAATTATTATCTTGCTAGACGAAATTACACATTTTTAAAATTAACTAGGTATGTTTTTTGAACTACACCTACCTATATTTTTATTGAGCAAGCTACCAAGTCCAGCTAAACTACCGGTCGATAGTTTATTTGTATAACGTTTTCCAGTTTATATCGGGTTTAGCAATTAAGTGTTCTCATACATAGCCACGTATGAGAACGTTTAATTGCTTAACCCGATTTTTACGCCAAAATAAAATCAACAAATCGCGTAATAGTTTAATTGGACGTATGCGCAATTTATTCAGATTGCTATATTCATATAATACAAAATATAGGTATACACACGGTATATAACACCACGCTTTTAATCCTCGAAGCGTTAGACAGAGGTGTACCTATAGTAATACCCACATTTCGCCAGACATGTTTAAGTCCCATGGGCACAAATACAGACTCCCTAATCGCGTAACACACTTTCGATCTCAATCTGAATCATTTTGAAAGATATTGCTAATCCATTGCTTCATATAGTATGTTCGAAAAATATGTCTGCTAAACAACGTAAATAACGCAATGAATGTTGTTGAACTGTCTGAATGAAACCTATTGTTGCTACTGGGAACTTCCAGACTGAAAAACCACGAACACTTTGCCCGACCTGGGAATCGAACCCCAAACCTCATGTTCAGCAGTAGCGCATGCGACCAACGAGGCAGTCAACACAAAACATATCTTAACACAAAACTAGCCATACAAAATAATACAGTCGCCCTTTACCCGAACCCAATCGTAACAAAATCGCGTTCCTAACAAAATTAGAAAACCGAAAAAACATGCGCAGAATACTGAATGCAGAGGAAATAATCGAAAAATGTAAATTGAAAAACGGAGGAAAGTTTTCGTACGCATAAAGTAGTGGGATCACCTGGCGACGTAGTTATGCTAGGGCTGTCCGAACATATCTTGTTATTACGTGATACCAATGAAGATCGGTTAAATTCGGGTAAATTCGGGTAACCTCGGCTTTGCTCGGTAATGGAGACCGAGTGTTTTAAATTGGCTGTTATACTGAGTGTGTAGATTTTCAGTAGTTTTGGGAGTATTCGGCTGAATTGTGAATATTATTATCTTTTATACTAGTCTGTGTTTTCTGCTGTTATATATAATGTATTAGGAACGTGACCTGGGTGGTTAGGTCCTGAACTATTATAAAAAAAATGAGTGAAATAAGAACCGAAACGTGCGGGAAACTAATTACCAATTATTCAATCATTATACGAAAAAAGTATGCCCAGAAGAAGAAGTGATGTTTTGAATAAGATGTTTAAAGCAAGCACTCTACAGGTAACTAAAACTACTTTATTTAATTTTATCCAATTCATACCAGCAGCAAAATTCTATTTGCATTCACGCGTAACACGAAAACTTTATCCAGAACCAAATATGTCGCCAAAGAGTTTACAGAACCAACTATGAAGCTGTGGCTATTACCCCTATATTCGTTCCAAACAATTTAAACTCAAACTGTGTCTGTCGCACTTTATCCTATACTGCGTAAAAGAGAGGTTGAACATTCTGTCGAAAATGAAAACGGTGGCTAATACATACGTGGCCTTATATTTGTTAAGATAATTTCAAGTTTTCCTGTCTCACTTTATATGAAAGTGTCAGAGAGAGAGAGAAGAGATCCTTCTGTCGAATGTGATTGAAATTTCGGTAACACGATAAGACGAAGTTGTACCCACATGTAATTTTGAATATATCAAACGTATGTAGAATTAATTCGTGGAAACTTAAGTTTATGGGGACGTGTCGTGTCAGTTTCCAACTGTCGGCAGTGAGGGGATTATAGCCACTCGTACCTACTTGTATCGCGTGGAAGAAAACTGTTTACCAAGGTTGATTTCTAGGAAAGATATTATTTTAATTAGAACGTTATTTCGAGGACCTAATTGTTACTAAGAATTCGTGAAATTCAGTTTATGTTAGTAAGTATTTAATTTTATCCAGGAGGCTTATTTTCTCCGGGCTTAAAGTCATTAAATATAGTTATTATATCTAGACGATACCAAAGAAAAATAAGTACAGTCATTATTATGGCTCCAGCAATTCCTTGAACCATTATTTTTATTGTTCTTCATTTTGTTTTTAAGGCTCAAAATGATTACGTAAACATCAGCATCTTCTAAATCCAAGAATTCTCTTTTATTTTATCTAATTACACCGTACAGTCGAGGACACTGTCCTGTTAGATATTGAAATTATACCCGGAACATTCCATCGAATGTCAAACAATCAACATAGGAGGTATCTCCAAGGCTCTTAATTAATTACTAGCGCTCCCGATCATTCGAAGGAACGCGGCCGTAACACACTTACCTTCTAATCGATGGGGCAGATAGATTTAGTTACTCAGTATCGTTTAATTGAAGTTGAATTTAACGTTCCAGAAATTATTCTTTAATTTGGTCTGAATCTGTAAAAAAAATTATAGAAAAATACTGCATGACAACACGCCTGTTTTTCTGAAAGGGTTCAGTAGAGTTGAGATATAGAACTATAGAACACAGAAGAGATTTTGGCGGTTATGTTAAAGTCCTAATGTAAGAAATAACTAATTGTAGGCAAAACAAAATTATAATATTATAATGTTCCCTGCGAGAATCAAACTCTTAGTCAGTATCGTATGACTCAAGCACTGCACCAACGACCACCAAACAATTGATTGTTTTTTTTTAATCATCTGTCGCAATTAAAAAGGTCTTCTTCATTTCGAGTCGATGGTACAGACGCCAGCACATGAAGCTACCCGAGACTGTCAAATTTTCCCAATCAACCTTGAACCTTAATGCTTCAGCGATAAAATTGAAAATCTATTAAAGACATTTGACAGATTGTAGTAGCTTGATGTGCTGGCATCTGTACTTTTAAAATTAGTTGTGCCTAATAGATGGCCACGTTAAAAGGAGCACTCCTTTTAAAGTGCGGATCCAATGCACGTCCAGTGGCGCTCATTAGATCCTCACATCATCCTCAAAAATGCAGGTGTATGGGCACTTGGGACATATTAACAAGTGGGTCATGTTCTAGTCAGCGCCACACCCACATTCGGCGTTGGACGGGTCTATAATCCTCCGTTTTGCTAAGTTATATTAGTAAGTAGGGTAGTAGTATACAATACGTAATATAGAATGTAAAACATTGTCGTTACGGGGAGTCAGAAGTCAAAAAAAGTCTGATAATGGTGGGGTATCGTGTTAACCAGTAACTGAGTTTTGGAGATCAGATAAGCAGTCGCTCCATGTAAAATACTGGTATTCAGCTGCATCCGGTTAAACTAGAAGCCCACTGGATTAACGTAGTTAAGAACTGGCTAGATCGATGTAAAACATAACACAATCTGAGATTTATTTATGCTAACATTAAAATAAAGATATGTACACAATCTCCAGTCCCTGCGAGTTCAACGCGCATTTTTGACACCCCTAACTATCCTATCAACATTTTTGACACCCACACCAAACATAGTACCTACTCAACGTTTATGAAGTAAAACAGCAAATTGTCAACAATGTTACTACATAATTGACGAGCCTACTACTCTACTTACCGTACTATTTACTGCATTGCGGATCCGTAGGCCTACTAATGTGTTGTGTGTCACATTTTTTCTAAACGCGGTGTGGTACAGTCGTAACTCAGTTTGATTATACCGTTTATGATGGAGTTCGTTAGCAGTGTGAGGTATTTGTGTGACCTTTTTCTGAGTTCTTCGAAAGACAGGACTGCTCACAAACATAAGCTCTGCTACACCACAGATTTAAAATCAGAAAATACAGAATCTTCGACTGAATAAGTGTCCTTGGCTAGGTACTTTTCGGTAGCTTTTTCTTGATTTTCCTGCAGTTAGTAACATATGAAAATTGTATGTAGATTTGACTGATTTGCATCGATGGCAGTATTGCCAGTTGACAACTACTGCGTGAAGACTGTTTTTAATATTAACACACAGCAGGAGGTAGAGGCAGACTACCGGCCACATGGTGGTCAAGTGTCACGAGAGACCAAAAATGTAAAAACTTTTGATTCAAAATCAAAAATCATTTATTCAAATTAGGCTGAGAGTCAGCACTTTTTGAACGTCAAAATTACAAAAGACAGTCCCCCAAAAACGCCCGCCCTACACTTGGATTAGGTTTCCGGGACCGACGTCACTGGCGCAAATGCACAAGGAGGCCCGACCCCAGATAAACTAGGAACAGGACAGGAAGAAGAAAATAATTATGTTAATACGTATCTGCGAAATTTTGTTTTTTTTGCTACTTTCTTGTCTTTCTGAATACAAACATAAAACGCAATATTAAAAAAATCAAACCTCCACGAAGCTTGGAAATCAAATACTTCTTTCAATAATCCCCGAATTATCTTTAAAGTCAAGCCAACAATATCGGATTTTATATTCTAAAGCCGGCTTTAACAGTATGGTTCAGCGATTTCATTAAATTTTATATGGGACCAACTAGAACCTATCTCGGTACTTTTATTAAGTTAGTTATTCGAAACTTAACTACAAGTCTGGCAGGTTATCGCTTCAAAGTTTCAGATTTTACGTTTTCTCACGGGGAGCCGTTGGAAAAATATGCGCGGTATCTACGCTGGGGAGCGGAGGAAAAGTAAAGTTAGAATTTAGAAACTTGCATGCGCTAGCGTTATATTATTGACTAGTTTAGTTTAGTTTAAATTGTAATTTTGTGCTCCTGATTCCAGTTTAGCATAGTGGTGTTAAAAGTTTTTGTTTGTGTTATATTTCTTGCCGTGAGAGTTTTGTATTCTTTTCGGTTTCTGGAAGATCCTCTAGTAAATCTAGTAATTTGAATAAACGAAAAAAAATCTGAAGAAGTAATGAAAGACTAACTTCTGCCCGCGGTTTCACCCGCGTGGATGTCGAGAATTATCTATCGGGAACGTGTTACTGGGACAAAAAGTAGCCTACGTCCTTCCCCGGGATAACATCTATCTCCTTGCCAAATTTAATCGAAATCTGTTCAGTGGTTTAGGCGTGAAAAAGTACAGACAAAGTTACTTTCGAATTGATTTACTATTATAATAAAATAATATATTTTTTTTTTAATTTATTTACTATGGATTGGTATGGATTGTCTTAGTTACCTTGGGACCTACTTCAATGTACCTTGCCTAATCACAACATCAGTAGCACAGCTTTTTTATTTACTTACCAAGGTAAACAGAAACACGAATGGATGATAAACAAGTGTTGGAGTTTAAAATATTAACTGAAAAATGTGTTTCTTTACCGTACCGAAACAGCACGAAAATAATATTCTAACACTGAAAACATTTACAAGCATGCTCTTGGCACGGTGCCTAATCAAAATTCTAGAAATATTCTCCACCCAGTTCATACTTTTATGATTATAAACTTTGTTACTACAAAATTTTATACTTATGATGTTATAATTTTTTGAAGAGTTTGAAAGTTATTGTTGTATCAGTTGGGGTGATATGATAATAGATATTTTATGATGATGATATTTTATTGCTGTATGGCGTTCCAGTGTGAGGATAAATAAATAAAATAAATAAATGCCCTGGCTGGAGGCCTTAATTTTTTAAAGCACTAAACGAAAAGTTCAATAAAGCAACCGAAAACCTCAAAGGTTTTCCTGCAAGATTTCACCCACCCATACCTACAGCAAAAAATATTTTCCTTAAAAATATTTTACCTATACATATAATTAATCGAATTCGAAGTGCTTGTGAATGAGTCCGGCTGTCATTCGTGGATCTTTGACAGTCGTTAAGGGTCGTCGGAAGCCCGAAATTTTGACAACCAGTCTTACCAAGGGGTATCGTATTACCCAGTAACTAGGCTGTGGAGGTCAGATAGCCAGTCGCTTCATGTAAAATACAGGTATTCACCTGCATCCGGTTAGACTGGAAGCCGACCCCGACATAGTTGGGAAAACACTAGGCAAATGATGTAAAAAGGGCTGATTTTTCCAACGTCAGATAATTTTATCCGAGGAATAGTTTTGAATTTTTTACATTTCTTCCATACAAAAACTGTCAGATGTCAATTTTATTCCACAGTTAAAAGTTATCTGTCGATTGAAAAATCAGTCCTTAATCGAATAAACTAGTTTGTATAGTATTAAATTAACATCTCCAATATATTTTGATGTCAAAGTTCCTATTTTATATTTAGACAAAGTGAGTATGAAGTATTTGCTGGCTAAATAAATAATCACTTTCAATTTGACCTGAATAAATCGCGTCAAAGCTGACTTTTTTGTTTTTCTCCCGAGTTTACGAGTAATTCTATATTTTCATATAAAATTAGCTAGGTAGCGAATAAACTAATAATGTTTTCGTAATATAATATATTATGTTAGATAGCATAATATATTAGATAACCTTTAAGTCTGAAGAAGATTAAGTGAGCCCAATTCATTTAATTACAAAATCTAGTAGAAATTTTCTGAATCTAAGTTGAGGAGTTCGGTGTAATTGACAAGATTACTGGAGTGCTGGGTAAAACTGTTACGGTTTAAGATATTTATTTCTCAAAAAGAATACAATTCGATTATGATAAGAGATAAAAGTTTTGTTTTATTCGTAAGTTAATCTTTATACATGATTCACGAACTTATGAAGAACGGTAGGTACTCGTAAATAATCTAGGAAGTAGTAGATTTAGGTACAAATATTTTTTTCTTACAGAGCGGCTGTGGGTAACAAGAAAGAGTGAGTGTACCATTAAATATCGTTTCTTGATGACACATTGTTAAAAGTAGCAAGCTGTCAATATTTATTTTAGGTTTCAAAATGAAAAGATAGTTTAATACAGACGCTAGCACATCAAACTACCTGAAACTGTCAAATTTTCCTTATGAACCTTGAACCTAACGCTTTAGCGATAAAGTTGAAAATCTATTGAAGAAATTTGACGGATTGTAGTAGCCTGATGTGCTGGCGTCTGTACCTACATGAAAACCCACCCGTGTTCCTTCAGTTGCCTGTGCCAGGGGCAATGGTATCTCTTTCGAACAAACCGCGGCCCTCGCAGGCATCGGCCCTAGCGGACCCCGTCAGTTCGTGCTGACATCTCTTTGAGGCGCGCGTGGAACACAACGCGCCGTCGATCCGGGCCTGGTCCTTACCGGGTAGCGAGCTGCCCATTGCTCGCCACCCGCAAGCCCGCGCATACAGTGGCCGGGAGTCAGCTGTTAACGACGTCCAGGGCGTCTCCTGGGGCGACTAGGGACATGAGGGCGCAGAGATTGCCTCTCCCTCACGCGCTCCGCCTCCTCCTTTGCGAGCATTACTGCTTCGCAGAAGGTGGTGACGGCTTCCCATGCACTCTCGCTTCGTACCATGGCCTGGACCAGGGCTGGACGCGAAAGATCGCCGCCACGAGGACGCCGCGGTGCTCCGCCCAAGCCGGGCAGACCTCCACTGTATGCTCCACCGTGTCATCCCGGCGATCCACACAGTGGTGACACCCCAGCGTTTCCTCCCGCCTTATCCTGAACAGGAACCTCCCGAAACAACCGTGTCCGGTGAGGACCTGCGTCAGGCGGAAGGTGAGGGCGCCGTGGCGCCTTTCCAGCCACTCCTCAAAGAGGGGACTTAGCGCCGCAATTGTGGCATGCCCAATGTATTTTATACCTTGGTATGTGTTTTAATTAAGTAATAATTTAATGTTGTAGAAGCAAATTAGTTTTGGGAATAGCTTACACTAAGACACAGTCCTTACTACCACATAATAGTGTTTATTAGTTGTTTAGGCTAAACACAACAGTTATAATTATAGACTTTGACGTAACATTGACATTAGACACACGTTGAACAAGTGTTTAAGTTTTTATAGTAAGACCCAGACTTGAAAAAAAGTCCATGGGTCTTGAAAAAAAGTCTTGCTAAAAATATTAAAAAAAAAATCAACCACTAGTGTCCCTAGACTGCGTCAGGAAAAGCAAATTTCTTAATAGCATTGTTTTGTACTGTTTAATTTTAAAGGCTATGTTCAACTTCATTATCATATATCTAATTAGTGATTGTGCTGTTATCTCAGCGACCCAATTATTCAAAAGCTCAAGACTCCTTTGAAAACTATTCTCTATTTCTCAAAAAATTGCTTTTCGCTTTCAATACCATGTAAAAACCCACCCTGTTTAAAAACTTTAAAATAAGTAGATTCATACTTCCGAACTAACATTATAAATGTGAAAGTAACTCTGTCTGTCTGTCTGTTACATTTTCACGCCCGAAGGACTGATCGGATTTCGATAAAATTTAGACAAATTAAATTAAAATATTTTATTTCGGACCCATAAGTGTAGTCCATTTGGTTAGTATACGACATAAAAACTAGTGTTAGTACTTACATCTCCCAGAAAAACCACACAAGCTATTAATTAATACGCCACAGTGGCATGTAGGCGTATCCAATGACCCCAAAAGATATCAGGTTTTGGTCTACCTGGCCATAGTCATATTTGGTCATAGTACACTTTTCTCGCTGTGGTAGGTACTTTCCCGTGTGATAATTTCCAACATCCACGTCGGCGAAGCCGCGAGCAAAGGCTAGTAAAGAATAATTGTATCTTACAAATGAAAATTACCAACCATTTAAGTCTGGTATGTAATCTTCAGACAAAATAATTTAGTACTTAATAGATTATTATTTCTACCAAAGGTACTATTTAAATGATAACTATGTAGTACCTACTATGTCTTTAGTGCTTAATTTAAGGCATAATTTATTCAATAACACAGGCCCTGTTCGTAATGTTCTATTTGATAAAGCCAATGAAATATTTAAATGTCTAGACGCTATATCGTTAGAACCCATTATCATTGAACCTTTGTTAATGATGTCTGTTTGAAGAGCAGTTAGGTACAGTGGGTAATTTGTAAAGCGTTAAACTGTAGGTCAAAGTAAGGTGTTTCGGAACAGCCGTAGAAAATTACGGGTAATTTGACGCGTGTCTAAAAAATATATCAATCGAGTTGTTTTAAAATAATGGTACCTAGTACCTATAGTTTGACTATATTTTTTTACTTCTCTTTTTATCATTACTGAGGAACGTGATTCATTACTGACGAACGTGTCGCATTTTTATATTATACTGGTTTCAGCCCGCGACTTCGTCAGTGTGAAATTTCTCGTTCAACAATTCACCTTTCAAACAAAAAAACAAAATCAAAATCGGTTTATGAGCATATTCTTAAAACTTGCAAAGACGCTAATAAATGTCTTGGTTTCATCATTAGATTATCATCTCAGTTTAAGAACTCTCAAGTTATAAAACAAATATACAATGCCTATGTCCGTAGTAAATTAGAATATAATGCAATCGTTTGGAGTCCTCAAGAGTCATTGTACACTATTATGATAGAAAAAATTCAACGTAAATTCTGTAGATACCTATACAAACGTCAGTATGGATACTACCCCTTTCTATATCCTTCTTTGTTCGTGTCAGGAATGGTAGGTTTAGACACACTTAAATTCAGGCGAGAATCCACACATATAATTTATTATTATCAAATATTAGTAAATAAGATAGATATTCCCGTTCTACGAGAGTCAATAAATTTTTATGTTCCTGACCAGTATATGCGTGGCGTTGTAAGACGACAACATAGACTCCTCTGCTACCCGCCTACATGGCGTGCTCCCCGAACCACCAACACTCCCACTGCCAGAGCAATTAACTTATTAAATGACTGTCTAAAATATATTCCTGAGGCAGATTTATTTTTTGACTCTCAATGGACAGTCGCTAAACATGCCAACCAATCAAAAATTAAGTCATTTATTCAAACTAGGCTGCGAACCCGCACTTTTTGAACGTCAAAATTAGAAAAGACAGTCCCCCAAAACACCCGCCCTTCACCACTTCCTAGTGCTTTCGCCGGGAAGAAGAAAGAAGTGGTGCAACAACCTCCCCAGCAGCACAGCAGTCTGTTCAGTTAGAAAATACTAACCTTAAATAAAAACAAAATACTATTCCATTTATGCTATTGTGCTGCTATAACTAATTCAACTTTGATACAAAGTCAATGCAAAACAAAAACACATCTACCAACAAAAAACGCTGAGTGCACTCTCCCTCCATTCACTCGAAAATACAGGAACCAACGAAAAACTGAAAACTAAAACAGAAAATAAGCTACTATTAATTAAGGTGAGCTGCTAAGATTTCCGCAAAAAACAAATATTCATTTAAGTTAGCTGAAGTAAGCACCTACTTCCATTCATTGCAAAACCGGTCTGATGCAATCACGGTAATGAAAACAAGCCACGGTCTGCTTTATAGTAAATATTCAGTGGAAATTGTAACAACCGCTACACACAAGCTTCACGGTTAACGAACCAACAGCGCATTGTGAAATTAAGGCGAAATTGCTGTTATTAAGTTTTGTGAGGAAATATGGTACCTAATGGTGGTTGTGTATGGTGTTAGAAAGCATGTCTTTGTGCGAATAAAAATTAAACGTCGTTAGTCTAGTGGTCGAAGGCGCTTCTGCTGATCATGAGGTATTGGGTTGGATCCCCGGGTCAGGCAAAGTGTTTTTCTATTAGGAATTTCTCAATAGCAGCCCAGAGCCTTGCGGAGTGATCACGTGACACACTCACAGTACCAATGGCTTCCATTTTTACAGCTCTACAACATTCATTGCGTAATTTCCGTTGTTGAGCAGACATTTTTTTCGTACATATGAAGTAACTAGCCTGCACCCCGTGGTTTCACCCGCATAGGTTTCGATCCCGTGGGAATATTGGGATAAAAACTATTCTGTGTGTTAATCCTAATTATAAACTATCTGTGTGCCAAATTTCATCCAAATCCGTTCTGTAGTTTTGGCGTGAAAGAGTAACAAACATCCATCCATCCATACAAACTTTCGCACTTTTAATATTAATATACTCGTATATATAGAAGTAGGTTGGATTAGGAATATATACTCCCTACTACATAGTTCTTAAAAATAACTACTGAAATGTGCATGTACTATAAGTACTCCTCTGCCTGACCCTTCGGGGTAACAGGCGTGATTTTATATATTAACAAACCTTTCATATACATACATTGCATGTTATTAGGCACACCTGTATTTTTGCCTGATAAACATCAACGATACATCTAAAAAATGTATTTTATTATTGTATCTACATTTATCTCGACAATCACAGTGTATGCTTTTTGTCAGTCAGTCAGTCACGGCACTGCTTTAGTAATAAAGATAACACAGTCAAAAGCTCTAGTACCTTTGCTCGCCGTACAGACTGTGAGTGAATGCATACACGTATTACCATACAGAAAAGGTCCGTGCAGCAAAAATATTCATAGCCATCATTTCGTTAACAGCTGAACATATTGAAATAATCATTATGCATAGCAAGTTGTAGTATTTTTTATAGAAGGTTTTTACAACGGAGAACCGTGTCGTTTTATTTATTTATTTAATCGAATCGAATGTAACACGAAACTCGTATTCGATTAAATATATCACGTAGGAAATGACGAGCTTACAGCGATTTAATTGACACAGTAAAAGAATTTAAGTGTCGTGATGGGCCCAAAATGTGTGTTTTATAATTTCGAATGTGATGATATTATCGAGGACGTCCATGTCCACGTCACGGTATCACTGCGCGTTCAAAGCTCTTTTGGACGCTAAGCCTGACTGTGATGTGTTTGCGGATGAATGGAAGATCTAGTCAGTATGTTAGGAGTATGAGATGAGCGTGTGACTGTTGTGTAATCGTATACTTTTTGTCAACATATACGAGTATGTTTGTAAGTGACCTTGGCAATTAACATTAAAATATATAAATAAAAATAAATCACGATAACATAGGGAATTAAAATGTATGGAAATACATGAAGACGCTTTTAAATCTCCGTGTACGTATTTCCATATATTTTGTGGGCGTGGACGTGTGTGGGCCGTCCACGATAATAATTATCGTGACGTTAGAAATTACAGAAGTGCACAATAAAAGATGGCCACGGGTTCGAAAATGGAACGGTTATTTAAAAAAATAAAGTTGCCCCATATCTGCAAGTCGGACACAGAAGCATGGTTTCAGTAGTTACTTATTTAAATACTAGACTTAATTAGAACTTGCTCGAAATAATAATGTAATTAGAACAGGTGCATATTACCTTTCCACTGCATAATAAATTATTCCTCCGTTGCATTTCACGACACCGTCGGGACAGACTGTTTTATTAGTACAAATTCATAGTCGACACCAGAAAGTAAATATTGCAAATGTTACAGATAAGTTCTAGCTGCAACTTTTCATCTAAGGAAAGTTACAGAAAAGTGGAGAAAAGTTACTAGTTCGGTGCATATTGCGCGCTGGTACCGTCTTTAACTTTTCTGCTGTGAGCACATTCGTCACACATTTTTGTAGCACACGCGATTCGAAACAAAAGTTTAATAAACCTGCCGTTGGAGAAGCGAAATGGTAATTTATCAATTCTCACACAAAAACTCAAAACTCACATGGACCCCCCGTCCGTGTGAGTTCAGAACTGTGTTTCCATTGTTTTGAATTCAAACTTCGAATACATGATTTTATTTAACTTTTTCGGCTTGACTTGGTTATTTTTGTCTTTGGTTTCGGGACTGTTGAATTGTGGGTGCACTTAGGTATACCTCTCTAACCCTTCGGGAATTAAAGACGCGATGTTATGTTATGTTCTGTGTTCATATGATAAAGTTGTTTATTTAAAATAATATAAATTAAGAGAATAGATTTGGTTTTTTGTATCTTTGTTTCGCTGTCACGCTAAAACTGCTAACCGGATTTTGATGATCAGCTAAATTAAGAGTATCCTGAATGTCTTGAGTATCCTGAGTTTTTAGAGTATCCCGATATTCCCCGATATTCATCCCGATATTCCTTTTTATCCCGATATTCCCACGTGATCATGACTTATGCGGGTGAAACCACGGGGCGCAGTTAGTACGTGTTAATTAAGATAATAATGAAGAGTGAGTGGGCCTTAATCCACCACGCGGGCCCATTACGGGTTGGTAGATGTCACACGTCTTCAAATTTTTGGTTCTACGACATGCCGGTTTCCTCAGGATGTTTTCCTTCACCATTTTGAGAGCAGTGGCGATGAGATAATTTCACACAAATTAAAGCGCCTGCCTGGGTTCGAACCCACGACCTACAACTCGTAACTAAAACATACATAAATAATACATAACTACTACGACACTGACAAATGCGTGCACTGGCTGGACAGGTCCTCTCAATCTGTGTGGTTCATTCCTCTAAAAACCATCTCAGACATCGATCTACATGGTCTTCATATGATCTGACCAAGATTATGTCTGGACTTTAAAAGAGACTGTGACCTCTGAGTTGGTTTCGGCCTTTCTTCTCAGACAAGTCAGATAGGAAACGTCGACCTCATCTAGTTTTAAAATATGATTGACATGTTAAAGTGTTTGTACAAACCTACTTACAAAATAAAATCATTCATTAATTCATTAAGTCGGGGATTACCACTGGACCACCACTGCTGTGATGATGAAATTTAATTCAATGAATAGAAAACAAATAGTTCATTTATGAAATTAAATTTCATTCGAAAACATCCATCGGTTTCTCACCAAACTTCAACTATATCCGTCGACGGTTGTTTATCTCTTTTGGTGACTGTAGGTACTGTAGAACAATTACTCGTAAGTTTCAATGCGTGGGAAGGAACAGGTACACTAGACACGTATGATAACAACAGATAATGTGATTATAATCGAGTTGAGTGTATTGATTTTAATAACACAATACGTTTAATGGCGTCTACAATTAAATTCGAATCAAACCATCATGTGGTTTCAGTTATTAATTATTTATAGGTTCGCCACTATTGTCAGGGTGGATTGCAACTGTGTTATAATTATCATAATGATAATATTTTTGTTGATTAGTTTTTTAAACGGAGTTTCAGTTTTTTTTTTGTTTTGCTCATTATAGTTATAGATCGAACAGATGGCCTTTATGTATATCAATTTCGCCGACAAAATGGTAAAATAAAATTATGGAAAATGTTTTTTTAGGGGTAGACGACGAAAAAAATATTCATCCCCACTTCACAAGGGGACATGTGAAGTGGGAATGAATATTTTTTTTTCGTCTACCCCATCGTGTGGGGTATCGTTGAATAGGTCTTTTAAAATGACTTGGGGGTTGCTAAAACTATTTTTCGATTTAATGCTCCATTTACGAAATATTAAACTTTAAAGTGCAAATTTTTGTTCCAGTAAGGCGTCCCCCCCCCCCAAAAGCTAAACTGCTGGCTTGAAAAACCTGGAAAAATTCACGATGATAGTGCATTTCATGAACTTTAAAGGAAAATTATAGCGGTTAAGATAACTTTGTTAGTTTAGGAGTCATAGAGGCGTAACTTGTAAAATGCGCTTATTCTTGGGATAAATTCATTCCAATACGGAACCCTACATTGTGCGTGGTCCGACACACACTTGGCTGTTTTTTTCGTTTGTTTTTAGTGTGACTTTGTTAGTTTTAAATGCTCCTTTTTTACTTTTTGTATTTACTGTGCGTCGCCCAAATAAAAAGTATTATTTTTTTCTTTGTTTACATTCGTAAGTGACGTACTCGTACCTATCTTATTATAATTGTAGCGCAGTATTCCTCATCGAAACGGCAAGATGATTTTTTAATATATATTTTTTTAACCTTTATCGATGTGTTTTTTTTCGATGTATTGTGTATTTATTTGATTGCTTATTTTATTATTTTTTTCTTATCGTTTACTGCAGCGGTTGATGTAATCACGTCAACGCCGGCTGTCACTAAAAACCAGCGATGGGTCTCTGTCTCGCATAGAGCCGTAGCATTATGCTGAGCGCTGGCCGATTTGCATGGATTTGACGCATAGTTTCCCCCAACTTGTTCTTTTTTGTGTTTGTGTTCTTTCTCTGCGCCATGTTAACCGTAAAAACGCGTATTTTCTTTCTTTAAAATGACTTCATGATGCCAAAAGTAATCGATTACCGTACCTTTTAAATCGAGATATAGTATTTCAGCTTACTAGATACGGTGTTCCAGGACGAGATCTTTCACAAAGAGCCTTACTACCATAGACATTATTGAATGAAAATGAGCATGTAGGTACGATAATGGTCGTTATGAGTATCTGACTATAATCGAACTGTATTGAAAGCCTCACTGTTTCTATCGAAATTCAGCAAAGAGCTCCTTCAATGAGGAATTCTGGTCTCTAACGGCATACCCGTAAACATACCCGTCAAACACGCTTTGAGCGCCATGTAGGTCAGTTCTGAGTTCTGGATATAATGTGGACCTAAGTCAATAATTTTAGTTAGCTTTTACTGGAGTTCTAAGGTTATTTATTATACTTATTTTTACTTAAAAATCTCCATGTAGAATAATTAAAAGTGATATCACACAAGCAACATCACTTTTTGACTTTTTCATTATTATGTGTACAGTCACGAGCAAAAGTATGTATACACTCAGCTTTATTCAAAAGCGATTTACTCCTTTATTTTTGAATGAAACTTTATGTTGTTACGAACATAGCATTTTCGAACCCATAGGTTTATGTAATGTGTCATATTTCAACGTTGCATTCTTTATTTAACGAAAAAATCGCATTTGAAAGTTGCCAAGTGTTGACATATTGGTGCTCGTGACTGTATGTATGGTCCGTGTATGGATCTTTAGATACCAACCCCTCCGTACCTCGGGAAGCACGTTAAGCCGTTGGTCCCGGCTGTCATTCGTGGATCTTTAACAGTCGTTACGTGTCGTCAGAACCCCGAAAGTGTGACAACCAATCTTACCAAGGGGTAAAGTATTACCCAGTAACTGGGCTGTGGAGGTCAGATAGGCAGTCGCTCCGTGTTAAATACTGGTACTCAGTTGAATCTGTTTAGACTGGAAGTCAACTTAAAAATAGTTTTGAAAAGGCTAGACAGATGATAATATTATGTGTATGAGGTTCTTACAGAGGTCTTTCTACGGAGTTACGACACAGACAGCTTCAAGAACAAATTGAAGAGAGACTTTAGGCAGCGGTGACCTCTTTTATTCTTTGACTTCAAAGTTGTGAAGATGTTTGTTACTCTATTGTGTAAAACCGGCTAAGCGATTGGAACGGATTTGCTACACAATAGATAGACCATTTCCCAGATAAACACAAAATAGGTAGTATAATACAAAAAACCCAACTTTTATCCCGATATAACAATCTTAGTCCAACTGAACTGAAATTAGTTCGGCAGAAAACGCGTTGCTACGACAAAAGGTCACTAATTTATTTTTGTTCGAAAATTACTGTTCAAATTTTTTTGTTGCATTTTTTAATCAATCTGCCTCGCCCGCTTTTTTCCCAACTATGGTGGGGTTAGCTTGCAGTCTAACCAGATGCAGCTGAATACCAGTATTTTACATGGAGCGACTACCTATCTGACCTTCACAAACCTGTAACTGGGCCACACGATACCACTTGGTAAGACTGGTTGTCAGTTGTCAAGGATCTACGAATGACAGCTGGGGCCAACGGCTTAACTTGCTTTCCGAGGCATGGAGGGGTTTCAATATGTAATGGATGGACACCCATCCACGAACCGACCGCGGGGAGCGTAGCTTAACCGTAGATCGACATGTGCGGCTGTTATTATTTTGCCACGAGCCTCTCTCTCCTGTGAATAGTGAAAACCAATTTAATCTCACCTGTTTTTTTTTTCCATTTTCATTAGGTTGCTAGACTGCTCTACATGTTTTATTTAGATTTCGATACATCTAAAAATAGTACAGCAAATATAAATAATGGTTATAAATATAAATAAAGCAAAGAGAAAAATAAATATTAATCATCCTCTCAAATTATGTACCGCAAAATTTTTTTTTTTTTTCCCTAAAAGTTATTTTTAGAGTTATTTTTCGTCACTTCGAATCTTTATAATTATAATTACAGTAAATAAACTAGAAATTAAAAACAAACATTTTGAAGATTGATATAGAATATATATTTTAATTGATATATATTTTGATATTGTCTTAGTGCTCAATCAAATAACAGGAAACCCAAAGATTTAAATCGTTAGATTTGCCCATACCGTACTTACCTATGTCGTGAAAAAAGTGTCTCTCGGCTGAAGACTGAGCTCACGTATTCCGTATATGGCGTTTCCATGGCAACTGCGACATTGTGCATGTGAAAGATGTCAAAGCAAAACAGAAACGTGACCATCTTTCACCGCGGTAGAGCGAATCTAACTATTTAAATCTTTACTTACTTATTACTTAAATTCAAATAAGCTAAAATGTTTGTTGACTTTTCTTGTTGATTGTACTCGTACCTACCTACTGCCTTGGCACTAATTATTTAGTTCGGTCAAGGAATCCAGGTATTAGATTTCATATTTAAGATTTATTAATGTCATATTTATCAAAATTAAACAAGAGTTTCAAATTCTATTCATAGCTGTAACATTAAATTCTTGACTTGAATTTCAACTTCATAACTCCAAGCGTTCCTGCGAAAAAGGGTCTTAACAGACGAACAACGAAGCGATCTTATAAGGGTTCCTTTTTTCCTTTTGAGGTACGGAACCATAAAAATAAAAATACAGAACACTTGCAATAATGGTGCATTGGAGTATTTTGAAACAATCAAAACCCTGAATACAGAACATCGAAGATCAAAAAAAAAAAACAATCTGAATAGATGGACCGACTATCTGTTTTGCCAATCAGTCGACCAGCTGTTGTGTCTAATTGGTAACTATCTAACTATGTATTAGATTGAATTTTTGATTGTAGAGTGGGAATTTCATGAGCTATATAGATACAATGTATTTTATTGTAGTACGGATGCTGCGCTTCAAAACGGGAATCGACGTAGGCAAAAAGGCTGCCAAGCTAAAGTAGGATTGGGTGGGTCACGTCAGCGGCAAGTATAGTGACCGCTTTTGAACCATACGGTGGGCGCCTGAGGATGGACGGTGGTTATGGAAAAGGATGCCTGGAAAGATTAGCGGAGGCCTTTGATCAGCAGCGGGACAGTGTAAGATAACTGAATTATCAAAAATAGGGACCATTTTTTAAAATCATGTTCAAATGTGTTCATAATTATATTATCTTCATAAAATACCTGAACTCTAGGGTTACTACAGGTCACATACGAAGCTACACGAATATGATTCGCTTATAATAATTTGACAACTTTTAACATATTCACAAGACAAGAAGCGCTTCATTTGGCTAAAGACATACGAGTATCTTTGAAAAGTTATTCGACTTTACATCGTCTTCATCTTGTTTGAACTTCGTCTTTGAATTAATGGGCTTTGAAGCAACTTCAATCTTCTTTTGAACACGTGTTTTAGTTCAGCTAAAACTGATTTATTATTTTATGTAGATCCGTAGGTAGGTTGATATTTAAATAAATGGCAAGGTAGAGAAATGTGAGGTGGAATTGTGACCCCAAATAAATATAATAAATATGAATCATAAAAGAGAGAGAGAGAGACAAATATTAAGCAATACTAACAGTTAATTTCAATCATCATCAGTCTACAGCAGTCCACTGCTGGACATAGGCCCTTCGTATTGCACGCCATTCAAGTCGATTTTCAGCAACTCTCATCCAGTTGCTACCAGCCATCCAGCGATGAACGTCGCTCCACCTATCCTGTCCTACCTTACTTTTACAATTCGCGGTCTCCATTCAAGAACACGTCTACCCCAACAGTCATCGGTTCTGCGGCTAATATTGCCGGCCCATTGCTACTTCAGCTTGCTTATTCTGTGAGCTATATTGACCACTCTGGTTCTCTGCCGGAGTAACAGTAACTCATCCAAGCAAATTTACAAACTTCGAGCACGTAGTTTATATAAATTACATCATTTTGAAGTAGATTAAAATAACATGTTACGTCGCTTTAGATACCTACACACCCTGTTTAATTAAAACGGTCCTTCCACACCTAATATCGATGTCACCAAAATAAAGCCCTCTTTACTTAATTATAGAATAATACAAAGAACGCCTTCTAACGTTCCCACGAATTAATATTTTTCGTATAGAAAATTTAATAAAGCACAACCTTGGCGTAAAATCAGTGAGCGGCCTGTTTGCTAAGCAGTTATTAAATACCTATGGAGTTTTCGTTCCATAATTACGTGATAAACCTTTTTGCGGTATGATTTATTAGTTTTAAGCGTAGCTTTTATTTTGGCGTCGGTTTTCTTGGTCTTTGCATTTCTTGGTCCTATTTCGATTTAGAAATTGAAAGTGAGAAAGTGTACCAATCACAGTCAGTGGATTTAACAGCTTAAGTTACCGCTGGTTACCACTAGTTTTAGTTAAAGAGCAGTCACGGCCCAGTGGTAACGGCCCCGACTTACGAATCGGTCGTGGGTTCGAACCCAGGCAGGCTCTTTACTTAGTGTAAATTATTTCATCACCACTGCTCTCAAAATGGTGAAGGAAAACATCCTGAGGAAACCGGCATGTCCTACAACCAAAAATTCGAAGACATGTGACATCGACCAACCCGCATTGGGCCCGCGTGGAGGATTACGGCCTCCTCCCTCTCACATAGAGGAGGCCTGTGCCCCAGTAGTGGGAATATTATAGGCGTAACGTATTTTACGTTGTATTGATGCGTATATAAAGACCAATTGTTTTCTGTATAAATGTCGATATTCTGGTATACTGCGAAAGAAGCAATGTATTATTATACAATAGACTGGTGAAGTTTTCCAATATTTCGTTTCTGTGTATCCACGCTTTTATTTTTCCCGCGATTGTAATTTTATTCCTGAGAGCTTTTCGACGATATTTCCTTCTGTGAAGTCACTTTATATTTTTAGTTTTATTTGTCTCAGATAATGTACTTTGTTATGTTATTTTCTATATTATTTCGTTATACCTATTGTCCGTTCTTTATGTTAAATGATATAGTACTTTAAAGAATCTATATATTCCACATAACCTTTTGGTTGTCTGAGTAATAGGTATTCCTAGTGCAGATAGAAGTCTCCCAAAAAGGATTTATTAGATGTTATATTCTTCATATTTTTAAGACGCCTTTGTGAAATAAATAATAATTTATTTCTCATCAATGTTTATTCATATATTATATCTATACTACTAATAAAGCTGAAGAGTTTGTTTGTTTGTTTGAACGCGCTAGTCTCTGGAACTACAAGTCAGATTTGAAAAATTCTAGTTTGCATTTATTAGCCCAACTCTTGAGGAAGGTTTAAGATACCCATCGCGTCTGCAGTTTTGCTAGCTAATTTATTTGACCCTGTATATGACATCCACATAAACTAAAAAACATGAGCTTTAAATAAAAATAATTTTTGATTCATGAAAATAAAATAATTATCGCACCGGGCGTTGACCTATCTTACCTTTTGTATTTTATATTCTCAACCGTAATTTCAATCTGGGTTCATAACATTTATTTTTAGGAGCTTAATAACTTATTGATATGGGTAGTGTATGTTTCTGATATTTTGACGTCTAAAGGTCAAAGAGCTTTTAAGGTGAAAATATCTTTATATTTTAACTAGCTGCGCGACGCGGTTTCACCCGCATAAGTTTCGATCCCGTGAGAATATCGGGATGAAAAGTATCCTATATGTTAATCCTGGTTATAAATCATCTGTGTGCCAAATTTCATCCCAATCCGTTCATTAGCTTTGCGTGAAAGAGTAATAAACATCCATCCATACAAACTTTCGCGTTTATAATATCTACTACTCGTAATATGATGTGATATATATGTGATAGGATTTTACTTTAAGACGTCACAAAATTAAAGTCTTCTATTCTTGTTCTTACACACTATTGTCTACATTTATTCTTCATATCTCCTTTCGCAGGTCTGCTGGAAGAAATTTCTTAATTAATAAGCAGTATCTTTGGTACTTAATACTTATATATCGTATCTGTATCCATTTTACTGTGTGTACATAAATAAATAAATAAATATGGTTTCAAATAAAATTACTATCATTTCAACAATGTTTCTACTTCATTAAATTCTATTTGAATACCATCGATGCTCAAGCTGGTCTGAATGAGCCACGGTCTTAAGAAGCTTATAGTTTCTCAATAGAGGAACAATCCTCATATTCACATAAATTTAATAATGACAGGCCGAACCCAGAATCCATTTGTTGGTCGCGAATGAATACGAATAACCTTGCATAATAATAGTCGAACCCGAATGGTGGGCGCCTGTGGTTCGACCCGAGATTACAAGGATCCTACAAAGCCTTAATATGGCATCACTACGTATTAATATGGTTGTTATATTAATCCAATAACGTTGTCAATCCGTCTTCCTGTTAAAGTGAAATTGTTATTTGGGTGGCATTTTTCTACCGAAATTTTGGCCCCAAGTGATGTGAACGTATTGTTTTATGACTTTTGCACTAGAAATTTGATATAAAATAAAGTATTTTCGGTACTTTGTCATTGTTTAGACAGGTATGTACTTAGCGTAGTCTACGTGGCGAAGTTTTAGACAACAAGAACTGAAATACAGTCGTGCTAGCGACACAAAGAAGAAGAAGAAGCGTAGTCTACTACGGCGTAGTTCGCTACGGCGTAGTTCGCTTCGGCGTAGCTCGCTACGGCGTAGATCGCTTCGGCGTAGCTCGCTATGGCGTAGTTCACTACGGTGTAGGCAGATGCAGCGGTGGCGTAGCATGCTTGGCGTAGGCAGATGCGGCGGCGGCGTAGCATGCTCGGCGTAGGCAGATGCGACGGCGGCGTAGCATGCTACATCAAGTAACACACGCGCTTATATTATTTATAAACCATGCGATAATGCAACTAATATTTTGTTAAGAGCTGTCCTTTAAACAGGGTTTAAAAATTACAATTTGAGCTAAAAAACTAAACTTTAAAATATTAAATTCAATTAAGCTTATTGAGATTAATCATTTGGTAATTGATGTTTGTTTTTTTAATGGTTAGGTATGTACATCTTTTTTTCATAAAGCGACAGTTTTTTTTAAAAGAAATTTACAACAACTTTTTTATATTTCGTAATTTTATTTTTCTTTGTCTGATTAAATATGATATATTTTCAAACAACATAATTACATAGTTTATAAGCGAATATTCTCAAAATAGTAATTATATGTACACATACATGTAAGTGACTTTTTTTTTTGCACAAGTTAACGGAAAAACGTATAATTTTATTGTGTGCATAGATAACTAACTATTTATACTAGGTAATTAAAATGACTAACTAACTAAATTAACAAATAAATATAAACACAAAAGGACACTTAGGCGTCAAAGTACCCGTACGCATCGCTGTCATCCGAATACGTGCCCAGAAACGAGTAGTACAAAATTATAAAAATATTGTTAAGTAACTTGAATACAATATAACAATATTTCCAATTACATTTTCACAATTAATAATATTAAAATACATTATATTAAATCGCAAGAACTTTAACGATCCACAAATTGCCCACAATTAAAATTAAGCGCATCAACCGCATAGCTAAAACGATTCCTATAATTGAAGAGTGGCAACAATAAAATTAACTTTCCCATTATACTAATAACCTGAATGAAAGTTCTTTAATGTTTTGCCGCCCAAAAATTATTGCCACAGGTGTCAGGAGACTAACAAATTTTGCGAACTTCGAACTTTAGGAAAGTTCTGTCCTAAACGAAGCCTTAAGGAGGCTGGTTTTTATTATCTTGGCTGTCTTATGGTTTTTGTTGGTGTACTTGGCATTTTGAGCCTGCACGCTAACACTCTGTTCGACAAGAGCGTGTTCGGCAAAATTAATTTAAAAATGTATTGTAAAACAAGGCTGGGTCATTCTTTGGCCAAAGAATTAGTATTGCCATTCAACGTGGCAATGCTGCCAGTCTTCTGGGTACGTTTCCGGATGACAGCGATGCGGACGAGTACTTTGACGCTTGTGTGTAACTAAACAAAAGACTAGTTAGTCCTAGTCTTTTACATTACTACTGTAACAAACATACAGCGCCATCTAGTGTAAATTATCCAAATCACTATGATGAGCGGCATCATAAACTAGAAGACAGCAACTACAAACGATTTCTGTAGACAAGTGACGCCATCTACAATCTTCGTGTGCAACAATCTGCGCAAGCGCCACCCCGCGAGTAATCTGCACCACCACTACAGATGACTACGTGTAGAGTATGCACACATGTACAGCCGATCCGCCTTTATAAGCAGAGCTGTCTTCGAACAAATTGTCAGTCACTAGCTAGAGTAGCCACGCAGCTAGCTCTGATCCTTAGTACGACTAGTTCCCTGCTTCGATACCCTAGCAGTCTTCAGGAAACTAGCCAGCTAGGGGAGGTCTGAAGGGCGATAGCCACGCAGTCCCTTCCATCCCTCCACTTAGGGTTGCCTCATGATATATATAAATTGTAACGTGTAACGTAAAATAAGTTAAGTTGCCAATAAAATATCATCAATTTCAACGGGGCTTTAGTTTCACAACAAGCAACCCTACACTACCTAGTTTAAATAGTGAATTGAGAGATTATTATAATAAATAAGAATTTTAAGTCAAAGTCAAATAATTTATTTCAAATAGACACATAAAAGGTTCCTACTTTTCAACGTTACAATTGATAGAAACCGGCATTTAAAGCATGCTATGTCATTCGAAATAAATATACCCTAGCATTAAATACATTGTAATTTACCTTTAGGATTGTGTTTTAGAATTATAATAGCCGAAAATAAAAAAAAACCTGGTCACGCCCTTGTTGTACACACTGTAATTATAAACGAGAAACTATTTCTATTTTTGTGGCTAAAGGTCCAATGATTAAATACTAATTAAGGCACGAATAAAAAAAAACTAGTTTATTCTGGTCATAATACGCTTTGAAAATGCACTTGTTACATTATTCGACATAGGTGATTCATTAGTAACATAACATAACTTAAAAACACTTGTTTTCGTGAAGGGTAAGGTTTAGGCGAGGAAAAAGGAGCATCTATTGATCATAGCAGGTGGCGTTTTGTAGTTTCTGCCTGGACCATGTGAAGAAGGCGTGAATTATATAAGTATGTAAGGCAGAGGTGTACCTAATAGTAAACCTACATTTTGTCAGATATGTTTAAGTCCTATGTAACAGAGAGAGCAGTGGTGGCCCAGTGGTAATGGCCGCGACTTACGAGTTGTAAGTCGTAGGTTCGAAGCCTGACAGGTGTTTTACTTTGTGTAAATTATTTCATCACCACTGCTCTCAAAACTGTGAAAGAAAATATAGCGAGGAAACCGGCATGTCCTAGAACCAAAAATTCGAAGAAATGTGACATATATCGACCCGCACTGGGCCCACGTGGTAGATTACGGGTCACTCCGTCTCACCGAGAGGAGCCCTGTGTCCCAACAGAGGGAATATTATAGGATGATTATGCTATGCCCATATAATAGTTTAATTGCCAACAATACAAGAAACAATAAATTCGTAAGTCCAACAGTAAATTACGATAGGCTGAAAATTATGAAGAAAACATGAAACAAAGCGGGCCAAACTTAGAAATTATAATTTCACAAAGTTATCAATTATTAATACTACCCTCAAGAAACTAAAACTTTGCCTATTCCAACAGACTTCTAAGTAAAAGAGTAAACATTATATTTAGGCATAAAGAGCCTAATATTTAATTAATCCGTCTCCTAACTACGCATTGTACTGAATAATTAATATTACCAAGTAATGGTTGCTTGACCTCATATCACGTGTGACCTTTGTGACCTTTCACATTATCAAACATTCTCCGGTCACAGCCTAACTAAGGGCAGTGTTATTAACATCGACACTGAGTTATTATAATGGGATAATAGATGCTATAAATCCTTGTTGAATGACTGTGACCTCTGTTGTAAGATATTGCATGGTAGGCTGTGGTAGACCTAGTTTTGTGTAGATAAATTATGGTATGAAAGTGGACCACCGGTCGCCTCTTTGATCAATGAAATTACTGTGGAAATTATGGGTACGATTTTATAATATTATTTTGATTTTATTGTCGGCTGTATCCTGTTTTCAGTAACTGGGGACATAGATAAACAGTCGCTCTATTTAAAATACTGATATTCAGCTGCATCCAGTAAGACTGAAAGCCAACCCCAACATAGTTGGAAAAAAACAGATTGATTTTGCTGCATCATCGCTTAACATCAGTTGAATTGTTGGTCAAAAGCAAGCATATCTAAAATATAAAAATATAGGTAGGTACTAGAAATAGTAACGTAAACCAAATAACTTAAAAAAATTTTTTCATACATCTGCCTAGCCTTTTCCCAACCATGTTGGGGTCGGCTTCCAGTCTAACCGGATGCAGCTAATTACCAGTATTTTACATGGATCGACTGCCTATCTGACCTCCACAACCCAGTTACTGGGTAATACGATACCCCTTGGTAAGACTGGTTGTCAGACTTTCGGGCTTCTGACTACCCGTAACGACTCTCAAAGATCCACGAACGACAGCCGGGACCAACGGCTTAACGTGATTTCCGAGGCACAGAGGGGTCTCGGCCTGCAAAGATGGTCACCCATCCACAGACCGACTGCGTCAAGCGTAGCTTAACCTGATCAATCGACCTGTGCGACTGTTATTATTTAGCCACGCTCCTTACATAAGACCAAAATACTAACTTTATTCTAATTGAAATAACTTCGTTTCATAATTACCATCTTACTAAAGCTTACGGGTGTCGCAAATTCGTTTAAAGGCTAAATTCGCCTAACAGATGGATTTCTGCCACAACAATAATCCCGACCCTTTGGGTACGGAACCGTGAAACCGAAGGACGTAACAGGTAGATCAAGTCAGGACTAATCCCTAAGTGTGAAAACGGAACGATCAAAGGGTTTTAACTCTTTGGTTCCTGGTTTTTGATTCTTGCACCTATGAAAGATCGATTAAATAGAAGTTTTATCAAACCATATCTCCCTTCGAACTTTTGGTTCTAGGACATACCATACGTCTCTTCGATTTTTTGGCTCTAGGGCATGCCGGTTTCCTTACGATGTATTTATTCCTTCACCGTTTTGAGAGCAGCGGTGATGAAATTATTTAAACAAAGCTAGGCGCCTACCTGGCCACGCTGGACACGTCACTCGTATGCACCCGGAGAGATGGGCAAAGATCGTCACTCACTGGACGCCTGAAGGAGGACATCGCCGTTGAGGTAGACCACGGTGAAGGTGGTGTGACGATCTAACGAGGTTTGCAGGGCCAACATGACCAGAGATCGTTCAAGAGTGACAAGATTTGGAAGGAAAAAGGGAAGGGACAACATTTATTTATTTATTTAATTAAATGCCTTAAAACTATAATTCGTATTCATACGGGTCTTACTTAACATAATGCGATAGCCAAGTCACACACACAAAATTAAAAATAAGTCACAAACTACATCTCAAGATCATAAAGATCATTGTTTGTAACACAGTGTAAACAATAGCACTTTTGCGAATTCACCCCAGTGACATGTAAATATATCAATTTTGACCTGAATATAATTGACGATGCGAATTGCTCGAATCAGAGGGGTTTTGGCCAGCAAGTTGGTCCTGGCTGATGGTACGACCAGCAGTGGCGGGACCAACATGTGAGATCTACCAACCTACACTGGGCCCACTCCCTCTGGAAGAGACGAGGCCTGTGTACCAGCAGTATTTCATAAAGGCTGATTATGTGGTTATATGTAATATGCCTGTTTAAAAGGTATAAAAACAAAAATTTCACATAGACAATGCAGTAAAAGAAGCGAACTTAGTAAACACAGTCACGATACGGTTGGCGCAGTGGCTGAGCGATCGACTCCTGCGCTGCGTGTCGCGGGTTCGATTCCCGCACGGAACAAATATTTGTATTGCCTGCAGTTAGATGTTCCGGGTCTGGCTGTATGTGTATGTGACTTTAAATGTTTGTAAACGCACCCACGTTACAGGAGCAATTCCTAGTGTGGGGCAACGTTTTATATTAAAAAAAAATGTTGTTAATGCGCAAAATTGAATGTGTTTGTTATATTAAAAGTATGGGCGCGAAGGTAGGTTATACCGTGGCAGCAAGGCTAATTCCCTAGGGCGCATGGAATACACAGTAAATACGCACTCAGCCAAGGACATGGCACATTGAGTACGTATTATTCAAACACAAGTCATTTTAGTCGATGGGATTTCCTATCGGCAAAAATGAAGTATTTCTAAACCATTTTTTATTCCCTATTTAGCCTATTTAGACGCAAAATTAAAAACAAATATCCTTCTTTAGTACTCACTCTCGTTATAATATAACAAACTTATATTCTGAAGGAGGACATCGCCGTCGAGGTAGACCAAGGCGAATGGGGTGTGACGAGCTAATATCATTTGCAGGGCTGACGTGGCCAGAGATCGCATAAGACAGGGAGGTTTGGAAGGAAAAAGGAGAAACTTTTACCCAGAAGTGGGACACAAAATAGGCCAAAAAAAATATATTATAAGGAAGTGGTGCAAAATTTCATGCTTCAAGACATAGCCGAACAGCAGTCACAGGTTTTCGGTTAGCAGCCTTATAATCAGGACTCTCAATTTAAATTACAAATGTATCACATGTAAACTCGGGTGAAAATAGATTAAGCTTCAGGACGTAAGCGATCCGTCGTGACCGTCTAGTCTACGCCATCGTTCGTTTCCAAAACTGCATGAGATAGATGGCTGACGTCCTTGACGTTCCGCTAGAGTGACACCACCGTTGCCATGGCACTCTCGTTCATACATTGTCAAAATAAGATCTTCAATTAATCCAACTGGTTGGCGCAAGGGACGCGCCTTCATATATATAAAAAAAAAAATAGTGTGGAAGGATACCATCAACGCAAAAAGGAGAAGATCGTTACTTTAAACACTTTTAATACAATTTTTCTTAATTATTATCTGAAAATTAAATATCTTTTACCAAATATGACTACGTACATTTTACCCTTACACAGGCCTTTTCCATACGCACCCATATTTCATCTCCAGCACGTTATTAACTAACCTAATAAAACGCATTAACAGCATCATACATATAAATAAATTATTACATTCTCTGTCGATAACGAACATGTAATATAATTTAGCGTACCTAATAAGTGTTAGTATGCATCGCCTGACGTACACCGAAATATATTGTTTAAAGGGATTTCCTCATACCAGAATGTCCTTTGAAGCTTGGTGTGAGTTGTTAGAAGTTAGCGATTAGATCGAAATAGTGGCACAGGGTTATCTGATCAGGAAATGTCAAAAATATACAATGTAAAAAATGATCGATCGTTTTAAGAATGACAGTCTATCTGATAAGTTTGAATCGAAATGGTGGTTTCCATAAATTGCTTTTATTAAATTCACTGTAACTTAGGTACCTATATAAGCCCTCTTGCACCAAAAATCACTAAACACATTTTTATCGCTAATCGAATATAAAACATATTTCTGTTTCTGTCAAACTTTTGAAGGTGACAGAGACAGAATTATGTTTGAAACACAAATAGCATTAGATAGATTTAGTACTTGGTGGTGCAAGTGCGCCTAAATTCATGGCAAACAAAAGTTGTATAACATTATTGAAGCAACATTTTTTATGTTGGCCGGCCACACGGATTGCTGGTAAAGGATTTTTTTTGGTTTTAGCAACTTGTGTTCAACATATTACGAGGTACCACCAGGAATACGAGACTTAAGGTAGCTTCAAGATAAGTGCCTACTGCATAAAATGCCGTTAACAGATTGACAGTATAAAATTGGGAAAGTTTTATTAGCCAGTGGAACGTTTGTTTTTTCATCCTATTTTCAAATACCGTTGAAACTTAAGCCTTGTGCCAAATACCAACATGTTGTCGAGATAAAATCCAGATTCTGATCCGGTGCAAAACTGGCTTATTACATTACAGACAAATAAAGCTAAATAATAAAATACAGTACCTCATAGGTAAGTGCCACATGTGGTCATAAGCGGTCCAACAGAACTCGTGAATGTCGCTTTGTGAGATTCGCATTTAAGCGAAAAATATAATAGGCATACATAAGGTTAGAAAGTCTTGCGCTGTGGGTACGGAATCGCCGCGCCGCCGCCCGGTAGTGTCTAGAAAAGGCAGTGCCTAATATAATTTGTGGCGCCGCTGCTGTGTTTTTATTTTAGATCTTTCATGTGTAGATTGTGTAGGCATCAACAATATTTAAGATACTAAAGAGAGGCTATCAGAACAAATGACATAGGAAAACTATGATCCCATGTCTCAGTGGCACCATCTAGCTTAATATCCCGATGCCAATCTTTGATTACCAACCGCCAGATAGTTTGACGTATCTAAGAAAATTACTTATCTAAATACTCGGTAAATCATAAAGTACTAACGAAAAAACCGCAATGTACAATTTGGCATAATTTCTTCGAAAAACATTTTATAGCGTAGCGTGTGACCTAAACCCGCACTCTCTACTTCGTACGCTAGACTTATCGTAATGTACTATACTATTCTTTTGCACACAATACGACTGGTCTTGTGACAGTGGGACGCATGACACAATAGATACATGGTTTATTTTCAAAGACCAGCCAAATTTAAGGGTGTGGTACAGACAATCAAACTGAGCCACTTTCTCTATGGGACCAATATCGTAATCGCGAAAAAATTTACTACTGTCCCATAGAAAACTTCAATACCTACTCGACCTAAACGTATGGGACGGCTGAATTTTCATTCGCGATTACGATGTTGGTCCCATGGAGAATATTGTTCAGTCTGATGGTCTGTACCGCACCCTTCAATTTGGCTGGTCTTTGAAAACTAACCCTGTATAACTAAACTGAGCGAGATGTGATTAGTAGACACTACCAAGTAGATTTTGATGTTGTTCGCTTTGTCCCGTCTACCGTCAGTATATTTAAATGTCTTTGGCAAAGTATGTTTAGTAATATTTACTGTTTACGTAAGAATTTATTTCAGGTTGGCCCGACGGATTTCGGTTCACGTGGCTGGGTTGCGAGTCAAACCCGGAATAAATACTTGAGTAAACTGTAACGTCAGGGAAGATAATTGTTTATCAAATTATGATAACCGATTTAAATTGTCTGTAGGTATATTCAAATCCCAGCTGTCAGTTGTATGAAATGAGTATACATAATCAGCCTATAAGGTTCCCACTGCTGGGATAAAGGCCTCCTGTCTGTGAAAGACATTGGGCTGTAATCCACTACGCGGGAACAGTGCAGGTTGGTAGATGTCACATGTCTTTGAATTTTTGGTTCTAGAACATGCCGGTTTCCTCACGCTGTTCTCTATCACCGTTTTCAGAGCAGTGGTGATAAAATAATTTACATAAAGTAAAACCCCTGTCTGGGTTCGAACCTCCGAACTACAACTCGTAAGTCGGGCCTGTTACCACTGAGCCACCACTGCTTATGAAATAACTTTAACAACGGCAAATTAATTAGTGTATCAATTTGATAAACAATTAGTTTCCCTGACCGCACTCTATCAATAATTATTATTTCTTTGACTATACAGACTTAAAAATATCTCACATTTTCGTCATCAATAACACTATAATGGAATTACGTTATTCCCTCGTTCTACTTATTACATTTACGTTTACTAACCTGCGATATTACAGCATCCGAGCAGCAGGGTCCACAGGGACAGTACGCGAGTTGGGCTCGCGTGGAAAGAACTCTCCATTTTACATTTTCCGAGGCACTGCACGAATATCCCAACACCTCACAAAATCTTCAGGATTACATTTAGAATAAAATTTTCGTTTATATCATCACGTTTTCTTGTTCTGTAACAAAATAAAATTCAATGTTAGAAAATGTTGTATTGTATGTCGAATAATACATATTTTTGCATTATGTTAGTTTTAGAACCATTGAGTTGCATGATAAGATAGAAACGCGTATACTAACGCTTGCAGTCTAATTTCTTATCATCGTGCATCGTTGTAAATTATTAAAGTCAGAATCAAAAGTCATTTATTCAAATTAGGCTGAGAAACAGCACCTTTCAAACGGCAAAATTACATAAGACAGTCCCCCAAAACGCACGCCCTTCACCACTTCCTTTTCCGATTTATTCAAACTAGGCTGTGCATACCGAGATACAGGACTCGTCCTTGTTCGGCTACAGATAATCCCATGTTATATACTCCCGCTAGCCTATAAGTATAAATGTAATCAAAATTAAAAATGATTCGCGCCGAGAGACTTGTTGCACATAGGTAAACAAAGACGTGCACGCACTATGCTAGCACACACAAACACATTCACACAGTAGTTCGCTTCTTAAACGTTATTTGTGTTCCTCACAAAGTGTATAATTAGTACTTAAGAGGGTACCTTGGTGTCAAATTGACCAGCTGTACTAACTTGTTTTATAGAATATTGTGTAAGTACCTACTTTTTTTGCTTTGTTTGCTATTGGTCTCGTGCATTGTTGTTATTGTTTTACTTGTTCAACATCTGCATGCTTCGTCATTAGACGACGATTATTTTTATGTTAAAATTTAAATCTCATATTATTATATATAAGTGAACTGTATCTTGTTCTTATGAGAAATAAAGATTCCAAAGAGGCCGTAATTCACTACGATTATTAATTAAATTAATATAATTGAGTACACTGAAAGTTAGTAGGAAGTTTAGATTGTTTTTCATACAATATCACTCCGACAAGGGCGACGGAATGGCGAGCTAAACAAATAACTTTGAACCGCGCCCGTAACACTATTGACCTGAATTTAACCCTGTTACAAGTGGTTAGCTTAGTTTAAGAGATAAACGGGAATACTAGACAACAATCACAGTTCTCTTACTTGTAGTTAAGTGCTAATCCTCCTAAAGTTGAGCTGCACGATTACTGACAACGTGTCAACATGCGTGTGACTGCGTGGGGACCTGGGTTTGATTCCCGGGTCGGGCAAAGTGTTATTGAGTTTTTTCCATTAGGAATTTCTTAGTAACAGCCCTGAGTTTGGAATTTAAACTTACAAACTGAGCCGTATGCACAGCAGTTAACAAAGTAAACATCTACATTACTTAAATTGTATTAAACTTCATTTTCCACAACAAACAGCCTTATGCAACGCAAGCTTATATAATTACTAGATGCGTGACGCTGTTTCACCCGCATAGGTTTTGATCCTGTGGGAATATCGGGATAAAAAGTATTCTATGTGTTAATCCTGGTTATAAACTATCTTTGTGCCAAATTTCATTTAAATCCGTTCAGTAGTTTTGGTGTGAAAGTGTAACAAACATCCATCCATCCATTTATCCATCCATCCATACAAACTTTCGCGTTTATAAAATTAGTAGGACTAAAATATAGAATTACTAAAATAAGTCAAACGAAATCAAGGTCAGCGGCTCGGCCTTTCCACTTTAAATTCATTATTCCAGTTATAATCCTATTTTCATTAATGACTCAAAGATCCTTGGAAGCCATTCTCGTAAATTAAAAAGCTAGATAATTAACTGTAAGACTGAACCAACTACGAACTGGTTGGAACAAAAAATTGGGACGTTATTTTTTGTTGAGTATTTTTTTATAAACTTGTCCTTTAAATTTTTTGTGTTGTCGATTTTTCTATTGGAAATGTACTTTTTATTTCCTTATGCGTCTGTTTCGGGGTTCGGGGTTGGTTGGTTTCGGAATCGAATAGAGTCCGTTTTTCATGGGATTACCGTTTGAGGCAATCTTGCCTCGTGATCTCTTTAATAATGGGTCAGTTGCTGTTCCTAAATAACCGGGAATTCCCGAAAAAAACCCTTAAGAATGACCGGAAACATCAAAGTGTATCAAAAACTACAATACCATTAACAATTTTGAATAATAATACGTGCGTAAGTAGCGGATTTTTTTTATTATTTTCCTACACTAGGTACTCGTATATTTCTAGAAATCTATAATTATATTTGCAAAAATATCTAAGACAGCTCATGAAATCTTTATATTATGTATATTCAAAAGTAAAATTAAAACAAAAACAGACCCACGTGCATCACTAGTCCACATTATAATTTAAACCAACACTGACCTACCCAGTAGGTACTGCTGACGAAGAGGACAATATGCATAAAATTTTCATTATCCCGGTTAAAGCAGCATCTTTGCTCCCGGGATCAATAGATTGGGCATGCTCCCAACCATCCATCTTCATATTTCCTGAACACTGTCTGACAATAACCATTCGTCTTACTAAATTGCTGGCCATGTACCGGCTTCTGAGAACTTTCGGTTTCTATAGGATAAGTAATTTGGCTGACAATAAAATATAGATAAAAATAACTTAGATGTATGCGTGCCGATGTTTTTGGTCGAATTTGTAAAAGCTTAACTCTGATCGTATAATTTATGAAACGTATAGAATACAGTACCAATAGCATAAGCATAAAGAGCCTATAATATTCCCACTGCTGGGACACAGGCCTCTTCTCTTCGAGAGGGAGTGGGCTATCCCCACGCGGGCCTAGTGTGGGTTGGTAGATGTCACAATATGTCTTCGAATTTTTAGTTCTAGGACATGCCGGTTTCCTCACGATGTTTTCCTTCACCGTTTTGAGAGCAGTGGTGATGACAGTAACTTATACAAGATAAGAATAACTGCGATTTATTTCCCTATATATTTGTACCGTTTTCTTTGATTTATGTAATAGGGTATTAATTCTTTCTAGATGATTATCAAAAATAATTTATTCGGAGGCCGAGAATCAGCACTTTTTGAACGTCAAAATTACGTAAGACAGCTAAGTTATTAGATATTATAATAAATGATATAATACATAATAAAACACAGACCTCGTTCTTTATACGCTTTGTGTCAATACTTATATACTATATAAATATATATACATACTTATAGCGCTTTATAAACAACACCGCCTTGTCATTATCACATGAAATTATAAATGAATTGAGAGGCTATTAAGTCTATTTGAATAACCGTGTTTAACTTCTACTTCAAGGTTCATTTGTATAATGAAAATAGTTACTAAAATATTCTGTTAATGTAATGTGAGGTTAATGTGTAGGTACTCCTGTATAGTCACGAGGAAAAGTATGTATACAATTGGCTTTATTCAAAAGCGATCTACTCCTTTATTTTTTTATGAAATTTTATGTTGTTACGAACATAGCATTTTCGAACCCATAGGTTTATGTAATGTGTCGTATATTTCACGAAAAAATCGCAAATAAAAGTTGCCAAGTGTTGACATATTGGTGCTCGTGACTGTACACAAGAACCTGCAATGAGATCACAATAGAAAATTTTCAAAAACCCAATTTTCTCTTTTCTTATCTAATCATAACGTGCAAGTGTAGCATGACCACCATAGAAACGGGTTTTTCTGACGGAAAAATAGACCAAATTACAGATTTCCGTCGACAAAATGCAGCTGAATACCAGTAAGTATTTTACATGGAGCAACTGCCTGTCTCCATAACCCAGATAATATGTAACACGATACCAAACCGTACCATAATCTTTTCTCTCTGAATGTGGGATAAAATGTAAATAATGGAAGGAACGTAATATGTGGTAAATAAATACGCTCGCTAAGTTTCAGGGAGGCAGGCAGAAACCACAAAGTTCTCCGCAGGTCGTGGTGACCCGTCTTGTGAACAGGACAGAAATAACTTTGCACGTGCTTTTGGCCTAGTTTAAGTATAAATACACAAAACATAACCTCACGCCATTTTTCCTTGAAGAATTAAGCAGAGGTCTACTCATACCTATTACACCCACATTTCGCCAGTTATGTTTAAGCCCCATGTAATAAGGGGAAGAGACCTATTGCCATCAACCGAGCACAAATCCGGTCTACGGCTGCTACTGAGAAATTCCAGAAAAAAAATCCAATCACGCTTTGCCCCACCCGGAAATCGAACCCAGGAGAGGTCCTAGGTGAGCATGGGGATGTTCAACAGTAGCGCTTGCGACCACTGGACTAACGACGCAGTATCCATCATGACTTCTTACTTTGGAAAACACTGTATGGGTCTATTTGATCAACGCAATGTATAATATTGAGATGAAAGCTTTGCCGTGCTCTATACTATTGTATCGAAGTTCAAGTTCAAGTTTGTTCAAGTTCTACTAACTTAACAAACAGCTGTGCTGCTGGGGAGTTTGTCGCACCACTTCTTCTTCCCAGCTAACGCACTAGGAAGTGGTTTTGGGGACTGTCACATGTAATTTTGACGTTTATAAAGTGCTGATTCTCCTAGATATCTCCGGGCTGCTACTGAGAAATTTCAGATTGAAAAACCCAATAACACTATGCCCGACCCTTCGGAAAATATAGGTGTAATGTTATGAAGTTACACAATGATATACAATAAAATTGATTACAATAACTAATTTCCCTTACTTTACCTAGGTGCCTATGTAGCACTAGGAAAAACATTCGAAAGGTTATTTAAAAAAAAATAAACAAATTTAGATAGGTATCTGTTTATTTCGTTGGTATTCTGGCAAGGTGTAATGATGACAGGTGGAGTAAGGCTGTGACAGAGTGACGTCCAAGGAGTGGAAGACGAGATGACGGCCGTCCGGCGGTGAGATTTGCGGATGATATGGTTTCCATCGAGGGCAAAACCTGGCACAAGAACAGAGAGGCTTGGCCAGCAGTGGGTGAACTCGGGCTGTGGCTGATGGTGATTCTGAGGTATTCAAGCGCAAACACAGGATATGTTAACATTGACACAGGCTTCCCAACTATTTCAACAAATCTGTAAAAACTATTGTTATACACGAAACGAAACCAAAAAGTAAAACGAAAAACTGTTAGGTTGTAAAAATATGCAGAGGCACGCCACAGTTTTTAATTGAATAAATTAATGTTTTAAAATATTATTACAATGAGAACTACATCTCTTTTAAACGTAAAAAAACGTTTCGCTCTTTAACAATGTTTTTTTATAATTGTAGGGATATTAAATGCTATGAATTTTATTTAAAAATCTAGAAAAAAGCTTTAGTAAAACACTTGCTTTTGTCCGCGGCAGCGCTTGCGTGGAATTCGGAAATTATATCACGCGAATGTATTACCAGGATAAAAGCCTCCTATGACCTAACCCAGGTCATGGTATACCTGTGTGTATCCGTTCAGACGTGGAAAGGTCACACGCAGACAAAGTTACTTTCGCATAATTATTATAAAACTATTGTTATACTAGTTTTATCAAATTACATACATTATATTATCGACAATTTAAAACAACTAATTCAACGTATCATATTTTATTTCATTTGAAGAGGATTTGTGTTCTTGCTTATAGTGAAAATAGGTTGATTCTTCTTAAACTTGTTTTCAACCACAAGTTTTTGCTGTATCCCCTGAAATAAGATAGCACTAATATCTTATCAACATTTTTGACATTGAGTGCTACTGAGATGAGATTGCGCTGAAAACCAGCGTTGGGTCTCTGTCTCGCATGGGGTTGTAACATTTTGCTGAGCGATGGGCGTTTTGCGTAGATGTGACGCATATTTGCCCCCAACTTGTTTTTTCTCTGCGTCATATTTGCCGCAAATAAACGCATTTTCTTTCTTTATTACGACTAGATTTTGTACGTTTTTAAATACAGGAATTGGCCTTCAGGTAACCTCCACCATATTTCACACACGCAGCGTTAAGCTAAAGATTTACAGTCACATAATGCTCACAAAGCCGGCCAATTTCTCAAACGTCATTGGCCGTTGTTTCCTTTAGTTCATTAAGTATTTTCATCACAGCTTCAGCGGCGTCGCGTTAAGAGTACCCCCGGGCCACAGTTGGGAGCGCCGCTTTTTCTTGAATTTTTAACAGCGCTTTAGTGCTTTGGTACTATTCATAAGCGACGGTGCCATTTAATAATGCACTATATTTACCCGTGTTTTAAGTGCAAATTGCAGTGTCTGGTTGTTTTTAAGATGCTGCTTACGAGTTTGACGGTGAGGTAGGTAATGCGATAAGTTTTTGATGGCGCTTTTAATGGAAAATTATTGTGATAACATTCATTGTGGAAGTTACTTATTTAGTTTACTTGGGAAATAAAAGCAGAATTATGCCGTGTCGTATGCAGTATCTATCTACATCGAAGTTATAGTTAATGGAAAACTTACGTTCTGAAGAACGTAAATTTAAATATTAAGTTATACGTATATACGTAATTATACGTATTTTAAATATTCAGGGGACGGCAGCAGGGTGTGGATGTGGAGCTGTGTCACAAACTATCCTCCACCTCCTATCCTGCCCTTTGTGCCCCAAAACATGCAACCAAAGTGACCTCTGCGATGCCACAGATAACGAAGCACAGATAACAACGAAATGGGTTTTGGGTCAAAAATTAAAAATAACTGTCGTGGCAGGCGACACGAAGAAGTAGAACGTTCAGAAAAAATATTACTTTCACTCAGTGTTTTCGGCTATAAGGTCCAAAGAGCAGCAAACGTTGTTGGCATACCGGCCATTTTGATTTTTTGTCCTCAAAGCAGTATTATACAAAAATATAGTTTGTATTGTCCTTTTTCTCTTCTGCCCGCTATAACCTTGTGACTTATCCCACACAAGACTGCGGTGCTATAGATATACATAATATAAAGATGATGTACTTTGTAAGTAAGATAATGGCCCGTTGTTGGTTGTAATGATTTCTTACGTGAAAATGGACCTGGAAAATATATTATGACAGATATGCTCAGGAACGCTTAGAACCTTTTTGAGGGCTTTTAAACAAACATAATGCTGTTTTACAGAACATTGTTCGGTATTTTTATTTATGGTAATGTTCTAATTTTGATTTATAGTATACGTTTCGGTTGAAATAAATTTGCTTTTGGCCTTTTTTGTGATTAATTATCGGTTGAAATTTAAGCCAGTTTGGCTTATACCGTACCGTGTCTAAGTCCCCTTATGCATTATTTCTTCCTAGCAATAAGTTTATGGAGAGATGGGGAGAGATCTTTAGTCATTGGACGCCTGAGGGAGGACATCGCCGTCAAGGTAGATCACGGTGAAGGCGGTGTGATGATCTGATAACAATTGCAGGGCCAATATGGTCAGAGATCACACAAGACAGAGGGTTTGGAAAGAAAAAGGGAAGGCCTTTGCACATCAGTAGGACACAAAATAGGCTAAACATAATGGGGTTTATTCATAAACGATGACTAAAGTTAAGTAACGTTTAAACGTCAAAAATGTATGGTTAAACAGTCGCTAATCACTGCTTAACTTTAAGCAACGTTTATGAATAAAGGGGAATACGATTAGGATACTAAACAACAAAATCTATTTTTTTTCAATTATCAGATGTCAAAAGATTCTTTCGGAGATATACATAATTGGAAGAACGTCATCTCTTTTTATTAGTAGGTATACTAATACCTACTAATTAATAGAGATAACGTTCTTTTGTTCGTTCGTTATTATAATTATAAAAGCTCTCCAATCACCATGACTATCACGAGATTCCGTACTTCAGTAACCATTTTCCAATGAAAACATGATTTATTTCCAAGAATCATTGAAATAAAATGACATGAAATTGTTTGTTCTGTAAATATGATGATAGAATCACTTTTACACATAATATAACAATATAAAATCGGTTATTGATTATCACTTACGTGTTATAAAAACACGAAAATGCCAATTAGCCACCAAAATCCGGAGTATTTGAACACCATATTAATTTTATGAATGCTAAAATTCGAATAACTGCAGACCAAACAAAAGGGAATGAGCGATATATTTCCGCGGAAACACGAAAAAACAAAAAAGTAAAAAATGACCAGAATAAAAAATTCAATTAATGCAAGCAGATATCTTTTGTCTGCATTATTGAATCGGGGAAATGCTGAAATGCATTGCAAGTTCTATGCAGCGAACTGCATTTTGAAGGCGAATAATTGCGTCGCGACCTCAAGAGAGAATACGAAATTTAATGCGCACTCAGCAAAAATATTGGAGTCTGAAATTCACTAACAATGGAATAAAGCTTCAATATCGATGTGAATTTTAAATAATCCAGTTTCTTTATACCCTTCTGTGATTGATTCGTCTTTGGAGAACGTGATTGCACGTCTTCTTGTAAATTATTTGAAGTATGTTTCTTAGTGTTGAGATCTGCGACATCTGTTTCGTTATTGGAGCGTATCTTTCACTTTTTTTTTTGTAATGAAGTTGTGTTCAAAATTGATCGAATTGTTTCGTTGATTTGAAAAATGTTGTATTTCGAATTTATGTTCGCTTGGTTTCAGAATACGTTTTTTCTTATGTTATATTTTACAAAAGTTATTAACCTCGTTATTATTATGCTGATATTTGAATGTTTTATATTATATTTCATGAAGTTTGAGCTTGCTTCGTAGAAAAACCTACTTACAATAATTTACAACATGGAAAAAGTACCTAAACTAGGATTAAGTTAAACCAATTTCACGTTTTTTTAAAATGAATATTGAAAATGTTTTGGTAATCGAACAATGAAGGCTTGAACCATTGTTAAATAATTTTATTATAAAGATTACCTTCTACTAAAAATGTTTAGGTATATATAATAATATACCAGATAAACATAGCGCGACCTTAACATTTAAGCTGTTAAACCTAAAACCTGTGTTGTTTAGTATCTTTGTTTAAACCTTTCTCTTAGCGTAATATTATTCAAGAAGTCTACACTTTAGAGCCTCAAAAATAAGATGGGCTGCCGTAAAATTTATCTTAATAGGCACCTGCATAAAAATACATTGGAGTGAAACCTTTTTTAGATAGCAAAACACAGTGCTCGCCCGCGTCTTCTCAGTGTTATCACTGAGTGGAATCTCTTTATGGGCGGCGGCTATCTATGCGTTTAATCCACTTTCTCCTTTTATCTTAAGACAAGTGGAATGGGTCGCCGTCCTTTGTCCACGACCCCCGATAACAGGGTGACCTTTTTCGTCTAAGGTTTATTAAACAAAAATACACCTGTGCAGTGTTGAGACAATTGCGGAGATTTCATTAAATTCAATGGAGGGTGGCGTAATTGGAATTTTTGTCAAGTTTTTTCTTTTTTTATTATTTTGATGGAAATTAGTTTTTCCCCGTGGACCCGCGAGCTCAATGAGTCGCCGTGATAACGAACGGTGTTAGTTGTTACTTTCGTACTTCGGTTTAATGTGTTTTTTTTGGGAACAAGAAGGGAACAGACATTGAACACGATTAGACAACAAACAATACGTTTGTAGCTTTTCGTTGGAAAGTCTATTAATCTGCCTAGCCTTTTTTCTAACTGTTTTGTCACGCATCCACAAACTGACCGCGGCAAGCGTAGCTTAACCTTCGGTTGACCCGTGTGGGTGTTATCATTTAGCCACGAGTCCCTCGTTGGAAAGTCTATGAGGTCATAATATTATTTTTGTCACAACATTGTCGCAACAGATATTAATGGGTTTATGAGTTTCACTAAATCAGACTGTTACCTATCCATATGTTTTAAGACTTTTTTTTTATTTGGCGTATCTGATACCACTAAAGCGGCCGACGAAAGGTCAAGACGATGATAGCGAGACGAGTTTGACTCCTGCCAAAAGGACTAGCCGGTACTAGCAAAATACAGAATGGTCTGCAAAAGGGAGAGAGGGGCCTTTGCTCTGCAATGTGATAATACAGGCTAGTTAGATTAGGTCTGATCTAATTTAGAAAATATTTTTTCCGACTTCATTAAGCTTAACTTCATAAAACAAACCAAGATGTCAACGCCAAACTACGCAGATATTATTCAGGTTACGAATTAATTTAAGGCAAAACACACAAGCTTAATACGTTCGTATATAACTTGAGAAATAAACGCAGCATTACTATTGAAGTAATTAATTACTTAGGTACCAACATGATGGCAACGAGACAGTGTCAATTAAGTTAGGTTGGGGTGGGGACACACTGCAACTCTCGTGGGAGGAGTCGGAGACGGATAATATCGTAACTTCTGATTATGTCTGAGTGTATTAACGCCCCTTTATTTATGAAATTGACTTTAAATATTTTGGTTTACGCTTTTTAAATACTACCTAGTGACTACTTGCCCTTGTAGGTATATTTTAGGGTACTGTAGCTAAAGGGTGCCAACGGAACTCTATTACTAAGGCTCTGCTGTCCATCCGTCCGTGTGTCAGTCAGAGGCTTTATCTCAATGAACCGTAATAGGTAGACAGTTGAACTTTTCACAGAGTATGTATTTCTATTGCCTCTATAACAAAAAATAATAAAAATAAAATAAAGATAAAAATAAAAGGTGGTCCTAATACAAGAAACGTGTGTTTATTTATTAAATAAATGTAGTGTTAAATATTGTACGGTGGTACGGAACTCTTCGTAAGCGAGTTCGACTCGCACTTTGCCGGTTTTTATATTGACGGCATAATTGGAACAGTGGTTAGATTATTAGATTCTTTTGAACATATTTTTGTTAGGCTTACGACAAGTTTATTGTTCGAGTCTGAGATAGGCCTGTTTCAGGAAAAATTATGTTCTAGAGAAAATATTTATTTTTATTTCGATAATAAAAGGTAAGTTTAAAGATAAGAGAGCAATTATATTTTTTTAGCTTTTTTTAGCAACGAATTGCGTTGCTTTCTATTCCAAGAATTAAGATATGAGGTACATCGTTTATAACCGAGAGGGATTGTAGTTTTTTTCATTTTTTTAGCTCATTACGAGAAAAGCTTAAGGGTTTGTCTATTCTTGATGTTTTTTCACAGAAAACGTAGTTATTTTATGAAAAATAAGTTGTAGGTAATTTCGTTGTTCGGAGGCTGATTCAAAGGTTTTTTTTTAGTCTGTTTGCTGTTTCTTGTAACTTGAGATTTCTGATCTTAAAGTAGAACTTAATATTTAAATAGGTAGGTACTCTGTAGCTTACGTATTCTAGGGATTATAGCCACTTCATGTGCCCCGATGACAAGTTTGATTATTATGGAGTGGAACGTGGGATAAAAACCCTTTGTTTCTGTATTGAGAATTTGAAGTTGAGTACTGGTCAAACTTTATCTAAGCTTTACTAGCAATATGTGCGGTCGCCAAAGTAGATAAGTAAACATCGGATCTATTCTGTAAAAATCTCACCGTGAAAAGTTACTTAGTCAAAGGCATACTATTCCATCAACGACTACTTAGACGATAAGAATAGTTGGTCACCCTAGTTTAACGCAAGACAATGTTTATGTTCTTTCTCCAGAATTAGCTTACTGCCAGGTCTTAGTTTATCTTTTTGTGACTTCAAGTGACAGCTATGTGAACAGAACCCAGCAATGCATAAATATGTAAGCTGTCACGCCCTTTATGCCTGGAGGCTTTTATTTGGGTAGTAAGTTTTTTTATTTACATTTTAATTAATTATTTTTTAGCTTGAGTACGTATAGTTTTTATTATATTTGTTGGTATATTGGCGTGGCTAGCTGACATATTATGGCAAATAATTAAATTTTATGTTCTGGTTTCGTAATGTTAATTACCGAACATAGGTACCTAGTATTGTATACAATCAAGTATTTTTTTAAATTGAACAGACAGCTGTGCTGCTGGGGAGTTTTTTGCGCCACTTCTTCTTCCCAGCGATAGCACTAGGAAGTGGTGAAGGGCGGGCGTTTTTGGGGGACTGTCTTTTGTAATTTTGTCGTTCAAAAAGTGCTGATTCTCAGCCTAATTTGAATAAATGACTTTTGATTTTGATTTTGACCTTCGCCTTGTTTCAAAACCCCCTAGCGTAAAAAATAAATTGCTGTTCCGTACATTTTGACCGCGTAGGTATTTTCTATGAAACAGCATTTTTTTTTTGATTACCGAAACGTACGTTCAAAGTTATGTACTGAGTCCATGGTTGCGCGTCGATGTTCCTTCCGCCATGTATAGTACAGCTGAAGTAGAATTTGACAAGTTCCAAAATTCAAATACTCGTCCTATAGTACTCGATATTGATTTATTTATAGGGCTGATTTTGAAACCCAACTGGCCAGTAATGTAATATTATATGCGGCCAGTAACGTATTGAACCCCGAAAACAATATCCCGCCAACGCAATTAGAGCATAATGACCGAAAATGTTATACATAACTTAATGTTTGAACTTCAAAGAGATATGTGAAAGTAATAATTATGATTGTTTCGATACTATCTCGTTACATCTGTTAATTATTGAAGTATATAATCAACGTCATTGTAAATATTATGTTTATGGGTTTACCTATTGATTTGTGACATCATTAGTGTGTACTTTCATTGTTTTACAAGTCATTTTAACATAATAATAATATTATACGGAAATGAAGTAAAATATTAGGAATTTAATTAATACTAGGTAATAATAATACCAGGGGTAGGAGGGGGGGGGGGGTTAATTAATACTAGGGGAAAGAGGGGGGGGGGGGGTTATTAATACTAGGGGATATTTTTTTTAATACTAGGAAAGTTGGCATTTGTATATGTATTTTTTTATGAAGAGGAACTTTTATATTATTTTTTTTTTCTTGGAGAAGCTTTTATACTCCCACCGCACGGGCGAAACTTCAAGCCAAAGCTAGTCTCATCTTCTTCTACTTTCACGACTGTATTTTAGATCTTGTTTTCCCAAAACTTTGCCACTTCTACGGCCTTGTCGGTGGCAGCGCAGAGGACACTTTGACTGCATTTTCTGGGACACAGAGGACAGTATAGGAGGTGGAGCATGACATTCTTCATTATATGAGACTAGAGACGAGTCGCATATAACTAAAGAATGTCAAATCGAAAAATCATGGGGGTAGGTACTTGCCAGGTGTCGCTTTGTTAGTGGATCGTCAATCTTCAGACCACACGATGATTATTTATATTGTACAGAGTTCCTTTGCATGAGAAGAGGCCTTTCCCTACAGGATTCTTACAATCACTAATAACTTTTTATATATTATTTTATTGTATCTAACACTGTGTTTTTTGTCAAGCAGCAAAACTGTCAACATCATACCTACCTACAAACACATTTCTAAAAAAAATACAGAGCGTTTGTCTTCAAAAATAATGGCCTGACCTTCTTTCGGCACCCAGTGTGTCGCAATCCTTAGGAATTACGCGAAAATTCGTTACGTGAACGCACGTCACGGCATAGACGCACCTGTGGTTGACAGCCTCATTTGTTTGCCGGCGTTGAAAGCTTCAGTCTGTGTACACAGATATCAGACGGTACTACCCGACTCCGCGTAGACTCTGCGTAAACTCTGCGTAAATTGGTTCCGCGTGTCTACGCAGTGTGTACGCCGCTACATTTGTTACTGAAATTGAGGGTAATGGGGTGAGGCGTCTTGTGGTTTCTTAGTTGAAGGCGATTGAGAGATTCTTTATTACGGAAAATGTGTAGGTACATTTCCGGACATTTAAATTGTGTTACCTTTCTAATTGAGACGTAGTTTAATTTGCGTAAAAAACAGTTTTCATTGTAGATATTAACGAAAATAAATACTTGAATAATTACTTTAAAAAAAACAGTTTTATTTAATATCAGTTGATGTTTTCAATCCAGTATCAATCTCAATCATTCTAAGATACGGAAGATACCGGTCTTAACTTTACAATAGATAAAGCTAATATAAAGTGATAGACCAGAAACATCCTCCACAATAATAATCATCATTATACTGGGCGAATCGCCTCATTCGGAAACCCAGAGCACCGTGACGGAACCCGCACATTGGCTCGCCCCGGATTTACGTACCTACCTATGTACTTTACGATACGCTGGGTGGTGCAACAAATTAGTGGAATTGCCGGATTGTGTCCGATAAATAGTCTCGATAGGTGCTCCCCTTTTCCTGTTGTTGGTGAACTAAATTGAATGCCCACAGGCTAACAAGATTTTAGTAGTAGCTCCTAAAACCCCTCGAACTCTTTTTGAAGCAAGTCCGTGGAACTATCTCGTTGGTCACGTGGTCACAAGTGTTATTGGTGGTCCAATTTCCAGCCGATCGATTCTGTAAAAATCTCACCGTGAAAATGTAGGTGAAGTGAGCTTAGAGTGAGCTGTTAATAGTCTCAATCCCTAGCATTTAGTTGGAATGACAGCTCACTCCACGCTCACTTCACCTAACTTTTCACGATGAGATGGTAACAGAATCGCACTGCTGGTCGGGCAAAGTGTTATTGGGCTTTGTCATCAGAAATTTCTCAGTTACCTACGGATTCCCCCCCCCCCCCATTTTTTATGGTAATAGGATCGCTCCCTATAATATGGGCCTTAAAACAGGCAAAATTTGTGTGTTACTATAATATAACAGCCGCACGGGTCGATCGAAGGTTAAGCTACGCTTGCCGCGGTCGGTTCGTGGATGGGTGACCATCCATTACACATCGAGACCCCTCCGTGCCTCGGAAAGCACGTTAAGCCGTTAGTCCCAGCTGTCATTCGTAGATCTTTGACACTTGTTGGAAAACCTAACAGGAGGTTTGTGTGTTGTTTTAATTTATTTGCTGCAAAAACTAGCTAGGTCTGTTTTGTAATATTATTATAATTATTTCGATTTCGAATGTCCAAAATCTGATATTATTGAGAATATGGTATTTTGTGAAGCTGGTATTCTGAGCTGAAAGGAGTCAGAAGCCCAAAAAGTCTAGACAACCGGTCTTATCAAGGGGTATCGTGTTACCCAGAACTGGGTCGTGGAGGTCCGAATATCCGATAGGCAGTCGCTCCATGTAAAATACTGGTATTTAGCATCCGCATCCCCTGCATCCGGTTAGACTGGAAACCGATCCCAGCATAGTTGGGAAGAGGCTAGGCAAATTGATTGATATGTAGGTACACTGTACACCTCACTCATACTCCAGTGAAGCATCTGCTCTCAGTTAAACACAGAATACGTGGTCACTCAGTGATAAGTCAGTATCTATATACTGCCCCGATCGGATTAGTTACGATCGTTTATCATTACTTCTACCTACCTACCCTTCTAAACCCCCGACTTAATAACAAAGTAAATACCATTTTAATTATTCATTACAAAAATGAATTAGTAAAACGCTTATGACTCTTCAAAAGGATTTTAGTTCAAATTGGGGGTTAAGTGTCCTACGGGCCGTGAATAATTTATTAAATGTTTCGATGTCAGGTTTACAGGGAATCGATAAAAAATATTAGTCGGAATATCGATTTTAATGTAACTAGGGAATATTATAATGAGAGGGTACTTACTGTTTACTTAAGTTATTTTTTTTTAAACCATAGGGCAGCATGTGGCGAGCTATTGGGCAGTAGCGACCCCACGTGCCCTATCTCCCGGGAGAAGTCTTGTTCCTCACCTCTGGCTTGCCTTTATTGGCCGGCTGGAGTGAATTTTGACGAGGGACTGAGCTCCCACCTCATACTTGCCTTTATTCGCTGGCTTGGGTGGAGATTGGCAAGAGCAAACGTGCTCGGAGGAAGGAAGTATGTCAGTAAGATGCTGGTAGGGATCTTGACCGTACTTCCGGGATTGTCCTGATAGCCCTGGAATACCTCTCCACTCCTCAAAAGCACCTCAGGACATGCTGCCCCCTTGTTGCTACGACACAATGTGCTAGCGACCGTTCTCGGGGGCCCATTATTGAGTGTGCAAGTCACCTCCTTTTTTTTTGGGTGGGTAATCATCATATGCCTTCTCCCGCTCTGGGCGGAGCGGGCTGAGAGGGCGTGTCAGACTTTTACTGACTAAAACCCACCCGTGTTCCTTCCATTTCACCCCCTGCCATTTCATCTGTGAATATTATATAATCATTGGTCAGGCAGGGACAGAGATAGACCTTCCGTAGTTCAAGGTAACCGATCCACTGTAGCCACCCAAACCCATAGCCCATATTTTGTTTCCATGTTCTGCAACAGTCCTGCACCAACCGGGGGTTTTCCTTGGGTGCAATTGCATGGTGCATTCAGGGATAATCGTCGGTTGGTGCCTCCATATTATTTAAAATTGTGTAAAGGGCCTCTGCGAGTTGGCTTTGGCCCGTACGTTCGTACGCCATTGAAAGATCCTGGACCCTCGGGTCCTATGAGATAAATGTCATATGTGATATGTCAAAGACAAATAATAATATCATTATGTGCCTAGCCTTTTCCAACTATGTTGGGGTTGGCTTCCAGTCTAATGTCTAATTTGACGGCACGGTTGGCGCAGTGGTTAAGCGATTGACTGCTGCGCTGCGTGTCGCGGGTTCGATTCCCGCACGGAACAAATATTTGAATAACCTACAATTAGTTGTTCCGGGTCTGGCTGTTTGTGTATGTGAGTTTAAATGTCTGTAAACGCACCCACGACACAGGAGAAATTCCTAGTGAGGGGCAACGTTTTTTAAAATAAAAAAAAAAAATAAATTCGAAAACATGTGACATATACAAACCCGTACTGGGCCCGCGTGGTGGATTACGGCCCACTCTCTCTCACAGAGAGGAGGCCGGTATCCCAGCAATGGGAACGTTATAGGCTGATTATTTATGTACTAGTATATAAAAAAGCAAACAATTTTGGGCATGAAAAAAATCGTCCGCATAAGTTATTAAGTTGTCGGCTTTAAATGGCGTGCGAAATACAATGACAGTTGAAAGCTAGTAAGTAGGAATGTCTTAACTTTGATATATGAGTATCGTATCTCAAATTGGGCGCTTGATTTATGTGAATATCGATTTCGTGCCTGATTTTCAAGCCCAACACGCGATTTAGTAACTAGTCATGAACTGTACGTGACATACTCAGGAGTGCTATAAATTAAGAGAATGAGAAAAATAAAAAAGCAAGTTTTTGATATTTTTTTAACCGACTTCTAAAAAAGGAGGAGGTTCTCAATTCGGATGCTTGTATTTTTTTTTTTAGGTTTGTTCGCGCATATCTCCGTCACTTGCCAACCGATTTGAAAAATTCTTTTTTTGTTGGGGGGAATTTCGGAAGTCGGTGGTGAAAAACGAAATACAAAAAAACCAAAGACCGACTTCCGAAATTAAAGTTATTTTTCATTTTGTAGTGTTTTTATGGAAGTGAAGTTTTTTTCACTCATAGTTGCCAGTGTGCGTGTATGACCCAAAAGTATGAACGTTAACGAAGCAAAAAAAGGATGTAAGGATCGTAGCAAGTGGCGTGCTGTAGTTTCTGCTTAACCCCATGGGGAAAAGCGTAAGTTTATATTTGTATAGGTGTATTGTGTTAGGTGTAACAGAATAAAAACAAGACCTAAAAGTAGTTACGTCAGAATCTGCTTCTTAATCGATTTCCATAATTATTTAGGTATATATGTTAATTCCTCGCCTCGAAAAATCTTTTATATACAAACATAATTTAAATTACAACCACCGCGTCATAAAAAGTTAATAAAATTGGTAATTTAATAAAATGTTAGCCTTGTTTTAGAGTAAATAACGTTTTTTAACCGTTTTACGTTTAGTCAGGATAACTATTTTATAAAAAAACTAGCGGACCCGGCAGACGTCGTTTTGCCTGTAAAAGCTGCGCCACCTACCGGGTTCAATTGTGTCTTCAAACCATCCAGGAACCTATTGAAATATACACACATAATTTCATCCAAATCGGTCCAGCCGTTTAGGAGGCGTTAGGTGACGAACACACGTACAGAAGAATTATATATATTAAGATAACATAGTTTGATTGAACTATATTAAACTACTGATGTTATTTTCTGTCCTACAATTCAATATTCTAAAAACAAAGACACGTAAAGACATGTTGCGCCGATCCCAAATAAATTAGGATAAGGGCAGAATGATGAATTTAATATTGTAATTGGGGTGTCTGAGGTCTTGCGTTTATTCGGTTACACGCTGTATATGTATGTTGTGGCTAAACGATGAGTAGAACCTTATAGCGGAGTACACGCCTCTGATTTCTAACCGCAATCGCACTTCTACGCCATCGCGTAGTCGTATCGCATGTAATTTTGTATTAATTACGACGGGTTTAGTCCACGTGTGTTGCGTTAAACCAGTTCGAACCGATTTTAACTAATTTAGGGTGGTTGTATCAGCCGAACAGACATGAAATAATAACAATTTAGGGGTTTATTTATAAACGATGATTAAAGTTAAGTGACGTTCAAACGGCAAAAATGTATGGTTAAACAGTCGCTAATTACTACTTAACTTTAACCAACGTTCATGAATAATGGGGAATAGGTATGTACTAGTATAGAGAGCAGTGGTGGTCGCGACTTACGAGTTGTAGGTCGTAGGTTCGAACTCAGACAGGTGCTTTACTTTATGTAAATTATTTCATCACCACTGCTCTCAAAACGATGAAATAAAATATACTGAGGAAACTGGCATGTCCTAGAATACGAATATATACCTATGTAACATCTATAAACTCACACTGGGCTCGCGTGGTGGATGACGGCCCACTCCCTCTCACACAGTGGAGGTCTGTGTCCAAGAAGTGGGAACATTATAGGCTGATTATGTATCAGTGGAACAACGAAAACTCATTCAGAACTATTTTTGGCTCCATTCCACATAGAACCTAGATAACAAGATTAGCAGCAAATTGAAATATCACTAAATTCAATTTTCGGGAATCCAAACGCATGCGATGCTATTCCCCAAACAAAACAGAAAAAAGCTATTTGTTGTTACGCGCTCAATCCATTCCCGTAATAAGCCGATATCTTAATCCACTCAATCTCACGCATTCCTCTCAAAAAGTTACTCTGCTCCGCTCCAGCGATTTATCGATTTATTCTAAAAGCTGCGACATATTTCGCAGCCATTAGGTAACCTCCACTTAAACCGGTGTTATCCTGTCTCAAAGCTTTCTCATTTCGCAAAATACCGTCGAACGTTCGGTTGGCAGTCCCGACTTCTCGAGACAAATGGGCGTGTCAGCCGCAGTCTCCCCTTGACGAGCGTAAATTGCTTTGATTTTCTAACAAATCCTCCCGAGAAAGTGTTGCCGCTTTTATATTTAGATTGCTGAGATTAAGCGTGTTTAGTTTCCTTCGAACGGGAATCTGTTGAGATGCTCTAATAATATTCAGGAGCGCTTCGTGGCTAAGTGAGGGGCTTGTGGCTAAGTAACAGCCCTAGTTTATCGATCATGGTTAAGCTACGCTTGCAGGAAATGGTAGACTCCTACCTCAGTGCCTCGAAAAGCACGCTAAGCTGAGTAATCGTAAGATTGGCAACCGGTTGAGGACCGTCGGCTAAATCTTTCACAGTTGTCACGGGTAGTCAGAAGCCCAAAATGCTTACAACCAGTCGTACCAATTGCGTTAGGTCAGATAGGAAGTCGCTGCATCCCTTTAGCAGGAAAAGGTTAGACAGATGATGATACCTTAATATTATTCAGGAGATTCTATTTACCAATTGCTATTCTACGCGGTAAAATAGAGCGCTCGGCTTTTACGAAACCGAGTGGTACCAATAGTGGCGTGGGGATTGCATTGTAGGATTTTATTTACGCTTGTTAGTGTTACAACAATATTATTGCTTTGAGTTTTTATGCGAGCTTCAGAAGCGGGTCATGACGAATCGATTCGGTTTAAAATTTTATACGCGGACAGAACGATGGCTACTGTTTTTAATTAGATGTTTTTGTACACGAAGGGTTCCGAAGCACCGTACTTAAAACACACAAATTGAAAACTACTTTTTTTTAAATGTATTGTTACTTTTTGTACGGTGGACTGTGTGAATGATAATATGGTTAGAAAGGGGGCGAGTACCGAGAGGACGAATAATAGAGAAGTATGGAAGAAAAACAGCGTGTTGTGCCGAACACAAATAAATTGGGATAAGGGCAGGAGAATGATAATGATTGAAAAAAATATTTTAGTAATAAAAAACAGTTTTTTTTTTATAAAGAGGATCCTTTAATTTTTATTATCTGTTGTTAAAGTGGTCATAATATTACACAATCTGTGAAAATTTCAAGTGTCTACCTATTACGGTTCAAAATAGGGTTGTTGACGGACGGACGGACAGCGGCCTACCTAAGGGTCCTGTTGGCAGCCTTTGGATACTGAACCCTAAAAAGACTTGCTAAATATAGAAGCTATAAAAGGTGTTGTCAAATTCAAGGAGGAAACTATGCTACTGATTCTCGACACGAATCAATAATAAAATAAGTAGGTTTTTATTTTTAATTTTCGGAAAACGTCATGTGTGGGACACGCATTTTAAAACGCGGCCTGTGTGAGACCGCACTGTAATTGCCCTTTTACGCACACATTAAAACGCGGCTGCTTATACGATACCATAACGCAATTCTGTTCTTTGAAAGTGGTGTATTCTGAAATACTGTCAAACTTAAATAACTATAAAAACAAGTATGTATTCATTATTTACCAGTGATCGTAATTTTATTTAATTATTTATGTCTTTCATAATAGCCTCCTGGAATTTGACGAGGATGCAAAACAACAGCTTGTATAAGTTACTACCTTCACAGCTGTACCTTTTGTTTTTCTACCTTTATCTAGATAACGTATCGGAGATCCATTTTTTATCAAGTGTAATTCTGGTTAACTTTTCTTTACTTTGTTTCAAGAAAAAAGGGCCATGTTCTTACGAAAAGGTACTGAACAATACCTTTTATGAGTAATATTATTATAAAAAAATTCCAATATTTCTGGATCAGACTACTTAAATATTTATTTAAGATTTATTTATAGGATGTTTTCCGATGAATGATTAATATTATTATTTCCAAATTGTTTCTGCGATTTATCAATTATTTATTCTTAGGCATAAGCATAATCAACCTATAATGTTCCCACTGCTGGGACACAGGCCTCCTCTAAGTGAGAGAGAGTGGGCCATATTCCACCACGCGAGCCATGAGTAGAAGTCATGTCTTCAAATTTTGGTTCTAGGACATGCCGGTTTCCTCACGATGTTTTACTTCACCGTTTTCACAGCAGTGGTGATGAAATAATTTACACAAAGTAACGCGCCCGTCTGGGTTCGAACCCATAAACTACAACAAGTAAGTCAGTGCCGGATATAAGAGCTCTTAAAAAAAATCGATGCTTTAGTTAAAAATAGTCCATCTTTTCTAAAAATGTAATAATTTGGTTAAATTACGTGTAGATGAAATACAAAGTTCATCAACGAACGGGAATATAGCTACGTTCAGTAGTGGACACTGGACAATGGACATTAAACTACTCATGAATGTCCACCCTAACACTGCAAATGCATCTAAAGTTTAAAACTTCATTCCCTGCTAGAACCACCAAATGATGTAGTGTTAAAATGAACTTTACTCCCCGGAGTTACAGTGCAAATTACGCTAAGAGGTAATCTAATTACAGTGCGTGCAATACTAAATGATACTTAGCACGAATGGTCTGGGGCTGGAGCTTTCACACCGTTGTTCAGTACGTACTTATTAGGAACCCTATTTAATAAGGAATAATTTAGCAATGCGTGTTGGCACAGGCTATTATAATCTATAGGTACACACATACATAATATATGTCTACATAAATACAGACAAATAAAATTCAAGTATCTGTTTGTAATGTTAAAGTAACAGCTTTTTAGTAAATACATATGAAAGTATATAGGTACGATACATAACAAAAAAAAAAATATATATATACTGTCTATCTGCCTGTCTGTTTGTTCCGGCTAATCTCCGAAATGGCTGGACTGATTTTAACGGGACTGCCGTTAAAATCGGTCCAGTCGTTTCTCCTAGTGGAAATAGCTAATGTCATAAGGCTATAACTTACTTTTACTTTAGAAAAAGAATAAGGGTTCCGCGCGAAAAAAAATCAAAGCCGTGAAATTCAATTTGTTTTTTGACACGCACTTGAACAAAGTCGCGGGCACATCTAGTATAATAATAAGTTATGCCGTAGTTAAAAGATTAATTAGTCGGCCATTCTAATAATGACGGTGAAGGAAAACAGCCTGTTTCTCGCTTAGGCACTTAGTCAAGCGTGGTGATACAAGAGATTGTTCTTTCCTGTATTAAGAGGAGAGACAAGGCAACACAGCTCTGCGGGGTAATAATCGGGGGGGGTAATTGCGTAACACACTATCAATAACAATGGCTTACATTTTGACAGTTCAACACCATTCAAATGGATTAGCAATATCCTTTAAAATGATTCAGATTGAGATAGATAGTGTGTGTAGCGGTATCTACAACGCCACATGCGAACAAAGCGTCATACTGACGTCACGCAAATCCTGCATCTCGCAAGCAGAGTTTACCGTGCAATTAACACCCGTCTGGTCGGAGGATCCTCCCTTTTTAATGGAGGATGAGTGAACTTTACACCCTGTTCCTCATACCTCCAAAGTGTGTTACACAATTAGCATACTGAGTCGAATCTCGCGGACAGGACTTGCGATGACACGCGTCGATTGTTTTAATGATTTTTATGTCACGCGAGTCTTCGCGCCAGTTTGAATCGACGCGAGCGGATTTCGTCCCCATCGCCAGCTGTAGGATTCACTGCATTTTGGCCAGAGCTTTAGGTCATTAGAAATTGGTAAAGTAAAATATCGTAAGAAATTTTTTTTTCCTTGTCCTTATATGTAAACGTAAGCCTACAACGCACTGCGATGCGTTACCGCAAACTTATATGTTATTATGTCGCGCTGCACAATTAAGTTCTTTCCTAAAAGCCTCCTTTGTATTGACAAAGGAGGCTTTAACAAAGTGATGATATTATTATTTGTTAGCTATAAATAACATAAGCCATCATTATTATGTCAACATAGGACTTGATTAGCTGTTTGATTGACAGCTATGTACGATCGACATGATATTATATTGATTTTTATGTAGTTCCATATTATTATGGTAATAGCCGTTGATAATGATGTTTTAGGTAAATTGGTATCGAAATGTTCTTAACGATATGAAAGAAATTATCGATCTTAACCGTTATTTTAGTAGTATTTTTCGTGACTACATTGATTTGGAAAACACGAACAAAAGTATAAAATACATATATTTTTGTTTGTGTTTTATTTTGAACCCATTCACAGTTCAATTCCGAATGGAGGTGTGACAACTGAGTTTTGATATTTAACTACACAATTTTTTACTTTAATTTGTTTTTTACATTTGTCGTTATAGCGGCTATAGTATGACGCAACGTAGCTGAGAGGTGTGTGTACGCACGTCGAGTATTATATAATCTGTGAAAATTTCAAAATACCCTGTGACAGACGGGCGGACGGACGGACAGCGCAGCGCCTTTTGGGTACGGAATCCTAAGAAGAGTATTGACTATTAGTAGGTACTCACAACTAGCTTACAGTAATGTAATCGAAAAAAGAACATTTTCATTCTTTGTTTTCGTTTACTAGTAAGTAGGTTATTCCAAGCTTGATCAGCTTAATGGATTTGTGTCATAGTACTTAATAAGTTAAATTACAGTAAATACGGTCAGTGAAATCGCAGGAAAAAAACAAATTATTCAACTAGGAAAATTTACTAATGTGATTCTGTTTAATTTTCCAATTTTTTTTTATTTACACCAAATGTGAAATATTTTTATGACTGGCGAAATTTTGGTGCTATTTATGTGCAACTCTGGCTGACGCACCGGGGCAAACAGACGTGATTTTATTTTGTTTTTGACATCATTTTCCATGTAAAAAGATCGTTTCAAATGCATAAACCCTTCCTTATTTTGAAAACTGATATAAGTGTAGGGTCCACATAGTTCAGAAATACGCCACTAGGTAGCGCTCTTGTAGTTGTCAAGTTTCTGTCATGGCTGAGACATACATGTATTGTGCTAATTTATTCCGTAATTTCTATTCATACGAGTATTGTGGATTTGTGATCACGCTCTATCTATTGCGTTTCTTCTGTCTATACTCCTTCTATATTTGTATATATAAACTCAAATCATTTAATTCAATTAAACCATTTACAGGCACTTTTGAATTGTCAAAATGAAATAGTCGGTCAGTTAGTCAGAAAGTTGAAGCTAGTCGCCCATTCCAAAAACGTAGATCTCTATGGAGAAGAACGGGCAAGAAACTATATTTACATATATCGTGCTGTGTACGGACATTATATATGTTTCATGAATTCAACATTGACTTTCGATTCTTATTCAACAGTAGGTAAGTACTACTACCTACACGAACTAAATAAGCATGATAGAAAACCGTTTTAAAGTGGAACATTGGCAAATTGTATGTAACGATTTCGTCCTCCATGGAACCAGTTCTTACCGCAGGCTGTTTTATCTTAGTTACAATTGTAACAGGGGTCAACATTGAGTGATTATGTGGAGCACTTGATTGGCACTGTGGCTAAGCAATTTGCCTAACAAATTTTGGCTGACCCTTACACTTGTAGGCATACTACTGCGTTGTTCTCGGTATTTAGTTTGTAAGATTTATGTTTGTACAAGTACTACCTATGTGAGTTTTAACATTACTTAGGTACACCAAATTTAAAATCTTTATAATATGACGAGCGAAATTTTGATGCAATATAAATGCAACTCTGACTAATCCTTCAAATAAATTAGGCATAATGTTATGTAACAATGCAAAAAAAAGCCAAAAAAACTCGAACCCACTTCGAAACCATAAAACAAATATTTTAGCTAGTTCATAACATATTGCTATTAACTTAAGGATGATTCTAGAACCCTGTTGAAAAAGCATCCCTACCAATAACGAATAAACAAAAATAACCTAATTTTATCATAAAAAAACAAAAAAAAAGAAAACATGAAACGTAAACAATAACAAGCGTTATAATAATTGTGTTGCCTTAATATAGATAAAAGGGACAACTGTACGTGTTTAATTTCCTCCTTATTATCCACATACACACCTTGGCTCCTAGGGGAATACAACATAAATACATGGTGGATTCGTCATTATGTCCATGTTGTTTTAGGGCTTGCTACCATTGAATAAACAAACGACGCGTGTTTTTTTCTTTAATTAACAAACGTTAACTTCGATTAAAACACTTTTTGTTCCACTTGTATATGTATAGTCGTCCTCGTAAGTTTCAAAAACAATTCCTAGTAAATTGAAACTTGACTAGGGTTGAGAATGTTAAATTTATATTAGAACCAGAAATTTGAGATAATTTTCAAGTTATGGAACAACAGTTTCATACCTAACAAAGTTCAAATTCCAATGCAACCAAAAGCTTATTAGAACCTTTTTGTTACAAATGGTCACCCAAAAATCAACTTAGAATACATTTTACTAAAGTAGATAATAGTATACTAAAGTGGTTAAGTCGTGATGGAATGTAAGTTATCTGCGATTATGAACTCTACTATAACTCTCACAAAGGTCCTAAACTTTAAGGTGTTAAACAAATTGCGAGGTCGACTACACCTAAGTATACTTCCTATAAGCATCTTGCATATTATACACTAGCTTCTGCCCGTGACTTCATCCGCGTGAAATTTCTTGTTCCTCCGACCCACCCCGTCGCATCGCATCGCCCTATTATTTCGTCTTTCCTTAGCGTTTTTTTATTATTTTCTTTTTGCTCGGCTCCTAAGAGCCATAGCATGATGTTATATAATTTATTTTGTCAAATCCGACCGGTAATTCCAGAGATTAGCGCGTTCAAACAAACAAAAAACACTCTTCAGCTCTATTATTATTACAGATATGGAGAAAATAAAAAGAATATTTTTTAATCCTCTCATCTGAAAACACGAAAAACACAAAAGTATCATTCGTTCCACTAAAGACTCATATATCAAAAGTACCTCTAAAATAATTCAGTTCGATATTCCGTGCGAGCGAAAAGAGAATAAATTAAAAACTCTACTACTGCCTTTATTGGTACACGATAGATGGCGCTTTAGGTCCCCACTAAATCACGTCGAGCAACGCGAAAATCCATACGCAAGGAAAACCGTTTGATTTATTAGAAATTAGTTTCAGCGTAATTTCTGAATCTGTTCCACACGAATCAAATGTTCGTTCACAGTGACTTTGGTTCGAGTTCGACTCGCCGTGAGCATAATTTTATGGTAAATGATATTTTGGGTGAAAATTATGCGAATTTGTGATGGCAGTCCATTTGTGATATTATTGTACGACCATAACTGTGGCGTATGGGATTCGTAAAGGGAGTAACATTATGTCAATGACGATTGGGCGCATAAGCTACGAGGCTTTCGGCTCGTAAAATTTTAACAGAATAATAAATGAAACATCGTTGGTTTGTTTTGTATCTTTGAGGTGAAAATTTGTGTTTTATAACGCTGTTCAATGTTCAACTAAAGTTAAAAATCTATACTAAAAAGGAGTCATGTTTAGGGTTCCTTACCTCGAAAGGAAAAAAAACGGAACCCTTATAGGATCACTTTGTTGTCCGTCCGTCCGTCTGTCGGTCAAGACCCTTTTTCTCAGGAACGCGTAGAGGTATGAAGCTGGAATTTATATCAAATACGCAAATTCTTGGATTCTTGGAGCTGTGAAAAAATCAAACTCCTAAACCAACGCAATCAAAAGATATAGCCATTTATACCGCAAATTTCGGCAAATTTTCGACGCAAGAGAATCAAAACCTACAGGGTACTACTTCACGTGAACTCAGAATCTTGAAATTTGGTACGAAGCAACGTCTTATAGCACAGATAAAGGAAAAATTGTGAAAACCGTACATTTTTAGTTACATCATACAATAAAAATATTTTTAATAATTTTAAATTGTACGGAACCCTCGGTGCGCGATTCCGACTCGCACTTGGCCGGGTTTTTTTTAGTTTGTATATAAAGGGTAATCTTTGGAACTACTGAATTGATTCCGAAAATTCTTTCACTAATGAGAAGCTAGCTAAGCTATTGTAGAGTGTTACAGGGTTTTTTTATTTTAAAACAAGAAAAGGGGTTCGAACATTTTTCAATGGATGAAAAAAAAAACAAAATGGCGGCGGAAGGAGATGCCAGAAATAGAAAAAAAAGTGTATTGGAACCGATATATTTGGAGGTAAACATCGCCAGCTCTCCAGCTTCCAATCAACACATTCGCAAATGTCGGACCAATTGTCAATGTTATTACGACAAGACAGTTTTGTCAGGTTTAAAAATAAGGTTTTTTGGACGACTTTTAAATTAAGATTGCCTCTGATAAGGCAATCTGGCACTTTGGTATCTTATGGTGTGTACGCAGGCACAGCCTTACACACCATAAGATACCAAAGTGACAACTTGCCTGCCATTACGAGCTGCGGTTTTGTCAATTAGCAAACCAAATGGCAAATTGGTCCCAAGTAGTACTCAGGCTCTCATTGACTACTACTAAATGGTAGCTAATCAAATTAATGCGCATACGAGTGTTCTACGTATTTGATGATTGCGGATGATTTTGATAAGCATATTACAGCGTGGAGCTTATGCAGGGTAAAATTATATTAGCTAGCGAAACTAAGCAGGTATCCAAACACGATAAAGTAAAAACAAAAGGATTTCATTTATTTATTTAAACTTTTTGCACAAAAAGGTACAAAGGCGAACTTTATGCCGTAGGCATAATCTCTAGTCAACCAAGGGTGGTGAAAAGATTAGATGTCAGGTGCTTTGGTTGTTTGGTTGATTTTAAGTTTTGTTTTGAGGTCAACGACAGCTTTCATCTCTCTCTTTCCCTAATTTCTTCGTTTCTTTTATAATAATATTTTTATTCTGTTCTTTGACTTCATTTTCATTGTTAGGATACCACATAAGGGAAGAGCAAGACAGCTTCTACACAAGTACCTACTATTGTAACTTACTGGGGCTGCCTCAGTTTATCTATGACACAATGTTTGAAAGTAATAAATATTTTTGTATGTGTATTTGAAAGTAATAAATATTTTTGTATGTGTATTTTTTGTATTTGTAGCTAGCGGTGTTGTTACTTGAAGTATGAGTTGAGAAAATCTGTTTTATCGTGTTTAGATATATGTACCCATTACGTCTGGGAATTTCGCTGGATAATTTAATTTGATCCTGTATTTATGAAATCGTATTTCAGTCTCTTGTAATTTTTTTTGATGTAAATGTTGTATCTTTGCAAAATACGCCTGTAAGTTAATTCTGTAGTGTTGCCATAAAAACGGATAAAACAGACCGAGAATCTAATTTTCGAGATCATAAAATATTACCTACTCAAGACTTGCGATATCCGCAGGATTTTTTTTTTTCGTTGCTATTGAAACGAAAACTCTTCGTTGTATAATAAGTATATTTCACTGTACATAACTAAATAAATAGAACCCAGTAACAAATTGTAGTTAGTATATTAAAAAATACAGGGTGGCAGGGAATCGACGCGCAAACTGTAACCATGGATTCAGCACATGAGCTTAGACCCTATTGCGTTAAAATTTTTCGGCAGTTATAAAAAAAAAATATTGCTTTTCTATGAAACAGAAGATTTTTTTTTTTGATAGCCGTCGAAAAATTTCTACGCTATGGGGTCTAAACTCATGTGCTGAATTCATGGTTACAGTTTTCGCGTCGATGTCCCTGCTTCCCTGTAGAGTGTAGATACTCGTACATTTAGGTTGTCATTTTAAATTAAAACTTCTGCCCACCACTTCATCTGAGTGAAATTTCTTGTTGCCCCGACCCACCCTGTCGCATCGCATCACATGCCCGCGCTATAGCCTTTCTCAAAAATTAGGCTATCAAATGCAAAATTAATTTTTCAAATCAGACGGGCAGTTTCAGAGATTAGCGCGTTCAAGCAAACTCTTCAGCTTTATTATTAGTATGTAGATGAGGAAACATCAAATAGATTCTAACTTAAATAAGAGGTTCTAAATAAACGCGGATTATTAATAGCTATACTGGCCCTCAAACAGCTAACAGCAACAAAAAATCTCACACCATTCCTTTCAATAAACAGCGCAAGCAAAGTTCAGCATTTCAAACCTTTTTTTATCCATTTAGAAATTCTAATAACGCTACACTGTACATGAGGTTATGGTGGATATTTAATGGGGTCAGTCCAATCATGCTAATGAAAACAAGCCATGCGATAGAGCGTTGTTTAGCTTCTGAATATTCAACGGGGTTATTTTCTTAACGGCACTCCAGATTTCAACCCGCGGTCGAAATTAAACCTCATGTACACTGGCGAGTGTGCACGACCTTACCCGACTATAACCGACGGCTGTACGGCTGTGGTATCTACCAGAGAGTAGATGGGAACAGAAGGTTGGCTCTATACAACGAACGAAAACAGGTGCACGCAGTGACGCGCACGTTCGATATAATTTATATACATACTTACTAATAATATGGGCGAAGAGTTTATTTGTTTGAACGCGCTAATTTCTGGAACCACTAGTCGGATTTAAAAAAATCATTTTGCCTAATTCTTGAGGAAGGCTATAGACTATTTAACATCACGCTAGCGTGACACGTCGTTCTACTAAGGTTTGGGAGACGAGCATAAAGAAAATTAGTCAGAAAGAACGCTAAGCAAAACCGAAGTAATAGCGCGGGCGGGTGATAGGTTGCTACACGATGGTTCGGGTCTGTCTCACTAGTCCCATTGACCCAGTCCCATGATGGGACAAGTAGGATTATATTATGTCCCACTAGTCCCATGGGACAACAGAGGGGTAATTCTCGTAATTTTAAGAACGTTCACAGTCTGATCTCAGTCTCATACTGTCAAAATTACCTCTAATTTCCCTACATTTTGACAAGTTTTTGACATTTTTTTGTCGCTGATATGAGACTGCGACTAGATTTTGAACGTTTTAAATCACGAGAATTGGCCTTCTGATACTAACATATTTTTAAAATCATGTCCGGGGGAAGAAATTTCACGCGGAAAAAGTCGCGGGTAGAAACTTGATCCTATTGACGAGTGCGCTTGCACTTGCTGTACGTGAAGCGTGTCTTTGTGTGCATGCGCTTATGCTTGTTCTACTACTTCGTGTTACTGGCATGACAGTATTTCGTATTTATTTGGTCCAAAACTACGCCATTTCCACAGTGTCGTGTCGGTAGCAGCGCAAAGGTCACTATGACTCCATCATGCACACCTTGCTGCCAATCGTTTCGCTTGTTTTATGGAGCTGACCTACTGTTCCTACTCAACTCTCCTGTGATGCGGCTATAGTACCTACGCTACTTAGATTGGATCGAGCTTTTGTGATTGTAGAATTGGCACGACGAAATTGCAGTTAGTGGTCGGAATTTAGAAATTTAGTATTTCAGGTGTAAAGTTGTGGCGATTAGTCAACGAGTTATGGCTCTACGATACAGTTGGAAGTTGTTGGTCTTAACCAACAATAATAGATAAGTGGACAAAATCTTTATTACATTGTTTCGTAGAAGTTCGTAAGTACTTTACCACATTATTATTTTGTTTCCGTAGTTTCAACTTCCTTGATTCTATTTTAGTCCTTGTATCGATTTTCGTCATCAGTCACTCTTCTACCTATGTATGTACCTAAATGTGTTTTGTTTAAATAAAATTATTCATAGATTAATATTTTATTTAAAAAAAATTAAAGATATTCAACTGCTGGCAATCCATCAGTGAACACTATGCCTGAAAACCTCGTAAACTACTTTCCTACTTCACTTAGTAAAAAAATCTAGGTTAACTGTACAGCAAATACGATGGATACATCGGCAGACCTAAAGAGTAAAGTTAATTAAAAACTTTTTGCTTTTGTTTCAAATTAAGCCGTTAAGTCCGTGGAACAATGATGTTGATGGATGGTAAAAAATAATTAAAATAAATAACAGCGGGGTGGCAGAGCCTAATGGCTGCTAAATATGAGGTTTCGTAAGGTTGTGGACTTGAACTGTTTTGTCAGAAATCTACTTCACAATTAAAATTCGGATTCGGGAGGTAGCCGGCATGTCCGTTTTGTTTTCGGTCTTTGGGGATAAAACCAGGGAGTGGAGATTTTTACCTCACTAAAACCACCTCAGTGGTCACGGGGCCCCTTCCATGTGCAGATGCATATGGAAGGGGCCCCGTGACCTTTCAAAAGAGTAGCGGAGCCTCCTCTGTGCAACGCCTGTTAGGGCACATCTCAATGTTTTACCAAAAAAATTGAATACATGTGACATCTACCAACCTAAACTGGGCCCGCGTGGTAGATTACAGTCCACTCCTTCTCGATGCCTGTCTCCCAGCAGTGGGAACATTATAGGCTGATTATGTAATTAAAATTCTACTTTTTAAATTACTACATGCTCACGTCAGGGTAAGCGATGACGTGATTGACCCTGGTGTACGCTTCCCTTGACGTAACCTTTTTACACGAACCTTGATAGTCTTGAAACTATGTAAAACTCCTGAAGCTGGTTGACATTTTAAGCCGACTCCAAAAAAAGGAGGAGGTTCTCAATTTGGTTGTTTTTTTTTGTGTCTGTTACCTCAGGACTCCATTATTTATAAGCCGATTTGCAAAATTATTTTTTAAGTATGCCTCAGGGGTGGTCCCATATAAATTTTATAAACTTTTCTTTGATAGTTTTCGAGTTAGCTTCAATAATATTAGTATAATTATAATTTATTATTTTGAGTAGGTATGTTATAATATTATTATCATTCTAGTAATATTTATTTTTGAAGTATTTAAGTATGTTTATTTGTATGTATGTTAGCATAGTCTCGTAATTTTTGTTTAGTTTTTAAGTGAATTGTTTTTTGATTCTATGTATTATGTTTTTGTCTCCATTGCTCTATCACACGCTGTCTACATCTCTGTATCTATTGTCCTATCTCAGGTATGCTGGAAAAGATTTCTTATGAAATAAGCATCACCTCTGTACCTATTTTTTCTGTTGTGTTTTTCATTGTCTGTTCATACATGTGTGTAAATAAATGGTAAAGTAAAAATAAATTATTAAATTTAATATATTTTTTCCATTCAATTAATCATATTTTTTTTTTGGAAGTCAGATGTTTTTTTATTTTGTTAAAGAGATATTTTCCACTTCACTTCAAAATTTTAAAAAAATCATGTTTAGTCAAAGGTAGTTGAATTAGTCAATAAAAGAGTTATAGCAGTTCAAACTTTAGGATCACTAGTTTTTAATCATAATGTGGTGTGTCACAGCTGAAGTGGAAAAATGTCAACTAACTTTTATTTATTTATTTATTTATTTATTTATCACATGGAAAACCAACAGCTTTACATAAGTACAATAAATATACATGAATAAGAAACATGAAGCCAATTATAGGTTTTCACGGCTAGCTATACAATAATACAGTAAGAGATCTTATAAACCCTTTGGAAGCCAATGTAAATCCAAATTATAAATTTGTTTTTATTTTACAAAACCAACTTTGTTACGTCATCGATTGTTGGTCAAAGCCCGATCCAAATAATACACAATTAGCTCAACCGAAATATCTTTTGTATTCACACGTGCCAAATTTTCAAAATCCTTATGATTTTCAGGTGTTAATTAAAAGGTGTATGTTGGACTTAAACGTGATGACCGAGAGATAGGCAAGCTTAATCTGTAGACTCCGGATAAACCCTTGTACAAATGTACAGTTGCTCCCAAAAGCACGATAAATATACTATAATATATATGACGGTATAACCCCTGGAGTTCATAAGGAAAAGCCGTGAATATTACATGTACGGAAACGCAAGAGGTCAATTAGCCATAAAGCTATTTTTGGTTTTCCGGCTAAATGGCTAAATGTACAAGTCTTATCGCGACAGAATCAGCAGTTATCGTTAAAATTAACGATATTTCAACGAAACGAAATTGAATACACGATTGCTAATTAAAATTTCCGTTTGAAAATTTAAATAATATTATGAAATTAGACGATTTCACTCGTTACGATAGGCATTATTTATTTATTGAGAGATTAAATTTTATGAAATGGTCATGAATTATTTGATGCAAAAAGACAATTAAAATTTACTCTTATTTTAATTAAGTATTTAATGAGTTCGTATTTTAGGGGTTCGTGGCTAAAATAAATCTGCGTAGACCTATCAAGCTGCACTTGCCGTGTTCAGTTTTTGGACTTTTCTTTATAAATGTATCATGAAAAGCAAGAAACCATGTAAATTCTGTTTGCAATACATTATAGGTTCCTTCCTATCTATAAAAACCATAGGTTCCACCTATATAAATAAGTGCTCCCACGATCCCTGCAATGCTGCATGCAGCATCTATACGCACAATTTTTAAAAGCGAATTTTCACACCAAAGCTAAAAGTTGTTTTGCAGCAAATAAATTTAGACAAAATTACTTTGATGAATAAAATGCGTAGATGACTGCTTCGCGCATCTTTTTACATTATATAGGGTGGCAGGATACTCGACAATCTCCCGAGTATCTTGTTACCATGTATTCAGTACATGATTTCTGATTTCCGGTTCGGGTGCTAGATATAAGAACTCCTTATTATTCAGTCGCAAGGAAATACAAAAATAACTCACATGATTTTATTAAACTGTTTGTAGGTAAAGGATTAAATTTACTACCGTTATGTGCTTAATTGCACCCCTTGATTCCTTGTAGTCCATAAAAAAATAAAAATTATGGGTCTCGTAACAAGTAAATTTTAATAAATTTATTTTTTGGAAGCAACGTTCTTTGTTCACCGTTCATTAAGACAACATAATACACTGTTTTCTTAACAATCCATTCTACGAAATGCTGTCACATTATTCATTGAGTTAAAAATACGTGAAATCAAACGCTGTAGTATTTTGTTTTACAAAATGTAACTTTTCAGCAATAACAAATCGGATTTCGTTTTGATCTAAACTAAAATGAAAACGAAATTAAAATTTATAAGGCATCTAGGAGCGTTCTCATCATCCGCCTAGCCTTTTCAAAACTATGTAGGGGTTGGTTTCCAGTCTAACCAGATGCAGCTGAATACCGGTATTTTACATGGAACGACTGCCTATCCAGCTGCCTATCAGGCTTTCGGGCTTCAGACTATCCGTTACGACTTTACCAACATCCTTTTAAATATTAAAAGCTTAAATTTTATTTAGAAATTAGCTCAAACCATAATCGATTTAATTAAGGCCTGGCTAACGCGTATTTCAAAGTTATGTCAGTCGCCGTAAATTAAAAATTCAGTCACCTAAAACCGGGTCGTACAAGTAATTAACTAATTAGTCTTATGAAAGAAACCTTAGTGTAACCTCGAAAAAACCTCACAGAAGAAAATCAAGACACGAGATAAAAAATCTTAAAAAGAATTTCAATTCAACATATATGTCACAAAATAAAAAAAAATTGTAGCCTCACAAATAAGAACAACAAAAATTTAGCACAGCACTAAAACAAAATAAATAAAAATATATTTTTACAAAGAATGAAGGCTCTATAAAAACCCCTGGCATTGGTCGTTGAAAAAGTGGTTTATTAGCGTACAGGGGAGGCGGATATAATAAATATAAAACCAGGAATGACGTCCCGAGTTCCCCTGCCGTGTTCCTTAGCCCTTATTTTGTGATAACGTAAATACAACAGTTAGTAGGAAAAAAATGGAGGTAAATAATTTGGTTTACTCAATAACGTTTGTAAGGAATTGTGAGAGAAATTGTCTGGGTTGTGTTGAGGCTTCTATAATAAGATTTAATTATTTTTAAGGTTCCGACCTAAAAATGACAAACGGAACATTTATAACATCACTTTTTTGTCCATCAGTCACAAAGTTTTATCTCAAGATTTATGCAAAGTAGACATTTGAATCTACCTTGAGATTACATATGTCATTTAGTAAAAAAAAAATATAGTGTATAGTGTGTGTGCATAGTGTAGGAGCTAGCCACGTTTATTACTTACGGGCAATAAAGCAGGTAACTACAGCAGGCTAGAGACCATTCCAAAGACTGCTCAGTGTAGTTTGGTTCGAAACCTAAATTGTGTGAGCCCGACTCGGTCTTGACCAGGTATTTTTTTTGCCAGATTCTTTTTTTCCAAATTTTAATTTCTCGCTTGCTAGGGCAATATTCTGTGTTTAAGCTATGCACCTTTTTTGACATCGAATTCTCTGCAAGCATAGGGGTCTTAAATTTAGAATATTCAGCTGACCTGGGATTCCTATTCTAACAACAGTGTGGGTTTTCTGAATTGCAAACACGAACGAGTCATTAGTAGCGGTGACATAGCACGGACAGATGACTATTGGGGTTTTGAACCCTACGGGCAACGAAATAGATTAGAATTTACTGGATAAATCTCAAGAATTTGACCAGGAACGTTGATTTCGATAAAGACATAAATATACTAACAATCTAGGGTCTATAATATTAAAACCTAAATGTGACAGATGACATCTGACCATTTTGTAAGTTTTTTTTTTCATAGTTTCCGGCTCAATTATACGGCACCCGTCGTAAAAATGTAACAATCATGTTATTTTCCGACAAATATATCGCATTGTCAGTTGTATTGAATAGGGTTCTGATACCGTCAAATATTCGATTCGGTCGCAGCTATTTTCTGTCTTGGTAGGACCCGAACAATATCCATAAAAATAAGGAAATCCATGGTAGTCAATGCCATGGCACACAAAAACATCTTGATCCCGGTACTCCCAGAAATCCCTTCGAATGATAAAATGCAAAAATCAGAGCCGAAACCGCGGTCAAAACTAAAGATAAGCAAAACCTTTGAAACCTTGAAAATGTGTCCGTAAAGATTGTACCGACGGGTTCCAAACATGTCTTCACGATATCGGTATGCCTATCATCTATGAACACAGTAACCCTTTCCCTTCATAACTTATGCGGGTAGATAAACATCAAAGAATTTGGCTTGCTTCCCAAATCGGCATGAAGATAGTTTACGATACTATATGTATGTATTGCTTACAAAATTTGCCTATGTATAAATTGTATCGTCGAATACTATCTTTATTATATCGTTTACGTTTCGGCAGGTTTTAAATAATATCTCGAGAATATTGGGCATAATGATAAAGATCTTGAATACATGGTCTGCCTTTGATTTACACTTGTCTTGTAATATACAGGATGGCAGGGACATCCACGCGCTCTCTGTTACCACGGATTCAGTACATAATTCTGAAAACACCATGTGTTGAATTTTATTTCTGTTATTAAAAAAAAAAACTGTTACATACATTTTGGCCGCGTAGGTATTTCACTTTTTAATGAAATAGCAGTCATTTTTTGATAGCCGACGAAAAAGTTCCATGCTAGGGGGTATCATTCATGTGCTAAATTCATGGTTTCAGTTTGCGCTTCGATTGTCATCTCATACTTGTATTCAGGGTAGCAGGGACCCGTATACAGGTATGAGATGAGAGTCGATGAAGTTTCAAAGCAAAGGCCAAACTACTTCTTACTACAGCTGCTTGACTCTTTCTATCATAAAGGTTGCGTTTATTAGAAAACCTCAAACAAGTAAATCCTGAAAGTAGTGTTTGATAATTGAGTCTTAGGTCGAGATCCATTGTGCTGCCAATCTTATGTTCAACAATAGCTAATACACCGTACTTTCTTGTTATTAAAATGGGCCTCTAAAACCTTGACCTGAGTTGACCAAATCACGCGATGACGAGCAGATATAGAGCGACTAAGAATTAATTAACTCTTTGTTGTCACGTCATTGTAAAATTCTGCCGATGTCATGATGTAGTTAATAAAACGAAGTTCGAAGCGTGGTTTATGGGGTAATATGAAAATGAAGGAGGCCTTCCTTCATTTTCTTTTTCTAGGGCAGGAAAAAAAGGTTTCCGAGAAATCCCTGCTACCTTGTTGAAAACTAGGATATTTTATTAGACAGCAAACACCACACACACAGACAGCTCACCAAGATGGTAGTGGTCATCGACGTTTATCTACATTGGAACGAAGTTCTTTAACGCAGAATGCGGTAGGAGTAAACTGTACGTATCGCGTAAGGAACTTGGTTCCTGACGGGGGTCCCCTGACCACACACGTTTTCTATTATATTAGTTTCAGCTATTATACTAGAACAAGCCAAAATGTCTCATGGGCAAGTGTTACACCGGCAATCAGACCCTTCTAACCAAATTACTGCAACACTGCTTTGCAGCAATAATGGGTATATGGTGATAATCTCTCTCCCTAGTCAGTCCCTCATGTCTGAGGATCGTGGGCAGCTTCGGAGTTGCATCTGGAGCGGATCATCCGCCTCCACCGGTTTCTGTTGTCCAGCGCATCCCTTTTTTTTTGGATGGGAAATCAGCAAATGATCTCTCCCGCTTTGTGGCGCGCGTGGAATACAACGCGCCGTCGATCCGGGCCTGGTTCTTACCGGGCGGCGAGCTGCCCATTGCTCACCGCCCGCAAGCCCGCGCCTACGGTGGCCGGGAGTCGGCTGTTGACTCCCGTCCAGGGCGTCTCTTGCGGTGACTAGGGGCGTGAGTGAGCAGAGATTGCCTCTCCCTCACGCACTCCGCCTCCTTCTTTGCGAGTATTACTGCTTTGCAGAAGCCGCCACGAGGACGCGGCGGTGCTCCGCCCAAGCCGGGCAGACCTCCATCGTATGCTCCACCGTGTCCTCCGGGCGATCCACACAGTGGTGACACCCTGGCGTTTCCTCTCGCCTTATCCTGAAGAACAACCTCGCGAAACAACCATGTCCGGTGAGGACCTGCGTCAGGCGGAAGGTGAGGGTGCCGTGGCGCCTCTATAGCCACTCCTCAAAGAGGGGACTTATCGCCGCAATTGCGGCGTGCCCAGCAATGGGTTGCGACAATCGCACTTTCCATGCCGCTATGAGATTCCGCCGGAGCTCTGTCCGCTGTACCGTGATTTCTCGCGGCAGTGGAGTTACGCCCCGCGTTTTGCCTCCTCTCGGCACTCCCATGTAGGCGAGGACTTTGGCCTCCAGGTCCCATGGCGGCAAACCGGCAAGGAGGCTCGCCGCCTCAGCGGAGACCGGTCCACCGCATCCCTTACTACCACGTAGAATTTAGAGGACGATGATTCCTTCACCTGGTCGGTCCATCGTGTTGATAAACGACCGCGCGATCGCAAAAATAGCAAATTACATAAAGACACGCTTACGTAGCATTAGATACTACCATATACTACCATAATAAACGATCGTAGGAAGGGGAGGGGTGAACTAGGGGCGCATAAACTTTTATTAATAAAAGAATAAGTAACTGTAAGCGAAGAAATGCCTGAAACATCCACACCTCGGCAAGGTTGTAATAAAAAAGTAAGAGAAATTGATGAGCGAAGCGTGGCTGGTTAAACTTTGCGCTCAATATTTGGAGTCGGAGGAGATAGAAATATAAATAGATATATAAATGAGGAGATAGAAATAAGTAAACACTGATCACGATAATGGTGGCTGTGTTTTATGTGGTGAATTAGTTACCCACTGGTTGAGTCTTGTTGTTGCCTACATGGCGAAATACCAAGTTTTTTTTTTCTACGAGTAAGTAGTCTGTTTTGTCCCTGAAATAAAAATGAAAATGTTTTTTTTTATCGTAAATTATAATAATAATAGTTATCCTTTATTTTGAGCATGGGCACCCATAAAATAAGATACTCTGACTTGAGAAACATAAAATTTAAAAGAAACAATAACATAATAACTACTACTACTACTACTTATGTATTTTACTGTGTGTACATAAATAATAAAATAAATAAAAACCCCTTCCCCATGCCACGCCAAGAGAGCCAAAATATTTTTTTTTTGCTGGCCAGTAATATCCCACAGCTGGGCAAAGGCCTCCCTACTCTCTTTCCACCTCTCACTGTCCAGAGCTGCCTACCTACCCATGCCTAATATTTTGGAATTATAATTCTTATATCTCTAAACAGTTTACAAGTCATGAAGAAACATGGGTAGAATGAATATTTTCCCAAATGTAAGTTGCAACTGTAGTGCCCCGTCAGACTAGACACATAGACGGTCTCCCCTCAAAAAGCGCCGCCTTTCGTCTGAAGCCCTTTTTGAGGTTCAAAGTGCACTCCTAGCACGTAACTTTTTCTTTTTGCTCACGGTCGAGTTTCAAAACAATCACCACGGTGAATATAAATTCTCAATTTTGCTGCAAAAATACTGGATGCATTTTCCACGACTTGTTATTTTAGCGAATTGTATTTCTTTCTCGTTCATCTCGACGGAATCGAAATTTCGAATGTAATATTTTTCACGTCAATATTTTTGTGTTACATACGTACTTTTGACGTGGAACCCGCGTATCGGCAAGCGTAGTGTGGGACGCACCCCAGCTAGATGGACGGACGACCTCAAGAAGGTTGCTGGGACGGACTGGATGCGGAAGGCGGAGGAAAGGGTGTTGTGGCGCTGCCTGGGAGAGGCCTATACCCAGCAGTGGACTGCGATAGGCTGAGTTGGTTGACGTAGTTTTAAACTTACAGTAGGTTTTTTAAAGATATTATATTATTGTATTGTATGTATTTTATATTAAAGTATTATCTTTTTGTGTCGCTGGCACAACTGTATTTTAAATCTTGTTTTTTTTTTCCAAAACTTTGCCACTCCCACGGCGTTGTCGTTTTTACTGTGTTGATATTAATAACTATTTGTTTTTATTATGTTTAAGAAAAACGAAAGTACTCTCTTTACAAATCAATTAATAAGATTATTAAGAGTTCATATTATGTGCCTGGTCTTACCTGGTTAGTACTATAGCTCATCTTAGGTAAATTATTATTATGTTCGTAATCTCGTCCTCATTATGTACATACTATGTAGTTTGCACTTTGCACAACTCGCTGTATCACAATTTTTAAAGATGAATGCAATCATGAAAAAAACAATTGGTAGTCTGTGGTCCGTCGTCGTATGTGTGCTCTGTGGATAGGTATCTGTCACGTCCATTTTACTTTTTTTGCAGCACGCTGTGCACAGAATTTCAATTAAATAATCGTTAAGTTTTAATTACAGGTCCTAGAAATCGAATGTTCAAAGGTTTTTAGAGATTCCTTGTGAGTTAAATAACATACTTTTACAAATAGGACGACACCACTATTGAGCTTTCACGTGGGGTTAGCCGTGGTATGTACGTAATCCTAAAAGTAACTACCTTATTCGAATTTATGTGTGGGTACCTATAACAGATTCGCTAATTTGGTAGGTACCTCTATATTTAATTCTGATTGCATCTTAGGAGCTTTCACGAGGGTTAGCCGATGACAGTTTTCGTTAACAATTAAAAAAGCAATTCAACTGCGTCTCATTCCATATGTGAATACCTGTTTGGGGACAAACAGCAACGCAAAGCAGTCACAGGGATGGAGCTAAAAAGTGCACCTGCTCAGCAAAAAGTTCCTTAAAGGAATAATTTAAACTACCGGGGCCCACAACGACCACAGGTGCTACGTCCAAGTGGGCAGAAGCCGAGATCGAAGCAAACAGCGCACCAGACATACTACGTCAACAAGCTGCCGACTCAGGGGGTACGCTCTCTACAGAAATTTCAAGATTCACGTCACCAGGGCCAGGATCATCGCGGCCGCTAGATCAGGTACAAACCGGTAGACTTAAATATTTGTCAGACCACTGGGATAGTATCACTACTAATCCCACTACGAGTACCTATACGAAAATGGGTCAGAGGTTATTTCATAACTATAAGCTATTTTCCTTTTCAAGCCATGGCGCCACTGAACAATCGGCTTGCGGAAAAGGAAACCAACGTTATTTCTTTAGAAATAGACAAATTGTTACAATTAGGTGCTATACAAAGGTTCAACTGTAAATGGCCAGGCCCTAAGTCGGATGGTCCCTGGAGATTCATATTGAATCTGAAACAGTTTAACAAATCTGTCTCTTCTACTCACTTTAAATTAGAGGAATTAAGAACAGCAACAAAACCGATGACCCCTGGATGCTTCATGGCCACAATTGACCTGAAGAATGCATACTATTTGATATCAATAAAAGAATCTGATAGGAAATACTTGCGTTTCCTACTCCAAGACAAATTGTATGAATTTGAATGCCTTCCCTTAGGTCTTAGTACAGCACCATGTCTTTACTAAAGTCATGAAACCAGTAATGTGTCACATGAGGTCATTAGGTCTGTTGTCATTTACCTCGATGATATTCTCTGTATCCGACTCATATGGGGAAAATGCTTACAAAATGTATTTACTACTAAGAAATTATTAGAAAGTCTGCGATTTATAATGGCTTATGTTTAATTTACCACCAGATATAGTAACATAATACAGACAAAAAATAGTAAATGATCAGCAAAATTAAACCCGCATTAATGTAAACTTATAACCAAAGTTTTAACATCTCGCTATCCTATTTAAGCAAAATGACTCCAAATAAATCATGTTTGGTTCTCGAGAGCCTGCAAAAAATAATCTCTTTTTTTCATATTATTTTTCTATACAATCTAGTCGTTTCTGGTTCGTAGGAGGTCACAGTTTTACCTAACCATTTTTTAAAAATTAACTTAGTCTATCTAGTTTGCAGCAAGCCGGAGACAAATTAATATGGCATCATAATACTTTATTTGGTAATAAACCTACATTTTATGGCAATCATAGTGGTTTATTTAGGCAGAAATAGTGCATTAATTTGCTCGCTAAGATTTAGTGATCATTTACTACATTTGGTGTTCGAATACAATTTGAAGTGCAAGAACTAAGGGTATCAAAGCATTTTATGGTGGTCATTATATTTAACCCCATTTGTAGTTAACATAGGCAAAAGTTGCCTCCAGCCTAAACAATACTGTCAGTATCTAGGCTTTGTACTAGATTCTGTTGAGTTCTCCATAACACTTCCACAGAAAAAAGATTATATCTATATCTAAAACCTTAGGAAGAGTCAAATCTAAACAAAGATGCAAAATAATTGAATTCTCTCAGCTCTTAGGTACCCTTGTAGCTGCATGTCCGGCTGTAGAATATGGCTGGCTTTATACCAAAGTAATGGAAAGTCATTAAACAATAGCCTTAAAAAATAATAATGAAAACTATGAGGCATACCTTCCTGTATCAAACGAAATCTGAGGGGCAATTCTCGTAAATTTAAGAACGTTCACAGTCTGATCTCAGTCTTAATCTGACAAAAATACGTCAAATTTCCCTACATTTTGACATCTGTTTGTCGCCGAGATTAGATTTTGAACGTTTTAAATTACGAGAATTGGCCTTCAGATCAGATTTTGAATGGTGGTTATCCCATATCTATAGATATCATTATAAAATTAAAAGTTTAATTTTTCTTTGGAAAAATTCTCAGATTCATCACCAACAGGTTAGGGTTTAGTCTGTAACGGTGTTACAACTCATGGTCACTGGATAGTTGAATATAAATGTTTTCATATAAATTACCTAGAACTACTTGCAGCATTTACTCAATACTCAATACTTTATTGCATTCCACAATGTAGGCTTAGGTGGTAAACATTTATTTGGTAGGTAACAATCGTGGACCCTGTCGGGCACAGCAAAAGATATTATGAATAAAATTTGGAGAGGACTTATCATTTAAGTATCTTATAATAATTCAACTTATTCTAAAAACATAGACCTAACATTAACATTAGAATTAAAATTGCAAAAGACTTTTTTTTCAAGTTTTAGAGATTTATCATTTAGATATTCGTCGAGACTATAGTAAGATTTTTTTAGTAATAACTTTTTTAATTTATTTAAGTACGAATAAATGGAGTTTTTTTTCTTTTCTTATTGTTTCTGGTAGCACATTATAATATGTGCGTGCATTATGTGTGCGTGTGTGTGTGTGTGTGTATTTAAAGGCCTGTAGCCTTTCTTATAAATTAAAGATCGTTTTTTAATACCAGATACTAATTTGAAATTTAAGCCTTTTGTGTTTGCGTTTTTTAATATATAAATTTGACATTACACCTGTCAAATTAGTATCTGGGTTTAGAAAACGAAGTTTAGGCTATCAAATACAAAAATATTTTTTTCAAATCCGACCGGTAGTTCCATAAATTGGCGCGTTCAAACCAACAAACAAACTCTTCAGCTTTATGTTTCAAGTATACATTAATATTATTTGTTATTCATTGTTTTGTTCAGAGAAAAACCGTCTCATAATAATTTCATTACATTTTATTGGACCCTGTTTCCGTTTATTCAATTAATTGAAAGACTTATAATCAAAATTCTTCGTCTTTCTACCTTAAGAGGCAGCGAACCGTATAATGAACAGCTATACTCATGCATACATAATGTCCGTGTATAATTTATTTTCTCCGCTTCTGTTTATACTCGTCTTGTATCTGGCGAAATCTTTTGAGGCTTTATGTTAGCTTATTACTATAAGTACTCGTATGAGGATGGCTTGAGCTGCCATGGTAAAAATATACAGGCTGGCAGGGACATGGACACGCAAACTGTAGCCATGAATTTAGCACAAGATGGTCTATACCCCCCTATAGACCATCTTGTGCTAAATTCATGGTTGGCATAGAACATTTTCGTCAGTTATCAAAAAAAAAACGGCCGTTTCCCACAAAAGTGCAATACTGGCTGGTCCTACGCGGTTAAAATGTATGGAACCGCAATTTTTTTTTAATAACCGACGAAATACTTCAACCCCAGCGTTGAATGAATGAACTGAATTCATGGTTAAAGATTGCGCATCGATGTCCCAGCCACCGTGTATACCAGTCAGTAACGTGGAGTTGACTACGCATTCCACAAAGCGCCAGACGTATGTTATAATATCGCCAATTGTTGGAGTTATTTTATTGCGCCTTACTTACCTACAAATAGTATAAATAATTGTTAAGAGGTTTTTTCTCAGGAGTTCTGACCACCGTTAGTTTGAACCCTGTTCCTGATACAGGTGGGCCGATATTTTATATATTTTAAATAGTTTGTAGGGTTCCGTACCCAAAGGATGCCAACGGAACCCTATTACTAAGCCTCCGCTGTCCGTCTGACTGTTAGCGGGCTATATCTCATGAACTGTTATAGGTAGTTTGTTGAAATATTCACAGTACCTATGTAATTGTATTGCCGCTTTAACAACAAATAATACAACCAAAAATACTTTTCTTGTAAGAGACTCTCTTACAAGAAAAGTATTTGTGGGCGTTTTTTAGCTTGTGGCATGGAACCGTTCGTGTGTTAAAAAATGTAGTTTATGTATATTTAAAATGTAATAAAAGAAAAAAAAAATATCTTAAGAACATAAAAAATGTCGACGCTAAAATTATTTATTTAGCGAAAACTTTCCTGAAAATTCCCTTCAAACTTACGAAAAACGGAACATTAATAATCCGGAGGATTTCCGTAGGTATAATATTTTCGGTGAAGCGATGTCAGACTGGATGATTAGACCGTACCTCCGAAATTCCCAAGACCGTTTGTACGTCTTAATATTATCATAAAATATGCTAAATCCATTTAAGCGCAGTTTTTCTTTCCAGCTTACTGGTCTGAAATATTGTTATGGCCGTTGTCGGCTATGGGAATTTTAATAACGGTGGTCTTTTAACCTTACATTGCTACGTGCTATACCTAATAAAGTCTAGCGTTTTTGCGAAGGTTTTAAAAAACCTTTTAGAGGTTAACAAGTCGTTTTATAATATTATGTGAGTCGTAAGTTTATTGGGCGGAGTAAAGTTGTATTAAAGTTTTCGGGTAAACTGTTGTTTATTATTCAATGATGATGTAATTCTGGTGTGAATGTTCATAACTTTATTTATTACATTTAAATCACCATGTGTTTACCTTTACTGCGTTTGTTGGCTAATCTTTTAGGCCTTCCTAAAAGATTAGCCAACAAACGCAGTAAAGGTAAACACATGGTGATTTAAATGTAATAAATAAAGTTATGAACATTCACAAAAAGAGATGGCGGTATGAGCTCGACTCCTTAGTCGAGCTCATACCGCCATCTCTTTTTGGGCCTGCCGCGTAGTCATTTCCTGCTATTTGGGATCCAATGAGTGCTGGTTTTTGCGTATTGCTGCTCCGACATGCGATAGATGTGGCCAGCTCACTCCTACCATTGCAGTAGATGCATGAAAAGTGGGAAGAGGGAAGGGAGCCCTTTGCCGTGCAGTGGTACAACACAGGCTTATAATTATATGGATCGGATTAGCTTACCTAGTGACATCCGATCCTCAATTATGTGAAGTAATCTCGTCCTCATTTACTATTATGTAGTTTTCACTTTGCACAACAACTCGCTGTATCACAATTTTTAAAGATGAATGCAATCATCAAAATAAAAATATTTGGTAGTCTGTGGTCCGTCGTCGAATGTGTGCTCTGTGGATATTTGTCATGTTCATTAGTTCAAAGTATTACACACACATAGCCATACATTTTTTATACACAACTTCCGAACGGGGTAGAGATGAGAATCTGGAAAGGGTTAGGATACAATGAGGACGAGATTACTTCACATAATTGAGGATCGGATGTCACTAGGTAAGCTAATCCGATCTATTTAATTATGTTCGTAATCTCGTCGTCATTTAGTACTAAGTAGATGATTAAAGAAGAAAGTTGTGTTAATAATCAACATATTTATTTGATAAACAGAAAGGAGGTAGCTTAGTCCTCTCATCATTATAGAGTAATCAGTCTCAATGGTTACTTATTATTATTACATCCTCAATAGTGACTTATTGCCTAGGTATTAATGTAGGTATTAACTAGACTGGGGGACCACGGGCAAGTACCGTGTGAAAGTTTGTATGGATGGATGGATGGATATATGTTTGTTACTCTTTCACGTAAAAACTTCAGAACGGATTTGGATATAAATTTGGCACACAGATGGTTTATAACCAGGATTAACATATAGGATACTTTTTATCCCGATATTCCCACGGGATCGAATCTTATGCGGTTGAAACCGCGGAGTGCAGCTAGTAAGAAATAATATTACAGGATTATCTAGATATAATGGAAATTGACGGGGAAGTATTGCAACCATATCCATTTCCGTAGCATTAGTGTTTTCCGGTTTGAATGTAGTGCAGCTAATTATCGATAACATAACGGAATTATAAGACTTTTCAACTATTACTTTAAGGTCGAAAATACATTGGCATTCTTCTTTAAATTGGTGTTTAAAGACGGCGCTAGCCATTAGAAACTTTGCTAAACCCTATCGTAATAAAAACCTGAAAGTCGACAGAGAAAGTTTTCTTCCATTACTTTCAGAGTTTCACTGCCATGCCTAGTTGTCAGTCATCCCTAATTAATTTGTTACATACTTTAGGTTGTTTGGTCATTCAAGTGAAGGCAACTGGGAATAAAACACCTGCCCTTCTTCGTCCTTTCAACTTTCTTTGCAGCAAGTATAAAATAAGCAATTCTTTTTACATAGACTTTTATAAATTTTTAACAACGTCAGCGAGACTAAGGATCGGTTGTTTCAAACGGTTGGTTAAAATAATAACGATTACGTACTCGTTACTATTTGACGTGCGGTAAGGCTATAATTTTGCAATTGTAATTTGAAATAACGCTTTTTTTGCTTGATGATATTTAGCGCCAGTTTTGACATATACGCGTGCGTCAAATGGGCGTGAAATAACCTGTCCTAAGCTGTATCTACAGTAAAAAAACGGCGCTAACTATCATCAAACCAAAAAATGCGTTGTTTCAAATTACAATTACAAAATGGTGGCATTGACTTATGTTTAATAATTACGATTGCGAACTCGTTATTATTTTAACCCGTTTAGGCCAACCGTTTGAAACAACCGGCCCTTAGTGTACATACATACGAGCGACACATGTAGACGACAAAGGCAACTGCAATCGGTGCACACTTATGGCTGAACCCAATTACCTATCTATCATCAGGTTGGACATACTGCAGGTAGAAAAACCCATCTTTATCTGGTTTTAACATCCCAATAATCTATATCAGTAGCCATCTGTATGATAATATTATACTGGCAGTTATAATTATACTGGCTACCATCAGGAGAGATCTGTCTTTAACTGAAGATTGGTTATTGAATTGAAGATAGGTTATATTATATTATTGGGTTCAGCTGTTAGAGTATGATCAATACCCTATTGACACTTTACACATTGTTTGGTACCTTGTTTAATTACGCTGGTCTATTTTAGTTTAGTGTATTAATTTCATCTTCGATACTAAACTTAATATTTAAATCAGCAATAACGAAAATTAGTATTTCAAGGCAGCAATTTCTGATGAACGCTAGTACGCCTTAATTTTAATGAGTATTGGTGCTTTAGTTATTAAGATTGTTTCTGGCATGTGTGTTATGTATGAGACGGGGGTGTGCTTAAAAACAAAATAAAATTTACACTAGCGATAAGTCATCTCTCTAATAAATGAATTAAGTCACTAAGGGTCCATTTTTTGATCCGTAGTTAAACTCGACCAATTGGTAAAAATAGTAACTAATGGTTAATTATTTGCAAAATGTGTTTTTTGATCAATTTTTAGTTTATCTAATGATATAATATCATTGCTAATGGTCAAATAAATAACTATTACTTATAAAAAATAACCAACATCGTTTATCATTAGATAAACTAAAAATTGATCAAAAAACACATTATGCAAAACAATTATTACCACTAGTTACTATTTTTAACAATAAAAACGGCCCTACGGATTACGATCGAAGTTACTGAAATCACATCATCTGCCGAGCCTTTTCCCAACTATATTGGGGTTGGTTTCCAGTCTAACCGGATGCAGCTGAGTACTTTACATAGAACGACTGCCTATCTGACCTCCAAAACCCAGTTACTGGGTAATATGAACCCCTTGGTAAGACTGGTTGTAGGACTTTCGGGCTTCTGATGATCCGTAACGACTGTCGAAGATCCACGAATGACAGCCGGGACCAACAGTTTAACGTGCTTTCCGAATCACGGAGGGGTCTCGGTATGTAAAGATGGTCACCCATCCACGGACCAACCACGGCAAGCATAATTTAACCTGATCGATCAACCCGTGCGGCTGTTATTACTTAGCCACGAAGCCCTTAAAGGCCCTTACATTCCATGACATATTGCCCAAAAACTTTATCTAATGCGGCCATCTCTTTACACAAAAAAAAAACGGAAAAAGAAGAAAGAATGGAAGGAATAAGGATCCATTTTAAAAAATACAACGACCAGTGTTTTTATCGTTCCATTTTCATCGCGTCATCTTAACTAGAGGTGGGTCTCGCAAGAACATGTCGAGGACCTTGTAAGTCACAAAAATACGATATAATACGATTATTTTCCTCTTGTCCCTACTCAGATTAAATTTCTCCGAGTCGAGTAGGGAGGCGACGTGTAAACTGGAGAACACTCGAACCCAGCTTGCTTTGGAGTGAGTTCTTGACGCGAGATGTCATTACTATATGTCACTCACACGACTTGCGACCGGGTTTCGATGAGTGACATCACTCTATTAACATAAGTGTATCAGTGTCTCCTTGTTTTAATTTAAATTTTTGGTGCTGGAGCGTGTTTGTGTCAGAAGTAATTTCAGAACTCTTTGGTTAAGAACTGAACGGAGTACGACAAATTGTTTTAGCAATACTGTGGTTTTATACGTATCGAAGGTTAAATGAGTATGAGTAGGTATAGTTATATAAGTAGAAGTAGATGATTATGTTAAAGTTGTTACAGTTTGCCCGCAAAAGTTCCTATTTCGGATCGTCATAGAGGAAGGGAAGGAATAAGGCTGTTTATAACATCGTTACCTACATTGGAACGGAGTTCTTTAACGCGGCTTTCAGTAGAAGTATACAGGAGAAATTTTCACGTCACGAAAAATCGTTTTGACCCTATCTGCGACTTTCTCTCTGAGCGAAATATAGGCTTCATGGTTTACGAGGGTGCTAAAGCCGATTGTGAGGTCATAATGAAAAACAGAGATGGCTGCGAAAACTTAAAAAATCGTCAGTGGTCATGGGTGTCCTTTTCATGGTTTTTCATGGTTCCCCAGACCAAACGAAGAATAATAAAAATCGAACTACTAATTTTCTCGTTAACGTTACCCAAAAAAGATTTATAACAGTATAAATTGAAATTGTAAGCTCGCCAGAATTGACAGCGTAAGCTAGCAACTGGAGACATGTTAATCCACTTGAAATTAATTATTTTGTCACTATTGGAAACAATGTGTCGTTATGGCTTTGAGGTTTAACTTCGTGAGAACGAAGTTGCGGGTTTGAACATAATTGTCTCGTATTGGACATAAATGAAACCCACGGATAGTTTTAAGCTTGTATTTCGACACAGAATAGGTTTTTACAATAATTTTGCGGAGCGATCAATCGTTTGCAAAGATGAGAATTAACAAAAGGTAATGTAGGGTAACTTATAAAAATTAAGAAAAAAAGTAAACTCCTAACTATTTACAGTGTATCATTTGAATGACGTCGTTGTTATGAACGTTGCTATGAATGTAGCACTAGGCGCCAACATCCTCCCGCCGTTGAAAACTTCAGTTTTCAACCCTTTATTTCATCTGAGGAAGGCAGAGGGCAGAGGCGAACCAAAGGACGTCGTACAACACCCCGTTGGGTCTTCACATCAGCTACTCGAGAAACTCCGTCTGATCCAGGAAATAATTTCTGCACTCGTCCCAGTCTCCAACAGAGAGGCGGCGTATTATCCTCCTTCAGAAGGACTAAATCACCGATGTTCAGGCTTGACTTGTCGGTTCTCCACTTGCTACGTTGCTGTAAGTCAGCGATATATTCACTCTGCCACCGACGCCAAAAATGTTGATGAATTTGCTGTATTCGTTGGTAACGTTGTAGATTGTTGGAATTGCGGTCTTCTAAGGCAGGTGATGGAAGAGCAGTAAGGGGCCGGCCAATAAGAAAGTGACCAGGGGTGAGGCAAAGAAGGTCATCAGGTGAGGAGGATAACGGGCAAAGCGGACGACTATTCAGAATGGATTCTACATGTGCAAAAAGGGTAGATAGCTCTTCAAAAGTTAAATGGGAATTGCCCATCACACGTTTTATATGGTACTTAGCCGATTTCACACCGGCCTCCCAAATTCCACCAAAATGAGGGGCGTAAGAAGGCGAGAAAATAAAATTGATCTCTTCCCCGCTTGCAAAATCAGAAAGAGAGTCCGCGTTAATCTTAAAAAAATGATTTATCTCCTTAGCACCGGATACAAAATTACGACCATTATCGCAAAATACTTCCATTGGCCTTCCTCGTCGTGACACAAACCGACGAAAGGTAAGAATAAACGCGTCTTTAGTTAAATCGCTTACAGCTTCAAGGTGTAAACATTTATACGTTAAACATACAAAAAGACAAAGATAGCCTTTGACTAATTTTGAACCGCGTCCTTTCCTATTTAAAATGAAAAAAGGACCGGCGAAATCTATGCCTACAGTAGTGAATGGGAAGTTTGGCGTGACCCTTTGGGAAGGTAAATTACCCATTATAGGTTCCAACGGCTTAGCTTGAAACCGCCGACACTTGACGCAATGACGAACAGTTTGCCTAGCGAGACGTCTGCCATTAATAGGCCAAATGTAATCTCTAATAATGCCCAGCAGCAACTGTGGGCCAGCATGTAAATTACGAATATGTTCATATTGAAATATTAATTTCGTGAGGTGATGAGATGCATCAAGCAACACGGGATGTTTTTTATCATAGTGATATTTTGAGGAATCAATACGACCGCCTACTCGAATTAGTTTATCATTGGGGCAATAAAAAGGAGACAATGATAAAAGTTTAGATTTAGATTTTAATGAGTGGCCGTTGGCGAGTGTTTTGTATTCACTTGGGAATGACTGTTGCTGTGCTAAACGACACAAGTTAATAAATGACTTATGTAACTCATTTGTTTTTAAAGTACCTGAGACTATAGATTTATTACAAGACTTTAATTTTAAATTATTAATATATCGTATCGCGTATGCAAATATTCGTTTTAAGTGATCATAACTTTGATAGTTTTGAAAATTGATAAAGTATTCTGTTGAGGTTTCTAAGTTAACAATTACAGAATTCTGTTTGGTTTCCGGTAAGTTTTTTACATTAACTTCATTGTTATTTAAAACAGGCCAAGTGTCTTCCGATTGCAATAAATATTGTGGACCCGACCACCACAATAAATTATCTTTAATATTATTAGGGCTGACCCCCCTAGATATGAGATCAGCTGGATTAACTGATGTTGGAACATGACGCCAAGAATTTACGTCTGTCAGATCACAAATTTCTGATACTCTATTCGCAACAAAAGTTTTAAGATTCTTAAAACTCGAATGAAGCCATGCCAGCACAATACTGGAATCACTCCAATAAACCTCACTATTTACCTTATACCGCAAGGAATCTCTGACCGCCTTGCACAATCTAGCAGCCAAGAGCGCAGCACAAAGCTCCAAGCGTGGGATTGTTGTAGGTTTAGTGGGTGCAATCTTGGATTTAGCACACAATAATTTTACAGTGACTTCATTAGCAGAGTTTACCGATCGTGCATAAATACAAGCTCCATACGCACTTTGGGAAGCGTCACAGAAACAGTGAAGTTCTATAGATATTGGCTCATCACAGAGTACATGCCTTGGAATTTTTATGTTCCCAAGTGCGGATAGAGAATCAGTAAACTTAGCCCAGGTCAAAGCAATATTTTCAGGAATCGAATCATCCCAGCCTAATTTCTCCAACCAAAGCTGTTGCAATATAACCTTGGTTTGCATTACACATGGACTGAGCAAACCCAAGGGGTCGAAAATTTTAAATAAGTTAGATAATATTGAACGTTTAGTTGGACGATTGCTATTCAAAGGAACTGGGAATTGCATTGGAAAATGCAGTGTATCCGTCGATGGATCCCAGCCCAAACCCAGGGTGCTAGAAGACTCACTGAGTGTTAACCTTTCATTAACATCTAAAGAACATGAGTCAAAAATGCTAGTTACATTAGTTTTAAGTTTTCTTAGATTAAAGCAACCTAGTTTAAGTGCCGCGGTAACCCCTTGCAGAATATGCTTTAGTTTGTGTTCACTGTCACTCGAAGTTATCATATCATCCACATAAAAGTCGTGCTGAATTACATTTTTAATGGTTTCATCTGGATTTTCTTCGCCAAGCTGCCACAGACAACGTGTACTCAAATAGCTGGAGCTTGCCATACCGTAAGTTACAGTATTGAGTCTTAACGTTTTGATAGGTTGGGACTCATCTTCTCTCCACAGTATGAGCTGGAGATTTCGGTCTTCCTCATTAATTTGCACCTGGCGATACATTTTCTCTAGATCGCCGGTCAGGAGGTACTTGTGTTGTCTAGCCCGTACTAGAATGGAGAATAGAGAGTCCTGTATATTTTGACCTGTCATAAGAATATCATTAATTGACAATCCAGATGAAGTAGGAGCTGATCCATCAAAAACAACACGAATTTTAGTGGATTCGCTACTTTCTTTAAACACGGCGTGATGACACAAAAAATATGATATATTGGGTCTTAATACATCAGATTGTGAGAGATGACCCAACTGTTCATACTCTTTTATAAAGTTGACATATTGTGATTTAAGTTGTGGGTTCTTTCGGAATCTTTTCTCTAAATTATAAAAACGTTTTTTTGCTAGTGTATATGATTCTCCAAGACAATTAGGTGAATCTATAAGTGGTAATCGGACAGAAAATCTGCCAGTATTTAATCGTTTCATATGAGTTAAATAATGTTTTTCACATAATTTTTCATCGTGACTCAATGGCGATTTTAATGGCACTTCTTCAAGCTCCCAAAACTTTGACATTTCTACATTAAAATCATTTTCCGATTTAACTGAAGTCAACGAATGATGACATTGAATATTGGATATATTATTTAAATCGTTTATTTTGATTGGGCCAGAAACAAGCCAACCAAATTGGGAATTTCTTAAAGTGGGATTATTAGGGCCTAGAGAACGCTGCTCGCAGCCAAGAATATCCCAAAACAAATCTGCTCCGATGAGTAGGTCCACAGCGGAGGATTGATTAAAACTAGGGTCAGCAAGGTGTACCTCAGTAGGTATTTGCAGTTGCTGAGTGTTTATTGTGTATCTGGGAATATTGCTTGTTAATTCCGGTAATATTAGAAAAGTTGTTGTGACGTGAAACGGTTTAATTAACGATTTTAACTGCGCCACACAACTCTCTGTGACTTTACTATTGACATGATTGCCGATACCGACAATGTTAATATAATTGTTAAATAATGAATTACCTGATAAGGATAATTTGTCTCTAAGTGATTGCGTCATAAAAGACGATTGACTGCCGCAATCTAACAAGGCACGTACTTGTTCTGTTTTATTTGTTGTAGGGTTACACACCCCAACTAAGGCAGTAGATAGTAGAATATGTTTTGAACCCTGTGTAGTATGATTAGTTATCGTTCCACATGATGATGTGGTAGCTGCAGCAGGGGTAGTGGTGTCTGCAGCAGAGGTTGTGGTGCCTGCAGCAGAGGTTTCGGTTGCTACCGGAATGTGTAAAAGAGCGTTGTGCTTCTTCTTACACTCTCGGCAAGGTCTGAGGTAGCAGTTTCGTGTAATGTGCCCGGACCTTAAGCAATTTGAACAAAGATTTAATTTATTAACTTCAATTATACGATCTTCCACACTCTTGGCCTTAAAAATAGGACAATCGTAGATTCTATGTTCACCCTGACAAACAACGCAACCTGAAGAGGATGAAGAATTACCTTGAGAAGCAGATTGGCATGTAACAGATTTATTATGCTGACGTTCGGCTTTATTGTTGGTACCTTTAGATGATGTAGAAGCCGATGCCTTATTATTATTATTATGGTTTGATGAAGAGTGGTTTAGAGACACAAGTACATCTGCTCGATCAATTAAAAATTTATTAAATTGTTGTAAGTTAGGTATTAAATCAGCTAAAGTGCCACGCCATTCTTCCCACTTGGTAAGAGTACGATTATCTAGCTTAGAACACAGTATATGTATTAATAAAACATCCCAATTATCAACACGTAGCCCCAAGCCAGACAAAGCTCTCAGGTTCTTGGTAACGTGGTCCACCATAAAGCGAAGTGATTTATCTGATTCGCGAGACATTGGATTTATGTTTAATAAAGAAGACAAATAATGGCTTATTAACTGTCGTTTGTTATCATATCTGTCACATAGCAATTTCCAAGCAATACTATAATTAGAATTGGAGACTTCCAAGTTACTCACTATTCTAGCTGCATCTCCCTCCAAATAAGATAATAGATAATGAAACTTATTAATAGGGGCAATGCGCTCATTATTATGTATGACTGACTTAAATGTGTCACGAAATTCAAGCCAACGGAAGAAAGTTCCGTTGAATTTGGCTATTTGTATCTGTGGCAGTTTGAACCCTACTTCGTGATTGCCAGCATTCAAAGGAGCAGCTGAACCATGGCTAGAATTGAGCATGTTGACAGATTCATCGTGGCGGTTATTAGGCTGATGATCTTGAATGAGACTCTGAGCATTGGCAATGTTTGTTATGAATAATTGTTCGATATCATCCCTTTCATCAATCTCGATTGATAAATTACTCGAATTTAATATCTCAATCTGATTCTGCAAGTCGTCGAAGCGAACGGACAGTGACTCAAATTTACTAAGTTTAAGTGTTAACTCGGCTAGTTCAATGCGTGTAACAGAATCCTTTGTCAACAGACTCGTTAAATAATTCCTAAACTTAGTAATTTGGCCCTTTATTGAACTACGTTTAACAATGAGATCTTGTAATTCTTGCACAGAACCGTCATCCTTGCCCATTGTAACAATAAACAAAGCAAATAAAAGAAATGTGTATTTTTTTGTAAGTAATAAGAATTATATATGTACGGTAAAACTATGCAAGAACACAATGAACTATTAATAAAATATTTATCTTACGTCCCTCTTCCTGTGTCACCTGTGGTCTGGAAGTACCGGTGCTGAACCCGACAGTACTCCGTGGATGAGGCTTGACTATATTGTAGGCCCCGGCCGTCTCAAATGACGTCACCGTTCCTGGAATGTTCGGCGAAACAATCTTAATGACTTGCAAAAAATATTATTATTTACCTAGGCTCAAATCTAATTGTTGAAAATATAATAGATAATACTTTAGACTGTAAAGGTATCTACCTACTTGTAGCTGTGATAGATACAATGTATCTTGTAAAATAAGTAGGTCATTCAAACCGGTAAGACATTGACGTAGGTACTTACGCCAAAAAAACAATATGAAGTCAATGAATTCTATGTGTGTAGATATTTATCTTAGGAATTAATCACTGCTTAATTAGTTATTCAAGTACCTATCTGCATGAAATAAGCACATGTAAAATCTCGGGGTTTATGAATTATAAAGGATCAGTAGGGAAAAAACGTAGGTATGTGTGAGTAGGTCAAGGAAAGGTCACTTAGCTGCATTGGCCAGGCTGCTGTACGGCGACTTCTGTTGATATCACTGTGTCCAGACCGTAAATCAGGTGTAGGCTGCAATGGCTGAACCTCCAAATACTCCAACATATAGTTTTTTGATGTAGCAGATCTGTAGCTTAGATGGTCAAGCTGACCGGGCTTCGTAATTTCTTGATGTTTTTTCGTTTTGCGAAAGGTCCTGTCACGGTCGCCAAATTTTATGTCTCGTATTGGACATAAATGAAACCCACGGATAGTTTTAAGCTTGTATTTCGACACAGAATAGGTTTTTACAATAATTTTGCGGAGCGATCAATCGTTTGCAAAGATGAGAATTAACAAAAGGTAATGTAGGGTAACTTATAAAAATTAAGAAAAAAAGTAAACTCCTAACTATTTACAGTGTATCATTTGAATGACGTCGTTGTTATGAACGTTGCTATGAATGTAGCACTAGGCGCCAACATAATAATCAATTGAATGACTTTTCATAAGCTAACATTTAAAACAATAATATTATTTTCATTTGGATATCTTTGAAATCAATGATAATTTAACATAAAATAGATTTATTTTTTATTTTTGCGGTAAACATAACGCAGATAAAGAACACAAACACAAAAAAAAACAACCGACTTCCAAAAAAGACACTACAAAGTGAAAAAGTCGGTGTCGCTGGGTTCGCATTTTCGTTGTTTGCCACCGACTTCCGAAATCAAGTTATTTTTCACTTTGTAGTGTCTTTTTTGGGAGTCCGTTGTTTTTTTTATTTTTTTACAAAAAAGTTTTTATTTTTCACTTTTAAGTTTTAATTTTTAGCAGTAATGTTAGTTTAAAAACCAAAATACTGAACCGTTTTTGATGAAATTTCTATGGGACCAATCTGAAAATATATTCTTATAAATAAAAAAAGAATTTGGCAAATCAGCTTATAAATAACGGAATTCTGAGATAACAAACATAAAAAAAATACTGTCGAATTGAGAACCTCCTCTTTTTTTAAGTCGGTGAAAAATAACAAGTTCGGGAAAATATGCGTCAATTCCACGCAAAACAGCCAATACAACACGCCTTGTTTCCCCAAAGGGTTGGGCAGAGGTGTAAATATATTACACCCACATTCTGCCAGATATTGCGTAATATCGCAATTCAACGTTTGTATATTATGTTTCTACTACTACAACTGAGAGGAAGAAAGTTGCACAGAGAGTCATGAAACGTTCCATGCTTGGCATCAGGCTCATAAACCAAGTTCCAAACGTCGAAATCCGAAGGCATACAAAGGTCTTCGATATCGTAAAGCGTATTATGGACCTCAAATGGAGTTGAGCAGGACACCAGGTGTCCAGGTGGAGTAAGGCTGTGACAGAGTGGCGTTCAAGGTCTGGAAGACGAGATGTCGGTCGTCCGGCGCGAGATGGGCAGACGACATTGTTGCCATCGCGGGCAAAACTTGGCTGAGGCTAGTACAGGAGCGTGGGGACACAAGAAAACAGAGGCCTATGGCCAGCTGTGGGTGAAGTCAAGCCGTAGTTGATGATGACTACTACTGTTCCGCTCCGGGTGGCAACCACTGGAAAATCAATCCTAAATTAATACTAATTACTACAAAATTGCAACATACATTTACATAATAATGGCTCTTAGGTTTCAACAATGTGCAACGCATATTGGAATCACTGGTCACGGTAATTATTATCGTACCTATTGATTAATTTATTTGCATGAATGGCTACGGTTAGCGTAATAAATTGACTCTAACCGAGTATTCAAATGTAGCTTAATTACTGCATTGAAATAGCAAAATCCTGGCTATTCGATATTGCAGTAATTAGCTTCCACTGCATACATCGAAAGTCGAGAGAAAAACTAATATTTTATTTCTGTTACTAGGTAGATCATGCAGTCAGGGAAATGTGTTGTTAAGCTGATTGACATAAATATTAATATTAATTTTATACGACTGATAAAAAGTGACAGATCTGCTTTGAATATACGAACAATTTAAATTGTCAGTTAATTTCCTAAACAATCAGTTTCAATGATTGTACCGATAGCGCAGCATGACAAATATATCATGCTGTGCTACGTAGAAACTGTTCGCCGGTTATCAAAAAAAAAAATCTGCTGTTGCATAGGAAAGCAAACTGTAGCCATGAATTCAGCACATGATTCTAGACCCCCTAGCGTAGAAATGGACAGTCGGATATAAAAAAAAAATCAACTGTTTCATGAAAAAGTGCAATTAGGTACCTACACGATCAAAATATATGGATCCACATTTTTTTTCCTGTCTCTTTCACCGCATCATTCTTCTAAGCTGTGCCACGGACTCTGATATGGTTTTAAACATCATTTGGAGTACTTATTCCGAAAGGTGTAAATTACAAGAACATTGAACTTACTTAGAATAAAGAAATCTCAATGTTTTGTCAGTCGTAAAAACTGTACGTTGCAGAAACGAGTCAGTAATAAATGAAATGTAATTCCCAAAACCATAACCATCGCAATATAATTCCAGGAAACCCAATATGTTCATTATACGACATCACCATCCCGGTGACCTAAACCGTCTCATTTTTCATAACCTGGACTTACCGCCGAAGTCAGGTCGTCAACGTCTCAGCGAAGCTTCCGTCGGAAAGACCTTTTTATTTTACGATCCCTAACTTTCTTGATAAACTTGGACAAGTGTCGCTACTCGGTAATTCGTTCCCCTCCGACCATTTCCTTATGGTTAGTTATAGAATTTGCGGACAGCGGACCTGTGGGCCTGTGGCCCAATTTTGTGGGAGCTCAGCCCCTGTGCGTGACCTTTGGGTGTAATGGGCACTCCTCGACGCGTTTTCTTATTCAACAATCTCGTATTTTGCCAACGTTTTACTTAAGTTGCCAACAACACGTGGTGTTAGCAGTTCCCTTTCCGATTTTAAGGGTGTGTTGTGTTGTAAATATTCAAACGTGTATTTTACGCCATTTTTTAAGTGTGGAGCGTGTGTTATATACTGATAGTCAGCTGATTAGGAGAGATTTACGTCATCATCTTCATAATAATTCCTATCAGACCTTTTCTATTCACTTGTTATTTATTTATTTATTTAAACTTTTCGCACAAAAAGGTACAAAGGCGGGCTTAATGCCTTAGGCATTCTCACTTCCTTGTTTAGATAGATTGGATGCGGAAGGCGGAAGACAGAGTGTTATGGCGCAGCATGGGAGACGCCAATGTCCAGTGGAACTGCAATAGGAGGTTAAATCTATTGATTGATAGATTCATACCCCCTACATAATTTCTCTATATACGTTTAATTATTCAGTGTTATCTATTGAAAATTGTCGCCAATACACACATTTGAACTTCAATTAATTATATTTTGATTTCCGTCTATTCGGAAATGTCTGAAAATCATAACTATTACCAGATCTGGCTGTCAATAAGTAAAATAACCCCAACATTAATATTGGCACTGTCATTTTACACGATTGTGGCACCATTATAAATTGTGGCTTATCTCTAGAGTATATTTTCATAATCACTCACACTATAATATTCCCACTACTGGGGCACAGGCCTCCTCTCTGTGAGAGGGAGGGGGCCGTAATCCTCCACGCGGGCCCAGTGCGGGTTGGTAGATGTCACATGTCTTCGAATTTTTGGTTCTAGGACATGCCGGTTTCCGCACGATGTTTTCCTTCACCGTTTTGAAAGCAGTGGGGCACAAAGTGAAACGCCTGCCTAGGCTCGACCCCACGACCTACAACACGTAAGTACCACTGGGCTGGGCCGTTACCACTGGGACACGCCTACTGTAGTTTCTAGCTAGAGAGAGTTCTAAAAATAATTTCAACTTGTTCGGTGGATGATAGAATAATAATATCAGCCTGTTAATAAAAATCCTTTAGGAATACATAGACCAGGGAAAGATTAGGTATTTTTTTAAAGTACAAGTTTTCTTAAGATGTTTTCTAAGAAATTATTACAAAAAATAACAAAACAGTTACCATCTTTTACTCTTTTGACCATGACGACTATATAGGCAAATGAAACTTACGAAAATTAATTTCATTTATTTAGGTAATATTTTGTTAAACACAACAAAAACACACTACAAAAATGATTCAGATTTTTGAGTATAAAGGAAGGGCTATCATCAGAGCGGTAAAATATACCATTTAGTTCCGAGAAAACGTATTTAATTATTTTTAGTCAAAGAACATACCAGGAACTATATCTCTTTTGATTGATAAGAAAATAAATTTTCCTTTGACAGATAAAACTGACAGAATGATTGTGTTCTAAAGTGAGTGTAGTAAGTTACGTAAATAATTATCGTTTTTATTCATGCATGACTTATTTTAGTAAAAACATGGTTTTGGTAAAAAAGTAGCTATGAAAAATACAATAATTTGTTTTTTCCGAGGAACAAAAACAAACACAATTTACGAAAATTCGTTATATAAATTGCAGAAATAAAGCAAATTTGGAAAATAACGTCATTGTTGAACCCAATATTATCAGCGATTCGATTTCAACCCTCCACAAATCTTCACTCCAAAGCACCTAATTCACAAATACAAAGTATGCCTCACTTGTCAAAACTAGAGCAGGCTGTGTGTCTGACATGCGCAATAACAGGTTAAGATGTTAGAAACACTTCTCAAAGACCGCGATCATCGTCCTTTGATGTCATCGCAGTTGATATGAGCCCGTCTGTACAACTTGTCGGCGGTCGGAGGGTTACTTGTGCAGAACTAACCCTTCCTTAATCCTGTTTGTATGTTCGCTTAAGAGCTTGTGATCTCGAGTGAACCTTTCCATGTATCTGTGTAGTCTCTGCTTTTTAATCCCGGTGATTAGAGTGTCATTTGCAGGGTTAACTATTATTAATGTGACAAGCATGTTTATGAAGTTTGTGCTATGAATTCATGAATTATTATTGAGTCACAATTACAGAATAATTGCCTGATTTTTGGCAAAATTTATAGCTGCTTAAGCATATGATTAAGCTTTATTTACTAAGCTCAAAAACTTAACAATTAAACTTAACACTTAAAAAATTACTACTTTAATCTTCTATTGGTCACATACGAGTAACATCCGTGAACGTTGGAACGACACAACATTAGCAAGAATTATAACACATTAATGAAGAAAAGTATACAGTCAGACTTGTATGGATCGTAGCAGTTGCCTACACTCATGGAAAGAATGCCTGAGGGTATGTAGTATGTAATAAAGGAAGGAACAGATTTTAAAAATAAACTTCAAAGTCAGTTCAAACAAAACTACATTTTTATATTTCAGATAAGATTAAACGGGATGTGAATTGCGTCTTTCAAATTATTCTCCAAGATTTCTCTTTAACAAGCATTGTTCATTCTTGTAATAGGAAAACCAATATATGCCTGGTTCTGTAGGTACGAGAAGAATTGCAATCTCGTTTTATTTTCTACAAGAGAAATCCAATTAAGTGCATTGGTCGTTTAGCTTGCCTTGACCTGTGGGGAACCGTCTATTTTATTTCCCTTCTTTTTAATAATAGATTAGTAATGAATTTTAGATTGATCTATTTATTTGAACAGTAGCTAATCTTATTTTTCTGCTATGCATATGAGCGAAACTGTTTCATAGCCGTCTCAAATGATTGGTAGGTTATATAGGTAAGTAGATAATAAATCATTTTTTTCTTAAGCCCGAACCCTGACTGTGTTGGAAATTTCTCATACCCTTTTTTTTTCACCACCACTGATAATATAACAAAAAACAATGTAGATAAAAAGAACAGATTAACATAACTTGCAGAGTAAGCACGCTGAAGTGGCAGTGGACTGGCCATGTTTGTCGAAGGTCCGATGACCGGTGGAGCAGACGATACCTGGGGGTCTACTCCGAAGTGCAAACGAATGTTCGGATCGAACCGACACATGGCCGAATCGAATATTATTGAAAAATGCGAAAAAAGTTCGGATCGGCTCAGTTGGGTCGGGACCATAGGCAATATTCGAAAGAGTGTAGGAGTGTAGGATCGGAACCGACCGAACCAAATAGTAAATTCGTAGCAGGAAACGGGCGAACATTCGGCCGATACTACTTCGGAGTCGATCACCTAGAGTGGAGACCGCGTACTGTGGGACACCCCGCAGCTTGGCTGCAGACTAGATGCGGAAGTCGGAAGACAGGGTGTTCTGGCGTAGCATGGGAGAGGCTTATGTCTAGCACTGGACTGCGATAGGCCGAGTGAATATTGCCGTAAACTTAAATATCAAAGTAAAAATATGTAAAATTAACGTACAAAACTGTTATTATAAATACACCAATGTGTTTGTATCATCTTTATACGTTCATTGGACATTACGTTTGTAGACGATTACATTCAACATCTTATAAAATCAAACAAAGAAAATCATTCATATTTAAATAGTTAATTTCCCCAAGGCGACATTGAATAGGGCCATTAAAACCAATTTCGTCGCTCGCTACACGCGGCTGACGTGACGAACTCAAGTGACTGTCCGTGACAAACAAGTTCTGCTACAATATCCGGCTGTGAAACGGTAACTGAATTTTAATGGCCCGACATGCGGGTATATATTGATTGTTTGTGTGTTTCTTATGATTTTCGGTTTAATAATGTCTAGGGTATTGCTTTTCAGTTGTGAAAATAAACGGTTTACATTGGATAAAATAATGAAGAGCTGCGAGGTCAAAAGAGGCTCTGTTGTTCAGAAAATACCACGCGGCAACACATTTTGCTGATGGATTAAAAATACAGGTTTAAAAAAACATCTGTAGGTACCCAATTTAGCTTCGCCTTAAGTAGTATTTTTAGTTGAAAACCTAAAACTAGCTGACACAATTTATCAAAACAAACAAGCTTCTATTAAAACACAAACATAAAATAAACGTAGGTACATAATATTTAATTAAGAATAACTCTTTTTTACACCACAGTAGATACTTTTACAAAAAAAAACAAAAGCACAAAAGAGTTCTAAGTGCTCGCATCATAAAAACTAAAAAAAAAAACATTCCATTTACGAGTCCACACGCAAATTTCAAATTACGAACTGTCCCCAACAAAGGTACGGCGACATTGTGTACGAAACCACAGAACAGTTAAAATGACAGAGATGGCACTCAACCAAAACTTTAATGTTGGCCTTTTTGGAGTGAAATACCTTTTTCGTACGTGATGGTACCTACCCTGTGACGTACGCATGACGGTTCTGTTTATCCTAATGTAGGCAGAGAATTAGCGCGTTCTTTTTTTATGCTGACCCATTAATGTTTTATTTTTGTTTGCAAGATTTTGGAGTGAATACAAATACAGGCTTATGGTGGCTTATCGCGCCGTAAAAGTAAAAGGGCTTGTGTAAAATTCGTGTGGGGTAATGAAAGGTTACTTTATGCTGATAGATTGTTTGTTAGTTTATTGCCAGTAATACCTATATTAACAAACTTAACTTAACTTGATTTTTGTTTTATGATCAAGCCACCAACCAACAGCAACCAGTTTTAAATTGACCCAGTGGTAACGACCCTGAATTACGAGTTGTACGTCGTGGGTTTAAACCCAAGCAAGCAATTTACTTTCTGTAAATTATTTCATCACGACTGCTTTCAAAGTGGTGGAGGAAAACATCGTGAGAAACCGGCATATCCTAGAACCAAAAATTCGAAGATTGACTCGTGACAGTCGCCAACCTGAACTGGGACCGCGTGGTGGATTGTGGCCCATTCCCTCTTACAGGGAGGAGGCCTGTGTCCCAGCCAGTGGGAACATTATACACTGATTATGCTTATTAGTAAAGCCTATAACATCACACATAAGGTTGATTTTGGTTTTGTGATCTGAAATGTTAAGACATTTTAAGTACCTACATTAACTCTCAGTTAATTGGACTCCAGATACGTTGTTAACATTCTGGATCTTTCAGTCTTTTCCTCAAGGAAAAGACGGATGTTTGCTAATTTTTAAATGTGTTTTCGTAAGTGAAATAAAGTCGAAATAAAAAGTAGAAAAAAAAGCTCCATGTTAAGTGATCGCAAGACTTTCCCGTTTGTGAACTAAATGTACCTATTTAAAAATGTAATTAAACGTTAACGAGGACTTTGGAACATTCTAGACGAAACCGACATTTATATTTTTATGATCACATAAAATAGTAATGTCAGACTGACAAATTTCATTAGGTATGGTTCTATACACACTTCATTTAGTGCGTACTTGTAAGTACAGTCTCATCATCATCTACCTAGCCTTTTCCCAACTATGTTGGGGTCGTTTTCCAGTCTAACTGGTTGCAGGTGAATACCAGTATTTTACAAGGAGCGACTGCCTATCTGACATCCGCAACCCAGTTACTGGGTAGTACGTATCGTATTACCCAGTAACTGGGTTACCCGAAAGTCTGACAACCAGTCTTACCCCTTGGTATTGGTTGTCAGACTTTGGGGCTTCTGACTACCCGTAACGAGTGTCATAGATCCACGAATGACCGCCGGGACCAACGGCCTAGCGTGCTTTCCGAGGTAGGTTTTGTACCTAAACAAAATGACAATTAAGACTAAGCTGATAAGTTGAGTTTCCAAAGCTTCCTCTCTCCTATTATTTTGCTGCGCGTGACGGGGTCAACAATCTATCTGTCTACACATTTTTACATTCGCGAACTTCCCCCACTACAAAATATTTGGCCAACTTACGTGCCGGTAACTATACTAATAATAAACCGGAAGAGTTTGATTGTTTTTTGTTTGTTTGTACGTGCTAATCTCTGGAACTTCCGTGGATATTTTTAAAAAAAGGAAGAAAGAATAATGCGTTTATTGGCATTATCTCCAGCAAAATAAATACACCTTACAAACAGAAAACAAAGATTGAAAAATAAAAACTTTTTGCATTTGATAGCTTTAAGGAAGCCTATAGGCTACTTAACATCACGCTAGGATCCTTACGAGCCGAGCAAAATGAAAAAAAAAAACGTCAGAAAGAACGGTAAGGGAAAACAAAGTAATGGCGCTTGCAGGCGATGCGATGCGATGAGATGGGCTGGGGAAATAAGAAATTTTAGACGGACGAGGTTACGGGCAGACATAGGGTGATAGTGATCACATAAAATGTTAAGTTACTACCTAAGTATATATACATTATGGAACGCAATAAACTATTAAGTAAAGAGTTTTGAGTACATTATTCTTTCTAGAATATTATTGATTCTACGCCCCACTTATGTTTCCTACATTACTAATGCATCAATCATATCGTTTATCCTACATTCACGTGCCTATCCTTCGGAACACGACACATCGTTACATAAACACGATGTACGTGTAACATTTGGCAAAAAAAACGTAGTGTACGTATGTATATCTCCTGTCTTTGTGACAAAACAAAAACCATGGGATAATGAAGTGTCCCATATTTGGGTCGGTTCAACCTGTCATTAGGCCACGTTTTTAACAGCTGGCTTAACCAAAAGAGGCCAGTGTTTTTCATTGTTCCAAATGACAAAGGGATGCCTATGAAAACCCTATCTGTATTTACAATGACCGTTTAAATACAGTACTGTATCAGGCGATTACGAAACACTTCGGTTTAAACAGCCAAACAAAATTACCCCCAATTCTGCTAAGTATAAAGTTGAAAATTCCATTCACATTCGGGAAATTTTTCTTATCAAATTAATAATGAGAAATAATAGGGCCTTTCTGTGCCGCCGTGTTTGCATTGAAAATTCGACCTTATCTTTTTAGTTTTACGGTGGGTTTTGGTGTGGAGATTGGGCGTAAGTATATCATTTTTAGCGGACGCTATAGTTTCGAGTATAGGGCAGTTAAGATTGTACGATAACTGTTTTAATATGAGCCGGAAGTACCGGGGCATGGCTCCCAATAGCCTACTAAGGAAAATAGTGCAATTTGTTTCCTTTTTTTTTCGTTAAAACTTGCCGTAAAGCGTTGAATGATAGTCTGAACTTGTTACTATTAGGAAGTTTTCTTATTTGGAATATAAAATTAGCTTTGTTTGCTTTTTTTGGACTAGATTTATTTATTTTTTATATTTATTTATAAGGATAGAAAGAAAAAAAGAAACCTTACATAACAACAAATAATATAACTTTTCACCTTACATAACTAACTATATTTAATAAAACTCTTGCGAATTCACTCAAAGAGCACGAAAAAATATCAAGTCTCTCATGGATTTCGTTCACCACACACTGTATTTGGCTTCATGTGGTGCCCCACCAGTGTCATGTTGAATGACCGCACTATGTTCAAGATGGCTTCTAACTAGTGCGTCATACAACACTTTGAGCGTGGTAATGTTCGTAAACCCTATGTAACTGCCTTAATACGAAACCCAGGATTTCTGTACGCCTTCTTGCATTTATCTTAACAATGTGTTCGCGAAGACTAAGGTCTGGAGTGTTAAGTGTTTCAGATATTTAATCTGACTCACATACACTATTTATGCTTGAAGGTGATATATTAAAAAAAATGTGCTTGTTTTTTTATAGTGTACCCTTTTAAATATAGAGAAACAAACATACACATTATATGAATATTAGGTAGGTCAAAACAACAAAAACTGGTCATTTAGGTCATTTGTAATCACTAAACCATAAAAGCCGTTTGAATTCAATTCAGTCGAATCTATTATTTATTTTGTTATATTAACGAGTTAATTTTAAACATCAGTAAAATTATACATAATTGTGGAATTTAAGAATTTAACGTCACCGAATGTTTTTATAATAATTGAAATAATTTTAAATAACAATATTTTGTTTATTTAGTCGTTAATTCTCGCACACCGTGAGGCATTGAACAAAATTAAATTCAGTTGGCTAACTTTTAAAAGTCAGTTTAATGCGTGAACTTTCAGAAATCGGACATTAAGCCCTAAATTTAACCCATTAGAAGTTGCGTGGTTAGGGTTTAATAATTGTAATATTTACACACCTACCGTAGGTTCCATTACATAAAGTGATAAAGTGTTATCTTACCATTTTATCACATTAGGTAATGAAACCTGTAATGATAGTCATAAGGTGTTTTAGTTTAGTTTAGTTTATGATCCTGTACCTGTATCCTCTAAAGGAGATAAATTAGAAACAAGTCTGGCTTTAGTGTAAACTAGCTGCCCCACCCCCCGGTTTTACCCGCATAAGTTTTGATCCCGTGGGAATATTGGGATAAAAAGTATCCTGGTTATAAACCATCTGTGTGCTAAATTTCATCCAAATCCATTTTGTAGTTTTTGCGTGAAAGAGTAACAAACATCCATCCATCCATCCATAAAAACTTTCACGTTTATAATATTAGTAGGATGGTTATTGTAGCAGCTACGCCGTAGCGGTAGTGACCGCTACGCGAGCTACGCTGTCGAATCCGATAACCGAGCCGCTACGCGTCAAGTCATTCATAGTGAACTAAAATGTGACGTATGTTGCTGAAAATATCTTTGGAAAGCATGTTTTTTATGGTTATTACTACGTTTGATGGGGTTTTTCATTTATATAAAACCTTGAGCATAAAAAGTGTATTTTTTTTATGCAAGCTGTGATATAGCCATTACGAAAATATGAAAGTGTAATAGAACCTTATTATATACGAGTAGAAATAAGATGTTGTAATTTATGAAGATTTACCTCGTTTACATAAACCCAATAATATTCTCAAACCAACGAAAACTTACCAGGATAATGAAAAATAAAGAACATCTTTATTCACAAGAAAAGGAACAAAGGAGTTTTTTCGCTTTATTAGTAGGAAATAATGTTTGTTCTGCCTCGCTACATAAATATCATGTATACTGAACAAGGCGGTTACACATGAGTTTAATTTACATATAAAAAATACGTTTTGCCAACATTTGTATGATGTATCGCTGGGCTTTTGTTAACGTCTAACTGTGTATTCGTATCTTAGATCGTGGAAAATGATAGTGAGATTCTCGCATATTTCTCCTATCTGATCGAACTATATTGGATTATCTCGTAGCGTAACAGTAATTTGACCAGGTCAAGTAACCAGAGACGTCGGATATATTTCAAGTTTAGTAAAGAGCCGAAGGATGTTTTCGAATAAAATTATTCGAAAACATCCATCGGTTTTAATTTAAATAAATAGAAAACAAACAGTTTATTTATCATATTAAATTTCATTCGAAAACATCCATCGGTTTCTTACTAAACTTCAACTATATCCGACGACCCTGGTTACTTTACCATAGTAACATCACTTGCGTAGGCTCTTTAAATTCATACATACTACATAAACTTCACGCCTTCTTTCAATGAGGGTCGGCAGACACTACAGAACGCCACCCGTTACGATCCTTACAAACACCTTTAAATTCACTTAATTTTTTTCGAAAACACCTTTTACAAAGTTAATTTTGAAATTTATCTGTAACGTTTTGGTACGAAATAGCTTTTGAACCTGCGTTGAATTTCTAGCTGGTGTTCAAAACAAACGTATAAAAAAATATAGCTCAGCTTACCTATTGGTTTTTGATCGGTCAGTCTAAAAAAAAATATATCCACAACGAATACCAACAGTGTTCAATATTTTCAGTAAAATAAAATACAACATGTACGCGGAATGAATAGCGCAGTGCCAGCAATATAGACACGTGTTTTTTAACTGTAACTAAAGTCTACACTGCTGTTAAATAGTAGTAGTTTTATCAATAGAAACTACAAACTAGCCCCTGATTTACACGGGTGCGTATAAATGTGGCAACATATCAAAACAACGACAAAGACTGTCTCTTGCAAACAAGTTGTCAAGTAGTTGTCACTAATGTCAACTGTCAGTCACCGCGAATGGCGGGAGTTGAAGGTGAAGCGAAGTCGGGAGAACTTGGTTGTGGTAATGATTCTGTGAGCCTGCGGCTGCGAAAAGTTTCAAATTTTTCATCATGAGTTTCGTTTTCATGGTTTTTGAGGGTGCTAAAGCCAATAGCCAGATTAAAATAAATATCAAACAGATGGCGACAACTTCATGAAAGCTTCTTAAAACTTATACTAGATGGCTCTGTATTAAACACGTGTATTAAATTTACACTGTCTCTCCGTCTCGGTCTCTTTCTATTATTGTACACGAGTGTGTGTATGTGTGCATATGTGAGGGTGTGTGTGTGTGTGGGAGTGTGCGTGCGAGTATCGCGTAAAGAATTTCGTTCCTGAGGGGGTTTCGCCAACTGCGCACGCTTTTTTTTGGTCATATCTGTTGAAAAACCGTTTTCAGTTCAGCTGATAAAAGTATGAATGATGTCTCGATAACTTTTTTTTAATCATTTTAATTTATTAAATTCTAACTAGTTTCTAGTTATACTAGGTATTGCAGTATTTATAATCTCAGATAATTTACATTCCATCGGCACTTAATCACTTTAGTGAAATGTATTCAAAGTTGATTTTTGAGTGCTCATTTGTAACAAACAGGTCCTAATAAGTTTTTCGTCGCAATGGAATTTGAACTTTGGTAAGTACATATTATGACAATCAGTTTGTTGTTCCATAACTTGAAAATTATCCCAAATTCTTCATTAGTCAATTGGCACCATTATTTGCAGTATTGAACTGCGATGACGAGAAATGCTTCATTACATTACGTTATTAATCAGCGTCTCTCAGCGCGAAAGTCAGTACGCATCAATACAGCCATTTAAAATGCACTCTAAAGATAATCTGTATAAAGTATTTATTCACATAATTTCACACAAGCTTTTCATAATACTGTTAGTTAAATTTTATATTTTAACTTCGTTGGCACTCGCTGGCTTTCAGGAAAATCATTATTATTTCGTACGAGGACTTTAATCTTTTAACTGGATTATGAAAAGGCTGTTCTGTTTTAATAGCACTATATTGATAACGGTAATAGCCAATTGGTTTGATAAGAGTACTTGCTCTCCAGTGGTCAGTTCTGTGTAAGATTCCCTTTTGCAGACAGCTTTTGCAGTATCTACTTGCCCTCTGGTACTCGCACTCCAGAGGTAAGTTTTTCTCTCTATTGATAAGTACTTGTCCATTAGGTTAACCTTTTTTTGAGAGATGGAACTAGTGATTGCAGGAACATGCAATACAATGATTGGTATACGGTATTAAAATGTCTGTAAGAAGCCATAAATAAGATAATTCAATAATATACTATTTTATAACGCATTTTAAAGTTAACTTTTACGTAATCTGGAATATGTACGTTCTAAGACAGCTGTCAAAAAACGGTTAACCTAATGTACAGGGTATAGTGTTAAGTATTTGCCATTTACAATCCACCTGTCGAAAGAGTGCGTTCCAGACACCCGACAATGCGAAAATTCTAGTAGCTAATAAAGATCAAATTCGCAGAACACGTATTCTTTTGTATGAAACTGACATGTGTCAAGAACGCATTCTTTTGTCGGGCGCACTGTATAATGATAAGTTTTTTTCCTCTAAAGGTACAAACTCTCCTTCTAGTCAGTACTTGCCGTCTAGTAGAAAGTATGTATGTAGTATATATATATCTTGTAGTGATACTTACGAGTTGTAGGTCATAGGTTTGAACCCAGGCAGACGCACTTTGTATAAATAATTTCATCACCACTATTCTCAAAACGGTAAAGGAAAACATCCGTGAGGATACTGGCATGTCCTAAGAATCAAATATTCGAAGATATGTGACATCTACCAACCCGCACTGGGCCCGCGCGGTGGATTAAGGCCCACTCCCTCTCACAGAGAGGCCTGTGTCCCAGCAGTGGGAATATTTTAAACTGATTATGCTTATTAGTAATACCTATAACATCATACATACGGTTGCATTTTGTTTTGCGATCTGAAATTTAAAAACATTTTAAGTAGGTACCTTAATTAACTCTCAGTTAATTGGACTCCAGGGACGTTGTTAGATTACAGCTCACTCCCTGTCGAACAGAGGAGATTCAACAGTGGGAACAAGGGAAGCTGATTTTTGATTGGTAAGTACCTACTTATCGTCAGGTTGTGAGTAATTTACCTTTAGTGATAGTTAAAGTGCTTGCCCTGTAGTATAGTGTAGGTAAAGTAAATTAAACCATAAAAAAAACAATACCTTCGTTATTATAGTGGAACCTAAATAAATCTTTAAAATATATCACTAGTATGTGTCTTGTTTGCTCTCAACGGAATGCTCATTTAAACTACTGAAAAATATTATTATAAAAAAAGTTTCTTAACTCTCTAAGGAATCGGTCCTTGAGATCCCTTTGAGTTATGATCTCTTTGTACTTTTAAATTGTAAATGTATACTTGTTTGTTTGTAGCTTTGAAGAAATTCTTTAAAAAAAAAACATTGTTTATTTTACAACAAGATTAAAGGTGGGTTTCACTAATGAAACTGAACGTGATAAGTACATCTAAACAGCGTTCAAGAGCTGTCAGTGTCGTCCATCATTGTTGTGGAATATTGGCATTAGATTTGTGCTGATCGCGTTCAGTTTAATTGGTGAATTTCGTTTTTAGTCACTGAAAGGTGGCGTACTGTAGTTAGAGTGTAGAAAAGTGTGTAGATTAGGGGCCTAATTGACTCAAACTCAAATAATTTATTTCGACTAAACCAATTACAGGCACTTTTGAATTGTCAAAAGGTCGGTCAGTCAGAAAGATGAAGCTAGTTGCCCATTTCAAAGCGTGCGTTATAGAAAACATAAAAACAATTCAGAAATTAAAAATTATAATAAGCCATGGCAGACTAGGTAATGGGGAGCAATACTAACGAATAATATTATCATATTTATTTTTGGTTTCAATGGGTGTCGTGTTAAGTAGACATATCTCATGCTGTAGTGTACCCAAATATAATCAGTTAAATCCGCTTTTCATAGCCATTTAAAAACCGTGTCACATTTTTCACCTACACGCAAAGTTACCAAAAGCGGAGTAATCAGCTTATCTACAAAGAATTCAACGTTGAGAATTTATTAACTAAAAACATAAGTTCGTAAAAATAGGTTTTACTTCATGAGCCCGGAAGATATGCGCCATAAAGCGAAATACATAAATAAACATTTTAGTACCAGTCAGTAAGAAAGTGTACTAAAAATAAAAATGAACTTTATTTATATTCACGCCGCGTAAATCACGGGCGCGAACAGAGAAAATGACTATGCTATTAATCTTCTTTTCACGCTAGCATTTTCTCTTTTTCTTTAAAAAACACGCGTTTATTTTAAACAAGGTTTATAACTTAATATCACGCCTGGTTTCCGTGAAGGGTATAGCAGAGTGTACCTATGTGGCACACACACATATGCCAACGTTATACAAGATTATACTTTGTAGGCCTTATAGACTTTAGATCTGAAGACCGTTTTTTTTATTTTATTAAGTAATTGTTACTTGTTGACAGGCCTACGCTGACCTCCCATACCTACTGTAATTTGTAAACATTGTAAAAGCCAATTATTTTTAAAAGAGTAACCGTGGAGTTCCTTGCCGGCTTTTCTCCATAGGAAATGACCAATCGAAACTGTGCACCTAGTTTCTGACGTTTCATAAATGCCCATGTTGGTTTATGTGAAATAAAATATTTAAATTTTGGTTTATATGTCTAAAAAAACAACTGCTGTGTTGTAGGTGCAGTGGCAGCGCTTATGTCGAATAAACAAACACCCAGACTGAAGGCTGTAGGGCAGACAAATATTTGTTTTGATCAGGGATGTAGCATGTGCAGTCAAGCGGTAGGTCAGTAGATTCGTGGAAAAATATTTAAAAGTTTACAGATCTTTTAACAAACTATGCAATACGTGAATCAACTGCTATCAATACCTCCTTTGCGCAAAGATTTATCCCATTCCGAGGAGGCGAATTATTCAATAAAATAAATAAGATCATTAATATAGTGAGCTGTCGTAAAATTTAAAGCAAAAACAAAATCATCAAATAACTAAATCGAAGCTACGCTGAAACGGAAATATTTCTGGAGATAGTAAAGTAACAAGGTATATTTAGGTATTACAAATATTATTATTTTTATTTTATTTATTTCATTCATGGGGTTTGTTCCACAGTCTCTGAATGGCTTTTACCAGCGGGAAGCTACTCGGAGATGGTGAGACAAGTGCTTGGTAGTTTTCTACGTTTAATATAATATTAAATTTTTCTATGCACATTTACATAATTAATTATATTATTTTATGTAAATATTGTATGTACAATAAATGTAGGCATACACACGCACACACCCTCTCACACACACACCCTCACCCTAACATACACTCACACACAACATCAATCACTTGTAATTGTACCACGTTGACAACCTTTACTATGTGATATAATGGGAGGCCTGGAGTTCTAAAATACAGGCTAGGCTTAGTTTAGACTCCAGATCTCCCACAAATTACAGAATTTTGTCGAAATACCTGTCAACTTAATATGTATAAGAATGTAATTTGTGGAGATAAATAAACAATTTTTTTTTTTTCATTTGACGTCCTCAAAATTTAGTTGTTATTCTACAATCTTTTTACGTTTATATGTATACTTACCTCTGATTTTACATGACAGTAATTTTTATATGGTGTTTTATATGGTGTATATAATAAAGAGTATTCTATTCTATTCCTTATTTTCGTTGAAATAAGGTTTCTGTCTGAGCTAAAATGACTGTGAAAGGACTTTTATAAGAACCTGGTGTCAATTTGTAAAGAAAAGTCATGTAATATCAACAAGTCGTTGCTTCCAACTGGATGAACCGATTAAAGTTCTATTTGATATATTTTAATGGTAGGTAGTTGCGTTAAAAAGTCATCGTAATTGTGAAACAGTTAATTCAGGGAAGTACTGTAAACAAAATAAAACCTCTCAATTTTTTTCAGCCAGCAATATCATGCTATGGTAAACAACACAATCACGAAATAGCCGCGTTCGCTAAGTTTTCGGAATATAAAATAAAATTATAATTACGAAATTTAGGTCAAATCCCCTGAAGTTTGTAACAGAAAGCAAAAACGTCTAAAAACAGTTGTGAAGTTAGTAATTAAGTACGGAAGTGGGTCTGTTAAACCGTTAAGAGTTAACTTGTTGTTTCTCTCTGCCTCTGTCACTTACATAATAATTTTCTCTTTAGCTGTTTTAGACAAGTTTTGATATTACCCCTGAAACAAGGCAGTCAGTAAATAATTGAAGGAAATCTACATACAAATTTTGTTACTGCTGCTAAAATTTTAAGTTAAATATTATCAAAATATGATTTGTCCAAATATTTTGGGTGTGCTTAGACATGAAAAGTTTTTAAAAACCACCTTTGCAATAACCACCGAAGGCCGCCATGGCCCACGCACAATCGTCCACTTGAAGGATTAAGTGCGGAAACCAAACCCTTAACATGGAACATAGATAATTATTATGAAAAGTTTGTTTGCATCAAAGTCAAGATCAATTACAATTTACAATTAAGTATATAATATTGTTAATCTGACATTATATTAAACTTTATCTCTTGAATGACCTGGGGGTCTACTCCGAAGTAGTATCGGCCGAATGTTCGGTCGTTTTCTGCTACGAAGTTACTATTTGGTTCGGTCGGTTCCGATCGTACACTCCTACACGCTTTCGAATATTGACTATGGTCTCGACCCAACTGAGCCGATCCGAACTTTTTTCGCATTTTTCAATAATATTCGGTTCGGCCATGTGTCGGTCCGATCCGAACATTCGCACTTTGCACTTCGGAGTAGACCCCCAGGGTTTAACTTTGACATCAATTAGTTAATTTGTTTTAATGAACATATACTCGTACAACCCTAACAGTCTATTGCTGTTTTATTTTTTATTTAGGTACTTAAAATAATACCATTGCTATTATAATATCTGCACACCATTATGTAATGGTAGAATGTAAAGGGGCCATTATAGTTATAAGATCAAAACTTTGTGAACCTACATTCTGACCTAAAAATTAATTTGATTCGATTTGATGGAAGTTGTGTTTTGTTATGTTTAAAAGCTTATTTTGCTCTTAAAATTGGTAGAATTATGTTCTAACTTGTCAATATTACAAAAGAATATTTTTTTTACAAAATTCCTTGCAATTAGGCATACAAACCTTTTGCGTTTGCAAGTTTTGATCCTTACATTATCTTTTTCGTCAGATTTTACTCCTTAGGTTTAATTATAATCCATTTGAATGACTTTTTCATAAACTACTCGTATCAATCATTACGGCTATACGAACTTAGAACGTTGTATTGATGATTTTAATGATTATAATTCTGTAAATACATATTTGTTACGGTCTCGAATCATATTCTGTTCAAAATACAACCTGACAGTGACCTGTAAATTTCCAGAAACGTAAGAAAATTTGAATTTCGGCACTTCCTCCTAAAAAAAATAGTCGGTTCAACCAATTTTGTTTTTTTAAAGTTGTCAACTATGTGTTATATAAAATTGAAAGCTTTATTCAAAGAATATACGGCGAGTATTTCACAATCCTTCTTTCGATTTCGCGTTCGGATAAAACTGTGAAACGAGTTGTCAAACCTTCATCAGAATAAATTATTATCATTCTTTTGGAAAAAAAAAGTGATTGACAACTTTATTGTCATGCTTTATTTTTCACATTTATTTGTTTTTTGTTAAGTCCTGCATATTTTCATTGAAATGGTAATCACTCTTGAGACTAATTAATCAGCAAATGAAGTCTAATAACGAGTTTAAATATTTGTTTAACGAAAAACGTGAGGCCTTTTTTTAGTTACATTGAGTTGAATTATTTGTTATATTAGTAAGATTATAGAGGTGTGAGGAACGAGTGTAAAGTTCACTCATCCTCCATAAAAAAGGGAGGATCATTCGACCAGACGGGTGTTTTATCCTGCGGGCAACTGCCCGATGATTCATGTCGGGCCGTTGTATATATGCTAGTTGCGCGGCAAACTGCTTGCGAGATGCAGGATTTTGTGTAGCGTCAGTATGACGACTAAGTAGTTCGCATGTGGCGTTTGTAGATCTATACCGCTACAAGATTTATAGAATTTCTGAGTCGTGAAAAACTGGTGGATATAAAGACAAATCAAAGTATGTCACGAAAAGGATTTATATTTAAAGACAACCGCGCAACCTGTTATCATGGATTCAGTACAGTCTGAAAAGAAAGGATAGTAAAAAAATGCTGTTCCATACATTTTGACCACGTAGGTAAGTATTTCACTTTTTTATGAAACAGATGCTTTAAAAAATAAAAACAACAAACGATTTCTGCACTAAGGGGTTTAGAAGCATGCGCTGCATTCATGGTTACAGTTTGCGCGTCAATGTCCCTGCCAGCCTGTACACAATGAATTAATGAGAGAAGTGTAGCCATTTCCCTGTAGTGCGATATAGTCTAAATAACAATAAGTCTAGCTCAGAAACATTGTAAGAAGCATAAACTTTTCACAAGGCCACAAATAAGACCTAAGCGACAACCATACAAACGTAAAATAATTCAGTATCGTGAGAACCAGTGTTGTCATAGCCAAGTGGCACATACTTAATCTTCGACAATGCCCCAGTAGTCGGTCAGCTCGCGTGTCGCCAGTTTACTAGCTAATATTTTGTATGAACACGCACGAACCCCACAAAATATAGGGCGGGGTTGACCAACAGACGCTTTCAAGGGCATGGGGGAAATAATAATATATTATTGTGTCTAAAAGGGCCGGAAACTGGCAAATCAGTGGTTATTCATGTGATAATGTGTCGTGAATTAATTTTTAGAATATGAAGGAAGAAAGGGTCGCTTAGGTATGAGTAGTAAATTTGTTACAAGGTCTTTTGGTGTATTGTATAATAATATGGATTTGTACGTATTGATCTGACTTGTATTACAACGAACAATGATCACGGCTGCTCACTGTTTATTTCATCAGTCCAGAAACTTTTTGTATTGAATTTTGAACATAGAAGAACTAAGAAAATATAAAATTTTACGTGGCAAGTAGCCCTAGGTGTAGGAAAATGTCGTGAGGACAGTTTTGAGTACAAACGCGGATGCTATAAGAGTGTGTGAAAGTTGATATGATTATAAAGGGTGTGACTACCAAGATGACAACTGATGAATAGAGACGTGTGAAAGAAAAATATATGTTTTGCCGACCCCAAATAAATTGGGATAAGGGCAGAAGAATGATAAAGTATATTCTAACTTTAAACCTCATCACGACAACTTTATTTTTGGGTATATCCTTGAAACTGCTAAACCAACGATCCCAAACAACAGGCACGTCCCTTCATACCCTTTTTTACACTTATAAAACGCACAAAAAAGCCATTAGACAGTCAACCAGTTACGTAACAGACAGAAATCGAGAAATAAAGATTTCAAAAACTGCTTAAAGGTCAGAAACCTATGAAGGTTTCTGACCTTTGCGCAGTTTTTTAAACACATAACAGTTCAAATTCCCTTTGTTATAATACAAAGGTGATTGTAACTGGATTTTATTCTGGTTCGTATAAATAATTGAATATTTTATTCTACTATTATCCTAAGTAGCCAAAGTGGGTACTTACTGCAATTGATAAGTGGGATAAAATAAAACAATTGTATTTTATTTCAATTAAATTAACTACTTACAGCTTAATGTCTTTATTGAGGTAGTAAAACGCATTCATTGTGTGCCTTAACTAAGTCAAATGGTTACTTTTAATAAACCCTTGAACAAATTAATTTTTAATCTAATAGTCGTAAGACGAGACAGATAAACTAAAACAAGCGGCGGGATTATTTAGTAACGCACTATAGTACAGTACAGTACAGTAGCAATGACTGTCATTTTGACAGTTCAATAACATTCATTGCCTTAATTACGTTGTTGAGTAGACCATTTTTTCGAAAATATAAAGCAATGGATTAGCAATATACTTCAAAATGATTGAAATTTTAATTTATCTATTACAATTGGAATCATTTGTGTGTTACGCAATTATGGTGTTGATTTACACGGTGTGGTTTATTTGCCTGTGGCGTACCATAAGTATAAAATATATTAGAATACGCTTATGTCAGTTAGTACTAAGTGGGCTTAAGGTATCTATTTATACTACAACGGCACTTCTACTGTGTTGGAAAGATACGATTTTGTGTCTTAGTAGCATAAAATCACAATCATCGCAAATGCAACCTTAATTTCAGCAACTCAGTTTCACTAGCGCAAAAATTGGGTTACACTCGTTCACATTTTCACGCCGCGAAACTGAATTATTACCTACAAAAATCGGACGCGGTTGTCACTCGCTGTCGAGATACCAGCTGTCACCCAAATAGAAAGCTCTCTAAGGGCTCGTGTCATTGGGATTGGCACCAGCACCTGTACGCTGAAAGCTTTCTTTGAGCACAAGACTAGCTTTAAACCTAAGTTGTGTAACTCCAACGGGACTTGCGTTTCTCTACATCTAGTAAAGCGATGGAATTGTGGAAACTACACATTTTTTAGTTAATTGATCCGGTCGGTCGCTCGGGCTATGCTTGGGGGAGGCCTGTGACGGGAAATCCTCAGAGTTTCAAAAAAAAACCCATTCTAATCTCATTTTCAATCTGTTAGAAAATCCGCAAATTTTCATGCATTTTTGACAAGTTTTTGACATTGATTGTAGCTGAGACGATATTGCGAGTACATTTAAAACGTTTTAATTACGGGAATTAGCCTTCAGATATGATGATTATCTTCTTCTTTTCCCATTCGATGGTACTACATGTTTTTTTTTAATGAAAAGTAAACTTCAAACTGTTCTCCTGTAAAGTTAGCCCTAAGTATGTCGCTTAGTCAATTTTGCCTTTCAAGCGTCGATATTGTTATCTAACGGAAACCCAATTTGGAATAATTAATAATAATAACTTAGCGTATACCAATAATTATCAAAGCTGAACCAATTTTAAGCCATTTGAATTTCATCGCTTACATAATCTCCTTATGTAAGCGATGAAACGCTTACATAAGGAAACCTTAGTTCGTTTAATAATTTCTATTATGGGCGCTGTTCATGATTGAATGATAATTAATGCTATTAATCAATACTGTTAATATAGTTCCTGTTTGAGAATAATTGATATGGTATGGTGATTATACTGCAGGTCAATATGGAGGAATTAGTATGTTTAATAGTACATTTGGTGGTAAACGGGATATGAAGCCATGAATCGGCAATGATCCCGGCTGTGGAGTTGGTTGCATGTTGAATTATTGAGTATGTATAGCATAATCAGCCTGTTCACTTCCTACTGCTGGGACACAGCACCATAACATGCAAGCAAGCAAGTGGACCATAATCCCACGCGGACCCAGTGCGGGCTGGTGGATCGCGGGACTAGTACGGGTTGGTTGGAGAATGTATGTTACATATTAAAATTCTGATTGATTAGATGTTGTCATAGTTTAGCAAAAGTGGTCTTAAAAACAGATTTATGAATGACAGACCAACAGACAACGCACAGCTTTAACCACTGATGATAAAACATGTTGTTCAATGAAATCTCGCAACGGCTGGTTGACACTTCCCATGACCGAAGAGCTGGCCAGCTGGCTAGCTTGGCCAGAGAATAAGTATTCCCATACATACATTGTGGGTACATTACCAGTCGACAGCGATGCAAAGGAATCTTTAGACGCTATATTTTAGTTTGTTAGGTAATTGTTTCAGTTAGGTTAGCATATTATATTTTTTATTTTAATAGTTTGTTAGTTTATTTCGTGTTAGAAGTTTATCATACAGACTCATTTGATGAATTGGATGAAAGTTACTTTCTTATTTACGTTGTTCTACTAACAATGGGACAGACAACAGGTTTAATGTGGAAAATCTCCTGAAGTAGCTGTAATGTTACATGAAGCCGAGAGGAGGTATGGCTTCCCACTGTTCTCGACTACTTTATGAAAATCCAATTCAAAGAAAAGTGAATAAAAAAATACTCAGTCCCCAATTGCATACCAACTAATGAGAAAAAGATAGAGGGATGGCAACGCCGCATTGCATTAGGTTATTGAAAAAATGTTAATGTAGGTAATTAAATGCGCATCACTAACGGTAAGCGGCGTTGCCGTTTTGGCAGGGCTTAACCCGCATTAAAATAATTGTTTTAAATGGATGTAGCTTGTTAAACGGGATTATTTAAATATAAAACCATTAACCATTTCGTTGTTCAAAATCATCTGCCTAGCCTTTTCCCAACTATGCTGGGGTCGGCTTCCAGTCAAACCGGATGCAGCTGAATATCAGTATTTTACATGGAGCGACTGCCTATCTGACCACCACAATCCAGTAACTGGGTAATAGGATACCCCTTGGTAAGACTGGTTGAACTATTTTGTTGTTATGGAATTTAAATATTGGTATTAATATTTATTAAAAATAAATAATTTATTTTGAACCAAATACTTGTACACATTTCATAAACCTGCCAAACTGCGTGACAGTTTGTCGGCAGGATCTAGCAATATCCACTACAACTAGGATTAAAAGAAATTTAAGGCTGGTATCGTGATTAAATACTAGGATTAAATGCTTACTCCATTTAGTGGTCGGATGCGTCGATTAAAATGTATGTATTGTAAATATTTAAATAGTATAAAAGTTGTTACAATTAGATTTCTACGTTTCACTAGGTATTTTTATCAGGGTTTATTGATACTTATATACTACTTTACAAAGTTCAAATTCCATTGCAAAAAAAAAAGGATTATATGCAGTTTATCAGCCATCTTGTTATCATAACACAAGCATTAGGTTGCTTAGCTTGGGACAAATGGTGCTGTGTGAAATGTCCAGGGATATTATTATTATTATTATTGCAACTGAAAACTTATTAGGACCTTTTTGTTACGAATGGTCACTCAAAAATCAACTTAGAACACATTTCACTAAAGTAAAACTGATTTAAATGGCGATGGAATGTAAATTATCTGAGATTTTTAATACTGTAACGAGTATAGTATGCACAAACAATAAAATTGAACGAGTATTAGATGTTTAGCATACTTACATAAACAAAAAGTATGGTAAAAGTTCATGCCTCGTACAATTTGATATCCTTCATCATGTCAACCCATATCCGTTCACTTTTGACCATTTAGTTCTCCATAATCCACTCCAGAGTTCAACCTAAGAGCAAATCTCTACAGTCACCATGCTTGTCAGATAGAATGCTAATCGCAGATTGTTGTTAGCAGACAGGAGGTCGGTGCAGCCAGTCCTCTCGACAACATAATCCTTTAGTCCCATTTAACGGCACAAGTGAGGTAGGGCTAGGGTGTCTATCATGACTAGACTGGCCATTAAGTTCTGTTACAAATTAATTCATAATAGGTAATTACGTATAAGTTGGTAAACTCCATTTTATGAAACACTTTTTTAGGTAGGGCTAGGGGTGGGTTTCATGACTAGGCTGACCATAGATTCAGTTACAAATTAATTCATAATAATTACGGATAAGTGGGTATACCTAATTTTATGAAACACTAGTTTAGTTTATTTGTTTGTTTATAAAAATTCTTTCATAACAAAACTTTGGCCATCAACATCATCACCATTTTCCTGCCTTTATGCCAATTTTTTTGGGGTCGGCGCAACATGTATTTTTCTTCCATACTCCTCTATTAGTCGTCATCTCAGTAGTCGCCCTCCTTTCTAGCCATAACCATCTTTCACAAAGTCCATACATTTTTTCTTTGGTCTTCCCCTAGTCACACCATTTACATGCAAAATCTATGCAGTGTTATAAGTACATCAAGCTAGGTACCTACTGCACCGTACAATGAACCGTCGCCGCTTGAGGCTAACTTGTTGCATAATGTATAGGATTTAAAGTTTGTGACTGCAAGTTCTGATAGGTTACTGGTCCAATGGCTCCGAGCGATATACTAACCTATTTTCTACAGCTTACTTCGGTGGCGCGTAGAGGTCACAAGGTGAAATATTTATGTTTTGGTTTTGTTTAAGGTAGTTTATTGGAAAACTTTTGTCGTGCTTAAACTGGTATCGGTGATAAATGTACTCTAAAAAATACTAGATGAAATGTTTTGCAGTTTTTAATCAATTTTGCTTCTAATGCGATTAAATATTTAAATGTATGCAGCAAAAATTTGAATTATTAAAGTTTTTTAATTTCACAGGATTTTCTTTTACCCGTCCCTCTTTATACTATGTAAGCTAGGGTCCGTCGTTTCAAACTTTGCCAAAGATGTAAACAACAATGGCCGCTCGATATTGTCTATGGTATATAGTGATGCAGTAGTATGAATTTTAATTTTTGGTGATATCGATGTTACGTTTTTTTGGGGTGGACAAACTGAATAATCCACTAGGTGGTATCTAGGTACATTTATTTATTTAAGGTGTATTCATTTTGTGTCATGCCAATAAACGCATTTTTCTTTCTTTCTTTTTCACTTCCAGCATACAAATACACGGAGACGGACATAATGCCATAGGCATTCTCTACAAGTCAACCTTTGGGTGATGAGAGACCAACAGTGAAACATTTTTGTCAAGGAACACTGTAACAATTTTGCAAACCGTTAGAATAATAGAAGATTTATTCAGTAATCTCTGTATCTAGTGAATCAAGAATCCATCTTAAAAGGTTATGCAACAGTTTCATAGTGCATATAGAAATAGGGTGAACCTACAACACTATACTGCACGATAAAAATGTTTGAACATCGTGAATATTTAAATCAAGTGCGCGATACTGTGCAGCAGATTGTATAGATATGCATTTTGAATAATACACGGCAAAGCTTCTATGCGTGCGTGAGCAAAATAACTAAACACCGGTTCCCGTTTTAAACTAAGTTTAGAGGTTTTTACCGTTGAAACGTGTACCGTTAATATTCATTGGCATGAAAACATGTTTAGGGGATTTTCGCGGGTATTGGTCGAATTTTGTGGGCTATTTGTATTTAGGTAAAAGTTTTGAGAAATATTTGACTGTAAGTAGTTATTTCCTCGAACTTGACTTTCCTTTGACTGCCTAGGCGGTCTATTCGTCGCAAGCACTACACTGCTGATTTACCATTCGTACAGAATTTAGTGGCAGGATATTTTTACCACCAATTTCATGGTGCACGTGGTTATATTTGTATTGGCCTCGTTGGTCTAGAGGTCGTAAGCCCTACTGCTGAGCATGAGGTCCTGAATTTCATTCCCGGGTCGGGCAAAGTGCTACTGGAATTTTCCATCTGAAATTTCTCGGTAACAGCCCTGAGCCTGAATTCGTGCCTAGTTGATGGGAAGAGGCTTGCCCCCTATCATGTGGGCATTAATCATAACTAGCGAAATGTGGGTGTACTATAGGCAAACGTGTGTCTAACCCTTTGAGGAATGCAGCCGTAATGTTAGGTGTAAAATTTATTTTAGTAATTCTTTCATTTCAATAATTTCCGAGGACAGCAGCTGTCGCTTTAAAAGAGCCTTCACGACTGAAGTTTAGGTACATACGTTCGGCTTTACGTAACTACGGCAGTTATTTTTACTACAAACACCAACATTACTGTCTAGCTTATGTTGAACCAGAGTACTTATCTAGAACTATTTGTTCAGGGTACATATCAACATTTTACAGGTGAAGGTGTAGTTTGGCTTCAGTGAAACTTCCAGAGCAAATGATTTCTTGCTATGCTTTTTTAATCAACGAAGGCACTAAAAAGCCTGCTTTAATATTTAATATTTAATTGATCCTAGAAACTGTAAGCCGAAAGGTTCTGGAATGACGACCGCGTACCGGAATACGTAGCGTAGGAAGGCCTCCCACAATGTGGACCCATGACCTGGTGAAGGCCTCCGGAATACGCTGGATGCGAGAAAAACAGAACAGATCGAAGTGGCGGTGCTTGGGAGAGACCTATGTCCAGCAGTGAACGTTTTTCGGCTGAAATGATGACAAGTTAAGATTTTGGTAAAAATATTTAGGACAATTCAATCAAATATCAAACCATTGGAATGTATTCGTTCCATAACAAAATATTACAAAGAAAATGTCTTATAATTTATTAAATATGAAATGACCTCACAAGCCCGACCTGAGTACATAGATCGTACGATAATGTCATCAAAGCTGCGTTGCATGACAGTATGAAATTGCAAGTGTTTAGCTATGTAAAGTGATGCCCCTCGCGTGAGCTGTAGCACGCGATACGTTAGTGCTTTATAGATAAATAGTGCTGTGTTTGATCGTGAACTAACTGGTTTAGAAGAATGGTTTGATAACTTAAAGAACTGCCAGTTTATTCTGTAAGAATCTCAGTGTGATAACTCAGGTAAAGTGAGCTTGTACTGAGCTATCATTCCACCTCATGCTAGGGATTAACGCCATTGACAGGTCTTATTATCGTATTTTCCAGTTACTGGGCTGTGTGCTGTCAAGTAGGCAGTCGTTCCATGTAAAATACTGGTATTCGGCTGCATTCGGTTAGACTGGAAGGCGACCCCAACATAGTGGGGAAAAGGCTAGATAATGATGATGATTTTTACAGAATAAGTCGGCTGGTTCCATAACTCCTGATTGTTCTTTAGTTCTCGCATTTGAAGTCAGGGAGGGTTGACCTGCTATGGCAATTTCAAACGACTGTATTGGAATTACAGCAGTGACGTGAATATACGGACATTCATTTAATTGGATAGTCAATTTCCTTGACTTTTTACAAACTTCTATTTATCGCATTTGAGAAAAACCAGTTTAAACATTTATGTAGTACTAGCTGCACCCCGTGGTTTCACCCGCATACGTTTTGATTCCATGGGAATATAGGGATAAAAAGTATTCTATTTGTTAATACTGGTTATATTATAAACCATCTCTGAGCCAAATTTGATCTAAATCCGTTTAGTAGTTTTTGCGTGAAAGAGTAACAAACATCCATCCATCCATTACAAACTTTCGCGTTTATTATATTAGTAGGATTTATAAGTGCGCGTTGAACTATACAAACATAAAGGAACTAACCAACACTGACCAACTGTTCTATGTACTGAACCAATCACAAAACTACAAATAAAACATTAACAAGTAGATAAGACACAATTGGAGCTAAATTATTTAATGTGGTCACGACTCGATCCGAGATTACCTATAATGGATATTGTTAGCGCACAAATCAAATTAAACTGTACTTGCTTTTTCTGCGACTTGGTCGACATGGCTTCTTCGGAAATAGAGAAAGTTAGATTTTCCAATACAAACTTTTAGAAAATCTTTTCCTAGTGCACCTCGATACCTTCTAAGGTTTCTTATACTTTCTTGTTTTTATTTTCTGTGGTTGCTTGTTTGCTTTTTAATTATATTATCAAGTCGTTAAATGTGTACTGTAATTAATATTTATTTTAAAACGATACTGTTGTTCTGAGAACTTGTTTTTCTGACAGGATCAACTAGGCACAAAGGAGCTTCATGAAAGGAAGGAAAAATATATTTTCCTTTGCAGTTCTCGAAGTATAATAAAAAACCGGTCAAGTGCGTGTCGGGCCACGCGCAGTGAAGGGTTCCGTACTTTTTATAACAGCCAAGTGCGGGTCGTATTCGCTGACTGACAGTGTCGGACCATGCTAATTTGACTTCCTATACAAATCTTCACCTGATCCGACAATTTTGCACGGAAAGTTTTAATTTTTTTTTGAGATTTGGATAAGACTTGTCATATATTTGAATTTCTAACTACAACCGTTTAGTTGGTAGATGGGGGGGACACTTGACTCTAACGAAAATTGGTACTTTAAAGCTTGATAAGTTACGAACGGTTTACTTAATCAAAAAACGGTCTTCCCAAACCCCTAATATTTTTAAAATACCTATCCAACTATATGATCCCACACTATGGGAAGGACGAAAAGAAAAAGTATCATCCCCACTTTACATGTAGGGGAGATACCCTAAATAATTGTTTTCTTCAAAATTTAATTTGACCACTTTTTTTGGCGTCATTAACGTGTATACTCATGCCAAATTATAATTTTCTAGTACCAATAGTTTTTCAGCTAAACCGCGGACAGACAGACAGACAGATGGACATGGCGAAACTATAAGGGTTCCTTGTTGACTACGGAACTCTAAAAAGGAGCATAACATGCTTTAAAATTAATGCTAGTTTTCGAAATTTAAATTAATAGTTATAAAATAATATCCTAAACTAACTAAATGTATTAAAAAACTAAAATATTGCGTCGAAATATTCCTCCGCATTGCTATCGACTGGTAATGCTAATAATTTAATTTTAAGTTCTGTGTCTTGTTGTGTTAATTACTTAACACAGGTACCTAGTATTGTATACAATCAAGTATTTTCTAACTGAACAGACAGCTGTGCTGCTGGGGAGTTTGTTGCGCCACTTCTTCTTCCCAGCGATAGCACTAGGAAGTGGTGAAGGGCGGGCGTTTTTTGGGGGACTGTCTTTTGTAATTTTGACGTTCAAAAAGTGCGCGTACATAGCAAACAGCAGTAACCTTTTTTTGTAAATAAATATGCCTGGCGAGGTGATTATAACCATTGAGCTATAAAAATAAATAAAATAAAATAGCTTAATTTTCCTTACACATTTATTTCTTATTTATCTAATACTCATGTAACTTTATTATTATAACCTATATATTTGATTATTACTACGGTGTACAAGGATCGCTAACGTTAGCGGTAAAAGCCTCCTCCAGCCGTTTCCAAGCTATTCTATCTCTAGCAATTCTATTTATCTAGCTGTTTTATCGTTGAGTATAGGTTCAAATAAAATCAGTCTACAAAGAGAACATAATTAACTTCCGTACATTAGTAAGTGATCAAACTAATTACTCAATAGCTTAGCAGTTTCGACGGTAGACCATTAATCGAATTAAGTTGGTACCAATCAGCTAACATTTATGCTGCTTTATTAGTTCCCAGTCGGGCTGGGATCTCGATCGAAATTGAATTCCAATAAATTTCATGAGCTCTATGCTTTATTAATTAAATGAAAATTAGTTTGATAAAAAAGGAGTTTCCTGTTTGAGTTTCTATGTCAACTTTTATTAGTTGAACTTTTTACCTTTGAACTTTTATTGCCAGATAATTAAGGCGCAGTAATTAGTTTTTTTTTTCTCCCACAAGGTCGACCGACGACCTTGTAGAGGCCGCAGGGACCGGTCGAAGTGGAGATGCTTGGGGGAGGCCTATGTCCAGCAGTGCACGTGTTTCGGCTGAAATGACACAAACTAAAAGACACAATACACCAGATACATACATCAGATAAAACAAACAATAAAATAAAATAAAAAAGATTAAATAAAAGCTGTGAAGTCCGATGTAAGAAATTAGCAGGTGTGCCTCACAGCTGCGCCAAAAAGGTCCAGTTCAGCAAAAATGCCAGACAACTAGTGCCTGACGCTGGTTTCAACAGGACCTGAATGTGTGAGGTGACGGATGTAAATCAGTTTTATACTGCAACGTGACGCGTGTGTGCATACCTACTTAATAAAATTAATTTGTGTTAGATAAAAACAGTAATGAATATGTGAGTAACATTGCAAAAATAAACAAAAATAATACCGATAATATATTTTAAGGTAAAAAAATATATAAAATGTATAAATAAATTAATAAGTGAGACCGCCGCATGATAGACCATCCCAGGACCAGACAGACCTTCCTTGGGATGATAAATAAGTTTTTTATGTATGTAGGTGTACGGGGTTATTTTTTACCATCTGTGTCCAAAATTAGTTGTTTTTTCCGAACTAACTTTGGATATAAAATAATTCCTCTTTGAAGAGTTCATTACATGGCTAGGTGATGAGTTAAATGTGTTTGAAGACGACCTTTATAACTGTTAAGCAAAAATATATAACAATACAGTAAAGTATCGACACAAGGTCTCTTAACTGAAAACACACTTCAATCTTACCAATATTATTTTGAAAATATCAAACCACTTGCAAAAAATAGATACAGACAGATATGAAATACCTACCATAAAGAGGAAAAATAAGAAAATCTATGTGAGAAGAATTATTCCTTTAGAAAGTATTTTCTGTTCACTAATGTTTTTGCCAATTACAAGACAAGAGTAACTTAAGAATGACGTAATTGGATTTTCCGTCTTACTAAAATGTTCCCAAGCACTAGTTGAACTAAGAAACTGTAGTATCAAAATAGTTCTCATTATAATTTTATAAGGAATGTTCGGTATCGTTCCGAAACTTCGGCTCTATAATTTCATAAATGTTGCTTCGAACTCTTTTAGTCATGAATTTTAAATTCATATTCTCTTTATTTTGGATAATTTTCAGGTTGGTTATAATAACGGAAATAACTTTTGGAGGGTTGAAATTTACCTTAGTTCTTGTCGATACGGGGAGCTTTGACCGAATCCTGCCCAACGTTAGGCCATGGAAACCAGGGCCATCTAAAAGCGCGTTGCGTTGACGATGCCGTCAAAATCGCGGGAAACACATGGATGAGGGGCGCACGGAACCGATAAATTCGGTAGAAGAAAGAGGAGGCCTATACTCAGCAGTGATGATGATGATGATGATACAGGAGAAGAAATGATAAATATTATTTATATGACTTTTTTCTTTCTGTCTGGACCACGATCAGTTTACCCTCAAACACTGACCACGGCAAGCCTAGCTTAACCTCCTTGCTAAAGCCATGAACCCCTTACAAAACAGAGGGGCGATTCTCGTAATTTTAAGAACGTTCACAGTCAGAAGGCCAATTCTTGTAATTTAAAACGTTCCAAATCTAGTCACAGTCTCATCTCGGCGACAAGCAAATGTCAAACACTTGTCAAAATTCGGAAATTAGACAAATTTTTGACAGATTGAGACTGAGATTAGACTGTGAACGTTTTTAAAATTACGAGAATTGCCCTTCAGATCTCAGTCTCAATCTGTCAAAAAATACTTCTAATTGCCTTACATTTTGACAAATTTTTGATATTTATTTGTCGCCAAATTAAGACTGCGACCCGATTTTGAACGTTTTAAATTACGAGAATTACGCCTCTGGTATCTGTAATGAAATTCAGGTATGTATGTGTGAGGCGTTCGTATCAGTAACACAAAGAAGACATTAGCGAAGCGCTAGTGTCTCACCTTCTCCTAAAATGTATCCGTCGCAGGCGTTTCAACCTATCTATGTAATTTAGGAAATGTCGTAGGAGAATTTTATCACGCAATGTGAAGTTTGTAGGCTAATCTAAGACTAAAAACTGTGTTTATTTAAAATTGTTTTAATTTGTAGGTAACTGTGTTTACTACTAGAAAATATACAGACTTATAAGTTGTAGGCCGTAGGATCGAACCCAAACACGCGTAATCTACTACGAGGGCCCAGTGCGGGCTGGCAGATGTCATATGTCTTTGAATTTTTGGCCCCAGGACTTGCAGGGTTCCTCACTATGTATTTCTTCGCCATTTTTGAGAGCAGTGGTGATGAAATTATTTACATAAAGTGCCTGCCTAGGTTCAAACTCACGACCTACCACTCGTAGGTCGGGGCCGTTACCACCCCTGCTCTTACCTATTACCACCTCTCGGTATTAACTTTCAAACTAATTAGTTTTCAGTATTTCTAACACAAACACTACTTCGATTTAAAATAATAGTGCTCAAGATAGTAAAAAGATAGATGGAAAAGATAGGATAGATGATCCTCTGTAATATGAGCCGCTGCTCGCCGTTCAGCGCTCGCCCAAAGAAAATAAGATTTTCTTTTACACTTTTTCCAATCAACTTGCAAATTAAATTTATAAAAAGTCTCATTACTTTTAAGAAAGCAATTTGATTAAGTGCAGTATTGTGGTGACGTGGACCTATTTAAGTAGGTATCTACCAGGTTTTAGGTTTATAATTACCAATGTCACATACCTACGGGTAATGATAATATCTAACTGCACTTAAATTACGTAAGCCCCCTTTCAATTACAATCTGAATCATTTTGAAAGATATTGCTAATCCCATTTCTTATGGACGAAATTGCTAATCCATGTTTGAAAAATGCGGCTGCTCAACAACGTAAATAACGCAATGAGTGTTGTTAAACAGTCAAAATTAAAACCATTGCTACTGTTGGTGTGTTACGCTGCAGGATTCAGGTACCAATTTAACATACCTATGGGCACTTACTGAGAATAAAAGAAAATATCTAACTACACTCAAATTATGTAACATAATTGAAAATTTCGTCTGGTCAAAAAATAAATCACCGCAATGTAGTCAGGGAATTGATCCAATTTGCTAAACAAGGGTCAACCTGGACCAGGTCCCAGTCGGGAGAAGGACTTACTTAAGGCTACTTTTCATCCTGGGTAATTGGGTTTAAAACCGATAAATTACAAAACGCACGCCGACGAAGTCCCAGTTAACAGCTAGTACGAGTATGATAATAATTTCAAAAAACGTTATTATATCACAACTAAAACAATATTAGTCCCGCTCTCTACCTAAGAAATACGCGGGAGTTTTATTTTTCTACATCCATATTATAAATAATAAAGTACCGTTTGTTATCCTTATCAGTTTATTTATTTATTAAGCAAGGCACACCAACGATATATTTACAAGGGTAGTAACAATAGGTAAGATCACGAGTCTTCAATTCTGTGTAAATACATCACTTATAGGCTGCACAACATTCACATTAAAAGGTTAACAATAATTCATTAAAATATTAAACTATTAGAATATTAGCAGAACATACAATTCTGTGAAACATTTGAATAAAAGGAATCATATAAATGAAATTATATAAACAATAAAGAAAAATTCGTGCATGATCAGAAGGCCAATTTCCGTAATTAAAAACGTTCAAAATCTAGTCTCGAACTCATCTCAGTGACAATCAATGTCAAAAACTTATAAAAAAATGTAAAATTAGAGGTATTTTTGACAGATTGAGGCTGAGATCAGACCGAGAACGTTCTTAAAATTACGAGAATTGGCCCTCTGGTAATTTCATATTAGCATTATTGGTCAGTATTTGGTAATGGTTAGAAAAAGGTCTAAACTGCTTGTGCTTGTAATTTTATATTTTTGAACGTAAACGAAGCAAAAGGAGTAGATCAGGATCGTAGTAGGAGGCGTTCTGTAGTTTCTGTCTACCCCCATTTTAAGACGGCGTGTGTTTTTGTATGCAAAAATAAAAAAACCACAATGGTCCGATGGTTAAAGAATGTATTACTAAGCACTAAACAGGTATGATCACCGTGGTTTTATTGCTTGAGAAGTCCTGTGAATTTCCCAATGTCAAAATGTACAAAATTAATTTTAAATACCACTGAATAAAAGCCCATCGTCCACGACACTACTCAAAAGGTACAGATTCAAATTACCAATGAGTAGTCAGAATGTCACAGAACTAGCTGAATATTTCAATGGCAGTCCCGTACACGATGCGATTTACTAATACGTTATTGTAAGTAGTTTGTGATTCGTTGCGTCGTTTATGATGTGCGGTGCCTAACGGTTAAGGAAACCATCGTGTGGGAACCAACTTTTACCATTCTTTGCCAACATTGTACTGAGCAGATCCATATTTGTTCCTTCTCTTAGTGAGAAGTGGCATTCTCCTTGTAGTGCGAAGATTACAGGCTGGTTATAATATTGTTAGTAGGTATTTTATGTCAAAGTCAGCTTCCAGTCTAACCGGATATAGATAAACATGAAGCGACTGCCTATCTGAACTCTACACAACCCAGTTTCTGGGTAACATGGTATACCTTGCTAAGAATGGTCGTCAGATTTTCGGAGGTTTTGTGGATACCTACCTCGTCTTTTCATCTTAAACTAAGGTGGAAATTGTTTGTTAAATGACCTAGTTTGCTGCAAAAAGCACATATAAATAAAATACATAATAAGCGCAGACGCCAAGCACGGCGACGATCGATATTCTAATTTTAACTTACTAACAACTAGCAGAGGGAGTGTTCAGCCAATTTACCTACCTAAGTTTACTAGGTACTTTATTAACGTAACTTTTTTTTTTGTTTGCATACATTGTGTCCCATTGCCGGGCAAAGGCCTCCCCTTTTTTCTTTCAAACCTTTCTGTTTTGTGCAAGCTATGGCCACGTTGGCCCCGCATGATCAGATCGTCACACCATCTTCGCAGCCGTCTACCTCGACGGCGATGTCCGCCCTCAGGCGTCCAGTGAGTGACAACCTTTGCCCATCTCTCCACCTCTCACCTTTGCACTTCAGAATAACGTTATGACAGTATTTTCTGAAGGAGTAGCCAGAGGTGTCAGAGTCAAATCGTTTATTTCAAAAAGGCACAACACACTTTTGAACGTCAAAATAATAAGTAAATAGTACGCCCACTAAATACAGACTCCGTACTGTTACTGAGAAATTTCTAATTGAATAGTATTTTTATTATGATGTTATTTTGAGAATGCGGCTTTAATGCTTGAATTGAAAAACATTTCTTTCCATTTGGTTTTCGTGATTTCTATTTTTATTCTGCAATTTAAAAGACCCGCATTTCTGTTTTGTATTTTCCAGGAATAGGTCCAGGAATTGGTATATAAATACGTTCAAGATTGATTCCAGGATATTCTTATTTATAGACATTATTCTTCTTGTTTCCTTAGACTTTTATAATTATAGAAAACAAGCTAAAGTTCCTTATTAAATTTATTTTATGGATACCTGAATAGTATTACAATTTGATTAGCTGCTGCAATCAAATATCAATAACTATAAGGCTTTATTTAATCAAAGGCTTTTTAATCTTATATGGCTGTCCAGGTCTGTTTATAACACCTGCGGATATTTCTTAGTTAACCTTTCTCATCATTTGAAACTCAGACACAGTTCCACTTTTTTATTTATCAGGTAGACAGTCCATATAGCTGTCAACCCTTTAAGTTAAGGAAGTCGGTGATATTTCGTTAAACAAGAGTTGGTTTTTGGCAGAAGATCATCATTACTCTTCTGCCCTTATCCTTGGGGTCGGCGCAACATGTATTGCTCTTCCATACGTTACTATTAGTCGTCATCTCCGTAGTCACCCTTTTTAACCATATATTCATTCGAACAGTCCATCCATCGTTTAGTCAGAAAATATTATTCGTAATTATTTTAAATCTACCTCGCGTCTGAACAGTTTCACGAAATATTTTTATTTACTCACGGCGTATTGTCCTTGATGTTACATCATGCAAATAATATAATTCTTCAAGCGTCAGCAGGATCCTTTACAAATATGGGAGCTTTTCTCCCTCGGATGTCAAATATTGGCCAGGAAAATTAAAGTCCGAAATACAGGGACTACAGGTTTTGTAACAGCAAACAATATAGACACGAATGTGATGAGGAGTTTTGTTTATTAAAATTATTTTTTGTTTTGTTGAAGGAAAAGTAGTGTCTCAGATATATTATTGACTTTTTCTTACATAAGGCTGATTTTTCCAACGCCAGATAATTTTACTCGAGGAATAATTTTGAATTTTTGACAGTTCTTCGATACAAAATCTGTCAGACGTCAATTTTATTCCACGAATAAAAATATATCTGTCGATTGAAAAATTTGCCCTTAATTGTACGAATAATGAGATAAATAACGCACCTTTACAGGAGTATACCTTACTAAATAATTTAGTAATTAATCCTTGCAACTTTATATACTTATTTAATTATATGTAAAGTATTAATTTAATTTAAAAAAGTCGATAGATACGTTCAGTTTTGAATCGACAACATTGTTCTAATTTGTAACAGATACAGTCAAGAAAAGAAATAAGTAAGACAATCGCCACTCACCTGTACTTTTTAAATCCATTAACAAATAAATCACTAACGTATTCACTTTAATATTTACCTACAAAGTTTTAAGCAACTACTACATACAACAATCATTAAGTTAAACTAACAAGAAACAAACTTCAAAGTTTATGAGACACTCACTTAAATTATTTTTTTATTCCGTACTTAATCATAATTTATATACAGGGTGAATTACACTTTTTAACGTATCGTTGACAGTTCGTCACGCGCGCGCGAAATGCCAAAAGAGGCAGCAAAAACCAGTAGCAACCGGTTCAAACTGGACGGCGTGCGGCCAATTACTGAGGATCGCAGGCAAGCCCGCGCTAAACGCGGCACTGCGCATGCTCCGCGCCGATTGACACCCGCCAAGCTTATACACTAATACTACAGGAGAGAATATTCATAAGTTAGTTTTTAGTTTTGTTTAGAATGTTTCTCGCGGGATCCGAATGGGCCGTCGAGTTCGCGAAATCAAAACAAACGATAAACTGAAAGGGAATGAGCCCGATTGGGACCTATTTGTATTTATGCCTTCATAATATAATTTTAACGAAATTTTGTTTACGCTGATAAAGAATAGGTATTTCGAAGGTTGGAAAGGATTAGAAAAACTCTTCTAGGCTTATTTGAATTTGATAATCTTGCAAATATTTTAGAACGTTAAGAGAATTGTTGCGTCTAGGCGCTTCTCGAGATAGTTTCGCTAGAAAAAGGATTGTTTTACACAAATAAAAACCTCTAATGTAAAATGTGTGTCAATTAATTAATATTAATATCAGGGAATAAACCAACCTAAGCCAATAACTGGGTTGTGGAGGTCAGATAGGCAGTCGCTCCATATAAAATTCTGGTATTCAGCTGCATCGGGTTAGACTGGAAGCCGACCCCAACACAGTTGGGAAAAGACTAGACAGATGATGATGATGATGAATATCAGGGAATAAACCAATTTTTTTATCGACACTGTCCCACTGCTGACCCCCCTCCGTCCAGGCATCCTATTCTAGATCTACCTCGGTCCACCCGTTCTCTAGACTAGGTCGTCTCGCCACCTCTCCCAGGCCCGACCTCTTTAATTTTATTAACTTATAAAATGACGTTAGACCTTATTTTGCAAAGCGCCCCACTCAACAAAGACCACCATCAAGATTGCCTAATTCATTGACTCAACTAAATCGGTATTAAATACACCCGATGGGACATCTTCAAATCGCTAAGAGCTTAACATCCATCCCTTTTTATCAGAACGATTGTAGAAAACCGCTCAACCCTTTTAAACCCCAATCTGGAGTGCGTCCGGTCGTTAGTAGACATTAATGGAATTCAACCGGTTACTCTGCCGTGAAAATAACAAGGAGGCTGGATTTCATAAGCCCAATCTGTTGTTCTCACTGCGATAACATTGTTAGGCCACAACATGCAAATTGTACGGAACTTTCGTTTTACAATCAAACCGATTTGAAGGTTGAATTGGTTACTAGTGGATTAGTTATTAACTGTGATGATCTTAAAAGCAGACTTATAATTATCATAGCTACGTCTATGATGAGTTTTACACGACAATCATATTTTAAAAACTAGATGAGGTCGACGTTTCTTATCTGACTACTCTGAGAAGAAAAGCCGAAACAAACTCAGAGGTCAGTCTCAATTAAAGTCCAGACATAATCTTGCTCAGACCATAGGAGGACCATGTAGATTGGAGTCTGATAAGATCTTTTGATTAAAGATGAAAGATTCACACAGATTTGAGTGGACCATTCCAGTCAGTGCACGAATTTAGCAGTAATTTGATTTGTCATTCGTTATTTAAAATACGTTTTTTTTAAATCAAACCTTTAAAGTATGAATACTTTTAATAGGATTTGTAATCAACCTGTATACACGGTTATTATGAGTTCAAAATGAAATGGAAAAAAAATACTTACACAATATAGCAAGCTACAGTGTTGCTGTTCTACAGTGATTTTTTGGCATCTGAATGAATAGGAATTACTGCGTTCCTATTTTTCACAACATTTTCCTGGTGCTAGTTCTAGATAATACATCACAGCCTAAATAAAATGTTTTAAAATAGCAATAAACTACTAAGTTTAAATATTGCAACAGCCTAAACGTGAGAAATTGCAGGCCGTCGGGAGCGAGCACCATAGCCATCCATTTTACTTACCTACTCCATTGTTACAACATTTACGGGTAAGATAGCTTTTTATTTATTTATTTCATTATGGTGTCAGAAGCGTTTAGTGGTCTTTGAGCTTAATGTAGGTAACTACACGTTTTTAAAATAACGTTATTATTAAAAAAACGAGGAAAACAGATTTGACGCGTCAAGGCGTCAATAATGTTTTTTTTTTTTACGCGGAAGGTGTTGCGCCCGGCTTGGGAGAGGACAGTGGATTGCGGTAGGCTAAAAAGATTGATTGCATTGATAAATCATTTCCTTTGACAATATCGTTCCTTCTTCATATTTTCTGGTGATAAGTGATTTTTATTTTGAGAGTAATACGAATAGTCACAGACTGGCACTTTGTCATTTTTGTTATGTAAAAATAATAAATAATTATCACACTGTCGTAATAATTCAAAATGGCGCTGACAGGCTGTCAACCGTCATGCAAAAACGCGTTACTCCATGTCTAACGAACGTCAAAAAGTTAAATTTTAACGAGCATAACTCACGGTGAACTGGTAGCGTGTGGGTGGTTAGGATGTCCTTTATAAATATTATGGAAACTACGATACATGAAGAATCTAAACATCAGCAATTAACCTAGCCCCGCAGCTAATTTAATGCGTTAAGTATTTTACTACCCGATGTGAAATGTAGACTTATTTATTTATTTACTAGCTGCGCCCCGCGGTTTCACCCTCATAAGTTTCGATCCCGTGGGAGTATCGGGATAAAAATATAACATATATTCTATATGTTAATCCAGGTTATAAACCATCTGTGTGCCAAATTTCATCCAAATCCGTTCAGTAGTTTTGGTGGGAAAGAGTAACAACCATCCATCGATACAAACTTTCACGTTTATAATATTAGTAGGATACGTTATTGTATATCAGAAAATACACAACAAAAAAATTACGTTTTACACTAAAAAACCTACATTGGGCGGCCTTATCGTTTTTGCGATTTCTTCCAGGCAACTTTGGAATGGACAGTGACTGGCTTGAGACTTTTGTCTTTTAAAAATATCAAGTTAACATTGAAAAGGTAAAACCGAGTTCCTTGGACAGTTCAGTTGTAAAAACTGTATTAAGTGGAATGGATGAACCTTATCTATGGATCCTTGAACAACATGAAAATATATTTTTTTTTCTAACCCACAAAATAATTAAATGTCAGTGGATCCTAAACATCTGTTAATTTTTGTGACATAAATTTATTTCTGTCACAAAAATTAACAAATGTTTGGAGAAAAAAACATCCATTCATATTAAATCTGAAAATGTAGCTCAAAGGAAAATGAATATTTTTTACAGAGAAGGAAAGAAATAAAATGTTTATTCCGAATTAGTTTTCTTGGCAATACATTATGAATGAAGTAAAACGATACAGCTAAGTAGGTAGTACTCTGTTTAATTTATTTTCTTTAGCGAAACGAGGCTAGTAATAGCCTTTTTAGCCAAAGAACATGCTAATCGACTTTATACTCTGTATCTAATTGATTGCTTCACAAACAGACAGCTGTTTTCTTCAGCATAAAAACATATGTACGCAAAATATACTCATGAAACAATAGCTTGATTGATCGATTATATATTCCAAGGGTTTTTCCCTGTGTCGTTTCCATTTACATAATACATATTTAATTCGATGAAAGGTATACATACATTACCCAAAGGTTCGAGACAGGAAAATACGAAATAAATTTTAAATATTTGGTCCTGGGTTTGGGTGATTATTAAAGTGGAAAATTAAAATTGGACTGTAATTAACACAAATTAAAATATATTAATTAATTAATAAATACATCGAACTTTGCATTTCTGCCGGAGTATCTTTTAATGCAGTTATTTCGCTGGTTTGGTACATTTTTAATGTAACAGGAATATATCAGCCAAATTTTAAAATGGTCAAATGACGGAAAAATTCTGTTACTGTAATAAAAATTGAAAGAGTATCAACTTGAAGGCGCTTTGTATACAGACGTTTTTCTTGCCGTAAATAACTACGGTTTATTCGTCGTGAGTAGGCACGGTCGTCAGTATTGTATGGATCACTGTGGAAACTTATTGACAGTCACATTTTTCCTACAACGCGGTTTGTACGCCGTACCGTAAAGAAACCGTGCCGTGTACAAACAGTCCTATCTCATATAACTAAACCGCTTGTTAAGGTCTCTGGGAAGGTTTATAAATACTTAAGGTATGATTTTAGGTCAAAGCAAAGGGTGTGTCTCTATGTATGTCACGATAATTATACTAAAACTGAAAGTACTCTCCAGACATCGAGGAAATTACCGTTTTCACTGAAGTTACACAGAACACTACAAAATAATAATAAGGACATAATACAAGCGAACGACTTGCGACTCTCTTACTATTTAGTCGTGCGATTATTCATCGATTTTACACAATATTGTACAGACGCTAGCACATCAAGCTACCCAAAACTGTTAATTTTTTCCAATCAACATTGAACCTAATGCTTTAGCGATAAAGTTGAAAACTATTAAAGAAATTTGACAGATTCTAGTAGCTTGATGTGCTGGCGTCTGTACCTACTAGTTACTGAACTAGTAGGTACAGACGCCAGCACATCAAGCTACTAGAATCTGTCAAATTTCTTTAATAGTTTTCAACTTTATCGCTAAAGCATTAGGTTCAATGTTGATTGGAATTGGAATTGTTCTGATACTGATTTTAGTAACAGGTCTTTGCAGGGAAAGAGTGAAAACCAACTTGGTAAAAAAAAAAAAAAAACATTTAGGTATTCAAACTCAATGCATTTATTTCAAATAAACTAATTACAGGCACTTTTGAATTTTTAAGGTCAGTCAAAAACATGAAGCTAGTTGCCCATTCCAAAGCGTAGTAGGTAGGTACCTATGGAGAAGAACGGGCAAGAAACTTCACGGACACTCTTTTAACTTCGATTTTCAGCGACGCTAGAGTTTTACAAGCTCTTATTAAATGTCGCCTGTCTGTGCTAAACCTTGTTACTAAAGCACTAGAAGCGAAATGTACCACTCATTAACAAGTTAAGTGTTAGAGGTACTTTCTGTACTCGCTGTACTCGTGTGTAAGTACAAGATTATAAGCAGCGTAGTCTCATAGAGACCTAATTTTATGGAAGCAAGCGTTTCATGCGTGGCTTGATAAACAGAATAAAGATAAAATGTAAGGCTTTGTTGCTGTGTTTCTATTTACACAACACGTAAGACGCCTCCGTGTTTCTCTTTTAATATAACGTATTTTTTTTATAAATACTTTATAAATTACTAGCTTCTGCCCGCGGCTTCGCCCGCGTGGATGTCGGAAATTATCCCACGGGATCGTGCTACCAGGATAAAAAGTATGTCCTTCCCCAGGATGCCATCTATCTCTTTGCCAAATCAGAAGTTCAGTGGTTTAGGTGTGAAAATGTAACATACAGTTTCAAGTTCAAATCCTCCCCTTAAAAATTTAATAACCCCTTTTTGCCCCGTCAGGGGTCCATTTTCGACAACTTTACATACTTATTATTACTTATTATTTTCTGTCAAAAGTATTAATATTGAGTTTCGAGTTAATTCGACCGCGCATTCAATTACTTCCACACAAACTTCAACACCCCTATATCCTCCTTTGAGGGGTAGTTTAGAAAAACTTATAATGATGAACTTTATTGCTTACTTAGGCGAGTATTCATGCCAATTTTCAAGTTTATTGCCCTAACGAATAAGATTTTTCATATAAACTGTATCTCCGCTTTTTACCCCCACAGGGGTGGAATTTTGAAAAATCTTTTGGGATGTGTTCATAACTTAACTCAAAGATTATTTATACCAATTTTCGAGTTAATCAAGCCACGCTGTAAAATCCTCCCCTGTAAAATTGACTACACCTTTTCAGTCCGTCAGGGGTAGATTTTCAAAAAACCCTGATACACATTAATTTTTACTTTCAATTTTAGGTATAAATACTGAGTTTCGAGTAAATCGGACCGCGCGTTAAAATTCTTCCATACAAACTTTGAAACCCCCCAATCCCCTTTTAGGGGGTACTTTATGAAAACCAAAAATGGCCAACTTCATAATTTACTTAGATAAGTATTTGTGCCAAATTTCAAGTTTATCAACTGAAGGAATAAGATTTTTCATACAAACGAAATCCCCCCATTTCACCCTCTTAAGGGTGGAATTTCGAAAAACCCTTTCTTAGTGGATACCTACTCTTCACGAAGAATACACCCTCCAAATTTCATGTCTCTAGGACCAGCGGTTTAGGCTGTGCGTTGATGTCTCAGTCAGTCAGTCAGTCAGTCAGTCAGGACTTTGAATTTTATATATATATATATATATATATACTATATATCCCAAGGAACTATATACATGTTCCTTGGGATTTGCCGAAGAGCAATGGAGCACAGTATTTATTTATTTAAACTTTACTCTCTTCTTTCCTCTTTTCTTTTTTTTACTTTACTTAATTTTTCTTTTTATTTGCATAGTATTTTAGGCGTAAAACGAATACGAAACACCACGCTGCGCTCCGAAACGGGGACACTAGACGTAGGTAGATTTTTTTATTGGGGCTGACTCAAATACGAGTTGTACCCTTAATTAAGTCAATCGGGCCTTTAGAAGATTTACGTAGCCGTGGCAGGGCAGCCGCATCAAAAATAAGTGAACGACGACGCTATACTAGATTGCTCAGAAGAGCATTTATCCGCAGATGTAGCCTGCATAAGAGTGGATGGCAAACAATTTGAACACGAATTAATGTTAATAATAAACTGTTATTAATGTCAAATATATTTTTTATATTAAACCCCAATGGTCAGTTGCAATTGAATGTAAAAAATCCGACTCGAAGGACCAAAAAGATGTATGCGCTGCTGAATGGGTCGCACACACCTTGTATGTTAGCTTGAATGATAAGTCACGGATAGCCAAAGATGATGTTTTATTGAATATATTTAACTACCACGTAACTAATGCTATATGAATGTTGTGTGAATGAGTACAGCTGACTATGAACGCTGATCGTGTACTGTCGCCTTACACTATAATTTGTGCAAGGCATCGGAAAAGTGCTGATCTATGCAATGCGCGCGTGCCATGTACGATACATGACTCGTACAGTGCCCATATTGCAAATTTTGTTATTTAGTCTTTACTCCTTTTCTACATTAAGCAATAATTTTCTATTTACATTCGATACAATAATTAATTTTATCATTGTAAAATGTACTTGAAACGGACATTTTTTCATAAAAAATTTTTTTATCCCCAAGACGCTTAAACTTTGTCAAAAAAAAATATTTTGGCAATTTTTTCACGGATTAATTAATAAAAGTCCTTTAAAAACATTGCAATAGCTAGTGATACTATTTGCTGCCTATATATTGGCATAGTTAGCGTGGAATAATTATTGAACAATAAAAAACCGATGGATTTCATTAATTTGTGGTCGTAGCGTACAATAATGTAAAATAAGGTAAACATATTGTAGTCTAAAAAAAAACCATATCTTAGGTACTTAGGATATATATTTTTTTCTGAACGGCCATAAGTTCTGCTGTAAGCCATTTCATTATTATCCATTTTTTCCGGACACCCTGTATAATTATATTAGCTATTAAATTTTACTTTAGTTCCGATTTAAATTAAATATTTTGCTCATGTGTACCTCAAAAGGAAACACGGAACCCTTTTAGGATCACTTCGTTTTCCGTCCGTCTGTCTGTCAAAATCCTTTTTCTCAGGAACGAGTGAAGGTATCAAGTTGAAATTAATATCAAATAGGTATGTATTTCGAAATCAAGCTTCTAAGTCAACGCAATAAAAGAATAAGGCCATTAATTATGCAACATATTTTGATACATGCGTTGGTCTAGAATTATGAAATTTGGCAAGAAGGAAAAAAGGAAAAGGTCCGAAAATTTATAATTTGTAGTTTGTCACATTTGCAGCTGGAGAATTAACCGTGACGTACATAAATCGCTGTATTTTAACAACAAAGTTGGTTTTGTTCTTGGGATAAATTCATCCCAACTACCGACCCCTTCTTTGTGCTTGGTACGATACGCAATTCGCCGGTTTTTTGTTTTTATAACATTTTGAAACCTAGCTGATTTTACTATCACTACCTATTTAACCCGTTATGATTTAATTAATTAGTGATATATGTGTGTGTATATATGGGTGTAGTATAGGTACACCTCTGTCTTATCCTTCGTGGAGGCAAGGCGTGATGTTATGTATGTAATTAGTGTACTGTTCAAAAACACCCTTCTTATAAAGAGAAAGTACCATGTTTTTAAAATCCATCAATGTTTGTCCGTTTTACATTTTAATAAAGTACAAGGAAAACCGTTGCTTTGTGTGGAGTTTGTTTTTTCCATTTAATATTTTCATGTTTTATTTTCTCTTACCTCGTCCGTATTATAATACTAAGAGTTAATTCCTTCCTTATCTCATTTCCTGCTTACTCCGCCATACAACGTAACCATCTGGTTACCTTTTAACTTTTTGTTGAAGCTCTTTTACTAAGTTGCTTTATAGACTAACATTATTCTGTGTTGAGGTGACAAAAATGTAATGTTTGATCATGTAAATAAACAAGGTGAGAAAATGTAGTGACAACAATTGAAAAAAGTATGCTTATACCCTGTCATTTAGGTTAACCGTTTTTTGACAGCTGTCTTAGAACGTACATATTCCAGATTACGTAAAAGTTAACTTTTAAATGTGTAGGTAATAAAATACATATAAAAACTGCCTTGTCTTATTGGATTATCTTATTTATGGCTTCTTACATAGGTACATAATAATACCGTACGTGTATCAATCAATGTATTTTGCATCACTAGTTCCATCTGTCAAAAAACGGTTTACCTAATGGACAAGGTATAGCTGGTTTGGTTAGGTTATGAGGATGAGTGAAAAGCATATCGGGATTACGGGAATATCGGGATAAAAAATATCCTATGTGTTAATCCTGGTTATAAACTATCTGTGTGTCTCATCTAGATCCATTATGTAGTTTTTGCGTGAAAGAGTAACAAACATACATCCATCCATTCATCCATCCTCAGAAACTTTCGTGTTTATAATATTAGTAGGATAGGATTATACAGAAAAACACAAGTAACATAAGTGACAACAGCGCTGTTCACAGATTACCATTAATAAATAAAACTTTAAAGTCACTAGGAGGTGCAGTTCACCTCCTAATGACTTTAAAGTTTTACTTTACTTTAGTTTTTTTTCATGCATGACAGTTACACTATTATAAAAACAAAAAGAAAATTAAGTATTTTAAAAACATCAACAAACAATAATTAATCTGAGACCTACGAAAACATTTCGCAGTTTTTTATATGACACATTTGATGTATCTTATGGTCTATGTGTCAAAATGCCTGCTGGTATGTATAATTTGAGCTAAATCAATTAATTGACAACCCGTTCAACTTGAAAATTTAAAAATTGTGTCATCGTACGATGTCAGTTAGATTTTCGTAGCCTCGTAGCATTTGTTACGATATTCGTAGGCGCCTAGCATTTGCTACGAATTTCCGAGAATTTAAAATAAAACCTCCAAGTCACAAAAATCACAGAATGGTGCCCGTACGTTTTGTTTTGCGTACAATACTTGAATTTATTTTCATATTCTCTGAACTCAATTATATTTAACCTAATATAACATTTCACGTTAATTCCATTCAACAAATTAATTGTCTGTCTGTTATCTTTTCACGCCATTTCATCACCATCAGCCTAGAGCAGTTCAATGCTGGACATTGGCCTCTCCGATCGCACGCCATTTAGCTCGATTCTCAGCAAGTCTTTTCTTTTCAGCTTTCGACAAAGTGGATCATGAATTGTTGCTGAACCGAATAGCTTTCAATGGTATTCGTGGTAACTTGTTGCGATGATTCATTTCTTACATCACTAACCGTTGTCAACCGATTGTTATTAATGGATTCCACTCTCATGCTACTCGGGTTACATCTGATGTCCCTCAGGGCTCTATTCTAGGTCCTCTTTTATTCATCATTTTTATAAATAATAATGGTAATTGTTTTCATCATTCCAAGTTTTTGTTATATGCTTAGACCTCAAAGTATATAGACCTATACATAGAATTCAGGATCGCTATCTTCTCCAAGAGGAATTGGATCGACTCACAGACTATTATTTTTTTTTGTTAAACATAGGTATGGTTACAGATATTATATATAGTCTTAGATATGTGCACTATGTTTTGCCAATATAATATATGGCGTACAAAATTAACATAAACAAGCAATTAATAATAATAATAAGGTACAATCAATAAAGGCATGTCAATAGATTACACTAAAAAAGAAAAAGCATGTCAAATATATTGAATTAAATAAAATCATAAGTGTTTGATTGGCATGTCGCAAACGTCATACCTCTGTTTATCAGTAGTAAAGTCAGTGATGGAGTAGTAACATCTATCTAAAAGGAATTTAAACAAATACCTCTTAAGGGATCCCAGACACTCTTTATTTCTAATAGCTGCTGGTATACTATTATATATTTTTGGGACCATGCCTAGCACATTTTTGCCGAAAAATGCGGTTTTGTGAGGGGTAACTTAAATAGTTATAAAAAGGGGTACTATTTCCATAGTAGTGCTCAGATGGTGCTTACTACTAAGCACCATCTGAGCATTCCCAAGTGCAACTACCTAAATTTCACCAAAAATAAAAACATAATAAGGTTTTCGTACAGTTTGTGTAATGTTTTATTGAATCAAGTAAACTCGATTCGTGATCTTGGTATATTGCTTTAATCAAAACTCTGCTTGGATTTTCATATCGATCAAATAGTAAATAAATATAATGAGATCCACACATGACTTTAAGCGGATCTCCTCGTACCTCTGTCTGTACAAAACCCTAGTTCGCTCTCAGCTGGAATATGCCGTATCCATTTGGAACCCATGGTAAATACATTGACATGATAGGAACTGTCCAACGTAGATTTCTCCGCGCAATGCACTACAGGTGTCACAAAACGTATCTGCAGTATAACCAGTTGCTCAGTAAATACAAGCTTTTGACGCTCGGCTCTAGACGTAAACAATTAGAAGCAATGACATTGTATAACATTGTTAATGGCAATTTTGACTGTATAAACAGTGTATTGTGCTATGCAGTCCCCGGGACTGTTCATAGACGGCAGGTGCGTGAAGGCAAACTCTTTGCAGTAGGTACCTGCCGTTCTAACACTGGTCTGTGTTCGCCAGTTCGGCGAATGGCAGCAACCTACAATGAAGCATTTTAACAGATTAGAATTTTTATCCTGTTGTTAATGTTTTATAATACGAAAATTCCCAGGTCATGAAACTTACAAGTTTCCGTGGGATAATTTCTGAACTCCTCGCAGCCAAAGCCGAGGGCAATGCAAGTGAGTTATCTATTTTTTGAAATAATGCTGTTTGACGTATATTGTACTTTTAATGATGACTTTGTTCCTTGTTCTTTGTTTATTTACTCTGATTTAGTTCCTAATTGAGGAAAAATATTGTATTTCTTTACTCCAATTAAACTGATAGGTACTGTAATCCGTATTCGCATAGTTAATCTCATACGAGAATCAATGATATTAACGTGGAAAGTATTGAAGATTCTGTTTGTATTAACAGTGGTTACTTGGTAGAGAAAAAAAAACTATAATGTTACACTATTGTTTGAAAGAAGGAAAACAAAGAAAGAATTTTGGTTTTATTATCACAGAATCACGTGACGCTCGTCGTGATTATGTAATGTTTATGAAAAAAAAATGTGTTTCGATAATTTAGTCATAATTATTTTAATTACAGGTTTTAACTTATTACATTCGACTGCATGTCGGTATGTCGGTAGCATGACTTGAATGACGAACACAAGCAGTTTACGTACTTATACTGGTTTGAAATAAAGACGCATTCAGCTTATCGCAGTCCACTGCTGACCAAAAGCGGAGGACAGGGAGACAGGCACAACACACTATCTTCACGTTCCGCATCCAGTCTGTCCCAGCTACCTTTCTAAGGTCGTCGGTCAATCTACCGGGGGGCGTCCCACACAACGAATGACAACACGCGGTCTGCAGTCCACGACTAGTCTGTTCCACCGGTCATAATTCCTTTGGCAAACATGGCCAGCCCACTTCCACTTCAGCTTCCTTACTCTGCAAGTTATATTGGTAACTTACTGTACTTAATTATGGTCATTATAATTATTATCACTATAAAGACAATTTTCCCGAAAAAAAATGTCAAGTTGAAACTAAATTCCACACTACAAGAAAACACATTCTTAAACAGACACTCAAACTCGACATCTCCAAACTAGGGCTGGCACATAAACTTAAAATAAACCAATAAAATATTCAAACACGTGAACAAGGGAGTTATCTTTCCGTTTAACAAAGTGTTGAGTTCGGAACGATATGTTATTTTGGGCCGGTGCTACCCCTACAGACTGAAGTACCGACCGAGGCGCGATACGGAAAATTGGATTTAGAGACCCTCTGTGCACTGCAATTGGATTACCATCGCCTGCTGCGGAACCCACAGCTTTGATGTAATATTATCGTTTAATATCACATAATTTTAGGTGTTATCCATTTTGGCATGTGATATGTGATGGTATGTGACGCTTTTATTGAAAAATATTTTATTTCTGTAAGAAGATTGCGGCGAAGACCTGCGGGGTAAATAAGTAACAGACGGACGGAAACTAGTACGAAGATATTACTGAATTATATAAAACTAATGAGCCAAGACTGAAGAAAGCTCTCTGCAAAAGTAAACTTTGCGAAAGATCGTTTTCAGTTCAATGCAATTTAAATAATTATTTGTACTTTTGCACAAGGAAATATATTTTAACTATATCTGTGTTAATTACCATGGTTGGATTTAATGGAAAAGTACTTTCACTAATTTACAATATGATGTTTTATGTTAAAGTTTGTAACACATCAATTTATGAAACCGTTATTGAATTTGTGCGGAGCGTAGCCTTTTATTGCCGTCGACAGTCTAACATATTTTATGCTATTGAATTTACTACACTGCCATCTGAACGACACAACCCATTTACTAGGTAATACCAATAATTCTTAATGTAGATCTGAAGACCAATTTCCATAATTAAAAACGTTCAATATCTAGTCTTAATCTCATCTCAGCGACAATCAATGCCAAGAACATGTCAAAAATGTAGGATGTAGGGAAGTTAGAGGTATTTTTGACAGATTGATACTGAGATCAGAGGGGTAATTCTCGTAATTTCAAGAACGTTCACAGTCTAATCTCAGTCTCAATCTGTCAAAAAATACTTCTAATTTCCCTACATTTTGACATTTGTTTGTCGCCGACTAGACTTTGAACGTTTTAAATTACGAGAATTGGCCTTCTAACTGTGAACGTTCTTAAAATTACGAGAATTCCCCTTTGTTGTCAAACTTTCAGTCTTCTGACTGTGATCAACGGGTGTCAAAAATTCGAGAACTACGAGTAAGTCTTGATTTGCTACGGCGTAGCATTGTACGAGTACTGCGTCGTAGCATGAAGCTACGTCGTAGCAACCATTACTAAAAAAACCATGTACGAATATTTTGATCCTCATAACGGGATGATACTGCATGTCTCTGAGGAAGGAAGTCGCAGTCTATACAGACCGGAAAGTGCTGGCAAGACAACTTGGAAGCTTTTCTAAGAGATTTGTCTCGAAGTTGGACCGGAGAGGTAGGGAATAATATTTTGAAAAATGGACAACAGGAAAAGTATCAGCTTGCATCAATGTTTTGGTTTCTTTAATGTGCTATGCAATGGTGGAGTAAAACTGTATGGTCAGCCAGGCACAAGGATTTAGCAGTCAAAGTATTTGTTAGTTTTTATTAACATGAGGTCCTGGATTTTTTTTTTCTTTTTCGTTTTTTAAAACGTTGCCCCACTAGGAATTACTCCTGTATCGTGGGTGCGTTTACAAACATTTAAACTCACATACACAACACTGTACTGTAGATCTATTCTGTAAAAAGATCACCATGAACACTTAAATTCCGTTTGAAATAAGATTAGACATTTAAATAAACCTTTTTTACAGTCCGTTGAACTGATTTTGATTTCTGTCTCGTAGGCATAAGGATGGCATTAAAAGCAAAAACGTGGTTACAATACCAACTGTTTATTACTGCGGCTGCCATTTGTCATGCTACCAACGCAATAGAATTCAAAATCGGTTGAACGGACTGTAAAAAGGTTTATTTAAATGACTAATCTTATTTCAAACGGAATATAAGTGTTCATGGTGATCTTTTTACAGAACAGATCTACAGTACAGTGAAATTAGTTGTCAATAGTGTCAATACCCAACGTCAGTAGAGTGACAGCTCACTTCACCTAAGACTCACGGTAAGATTTTTACAGAATAGATCGGCTGTTGGAATTTTGTCGCAGATACACAAATATGTTTTTAATGCAAAATGTTTTCTAGTAATAAATCGAATAACTTTCTAAGTAATACTAATAACATAATATTTTATATACATAACATATCAATACAGTTCTTAAGCAATGAAATAATATTTCTATCTCATATCAATAGAGTTCTTTATTGGACATCTACTAACGTAACCACACTATGTTACATACAATATTACTAATGGTATAATTAATTTGTCTAATGGACTGTTTCGTTACGTTTCATCAAGTACATATTTTGGGGAATATGTTCAAGTAAATAATGGAAAATACTGGTATATTTTTTTTGTGATCAAATATATCATAAATATATCATCATTTGAGAGCTGTCTCAAAAGTTTAGTTTTATTATCCCTTGAGGTGTCTTGGTTCTAAGGTAATTTTCTTGTAAATTCAAAAAAACATTTATGACATTGGGGTTTATTCATAAACGATGACTAAAGTTAAGTAACGTTTAAACGTCAAAAATGTATGGTTAAACAGTCGCTAATCACTGCTTAACTTTAAGCAACGTTTATGAATAAAGGGGTTTGTAGTTAAGCACGTATTTTTTTTTTAAATCAGTCAGACGAATGTTCTTAAGAGAAAGAAAGAAAAAACAATTATTTAGCACAGACTAAAAGACGCACAATACCCCAGATACATACATCAGATAGCAACTAATAAAAAAACAAATAGAAAGTATGAAGACCGATGTAAGAAATTAGCAGGAAAGTGTGCCTCACGGCTGCACCAAAAAGGCCCAGTTCAGCAAAAATGAAAGACAACAGTGCCTGACGCTGGTCTTACATATGCATAGATAGAGCGCGATGGGACACGATTACCTATCTGTCCCATACACAGGTCGTCTAACGGTCGAACCTAATAACCTATTTTAAACTAAAGACAGATCGCTTCTGATGGTTGCCAGTATAATCATAACTGCCAGTATAATATAATCATACAGATCGCTACTGTTATAGATTATTGGGACGTTAAAACCAGAGATGGATAGGTTTTTTTAACTCCTGTGTGCCAAAGCTGGTGATAGATAGGTAATTGGGTTCAGCCGCTAATGTCCAAGGTAGACTACTAGTACCTCTTTCCCATTTCGTAGTAATTTTTGAAATTATTAATTTCCGCCTTCTTTTAATGTCGTACAGTCACGAGCAAAAGTATGTATACACTCGGCTTTATTCAAAAGCGATTTACTCCTTTATTTTTAATTGAAATTTTATGTTGTTACGAACATAGCATTTTCGAACCCATAGGTTTATGTAATGTGTCGTATTTCAACGTTCCATTAGTTATTTCACGAAAAAATTGCAGTTGAAAGTCGCCAAGTGTTGACATATTGGTGTTCGTGACTGTACTATTCACAGCATACTCTTTGGTTGGAGTCAGTATAAACGGAGTCAGACTTGCTCTTTAAACAACGTTTTACTGCCGAAAGCCACCGTTAAAATTATGCTTCGGTTACCTTTTATCTTAACTTGACTAAGATCTGTCTTTTGAGAGTATTTTTACGAATGCTCGCGAAGTCTTAATGCGACAACCAGATTACATGGAGTCCTGCCACATTTCATTAATAGGTATGGTCCAGTTTTTGCCCGAAGTTGGCAACAACTACTTGAACTTCATTGATACTAAATACCTTTTTTTTATTGTAACAAAAGGTATTTAGTATCAATAAAGTTATATTATTAAATAAATAAATAATAAATAAAAATCTTTATTGATACAAAAACCTTTGACATTTCTTAAGACTAGGACACATAGCTTGGTTAACTAAAGGTCATACGGATAAGGTAAACCCTGACTCCTAAACTAGGTGATCCTGTGACTCAGGAGTCAGTGTTCTGCTGTCACTGTGATACCAAAAACCTTTTATTTTGTGTTCTAACATTACAAAATAGTCACACATTGCCGGTTACAAAGTATGTACATATATAAAATTAAAGTTAACATTATTATTATTATATCATTATTATTATATTAAAGAGAGAGTGAAACTAGAATAAGTAAGTACTTTCATTATCATCACTAATTACTATATTAGTATTCGTAGTATGTACAACTCGTTACCCATTCTATAGTAATAAACGGCTTTGATAACAGCAGTAAAATTTGTATTTACCGTCTCCCCATTGGAGTTGCAAAAGTTCGACGAAAATAAATTATGAATGGCGTTCAAAGACGTTGAGCCAGTAACTTAATAACCGGAACACAGTAATAAGAAAAGCAGCGATTTCTTAACAGTTCCAATGTGAAATTTAACAGTTCCTTCGAACACACAAGAACGGGTGTTCCTTTTTTTTAACTTTCAGCGTTTTCTTTAGTTACACTTCTGTTCCGAACTTACCTACACTCAATGAGACGGGGAGTTGCCTTCAAACAAAAACCAACCTTAGAAGCTGTGAGACTCGGTACATTTTCGATTGTGGTGGGCACTGTCTTTGATACATAGAGTACCTTTGTGAATTCGAGAACACGGACTTGGCGAAAAGTTAAAAGTTACAAAGTTTATTCGACTTAGAAAATTATCTACGTATTATGTTACGTAGGAGCTTACTTAAACGTGTTTGTTATCGGTTTTGACACAAGGCAAGATGTATTTATACCTAGGTTCTGAGTATTGGTTAGGTATCATATGGTGTGTTTTCTCAGAACTGTAATAAGTTAGGTAATATCAGTATCTAGATTGTCTGTGAGTGAACAACCCGAGCGCGAAGACTTTCATGTATCAGAGTCGTATTTCGTATATTATTTTGTTATATTGTAAGGTATCCAGTGATTCTCAAATACATCGATAAAAAGATCAAGGATATTTGTTATTTAACTAGCCCCCGCTTCGGGTGCAATCTCTCTTCTTCAGCCTTTCGCCACCCAATGCTGAGTGTAGGCATCCTGAAATGCATGCCACTCTTCTCTGTCTCTAGCCGTCCTAAGCCAGAGTCGTCCAGCAAGTTCGATCAGGTCGTTGGTCCACCTATTCCACGGGTGCAATGGTGACCGACATATCAAAACATCGAGATTTCTGAGGTATATCTAAGTAACGCACACACTCGTGTGTATGTGTCACACACATGAACCTTCTGGAATAAATGCTTAAAATAAAGGTGAAAACCACATCAAAATCCATTAAGCGATTTTTCAGATCTAAGCAGTCACACAGACAGACACGAAAAGTGATTTTGCTTTATATATACATGTGGATAGTTAAAGATATAGATTATACGGGCTAGAGTCGTTCCTTACTATCTGAAACGCAACAAGTCAATCTACATAATTTTAAATATACACATGTGGAATAAGAAAAGGCAAGATAGTCTGTGTTTTCATACTACCTGCATGGATAAAGTTTAAAAAGTTAGCCCGGAACTCTTGAAAAGGACCTGAGCTCGGTAGGTAGATAGTACAGGGTGGCAGGGACATCGACGCGCAAACTGTAACAATGGATTCAGCACATGCGTTTAGACCCCATAGCGCAGAAATTTTTCGTCGGTTATCAAAAAAAAATCTTCTGTTTCATAGAAAAGTGCAATACCTACGCGGGCAAAACGTATGGAACAGCAATATTTTTTTTTAATAACCGACGAAAAATTTCTGCGCTATGGGGTCTAAACTCATGTGCTGAATCCATGGTTACAGTTTGCGCGTCGATGTCCCTGCCACCCTGTATAAGCAAAAATGCCTGTGTTGCCTTAGAGGTTATTTCGTAGTAATAGCTGTGTCCGCGACTCTGTCCACGTGGATGTCGGAAAACTGTATAGAACCGTTTGTTATTAAGAAGATAGAGTAGTATAATACGTGATAGTTTATAAATCTCAGGGAGATGGGTTGTTTTACCAGCTTTCTCCCATTCGGTCAAATTAGTGTTTTACCGATACATGTTTTTTCATTTTTCAATCATCATAATCATCATCATTTCAGCCGAAAAACGTCCACTGCTGGACATAGGCCTCGTCCAAGCACCGGTACCTCGACCGGTTCTGTGCCATCGGTTCCACTTGTGGGAGGCCTTCCAACAATTCGTTTCTCGGTACGCGGTCCCCACTCCAGAATCTTTCGGCCCCATTGGCCATCTGTTCTGCAAGCAATGTGCCCACTACTACTTAAGTTTGGAAATTCTTCGGGCTATGTCAGTTACCTCAGTTCACCTGCGGATCTCTTCATTGCTGATTCGATTACGTAGGGAAAAAAAAAAAGCCCTCTTCCTCTCTCCTACTTTTGCTGTACCCGACAGGGTCCACAATGATCATTATATATATAATCTGTGTGTTGTGTTGTCTTTTTTGTGGGCGCCAAATAAATGATTTATCTATCTTATCTATCTATCTCATATTCTGTAAAACCTACCAGCTTTTTTTTTTTTTTTGTGGATGGGAAATCATCAAATGACCCCTCCCGCTCTGGGTGGAGTGGAAGGGAGTGTCAGACTCTTACTGACTAAAACCGTTCACAATGTGGAAGCAATAAAAATTGAGTATCCAAGCGTAGCCGTCTGCAGTGACCTTTGGGTGAGTTTCAGCCTTCTATTGAGGCCCATTGTGAGCGACCACGTTTCAGTGCCATAGGTCATCACTGGCAACATGCACTGGTCAAAGACTTAGTTGTATTAATTAGACCAACTTTTTGACTGTTGTTGATTTCTTTTAAATTTTAGCTGGTATACCAACTATAATTTTCGGACAATATTTTTTACTTTTATAGTTTTTAAGTTCTAGTAATAGATATGCGTCCATTACCAGTATTAAATTTACCTACGTTAGTACAGTGAATACTATTTATGTCAGATTAATGTGCAAAAAGTTTATTTATCCAACCATTCTCGCAAAAAAGAAAACAGCACCACGTTATGTGTCCTTTTAAAACTTGTAAGGATCGTCACGAAGCAAGCAACAGCTCAACATCCACACCTTTTATCCCCGAGCCGTCCTTATAAACTTTTAACTTGGTAACCTCAAGCGAGGCTCGTAAACGCGCCCCAACATGTTTTAAACTTTTTAATAAAGCAACAAAAAGGGAAATTTTAATAGTTTCACTTTAATAAAGAAACGGCGATCCGCGGCTTTATATTTTTTTTCTTTCGTGCCTTTAATTATTAATTAAGACTGCGGTGGAACAAGGAAGTAATGGAGGCGGTGAAAGAAAGATTGAAATAATTGTGAAACTAATCATAACACATTAAGTTAAATTAAGGTTTATTTTATCATGCTTTTGTTTAGAATTAATAAACCACGTTACAGCTTGGAAAACACGCTAAGCCGTTGGTCTCGGCTGTCATTTGTGGACCTTTGGCAGTCGTTACGGGTCGTCAGAAGCCCGAAAGTCTGACAACCAGTCTTACCAAGGAGTATCGTATTACCCAGTACCTAAATGGGTTGTGGAGGTCGGATAGGCATAGGTATTTTATATAAACGATTAGCGACTGCTTTATGTAAGATACTGGTATTCAGCTACATTCGGTGAGACTGGAAGCTGACCCCAACATAGTTGGGAAAAGGCTAGGCAGATGATGATGTTTAGAAGGAATAAGTTGCTGAACTGTTTCTTGGCAGCAACCCTTATAAGTTGTTAGACGATCAAGGTGGTAGGTAGATGGATTTTTTAAATTAAATTAATTTATTACTTAGCCTTATAATAAGTTTTTGTTAAATCTATTACGAGGCACAGTTCCAGACTTCAGGTTTCAGCGCAGTAAGACAACACTTTGTACGACCTGTGGGGTAGTTGCGTACCACACACGTGGCAATTGGTTGTGCCATTGGGTTCCATTTTGACAGTTCCACCACGTTCATTGCGTTATTTACGTTGTTGAGCAGACGAATGTTCCAAGCCTATAATGCAATGGATTAGCAATATCCTTCAAAACTCACGGATTGTGATTGAAGTGTGCTAAGCAATTAGGGTGCCGGGGATTGCACGACTACTTATCATGAGGGTGCCACACGATGTTTTGTAAGTGTACGAGTTTTAAGACCAACGTAACGTCAAAATTTAATTGATTTATTTATTTGGGATCTCCAACAAAGGATACACCTATACAATACAAATCTACAATAACATAAAGGTTCTTGCTCTTCAAGTCAGAAACTGACAAATTTTCCCAATCAACCTTGAATGCTTTAGCGATAAAGTTGAAAATCTATTAAAGAAATTTGAAAGATTATAGTAGGTTGATTTGCTGGCGTCTGTACGTGTGCTGTTTCCATTACAGGAGACCACGGCACGCACATATACCTACGAGTAGGTGTAAACACGATACAAATTAAAACAGAAAATTATGAATGATGAATATAAATTATAGGTCATCTAATCGAAATAAACAAAAAGGTTCTTTTACGTATGCTCCTTTAATTACAGGAGACCACAGCATGTACATGTAACTAGGTGTAAAGACGATAAAGGTAGAGAAAATAAATTATAAATAATGAATATAAATATTATAATTCATTTAATCAAAATAAACAAAAACATTTACCTAAGTGTTATCAATCCGTATCAACATTGAACAGTAAACCAAAATTCCAAATGACATTATAATTCAGCCAACAAAATTAGTATTAATGCAATATCGAATGCCGATTTAGATAGAATTTTAGGTGTTATTTGTGTTTGCAAAGATAATTGGTTCAGCAATACTGGATGCGGTCAGAATTTCGAATGAACGGTCAGTTTCACAATTCTGTCGACGGCTAAACATATAACATTTGGAACTAATAATAGATTTGATCTTTACTGCAAATATTGCAATTGTGTGGTGTACAATCTTACTCATATTATAGCTAGAATTGTGCTGTGTTGATTATAAACTGGTTTAGAGATTGGAAAATGGCTTTTCATTTGTAAAGAGATTATGGAGGTCGGATGGCTGTTGCTTCGTGTTTAAAATAATAGATATAGATAGATAGAATTTTCTCTATTAACATGTTCAGCATAAAAATTACAGATATAAATTTAGGAATAATTGTTAATAATAATATACTTGTGATTTAAGAGCGTGCATTTAGAAAGTTGGCAACATCACAAATAGCTGTCAAATATTTCGCTATTCTGTTTAATACATCAATATTACTAAATTAATTATGTAATATCGCTCTCAAGTGTCCTTCTCGTGATCGTGCAATTCTCGTAATTTTATGACCGTTCACAGTCTGATCTCAGTCTCAATCTGTGAAAAAATACTTCTAATTTTCCTACATTTTGACAAGTTTGACATTTTTTGTCGCTGAGATGAGACTGCGACTATATTTTGAACGTTTTAAATTACAAGAATTGGCCTTCTGGTCTGTTCTTATAGTTTATGAAACGTATACCTATAGCATAAGCATAATCAGGCTTTAATATTTCTACTGCTGGGACACGCCGTCAATGTGTGCGTTAAGACGAGCGTAGCATCAGCACATAACACACACACAGTTCATACTTCACCATTATCTCGAATGGTACTGAGAGCTCCTACGTACCTATACACACACATACACATTTACACTTTGTTGGTAAACTTAGTAACCACAAGAAAAGCGCGCGCCCCTTCGTGAATTAAAAATGCTATAACAAAACAAATCCTTCACCATTAATATTTTAGACAAGTACTTAAGTCGCCAATTCTATTACTTTATTTAACTTTCCCGTCCACCAAAATTTTATATACTTAAGCATTATTGTGTCTCGCAGAAGCGTACCTATTACCATATAAAAGTATCTTGAAAACTCATATAAATAATATTGTAATACTGAATTCAGAACAATATAAATCAGATTACGTCCTAGACGAATGAAATCGTCATTGAAATTCGTTGTAATATACGACGGAGTGTGGCGAGGGAATTCTAATGTCTTTTTTTGTTAAGTGCAAGAAGAGCAGATTTGAGGGTGATGTCAGTCAACTGACCTTGGTATAGGTATGTAGATAATGTATAAGCTCAATCGACAAATTAAGTGAAATTAAATAAGATAGTTAGGTAGGAAAATAGAGGGGCAATTCTGGTGATTTTAAGAACGTTCACAGTCTGAAGGCCAATTCTCGTAATTTAAAACGTTCAAAGTCTAGTCGCAGTCTCATCTCGGCGACAAACAAATGTCAAAAACTTGTCAAAATGTAGGGAAATCAGACGTATTTTTTGACAGATTGAGACTGAGATCAGACTGTGAACGTTCTTAAAATTACGAGAATTGTCCCTCAGAACTCAGTCTCAATCTGTCAAAAATACCTCTAATTTCCGTACATTTTTGACAAGCTTTTGACATTGATAGTCGCTGAGATGAGATTGTGACTAGATTTTGAACGTTTTTAATTACGGGATTTGACCTTCTGTTCTAATGGTACCTTCAGCTTACAGCCCACCCAAATTTCACCAGTTATGTTTATGTCTCACTAGCTGTGCCCCGCGGTTTCACCCGCATAAGTTTCAATCCCGTGGGAATATCGGGATAAAAAGTATCCTGGTTATAAATTATCATCATCCATCCATTCATCCATCCGTCCATCCATCCATCTATCCATCCATCTATCCATCCATCAATCCATACAAACTTTCACGATTATAATATTAGTAGGAAGTAGGATGTAATAGGGGACGAGCCAATTGCTATCAACCGGGCACACATCCAGACTCTGGGTTGGTACTGAGAAATTCCTAATGGAAAAACACAATAACACTTTGCCCGACCTGGGAATCAAACCCAGTATCACAAGCTCAGCAAAAGCTTAGCACCACTAGATCAACGAGGCGCTAACATAAGTATAAATAATCGAAATAAAAATTAAAGCAGGTAATAATTATTAAACTTTACATTTTGATTTTTGAGAAAAACAATAATATTGTACCCAAGAACCCAAAGTTTTTTTTTATTCAAGCCATATTAAAAACACGCCTTGTAAAATTTCTACATTTATGTCTGTAATATTTATAGTGTATACACTAAAGAGTTCTACATATCTATGGTCTGTTTTACCACATCTTCATTAAAAATTGTATGCAACGACTGCAATGGAGATCTTTTTACACTTCGTAACGTGCTTACATGTTCCTAGGAAACATCAGTCTCGGTTATCCGAAATGACTGACTTTTCCGTAAGCTGAAAACGAGATCCGAAAATCCGGATATCAGTATCCGCCTATATTTTGGTTGCGAAAGGCGGGTTATAGCGTAAAATATTATGCCTACACATTTTTTCGTGTGTAAATCCTCTTAGAAAAGTCTGACTTTGTCGGAATTCAAACACCAACTAGATACATTATTTGTTTCACATAAAAATAACAAAATATTTTCCATCTTCAATATAATGCTTTCAAGACGCCATAAACGAATGTATTTATTTCTCACATTATTTCATTTGTGGCCACCCAGTTTCTAACAAAAACATTTATGTACTATTGTATAGAATCATTTATCAATCTCCACCTCCAGCAATTATAATCAAAATATTCTATTTCACTTAAACCTTCATAGGCACTTATGAGAAGTCAGAAGCTAGGTGCATGGTTCCAATTGGTTTCCTATGGAGAAGAACCGGCAAGAAACTACGCGGTTACTTTTTTATAAATAATGGGGTTTTATAATGTTTTAACACTACATTGTTAACAGGTATGAGGACAGGGTCAACAAGTACCAGAGGGACAATTCACGTAATTTTAAGAACGTTCAGTCTGATTTCAGTCTCAATCTATCAAAAGTACCTCTAAAATCCCTACATTTTTGACAAGTATTTGACATTGATGTTCGCGAGATGAGATTGCGACTAGATTTTGAATATTTTTAATTACGGGAATTGGCCTTCCGGTACTTTAAAAAATAGAAACTGGTCTAAAGAAGTTGATATAACTACCAACAGTGCGTTAATACATAACGGTTCAAATAACAGTGGACCTTACCAGCCGATAAAGCACGTTCACACTAGTTCATTTCATTGCTGTCTGACTAAAGGGATGGTTATTATTGCCATTACGGAGCCTCGGGTGGGTACCCAGCCTTCTGGCTCTACAGAGCGATGAAAATCATTCCCATTTCATGTATTGTATGTACGTAGTTTCGCCCCGAGTGCTGTGTATTGAACAAAATATACCGGAAAATTGTTAAGATCACAAAGGATCATTTTTTACGTTTTCAATCCTTTACCGTAATATACACAATAAACAAAATACAAGGTTTTGTACAAAGGCCAATAATGGAGTTAATTTTATGTCCTGTGTGCAGATTCTCATAAATCACTAGATGTGCCCTCCGGCTTAATCCCCACGTGTAAAGTTTTTTTTTAATTTTCCGGTATGAACAGTATCTCCCTGGAAAATATCATTAAAGTCGTGGCCAAAACAGATTGACGGCCTTCACTTTTATGAAATATTATTTTATCGAAAATTATAAAGAGTAAAAAGGTCTGAATATAAAACATAATTATTTTTCGTTCAAGCTTTCAGGCAGTCAGGCGTTTTAAACTGGTTATTTTTACCACGTCATGAGTAATTTTTATTTATGCATAGTTCGTTCCGTTACGAAAGCGTACTACATATTGTTAGGTTAATCTTCATGTTAGCAAGGTTTATACAAGTTCGACAAAAAGTCTAATATTAAGCTTAACGTAGGACTCATTCAAGTAGCCCATATTCAGTCTGCACCAATCACCTTTTTCGGCCTAAACTTAGGTTAAGTGAGATTGAAGTGAGCTCCCATACCACCTGCTTCTAGGGATTGGCAGCTCACTCCCGAGGATCGGCGGGTCGTTGGTGCGCCTAGTGATGTGTAATCAGGCTATTGCTTATTTCTTCGTTTGCACACTAGCCTCCCATGTCACTTACTCTCTTTCCTGCTGAAACGTACAGCGAAAAATAAATAAATACTGTACTCGTGAATGTTCTCATTCGTGACTGTACAGTTTTTTATATATAATTTCTAGTAGGTACCACCCGAGTGTTAAAATGGAACGTACAAGTTTTATAAAGAGACTTTTAAATGTATTATTAATAGAGACGACGCTCTACATCTATTAGAACTTTTTCTGAAACCCAGTGTACCGTATAAATAGCCGTGTACCGTGCAAGAAACATTTCCCAAGTTACCACCTCCACATTTCGTAAGTCCCGTCCGCTTACTACTTTATTGCATATAAGCCAACCGACGCAGATGTCCCCGCTCTCTGTAATTGCCACTGTTCCTGTCCACACTGTAGACGCGCCAGATGTTTACAAGTACTGTCTTGTAAGACGCCCGCCAGTTTAGTGGGGTGTGTTTTTTCTCGAGAAAGGATTTATTGAGGTTCATATCGGTTGGTTTGTGGTTTTGAGGACATATTTTGATGAGTTCAGCATTATTTGGCAGTGTGGTTACTGATGACAGTCATCATCCTTCTCTCTCTTCTTATGGCCTTTTCTAGAGGCAGGCAGCACCTTCAATCTTTTATCCTCTTTCCTATCGGCATAAACTAAAGGAACAGCCGTGGCGCGTGCCTGGTAAGAATATTACACAGTCAGCAAGGTTGTACAAGGGCTGCCCAGCACCCTGATTGCGTAACACATTATCAATCACATCAAATCCATTGCTTTATATGTTCAAAAAAATTTTCTGCTCTATGACGTAAATAACGCAATGTATGTTGTTGAACTGTCAAAATGAAAGCCATTTGTTCTGTTATTGTGTTACGCAATTATCCTGCTGGTGGTCCTCAAACTTACAGTAATTAATGATTGCTACTCGTGGATATATGAAAAACTAAATAAGAACTACTTGTTGGAATGAAGTGGCAAATCTAATGGCTTTTCCATGGTCAATGTAATTCGTCATTCTTAAACATCACTTTCCAAAACATCCATTGAAAATCATATAAAATTCAACTCCAAAATTCAATTGCTATTCCATTCCAACATATTTAGTTTATAAAAGCCAGCAATTTAGGTCCTTTGATGGACTTTGCAGGCGTCGGAAGCCAACTGCTCTGAACGCGACTCAGATTGAAATCCCCTGGGTGAGGAACGTTTGCTCCTGCCGACGCTTGACAACATCCACGTCGTGGAACTTAATAATATATTTATGTATTATGTAATGCAGCTATGTAGATAATAAAGATGCACAGTATTTGTATGAAGACGACTAACTGTACCCTAATTACTTAGCACATTATTAGTCACAATCTGAATCATTTTAAAGGACATTGCTAATCCATTGCTTCATATGTTCGAAAAATGTATTTGCTCAGCAACGTAAATAACGCAATGAATGTTGTTGAATTGTCAAAATGAAAGTCATTCTTACTGCTGGTGTGTTATGCAATTAACCTACTGGTTATTAATCGTTTTTACTAGATCAAAGATCAAAGGTCAAAGAGGGAAAATTATTTAAAAAAAAATTGGCATAACGCAGGCGCTGTTACGCTATGAAACTGGCAATGAGTATCCGGAAAAATAATTAATCCAAGTAAAAATTTACATTAATGTTGCGTAACATCTTTGCATCCTACATAAACAGCAACCGATTCGTAGAGCATATAAATATTAGTATAGAGATATAGTTTTGATTTAAAGCCGTTGAAAAAGCTTACATGTTTTATACAGGGTTATTGGAAAACACCAACCACCTCTTAAGAGGTCATCGTACTCATCATTATGAACAACTTTATACTATGGGACCAAACCTGAAATTGCGGAAAAAAATCAGCTGTTCCCTACATTTTGAAGAGTTATACGAGCTTATACGTAGGGAACAGCTGATTTTTTTCCGCAATTTCAGGTTTGGTCCCATAGTAAAAGTTGTTCATAACGATGAGTACAATGAACTCTTAAGAAGTTGTTGGTGTTTTTCGAATAACCCTGTATAGGATGAAATTGAAAACTTACGACAAATCGAAATAGGAGGTGCAATAACAGTTACATAATCATAATAAATTGTCATTTACCAAATCTAAATTCTTGAAAAAATCGTGTAATTATACATGCGCTAAATTTACTTTATAACACGCTGAATTAGATATTTTAACTGGTCACAACCTATTTAATTTCATCCTGTACATTATTATCACTAACCAATCGTCAAAAGACCGCACTCGGGGTCTGTCAGCGAGCAATGGAGCGCAGTATCCTTAGAGTTAAACTTTCCGATCGTATAAGGAACTCGATACTGCGCTCTAAAACTCAAATTGCCGATGTAGGTCGCACGGCTGCCAAGCTAAAATGGAACTGGGCTGGTCACATCTGTCGCATGTCTGAGGAGCTATGGGCCAAAGTAACCACACAATGGGTCCCAAACAACAGCAAACGACAACGCGGCAGGCCCAGAATGAGATGGCGGGATGAGCTCGACTCTTTCCACAATTATTGGCGTTTATCAGCACTGGATAGGGATAAGTGGAAGGAGGGAAGGCCTTTGCCCTGCAGTGGGATAGAAATGGCTGAATAAATAAAAAAATAAATAAAACATTATTATAAAATGCTCCTTCATAAGTGTTATTCTTTTTAGCATAGTTTGTACAAGCTGGGTCGACGAAGACTGCGTTTACCAAAATCTTTTTGTTGACTGTACACAGGTACTAAATTAAACAAACTTCGGAAGAAAATTTACTAACTACGTAACAAAAGGTTTTCAACGTTATCAATTCCCTATACACGTATTCATGTAAGTCTAATATATCGTAAGTCACGTCTACCATCTTCTTTGTACTTCGCCGTACAGTTTTAGGCAATATCAAAAGAGATTTCGAGCAACAGGCATAATGAAGTACTTATATAAGTTCACAATCAAGTCTTTAATGTAGTAAAGTTATAGAAAATTCACGTAACTTAAAATTTAATCATTTTGAACGAAGTTTATTGTTAGGAAATTTAAGTCTTAAGAGGAAAGTTCCAAGTATTTAGTTATAACAATGTGGGCCAACTTTGTATAGGTACTTTTATGTGAATTTTAATAATGTTGTAGGAAATTTTCACGTTTTTCAGTGGAAAGAAGCAAAAAAATGCTTACTGAATTTGAAGGTTTCTTCAACGAAATGATAATGTGAAAATAAACCATTTGGAAAGGATTTTAATTATGTATAACTCCCGGGAGTTAGGCAACTCAGTGAATTAATAATATCGATGAAGATATATTTTTTGTTAGTGCAATAATAAAGCACGATTGCTTGATTAGTTCTTGCTTCCTAAGCTCTTCGAATTTTGGATTTTCCTCACGATGTTTTCCTTCACCATTTTGAGAGCAGTGGTGATGATATTATTTACACAAAGTAAAGCACTTTTCTGGGTTCGAACCTACAACTCGTAAGCCGCGGCCTTTGCTGGGCCACCATTCCTCCACTTGCTTCCACTTGCTTCTTTAACCACACAAATATATTGAAACCAACATTTCCATTTTGCATAATCGGTAGTCCCGTTCCACGACGCAGGAAACTATAATGTCCTATTCTATACAAACTATACATACGGGTATAGGGTGTGTTATCACGATATTTTCACCTAGTTTACACTGTACAAGTTGTGAAGACATCCGTTTGTATTTGAAGTGCTCGTTATATCGGTAGGAATAGGAACTCGAGTGATACATTATGTCGCATTTTGTCATACAAGTCCCAGTTAAAAATAGAGCGCGAGAGTTTTTGTCGTGGGATTTTATTTATGCACGATTGTTACTGCATCAACAATTTATAATTCACTAGCTGACCCGGCAAACTTCGTACCACCTAAGAATCAATAAATGTTGCGTTAACTGTACTAACTAACATCAAAAAAGCTGTTCCATAAAAAATGTATAATTATCTACATGTGAGTTTTTTTCGTGTTTAAAAAAAAATGTTTTAATAATAAAAAAAAACACGGCTCGCATTGTCAGGAGGTTCCTCTCTCTGGAGTCCTGACCGCCGGTAGCTTGGACCCTATTCCCGATACCGGTGGGCTACTATTTTTTATATTTTTAAATGTTTATTTTTTATTTTTTTGTTTATAAAAATATTTAAAATGTAATTTATATGTACTTAGATGAAATAAGAAAAATACTGTTTTTTAATTTTTATTACTTTTTCTTTTGTTTTTATAATAATTATTAGCGTAACTGTCTTGCATAAACAGTTCACCTCCTAGTGACTAAGGTTTTATTTATTAATGATAATCTGTGGGTTACGTTATCACTTATGTTTTTCTGTTTATAATATTGCATAATGTAGCTGTTTGTTGTTCCTATTTAATAAAAAAAAATCAAAAATAATAATAATTGTTTGCTGCACTCGACGACGTCATTACGTCGGCGCCGGCTGTCGCTGAAAACCAGCGCTGGGGCTCTGTCTTGCATACGGTCGCAGCATAATGCGCCCCCATCTTACACAAAGAGAGGACTGTGCTTACACTTGCCATGCTGTTTTTTTCTTCTATATTATATTATATTATTTTTTCTATATTATATTAGGCACGTACATTTAAACATGGGCTCATTTAAATACATAACTTCAACACTTATATGTAACTCAGGGGGATCGGCGTTGAGGGTTGAAATATAGGCTATGCCTAGTTCGGCCCCAAATGCTAATACTTTTGTGTACAGTAACTGTAGACTAAGCACTTAATTTGTGAAATAATGTACATTTTTTTCTGTGAATAAACTTTATTATTATTAATGCCGAGCGATAGCCGTTTTGCGTGGATGTGACGCATGTCAACCATTTCTTTTTGTTTTGTATATTATTTTTTGCGTCATGTTTACCGCAAATGAACGTATTTCTTTTTTTCATGTCTTAATAGTTATTCTGCTATTCGGGGTGGAAACGAATCCAAAAAATCAAAGATCATACAAATCGGTCCAGCCGTTCTTGAACTATAAATGGTGTTACTAACGCGACTTTGTTTTATTTCGCGAGTCTGGGTGTTTTTCTATCTATAATATGTATGTATTTACAAAAAAAAAAAAAAAAATTGTATATAAGTAGTTTATCAGCCATCTTGTTACCATAACACAAGCATTAGGTTGCTTAGCTTGGGACAAATGGTGCTGTGTGAAATGTCCAGGGATATTATTTATTTATTTATTTATTTATATACCCCTTTATTCATAAACGTTGCTTAAAGTTAAGCAGTGATTAGCGACTGTTTAACCATACATTTTTGACGTTTAAACGTTACTAAACTTTAGTCATCGTTTATGAATAAACCCCATTATTTCTGGCATTTATCTTTTATTTTTACAGATGGCACTGGCCTCCAATTCTCAACTTCCTTCTAGTTACAAAATTGAATACTTATCCATAACTTTATATTGTAAGGGCGAAGGATAAGATAACATGACGAACTTATTTAAAATCGCAAATGGTACTATAAAAATGCCCCGAGCTGTTAGGCAGTTTAGAATTAGTTGCACATTGCAAAATGCCTACTACTAGTACTTGCCCAGATTGAACCCTCAATGTCGTGCATGAGAGACAACGCTTTAACCTATGGGCCATCACAACAGATGATAGAGTAATTGTCTAAACAAGGATCTATTCCCAAAATACTAATAAAATATCCTAGTGCGTGGTGTTACTTAACCGATAGTTGCAAAACAATCATTAATTAGCAACTGTACCAGTCGCAGACGTACCTGAGGGTGTGGCGGCTATTAATCACTCGACAAACTGGTAGCCGATAGACCGATAGCCTGATGGCCGATAGGATCAACTCTTTGTGATCGTGTGTGCAGCCGGTTGATTGATTGAGAGGACTTTGGAGGACGCGTGTTTATCGACATTTAGTGGTTGGAAACAACAACAACAAACAACAATAACAACATCTACAACAACATTAACTTAACAAACACATTAACTACACACATACATACATTAACTTACACACATTAACTTTAACATTAACACATCCACCATCCATCCATCTTTTTTCTTACATTAACTTTTTTCAACAACATTTGGTGGTGGGTTGTGGTTGGAAATAGTGGCAGTTTCTGTGATGTAGTAAACAAAGTTACCTGCTAAGCAAAGTTCTAAGCAAGGAAATTATTGCTAAGTGCCGTTTATGAAATCGATTCGGGAGATAGATGTGAGTTTCGTTTGATAGCTTAGCTAAAGTAGATAGGCATCACTGATTTTTTTTCAGGGCATTTAAACAGTAATTTGGGTTGGATATTATATTTGTAGGAAAGCGGCGACCGGTTTTTTAAAATTTACATGAAACGGTCTGCGTGTATATCCCTAAAAAGACTCATTTTAACAATATCAATGATGTCTACATCATACATACATTTTTTGTTGTGAGCCTTTTCTCTTTCTTATGTAGAAAAAATCAGGTCTTATCAGCATGGGAAATGACCTGCTCCTGCCGAAAACCAAATCTAAATCCTTCAGATCCATTCCATCAGGGTTTAAAAGTCAGGTGTTATCAGCATGGGAAATTACTTGCTCCTGCCGAAAACCAAATCTAAATCCTTCAGATCCATTCCATCAGGGTTTAAAAGATAGGTCTTATCAGCATGGGAAATGACCTGCTGCTGCCGAAAACCAAATCTAAATCTTTCCGATCCATTCCATCAGGGTTTAAAAGTCATCCAAATATGACTGTACATAGACACGCGGTGAGAATAGAATGAATGTCCCTGACTGTAGTCAGGGACATTCATTGTTAAGCAAATTGACACCCTTCGTCAACTTGCCGTGTTATAGCCATTTCATACAACAGTAAAAAAAGGCGGTTGTGATTTGAATATACAGACAATTTAAGTTGGTAGTTTTTTTGCTTAACAATTGACTTCTTTGACTTTACCACGGTATCCGTATGTAAAGTTTTAATTTGATGAAAAGTGGGTATTTAGGTACTACATGATGCTCTCCATCTCACTCTATGCAGCTAAGTAGGTACTGGCTAGGTAATTAATTAAGCATAAGCATAATCCGCCTATAATGTTCCCACTGTTGGGAACTGACCTCGTATTTTCGATAGGGAGTGGGCTGTAATCTACCACAACGGCCCAGTCCGGGTTGGTAGATGTCACATGCCTTCGAATTTCTGGTTCGTCACACAAAGTAAAGCGCCTGCCTGGGTTCGAACCCCCGGCCTACAGATCGTAATTCGGAGCTGTTACCACTGGGCCACCATGACCGGTCTCGGTACCCAAATGTGAAGTTTTGATTTAATAAAAATGACCTTCTCCTATCTCACTCTACGTAGCTAAGAAGGTGCCATGTAATTAATTAATTCTGTAATAACATTTAGGTTTCCGAGAACGATATCATCATTATTACTATTCTTAGAAGTATTAAGATTAAGATTAGTTTCACGAAAAGGGATTATTTTCTTTGTCTTAAGCTTTTACGTGGATGATCAGAAAAACGTAGGTAGGTAGGTACCTCTCCAGAATAAATTATGTTGTGAAGCTAAGAGAACAAAAGACTACTAATAGGTTGAACATTTTTGTTCGTCAGATTTATTGCCAGCGATCAACGTGAAGCGAGTAGAGCTAGGAAGTAAAACCATCTTGACTAGCAGCGAGTGCGTGACGGTGACGATTGTCTCAAGCTTGGTACATTCAAGCTTGAGTCTCTCAGCAAGTTTTCTGCCCGCCAAGCGAGTATCGCTGAGCGAGTAATCTCTTTGATAGCTCTTGTCGCTGACAAAAACGAGCACTCGCCGGCGGTATGAACAGTCAGTCCTCAACGATTAATAAACTCTTTTAGTTATACGGGACCTTCAATCTTTTGTAAGTTTCTTGAGCGAGAAACGAGTTTTTGTTGCTAGGTAGTCGCTTTCTGGTCTAAAGGTGGCACAGGTGCCTAAGTCACTGTTCGCGACGATAGGTCGTGGTGGAGCAAAATGAAATTAGCGGACTGTATTACAAGTATAATGTTAATAGGTATAAAATTACAACGATCGGTAAAAATATGATAACAAGAGCTATTAAGACGCGCAAGCGCAGCCGTGCACGAAGGAGAGCAACAGCTGACTGTCGTGGCGGTGTGGCGCGGTGGCCCGCGCTCGGCCGTCAGCCGGCTGGCTCCCCGCTGTCCCCGCACCCCTCACTGCCGCCAGCACGCGGCGATGTTGAGTGGAGTGCGAGCGGTCTCAACAGTCACGATTACCTGTTGTTCTTTTAAAGTAAATTAAAAATATAAGCCAAACTATTTTACATAACTGGCCATAAAACGAGATAGTTAATATTCAAGGCTCGTGCAAAATCATTTTCGTTCGTAAACAATCTTAATTAGAAACGTCCATGTCTTAAAAACGATTTAGTTCCAGATTTTCTATCGTTATTAGGTTTTTTCACTCCCCGAAAATACATACCTCAATAAAGTCCTCCAGACCGAACTTCGGCCAAGGCGACCAATCTCAGCGGAGACCAGCCATCGGCGGAGATATTATAGCGCAGAAGTGTGTGCGCAGACGCAGGTGCACTCTCTCTTCCCTCACTCTCATTGTCCGATGGGCCAGCAATCTGACACGACCGAAAATAGACCAGGCGCAGGACCAACGGCTTAACGTGCTTTCCAAGGCACGGGGGTATCACACCGCCAACTTTCATCATCATCAGCATTTCAGCCCCTCACCCACTGCTGCCGCCTTTATTCCGCCATATTTCCTTGCTCTGGTCTCTCGTCCAGGTATTTCCTGCGACTTTGACGATATCATCAACCCAACGCTCTTTTGGATGGCCCTGGTTTCTTTGGCCTAACTTTGGTCACCATTCGGTCACAGCTTTACTCCATCGGCCATCTCTTCGTCTAGCCTGGTGTAGGTGTAGGTGTCCAACTCAACTTGAAGCGTATCGCTCTGTCCCTGACGTCGTAGACTTTTGACTGACTAAGGATCTCGGTGATCTCGGACACACTCGGTCTAGTAGAGTTATGCCAAGCATGGCTCGCTCCATGGCCCTTTGTGCTACTCGGATGCGGCCAACTGCCATGCTCCGCAAAATACGTATATGTAGGCAATAAAACTCAAAAAAAAATCCATCGCAATTTCCATTACTCATATCTCAATTCGCTTACGATACCAGATCCATATTATTGAGTCATAAAAATATAACGGACAATTTTCTTCATTACCGCTGTACATCTGTATTTTCTTTAATACAGACGGAAAAATATCGCTCCTCAGTCATCGCTCAGAGCTCACCCGAGTGTAAGACTGTACATTAATCCTAAATCACCCACATTATGGACTGCAAGACAGAACGATCGATCTGTCACCGCTTATCCCCACCTAAAGCAACTGTAAATAATGATAATGGATTACTTTGTTTTCTCTTTTTACTAACCGGGAGATTAGGAGGGCAAAAACGATATGCTTCTGTTTTTACACCGGCGCAATGGTCGAATGCCCATTAACATTTTCTGTCGAGAGCGACCCTTGCCGCGACCCACCCTTTTCCAATATTGTTAACCTTAATTTTTTTTAAACGAGTGCCCCCGACCTATTGGACGAGATAATCGTCTACCCACATTATTTTTTATTCACTGAGATAAGAGTACAGTTCTGATAATGGTTAGGTACTCCTGCCTTTTTTGCTTTTTCAAAAAGAAAATAAGTTAAAGTTTTGAGTGCCAGATTTCTAAAAATGATTAGGAACGCTTTGTTATACCTACGTTACTTTTCAACCTAAAAAAATATCTTTATACTCGCAACAAAAGCATTATTATTATTTTTAATAACTGTTATTTAAATTTTAAAAATAATTAGTTTCTTCATTTTCATAGCAATTTACTGTGACATTGTTGTAATTACAGTTATTTTCTATTCTATTGAAAATACAAGTAAGGGTCGTATTGTGACTAGTCTAGACACGTAGGTATTCGAAAATTTAAAAAGGTTTCCTACCTGAGGAACTTTGACAGAAATTCCTAGATGAATTATACCATAAACTAATCAGCTTGTAATGCTCCCACTGCTGGGACACAGGCCGGATCTCTGCAAGAGGGAGTGGGCCATAATCCACCACGCAGGCCCAGTGCGTGTTGGTCACATGCCTTCGAATTTTGGGTTCTTTGATATGCCAGTTGCCTCTCGATGTTTTCCTTCACCGTTTTGTGAGCAGTGGTGATAATATAATTTACACAAAATAAAGCGCCTGGGGTTCGAACCTCCGACCTACAACTCGTAGGTCGCGACCGTTACCACTGGGCCACTACAGCTTATACAGATATTTGTTAATCCTACTAATATTATAAATGTGAAAGTTTTTATGGATGGATGGATGGATGTTTGTTACTCTTTCACGCAAAAAAATCAGAACGGATTTAGATGAAATTTTCACACAGATAGTTTATAACCAGGATTAACACATAGGATACTTGTTATCCCACGAAAGAAAAAAAATTAGAAATAAAATTAAATTTTGAATTAGAATTTCTTTTTCTTTTTTTTTTCTTTTACTTACTTGTTATATTGCCACGGCATCGAAACTTATGCGGGTAAAACCGCGGGCTGCAGCTAGTTCTATAAACAAATTAATGTACGTTATTTATTTTGATCACTTTATGGCAACCGAATTCAATACCAACTCAAATCTACTATTTAGACAGCTCTCATACACTTCAGTCAGTTTCCTTTAATTTGCAAGTAGAGATACGAATATTCTTGGTATGATAAAAATACAACAGTAGATACGAGCCCCATTATCCCAATCTGCAAATTAGAATCTAAATTCTGCATATAATTTTAAAAGCAACATTCAAAAGCGCCACGCATTGTGATAAGAATTTACGAGAACCACCCATACATAAGAAGGTTATGTACTAACATTTCCCTTAGCTACACAACGCAAATGTAGGAAATTCAGAGTGCGTGTTCACCAGTGGCTCGACCGATAAGAATCTGACCTTGACCCTGAAACGTCCTAATAAACCGGGTTTTTATCGCCCCCCGAGTACCAGAAAACTTTTAGTACTTGTAGATAAAGAGTTGATATGATGGAAATTGGGACTTGATTAGTTATTTAATAGGATTAATTATAGAAGTGGAACAAATTTGTGTTTCTGTTTATTGTGTTGAGTGAAAAATAGTCGCTAAAAATGAAATGCTTTTTTTTGAACACGTCTGAAAGTATTGTTTTGGTCTCGAGCTGTCGTCGAACTGTTTTGTATTAACACGTTAAAGGTACTCCACTCATTATAACAGAACCGCCCGACACAGCAAAGAACTTGTCATTCAAGTTAGGATTTTAAGTCATTGCATTAAAGTAAATTTTACTGTGACAATATGGAATAGTGGACAGCATGCAGACACGCAGCGAGCTGCCCGCGAGCCGTCATTCGTCGTGCTGACCGTGGGATTAGAGCGAGCAGCTCGCTCCCTGGTGAAGAAGCTCCTGCAAGCGGTATGCATGCTGGACCCTCGCTGTCCTCGCGCCGCACACACGGCTGTCTCCTCGTAGCCCGCAAATTATTCTCTTTTTCTTCTTTTTATGAGTGCAATAGCTATGATGGCCAGTTCATATAAAGTAAACTGAGACATAACGTTGTTGTTCGCAAACCAGTTTGTAAGCTGAAGACTATGCGTTGGCGCGCAGACAGTGAGCTACCAACTAGTAAGCGGCGCGTGGTGACTACACGGTGGCGTGTCAACAGCGAGCGGACATCTTGCTGACAAGCGGATTTTTCCTAAGATGGCCGTGGCCGGTAGCCGGGAGGTTACTGTGCTGGAGCGGTGTGGTTATAAGTAATGAGTGATGACCTAAGTCTCCAAGTTTGGTATAACATGATTAATAATACTGTTTGATTATATTAATGATCCAAAAAAGAGTTTTGACACCGCAAAACTAAAATTCTGGCATTTCTTTTCGATGGACTAACATATTTTAGTTTGTGTATTGTATTATTCTTTTTACTACATACCAAATGGTTTTTTTTTTAAACTTGCATGACATTGTAACTAGTGTTCTGTATTTTCACGAACTAAATGAATTTTCGTAAATTATATTATTCAGCTTTGTGAATACACATATAATTATATAATATAATCAGCCTATAATATTCCCACTGCTAGGACACAGGCAGGCCCAATGCGGGTTGGTAGATGTCACATGTCTTCGAATTTTTGTTTCTAGATCATGCCGGTTTCATCACGATGTTTTCTTTCACCGTTAGTAAATACAATTTCAAATAAAATATATAACATTACGAAGTACTACAATATGATTTATTGCTTGAATATTTAAAGTAAATCTGATTTGCAGACCTAGAACAGTTGATGTCTGTATTATAATATCCATCAATCCTCACAAATATATTCTGTCAAAACTTGCTTAAAACCTTTTTAAAGGCCAGTCTTTGTATTTGTTTTCTCTTAAGTATTTGTTTAAGCCTGGGAATACATGATGGAATTGAGCGAAAGCCCGTGTTGTACTGAGTGTTTTGTTTATTTACACACACGCTGTGCATTGTATGTATGTGTGCCCTTTTGTAAAGGTCGTTGGGATGTTAGGTTATTGGAACAATATTGGGAATCAGAGACAGAAATTAAAAAAAAAACAGAGGCCATAGTACCTACTACCGCGAGACGTAACCAAAAAGGACTTTGTATCGAAAATACTAAAGCAATTTAAATACATCAATATGTTATTAATTACATTAAAAATTAAATTTTTTTATTTTTATTTTAAGCCAAAAAAAAAATTAAAATAAAAAGTAAAACATATTCATATTGAAAGAAAAGTAAATATTATGCGCGAAACGATTATTTGCAATTTTAAAATCGTTTGTTTTGTTTTTATATTTTTGTGATTCGTAGATCTTTCCCAGAAAACCAGGAAGCCTCTTCTATCATCTATATGGTTTTAATAAAAATGAATATAATATAACTATCATTTATTGCTGAAAAAGCATAAAAAAACAGTTCTTCAAAATAATAATATTGAGGTATGTAATGTGATTTTGTACATAGGCGGTAATCTTCGGAACTACTGATCCGATTCCAAAAATTCTTTCAAATTGGGAAACTACAGTAATGTTGAGTGCCAGAAGATACGTTTTATGTTAAAACAAGAAATTTTACGCGGACGAAGTTGCGGGCGAAGCTAGTCCTGATAATGAAACGAGTAATTCGCAGACCACTGCAGGGTAAACTCTCAGAAGTTAATTCCTGACATCCAGTTTTCCACTTTACCAGTCAGTCCCACATTCTCAGAACCCCATACATTTATTTGCAAAAATGTTACCCCTAATAAAAATCTTGACCCAAAGCTTTGCTTACATTTTGCCTAATTCTGTAACAAACTGGCGATAGCAATTAATAAAAAAAATTACGACCACTCTGGCCTTAACAGCACATACATCTACACTCCGGAAAGCCTTGAATATTTTTTGTTCAAAAATAAAGGCAACTTAGAGACCCTTCATTAAAATAATTCATTTCGTTAGTCCAGTTAGACACGCAAGGGTGTTTTAAAAAATTTAATTACGGCGAACTCAGTTCGTCGCAGGACAAACACAGTGAAACAATTTCAGAATTATGTTAACATTTTCACGTGAAACGTTTGCAATATTTGCTCTTTTCGCTTCTTTATCTGAGATTATGAAGATTACGATTGAGAAAGGTGTATTTTTACCGCACTAGTGTCTTAATAACACTAACCTGTTCGTAGTAATTGTGTGTAGTGTGTAGGAGTGATTTGTTTCGTTAGGTCGATTTTCGCCGTGCAGCTTGTTATTTACCAATTCGCCTCACAAGCCGAATCGCCACCCCATTACACAGGTCGATAAAAATCGCAGGTGACTAGTCACCTGCAATTAACATTAAATTTGATGCAAAATTAACTGGTTAGTTAATTTTGCATCAAAATGTCGACCTTTATGCGGCGGGTGATCGCCTGAAACTGAGCATTTTCACGGTTCATTTTAGTCACCCGCCTTATGCGAGCTGTCGCCTCACGATAAAAGTCGAAGCCTACTCTTCTTTGGAACTTGGCCTAAACAAATTGCCGTTTATACAGTCGGCTAAAGTCACCTGTGTAAAGCCCGCATTATGACGACTAGCAAGTGCCTAGATATAATTGCTAGATAGAAAGTCAATTTACATACAGGTAGGTATATTTTAAGTCACAAAAAGGAACGCACTGTCACACATATAGGTATATGCTTATTTTTAGCTCTATATAACAACAATCAGTCATGTTCACCGTCTAAAATCTTACTGTAGTCAGACAAAATGGTTTTGTCCAATTCAGCGTACAGCCTAATATCATAACATTACATGACACAAAAAATATTAATTACCTACTTAAATAGATTGGTTTTTTGTAATAGGAAAAGCACTCCTTTCCGATGTAGCATCGGAAAGGAGTGCTTTTCCTATTACACAAACATTCTACGCTCTATAGAACAAAGGGCATCTTTGATTTAGAAAATATATTACTTAGAAGACCAAATAAATGTAGGTATTATACAGGGTGGAATTTTGTAATGCCACCTGAAGGGAAAGTACTCTTAATACTGTAGATAGACAATTTTACTCAAAGAAAACATTCCTTTATTTTTTAACAGAAAGAAAACTGCATTCATAGATTTTCAAAAATTCGCTTGCCACAGCCGGGAATCGAACCGACTAAAATCTGTAAAAATTACACCCTGTACTTTTATTGCATTGATCGTTAGGATCAATTATAAGGATGAAATCTCTCTAACAAACTTGATAAATAAAATGATAGGAAAACTATAAAATCTTAAATTATTTTAATTATTTACAAAAAATTGTAAATTAGCATGTCATGGTCATTTAAACACTGTCAAGTATCTTGAAATATTGGATCTCTTAAGAAATGAGTTAAATGGTTTCCCCGAGCAAGAGCGAAACCAAATAATTCTACAGCAAGATGGTGCTCCAGCCCATAACAGCAGAATCACTACTGCCTACATTAATAACCATTTTAATACCTGGATTGGTACAAACGGCACCATCAGATGGCCTGCGAGATCACCAGATGTCACCCCTTTAGATTTTTTTTTTTGGGGATATGTGAAAAATCAAATTTACATTAAATCTTATGCGAATGTAAACGAGTTGAGAGTTGAAGTTCAGAATACGATTTATAACATTCACCACAACACGTTATTAAAGGTTACTAGAAATGAATTCGTTAGAAGAATACATTTGTGTATCCAAGAAAATGGAGCCCATTTCGTGCAAATAAATAAATAATTTAAGATTTTATAGTTTTCCTATCATTTTATTTATCAAGTTTGTTAGAGAGATTTCATCCTTATAATTGATCCTAACGATCAATGCAATAAAAGTACAGGTTGTAATTTTTACAGACTTTAGTCGGTTCGATTCCCGGGTGTGGCAAGCAAATTTTCGAAAATCTTTGAATGCAGTTTTCTTTCTGTTCAAAAATAAAGGAATGTTTTCTTTGAGTAAAATTTTCTATCTACAGTATTAAGAGTACTTTCCCTTCAGGTGGCATTACAAAATTCCACCCTGTATATAACTGGAAACACACGACATCCGAAACAATACGATCATCTTCCGGTATACGGGGTATACCCACCATTTCTTTTAAAAACGAAAACGTATTTCCTTTCTTTCTTTTTCCAAACTCCGCAATACATATCGCGTATGTACATATAGGTAAGTTCCATCTTTGCCTAGGACGAGGAAACTAGTGTGAGTATCAGGTGTCCTAGATGAAGTCAGGTAAAATAAGTGGGTCAGAGCTGCGATACTAGCTACCTACGTCGAGTTAACTTTGGAATTGGAGATGTAACAGTGGCAACAATTTGGACGTTTTAAAAATGTTTTGTCTGCGTTACGAGTTACCTATTCTTACAACAAGATTAGTTTGGGAGATATCTGTCTATATATTTTTCAGTGGAGAGGTATTTTCTGTAGTGCCATTTTTCATTACACATACGTTCATTGGTCAGAACACGCTTCATAATCAGTCTATATTGTTCCCACTACTGAGGGAGTGGGCCAGTGTGGGTTGGTAGATGTCACATGTCTTCGAATTTTTTGGTTCTAGGACATGCCGATTTCCTCACGATGCTTTCCTTCACCATTTTGAAAGCATTTGTGATGAAATAATTTACGCAAAGTAAAGCGCCTGTCTGGGCTCGAACCTGCGACCTACAACTCGTAATTCGCGGCCGTTATCACTGGGCCACCACTACTCACGCACTGCTCCCGAACACATTGGCGTTTTGTCATATTATGTTCGACCCGTTTGGAGTTCAAACACTAGGGCGAAATGCAGTCCGAGTGCCCACTTGGTTTCGACAAGCGATTGGTCGACTCTTCACGTGGCCAAAAGGCTGACCTATTTTTTTACCAAAGAATCACCATCGCCATATAACGTGGCAATGTTGCCGTTTGGGCACTTTACCTGTAGACGAGGAGGAGCTATGCGGACGAATTTGTTGATGCCCTGCGATTTTTTTCCCTCTGTTTATATCATCACTAGTTGTGCCCCGCGGTTTCACCCGCATACGTTTCGATCCCGTGGGAATATCGGGATAAAACGTATCATATGTGTTAATCCTGGTTATAAACATTCTGTGTACCAAATTTCATCCAAATCCGTTCAGAAGTTTTTGCGTGAAAGAGTAATATGTAAACATCCATCCATCCATCCATACAAACTTTCGCATTTATAATATTAGTAGGATCATCATCTGCATAACCTTTTCCCAACTATGGTGTGGTCAGCTTTTATATTCATGTACATATTATTAATATTGTTTAAAGACCAAGCTTATATTTATCTAAATATTATAGTCTTTAATATAGCAGATAGATAGTAGAAGATTTTCATAACGATATTTTCATTTGCGATACAACAGAAGTCATCTGAGACAGAGTTATTTTGTGATATTGAAAGCATATTATAACCATTTTCCATCTTGTACTTTATTTATTTATGGTCTAGACTAGACAAAACGTTATTGTTACGTGTCTACGACTTACCTTACCGTACCAGCGGGTAATTGTGTAACATATTGTAAGTAACAATGGCCTTCATTTTGATCCTTCAGAATGATTCAGATTGACATTGTGTATTACGCAATTAGGGTTCTGTGTTCAAAAATAAACTTAGCCAAGTTCTACATCGGTCGATATGTTAACTAAACTCTGTTCATAACTCGGTCTTGTCTGAAACGTACTATCGCCTATCCGCATTGATCCGGTAATGTGTTCCGAACCGCAACATCCAAGCTCGAATGCTTTGCAGAAATTAATTGACACGATTCAATCCTATACATGGTCTGTTGATTGACTCTGGAGATATTCACCTGGCAACTTGCCGAAGGATCGACTATTTAGAAGATAAAGGTGCATTTGTGCAACTAGATTGCGGTTGGTCGAATTCAACCGATGACATTAATCTTTTGTGGTGTATGGATACTGGATAGCAGATTGTTTTTATACGTGACGCCCGCTGAGTAGCGCGGGAGAAGTGGTATGATGGTTTTTGGGGCGACACAATAACGATACAGTAAGATTAAATTAGATTTAATTTTCAAAGAGCACGGATACATGTTGCTTGTTAAACCGCCATTACCAGAGAGAACAATATAAGAAACGTCAAACTCATTTGACACATGCATAGACTACGAAGAGACAATATTGTGTTCGTTTATTGAAAAACGTTCCAATATGGTATAGGTACGGTAGGTTTAGAGGTATGAGGTTGTAAAGTCATTCTCCATAGAAAAGGGAGAATCCTCCAACCAGACGGGTGTCGTGTCTGCTGGGCAACTGCCCACTGATTGATGTCGGGACGTTGTATATAAGCTAGTTGCGCGGTAAACTGCTTGCACGATGCAAGATTTTGTGTGACGTTAAGATGATACGTAGTTCGCATGTGGCGATGTAGATGCCGCCACAAGTTCTTCCACGTTCATCGATGAATAAGAATTGATAGATTTTGTTTAGCGGGAATACCCCTTATACACTGCATGAAAACTAGACTGCACTAAACTATTTATTTGGACTGGACCTACTTTATAGTGTCTTTATATGACAAGTTAGTTATGTGTGTGGACACATAATGTCGAAGCAATAATTGTATCCGTAAACACAACATGTTGGAAATATGTTTGTTTTGATATTATAATATTATAAAATCACAATTTAATACCAGTAAACAAACTGAAAATAGTTAATATATCATAATGCCAACTGTAATACGGCGGGCCGCAGTACACTGATCGCTAATTAGCTACGTACGACCATAGCCGATGATTCATGTGGCCGCAAATTACCCTTATTTCGGCATATCGGATACCATATCAGCAGTAAAGCCCATTGGTTAACATGGGGCTTCCTATACTGCTACAATAAACGGTCAGCAGCGATGTTGTCTTAATCACCTTCGCATGGCAGACCGATTGGTGTTCACAATAGTAAGTGGCCACTAACGTCTATAGAAATCTGCAATATAGTCCTCCAGACAGTATTTCGTCCATAGTGGCCAATCTCGATAGGGCCTAGCCTTTGGCGCGGGAGATATTATAGTGTAAAAGTGTGCGCGCAGACACAGGTGCACTCTCTCTTTCCTCACTGTCATAGTCCGATCCAGTCCGAGTTAGATCCTAGAATAAAAGCTGATGTCACATGTGCCTGTTACTCCTTGGTAAAAAGAATATAAATGGTGGTACGGGCTTCGAGGCACTACCTGTTACCATGGATTCAGGATAGTATTCTGAACTTGATCTTTGGTCAGCTATTAAAAAATAAATAGTTCTGCCATACTGTGTGACCGGTGAAGGGCGGGCGTTTTTGGGGGACTGTCTTTTGTAATTTTGACGTTCAAAAAGTGCTGATTTGAATAAATGACTTTTGATTTTGATACATTTAGACCGCGGAGGTATTGCACTTTGGTATGAAACAGGTGATTTTTTTACAGTAGGTAAGGAAACATTTCTGCGCTTTAGTGTCTAGAGACATGTGCAGAATTCATGGTTTCAGTTTGCGCGTCGATGTCCCTGCCATCCTGTATTTATCCCTAACACCATTATAATTCGTAAATTGCAAACTTAAGTCTAAGCGCCTCATTACTAAATATTATTGGTGAAATTGGCTCTTAGTCTGTGGTTCACCGCCACAACTGAGGCATGAGCAGATATATCATAATACTTGATATTATAATGACTTAAATAATATTTTACTCCAAAAACAACAAAAAAAACTCGTTACTTATTCAAACGAAACTTTGCACTTTATTAAAGGTTGTTTGGACTTTTGTTTAATCGCAGTAGGCATCCAAAGCTTTAGTTTCTTAAGAGAGCGATTCTGTCATATTGTAACGAACGTCATGAAAATCTGTCATTTACCAGTATTTGACATTAAGTCAAACCCCACTATCCATAGATTTAAATCGCTTGAGTTGCTCTCACCGTTCTTAGTCACGCAAAAAGTCTGTCATTCAGAGAAGAGTGAGCTCACACATTATCAAAGAGCGTTTCCATGACAACCAAGTCAAGTCGCTGCGTCATTGTTTAACAGAGGTAGGTACAGATGTTCTATGTCACGAAGTTCGTTTGGCTATTAATGTTGTTAAGCGTGCACATGCACATTGTTTTTGTGTGTGTAACCTCGAGAGCGCTCAGTGTCGATCGGCACACACAAGCGTGCTTGTTGGGATACGTCACTACTACAATCAAAGCCGAACGGACTTTGTGAAATAGAATATCTGTATCAATACTAAAAAGAAACGCGACTATCTTTTGTTGCCGTAGGGCGAATCGAACGATTTAAATCTATGGCTGTTAAGTGCGATCACTGCTCGTCTTAGAAACCGTAACTTTAGCAGTAGATTTTACGGTCATTGACGCTACTAATCGGTCGTTCTGCAATAGCCCTTAGCTAAGCCAGTCGTACGTGCTAATTGCCTATTAATTAGGGGATCACAACCATTTTTTATGTTGTCAATCTGGATCGGCGACAATGGTTTTATCAGCGTTGCGCACAATCGGAGAACATTAATTTCCAGTGTATTGACACTGTCCGGACTAGGATCCTTTGTAATGTTAGTAGAGAGGCATTTTTATCGATTTTCAACCTATTTTATTTAGGGCTGATTTGACAATCGACAGATAACTTTTATTCGTGGAATAAAATTGACGTCTGTCAGTTTTTGGATACAAAACCTGTCAAAATTCAAAATTATTCCTCCGTTAAAATGGTCTGGCGTGGAAAAAATCAGCCCTTACTAGACAACACACAATCACTACATATTATAAAATGAGTTGACGTCGTTGAGTTTGACGGCACGGTTGGCGCAGTGGTTAAGCGATTGACTGCTGCGCTGCGTGTCGCGGGTTCGATTCCCGCAAGGAACAAATATTTGTATGACCTACATGTATTTTTTCCGAGTCTGGGTGTTTTTCTATCTATAATATGTATGTATTTACAAAAAAAAAAATTGTATATAAGTAGTTTATCAGCCATCTTGTTACCATAACACAAGCATTAGGTTGCTTAGCTTGGGACAAATGGTGCTGTGTGAAATGTCCAGGGATATTATTATTATTAGTTACCACCAAAATACTACGGAACGGATTTTCACACAGTTTCGAGGCTTAGATGTTGTTGTTAGGCTTTGTTGATGTTGATGTAGGTTTTGTGTAAATTGGCTGAAATATGACGATGATTCTTGAAGATATCGGAAAAAATCGTGCCGACTGGTAGCTTTACTGTCGTGCGCTGTGTAAACTTTGGATGAAATTTGGCACACAGATAGTTTAAAACCTGGATTACAAATAGGGTATAAATCTACATGAAATCCCGGTAGGTAGTACGTTCCCGTGGGATATTTTCCGACATCCACGCGGGCGAAGACGCGGGCAAAAGTTGTGTGTTAATTCAGTCAATAATCTTAAAGTGGTCTCCTATAGTTAGAGAAATCACAAAACTGGCAGCGGCATCTACTCTCTCTCATTTCCTTCATAAATCGTGATACTATATTTTTAAGCTGTGGGCCAAAATAATTACCACGTGGAGCCCTGACACAGCTAGAAGGCGTCGCGGCAGACCCCGTAAAAGATGGTGGGACGAGCTGGACAAAACAAACGACCAGTGGTCTACTGTAGCCCTGGATCGAAAGACCTGGAAGTCATGGGTCAGGCCTTTGCCCAACAGTGAACAGGGATGACGCAGGCTAACAGTAACATTTTTTGTTGAAGTTCCTCAATACATAAATAAATCCATCGATATCTGTACTAAAACCAGTACTTATAAGAACTTTTCAACTATTCTTCAAGAACTATGATTAATTTTCTTCTCAAGACCCGTTTAATGAGCTTCACCAGTCAAAGTTGGTGCCATAGTAAGAAAAGGTTTTCCAAACTGAACTTTGAATGTTTGGAGTTCACTTCGATTTTCTCATTTAGATGAAATTGGTTCAAATGAAACGGTGTAGGTATCATTTTTATTCAATTCTAGGAAGTCTGTAAGTGATGGTTTGAGCGCAGTTTTACTTGGAAATGTTTTGAAAGAAATAAAATACATTTATTTGCGGCAAACGTTTTCACTGTAGGAAATTAATTTGTTTTGAGATAATTTGTTTTAAATAATTTAATAACTTCATTAAATACCAACCCAGTTATTTCAAATTGAAAAAAGTAATTATCCCTCTCACAGAGAGGAGACCTGTGTTCCAGCAGTGGGAACATTATAGGCTGATTATGTAAAAGTCATTTTAATTAGTTAAAGTTCCCTTCAAAATGGTTGAGCTGAATGGTGCTGATCCATACGTCATGTTCGTGAACGGGCGCCGTCAGTAGGGACTGGTCATCTCTTAGCTGCCACGGCTTATTGTAATTTTTAATCTCTGAATTGTTTTTATGTTTTCTATAACGGACGCTTTTAACGTGCACGTCTTTTCTACATCGTTCTCACATGGTTAATTTCAACACGAATGATGTAATCAAATATTTTGTAAGAATTTTATGATTTAAAAGAGTGTCCATGGAGTTTCTTGCCCGTTCTTCTCCATAGGTACCTACGCTTTGGAATGGGCAACTAGCTTCATCTTTCTGACTGACCGACCCTTTGACAATTCAAAAGTGCCTGTAATTGGTTTAGTTGAATTAAATGATTTGAGTTTGAGTTTGACTTAATTACCACTAAAGTAAAGTTGATATTTGTTTAACTTGAAATAAAATCAATTACATTTCGTTACGGTACGGAACAAAAATTAAAGATACCTAGGTACATCAAACAAAATATTATTACTCTGTAGGTTATATACATTACATTGTAAGGAACAATGGCTGCTCAGTAATTTCTGCAGCCATCCTAAGAAAACAGTCGAAATGGCCCATCCTAGTTATTTCTAGTATTATTGTGTTAGATGGAAAACCTCTCTAGTGTTTTGATACTATAACGAGATTGCCTACGGTCTAGCGTTTTGAGGTCAAGGGCTCTAAATTAACTTTGAACTTGACCCTAAATGTTTAAAAATGTATTGCTGATTTTACTGCCAGACGAACGTAATTCGCTGAAATTACGTTGGATTCGATTTCACACAAGATTTTGGTTGAAATGGCGGGACGAGCTGGATAGGTTCCGTCAAAACTGGAAAGAAGACGCGCGGGCTCGCGGAAGGTGGAAGGAGTGGAAGGAGGCCTTTGCCCAGGAGTGGGACAGCGTAGGTTTGCAGGTACCCGGCACAAAATGAATTTTAACGTAAGCAAATCAACTCATCGCAATTGACGGAAATGATGTTATGCTGCAAATGTTCGTTTTTTTCTTAAAGCAAAACGCATTTATTGAATTATTTCAATTATTTGGGATCTTGACAAAGTCTTACCAGTCTTACAAGGGGGTATCGTATTACACAGTAACTGGGTTGTGGAGGGTAGCTACGCAGTCGCACCATGTAAAATACTGGTATTCATCTGCCTCCAGTTAGACTGGAAGCTAAGCCCAACATAGTTGGGAGAGCTTAGACATAATTATATTATTATGGACGCGACCACATCATCATAGTTTCTACTTTCCTTATATAGTAATATTATGAACGTGAAAGTTTGTATGGATGGATGGATGGATATTTGTTACTCTTTCACGCAAAAACTACTGAACGGATTTGGATGAAATTTGGTACATAGATAGTTTATAACCAGGATTACACACACTTTTTATCCCGATATTCCCACGGGATTGAAACTTATGCGGGTGAAACCGCGGGGCGCAGCTAGTATTAGATAAAAATGTCATATGAAACTATGAGTCTATAAAAACATGACTCACTGTAACCATGAATTCAACACATGGTTCTTGACGTAGTAAATTATGTTTGTTATCAAAAATAAAATCAGCTGTTTCATGTACGGATCCATGGTAACAGGTTGCGCGTCAATGTCATGCGAGCCTGTATAATACAGGGTGTAAAAAGATCCATCACGAAGCCGTCATCTACGCATTTTGTAAATCAAACTAAGTAACTGTGTGTACATTTATTTGCTGCGAAACGACTTTTAGTTTTGGAAAATTCGTTGTTTACAGTAGTGTGCAATGTAACGTACGCAAAATATTGTGAGTATGGGTATATGGAATGGTACAGGGATTGTGGGATTTGTGGCAAGTAAAGTTTAAAAACTATTTTTTCTTTCTAAAAAAAAGTAAAAAAGTCGGAACTTTAAACTTCAATATCTATCAGTAACGAGAAGGTTCCCGGGTAGCTAAGATCAGTATAAAAAAAATCATAATAACTGGAAGAACAAGTGACTTTCGGCCTCGTAAAGATATTTTTACACCCGTCATACACACACACACTCAAAAAAATCCTTTGCTGTTTTTAATTAGAGATGATAATTTCTGAGTAAAACAGTCCTGAATATTCATACGAAACGCCCGGGAAAACACCCCACTACATGGCGGTTCAGTTTTGAAAGGGATATGAAAGCGCAGAACCTAACTCCTATGACCACCCAGGACAGATCGTCCTGGCACCGCTGTACAAAGACACCCGACCCCAGATAGAACTGGGATTAAGGGATGAAAGAAGAAGAAGAAGCAGATCAAATCAAACTTTTTTCATTATATCTGGAGAATGTCTGTAAAGTTGGTCCGATATTGGTTCGGATGTAGACTAACTAATTCGTTCCCAAACATAGAAGTTGAACGCTCCATTACCCGCTATGCGATAGTCATACATATCAAACGAAGCAGAATATTTGTTTAAATCCAATATAGAGTTCATGTTTAGTTACCAATGGAGTCTCCTGGATAATCTCGGTAAATCTGCTGGAAGCCGATAAGCCGGTCAGATGTGGGATTGTAGGACTTCATCCTGTATACACCAGGGTTAGTTTCAACCTGTATTACTTTTAAAAATTTTATGTGCAAGGGATTTAATTGTGTATCAAAGGCGAATGAAACTTCAGTTCTAAGTGAACAACGCACACGACATGGTAAAGACAGCATTGCTGCTACAAAACATCGGAATTAATCTAAAGCCTTTAGACGACACTAGTTTCTTGCCGGTGTGTCATATCTATATCTTTTATAATAATAATAAAGCTGAAGAGTTTTTTTTTGTGTTTGAACGCGCTAATCTTTGAAACTACCAGTCGGATTTGAAAAATAATTAGGAAATACAAATAGTAAAACAAAAGGAGCATTTAAAACTAATAATATTACATTAAAAAAAAATTAAAAAAAATGGATTTGTGCGAGCACCGAGAAGGTTCCTATCTCAGCGTAACGCTGCGATATTTATAAAATAAATACCACAGCAACACAGCATTGGTATTCCGATAGCGCCCGCTGTGATGCCACGGACAAACATATATACGGACCTCTATAAATCCCACTAGGGAATTAAAAATAAGAAAAGGATAGAAATCGTACTTAATTTCTTACCTCAATGTAAGACAATCGCTAATGCGAAGTAAATAATAAAAGCCCTTCGAACAATCTCAGCGGAGACCAGCCTTCCGCGCGGGAGATGCTATGCACAAGTGGGACAAGACACAGGTGCACTCTCTCTTCCCTCACTATCCGATGGGACGGCAATCCTCACACGACCGGAATAACATCAGGCGCAGGGTTAACGGCTTAACGCGCTTTCCGAGGCACGGGGGCAATACATTCTGAGTCGTTTCGAATAATTTATTTATCTACATATTAACAAAGGTCTATCACGCGGCCGTCTCATTATATTTGTCTTGTCAGTGTTTTTTGGTTTATTTTTTGCAATATTACCCAACTCACACTATTATGTACATTTTCGTTACTATTTTTTATCTGTCACATAGTTATCTTATTTAAGTATGCATACACACGTCACGTTGCAGTGTAAAACTGATTTACATCCGTCACCTCACGCCACAGGTTCAGTTGAAAACCAGCGTCAGGCACTAGTTGTCTGGCATTTTTGCTGAACTGCGCCTTTTTGGTGCAGCCGTGAAGCACACTTTCCTGCTAATTTCTTACATAATATATGTTTTACACTTTCTACTTGTTTTCTTTATTAGTTGCCATCTGATGTATTGTGTGTCTTTTGGTATGTGCTAAATAAATGTATTTTTCTTCTTTCTTTCTTTACATCACCAACTTCCAAACTCTGGGGTGTCACTAAGAAATTCCCAATGGAAACACCCAATAACACGTTAACACACCCAATAACACACCCGGGACCCCACGCTCAACAGTGGCGCATGCGACCACGATACCAACAGGGCAGTCAAATGCGAAGTAATGCAAAGTATGTAGTTATACGAAGTACTCGTATATACTAATATGTCGTCTCTATAGCAATTTTACTGCGTGTACATACTTAATAAAATGTATAAGCTAATACTAAAAAATAATAAATATTATATTATATAAGCACCTAACCACTGTGTAGCTAACTAGCTAAGCCTAAAAGTCAGTAGGTAAACCTGAAGGCTTTGCTGCTACAAAACATATGTCACAGGATAAAAGAGTAGCGGCACGGTGCCGTAAATCTGACTAGCCGAAAGCGTTAGGCCAACAGTATTGAAAAGAATGGCCAGCGCGGTGAAGGTTCAAATAGAAAGGTGTTTTTCCTGCATGGGTGTAATGAGAAATTAAAGGTTGTTTTCCAAATTAATGTGATAGTTATCATGCTGCATTTGCTTACTGGATATGTGTTGTAATACGTACCTAGACTCTACATAATTATGTTCAACTAAAATTTTCAATCACAATTTTATTATGTCTATGAATAATTATGAATTTTATTATGAATCAGCGCTGTGCTGTGGGTATAGCACAGCAACATGCTGAGTGGCAGCCTTATTGTCACAGTCATGACGTTCAGCCGTCGACAATTTCTGCTTTGTACTCGTGATTATTCTGAGATATATTTTGTTTTTAATTTTCCTTATTATTAGAATTAATTAAGTGTTTCTGTGACAAATAAACCTATTTTTCTTTCTTTCTGTGTTAGGAAAGTTAGGTGTGCTTGTGGTGGTGATTGTTAAAATACCTAAATATGGTTGTCCAGCTTCCTTAAAATAATTATTTATGACTGAATAGAATAGTTGAATTGGGATAGGGTGTAGGTACATGTAAAAGGTACTCAGGTAAGATACTCGACCGCCCGTGTCCGGTCGGAAAATACATTATTATAATAATGAGAAATCTTTGTTTATATTATTTCTTATACCTAGAACTTGTAAGTCACGGCAGTTACCACTGGGTCACCACAGCTCTCAGCTGCAAAGTAATGCAAGTATAAAGAAAAACAATAATAATTATGATTGCTAGGTAACGTGTGGAGCCGAACTTCAAACTACCCACGAAGTATGTAGTGCGTGTATGTATACATGCGCATCGCAACGCACTTTTCTAACCTAACCTAATACCAAAGCTATCGAAACCAGTAGGTAGAATGAACAACCAAAAGCTTATTAAAAGTCATAACCCAGCACTCACAAAAATATTCCCAAAAAATTGTAGTCGCATCACAGTTGTCAGAACGAGTCGATAGTACGTTCGATGCCTGTAAAAAACATAGGCGTGCAATTTGTTCGTAACGCATTGATTGACTGACCGACTCCCTTTTACTTTATTTCCATACCACAATTCGACAGCAAACAAAACTACAGCACACAAAAAAAGTTGGCACAAAATTACGAATATAGTCGGATGTTGAGGATAAAAGTTTCAAAAATAAATTGGAATTTCCGTGCGTTTTCAGAGAAGTGGCTGGTGGCTGTGAAATCCTAAATTAGGACAGATTTAATATTTTGGTGACGGTGATTTTTTTAAGACAGTAATTTTCACCGAATTTTTCATTTAATGCGTAAAAAGAAGAAGGAAAATATCGTGAGGAAACCGGCATGTCCTAGAACCGAAGACACGAATTTAATCCTAACAAAAAAAAATTATTGGAATATACATGCTTAACTTTAGACTAATAGACTGAGTTCCAAGTGGGCGATGGCAAAGACATACGAAGGTCTTCGATATCGGAAAGCGCATTATGAAATTCAAAAGAAGTTCGTCGTCGTCACTTACTAAACTTTATGCCCATAAATTGACTTGAACTGTTCATTCTACAAAAGTATAATAAAGATAGATCAACAGACCAGCAATACCGATCTGTGTTTTACAAACCCGCTATGTAAATACATCATACATAACACCATCTCTATAATGGTCTCACTGCTGGGACACAGGCCTCCTCTCTCCGAGAGGGAGTGGGCTGTGGGCCCAGTGCGAGTTGGTAGATGTCACATATCATGGAGTTTTTCATCTAACACATGCCAGTTTAATCACGATGCATGTTTCCTTCACCGTTTTGACAGCAGTGGTGATGAAATTATTTACACAAAGTGAAGCGCCTGTTAGTCAAGTTAACCATTCGTTCTGCAAAAGTATAATAAAAATAGATCAATATACTAGCAATTCCGATCCGTGTTTTACAAACCCACTGTGTAAATAAATGTAAAAAAAAAGGATGTTGCGGTCAAACGTCACTGCATCCAATACTATCTAGTCGTTGCTATGAAATACTGTCTACAAATTTTTAACAGCAGTATAATCAAAAGTTTTTACTTGTTGTTTTTAATAGCAGTGAATTCAACAGCAGTTGCGACGCCAAATGATTCTCACACTGCAATGTCCGTTGAGTTTAGCCGTAAAACTTTTGTTTCATGTGCAAGCCAAAATCTAACTTTTGTTTGCACACAATCCTGGCGATGTTGACTTTATATTGTAAACTATAGACGCCAGCTGCCGTATTTCAAATATTATATTGGGTACGTTTGCTATTATTTGTTTGCAATCTCAAATATTTTTACGGCGCTGAACTGTCTATTTTGGAATATGCTGTCTTGCAACTGAAGCGATGCGGGGAATAAGATTAGATCGTTATTTGTTTTATTGTAATATAAATAAAGGCACCGTTCTGTTATTTTACTATCCAAACGAAAAATATTAATCATGTTCGGAATCATTAGTCAAGTAAGATAATATTTACACAGTGAATAAGCTAACAGACTTAAAATAACATTAATAATTTATAAAATTATTTAAAAAATATCAGCGTAAGTTTTTCTTCACAATTTTCCAAACACATTTTTGAACAGCTTCGGAATCAAAACCAATATTATACTTTCGTAAGAGTAAGCGCCACGTCTGTAAGTCAGGATGTACTTATACACAGAAAGCACGCGTCAAATAAATGGAACCAATAAGATTGTTCACCTCCAATCTTTGTATCACAGGCCTATACGTCTCCGGTAATGCCCAATATGTCTCGGTAGGAAGTCGGTGCGACTTCGACTTCCATTTAATGATACAATGTAGCGTCGCTCGTTACGTCATTGTTCGAGCGTGAGGGGAATTCCGATTACTTTGACAAAAGACGCGAAAAGGTATGTCACACCCTTAAATGGAACCTATTATTTTGTAGTCAATTGTTTATAATTAATCTTTTGTATGTTAAACAGCGGGGTAACTGCGTAACATTCTAAGAGCCGGTTGTTTCAAATGGTTGGTTAACATAAAGCACGTAAACGTGGCAAGGCCATAATATTGTGATTGTTATTTGAAACAATGCTTTATTTGTTTTGACGATAGTCAGCGCCATTTTTAAAGTATACGCGTGCATCAAGTGGACGTGAAACAACCCGCCCTAACAATAGCAACGGCTACCATTTTGACAGTTCAACTTCATCCATTGCGTTATTTATGTTGTTGAACAGACAAATTTTTCGAACATATGAAGCACTGGATTAGTAATATCCTTCAAATGAATGATTCAGATTGAGATTGATAGTGCGTTACGCAGTTAGGGTGTTGTTCCGCGTATAACTGGTTTAAAACCACTGGTGAAAGAAACGGGAAAGTTATCCCTAGAGGACGCGGACTGCAATAAGAAATAATTATTTGAAAGAAATGCGACTAGCAGGTATTTACAAGGTAGATGTATGATGAAACGCCGGGAGGGTATGCCCTGAGAGGACATAATTATAGTGAACTTTTGGTGATATTCTTCGGAAAGATGAAGAGCGTAGTACTAGGTAGATCGTAGTAGGTGGCGTTCTATAGTTTCTGTCTATCCCTATGGGAAGTATGTTGTGAGTGTATGTATGTGAGTTTATGTATGTACCTATGCATTTCTCTGAAGTTTAAAAAAACTCGACTTGATTACTTTTTTTTTTAATTTTTCAATGTAACTGTTTAATTTTTTTTTTAATGATTTTTAATATTTCAATGTAACATAGGTTTTTTTTGCTAACACATATTATTACTATGGACCAATGTCTGAAATAAAAAGATTTTTTTTACTTTTATTTTTATTATTTCATTCATTGCAGTTGGAATGGCGCAAGGAAAATGTCGTGAGGAAAGTTTTAAGTATGAATTTGGGCGGCAATAAGAGCAGGAGAAGACCCATGAAAAGATGAATATACCTACCGCGTAAAATACGATATGGCTACTTAGAACGGGGATGACTATTGTGATGACGACTAATAGGGAGGTGTTTATGTAAGAAGACATCAAATTAATCCTACTTACATTATAAACGCGAAAGTTTGTGAGGATGAATGGAGTTTGTTACTCTTTCACGCAAAAAATACTGAACGGATTTGGATGAAATTTGACAAACAGATAGTTTATAATCAGGATTAACACTTAGATTGGAATAATTTTTGTCACGATATTCCTACCGGATCGAGACTTATGTGGGTGAAACCGTGCTTCTATTTGGAAATAAGTTGGGTAATAGAATTATAATTATGATGAGTTGGTATTTGTTGTAGGTACACCAAGAATGAAGTCCACAATAACCTGGGGGTCTACTCCGAAGTAGTATCGGCCGAATGTTCAGCCGCTTCCTGCTACGAAGTTACTATTTGGTTCGGTCGGTCCCGATCCTACACTCCTACACTCTTTCGAATATTGACTATCGTCCCGACCCAAATGAGCCGATCCGAACTTTTTTCGCATTTTTCAATAATATTCGGTTCGGCCATGTGTCGGTCCGATCCGAACATTAGCACTTTGCACTTCGGAGTAGACCTTCTGGCCTTACCAATCTGTAAACGACTATTCCTACAAACAACCAAACACAGATCCAATGGATTCTACACATGGAAGACGTTAAAATAACAATATTTGGAAAACATCACAAGGCGATATCTGAGTTTTAAAACCGATTGAATTTCGTGTGAAGAGTTGTTCGGCAAAAACTATGTGTGTTTTAAGTTTCCACGCAATTCTGAATATGAAACACCATTTTTATTGAGTGTTGCTTTAGTTTTTTTGTGAAAACCGTGTCAGTTTTAGAATTTAACAAGATGTGTGGATAAAAAAACTCGTTCTAAATAATAACAACCGCACGGGTCGGTCCGTGGATGACCAGCCATTAGATATGATGACCAGCCATTAGATATGGAGACCGCTCCGTTCCTTGGAAAACACGTTACGCCGTTGGTCCTGGCGGTCACTTGTAGATCGTTGACATAACATAGTTGGGAAAAATTCTAAGCAGATGATGAGGAATAAAATTGCTCATTGTGCGCTATTTAAATTGGATCTACCAGATCAGCAAAATAGTAGGTACCTTTATATTAAATATTTTTGATCCAACAAATAGGTAGATACTTATTATGATAATTCTGGCTTCTGCCCGCGGCATCGCCCGTTAGGATGTCGTGGAAATTAGCCCATGGGAACGTGCTACTGGGCCAAAAAAGAGCCTAAGTTATAAAAGTTATAATTATAACATCAGCTATTGAAAGTGTTATATAAGTACTGCACCCTAATTGCATAACACACAATCAATCTCAATCTGAATCATTTTGAAGTATATATATTGCTAATCCTCCTAATCCTCCTATAATCCTATTTGACGGCACGGTTGGCGCAGTGGTTAAGCGATTGACTGCTGCGCTGCGTGTCGCGGGTTCGATTCCCGCACCGAACAAATATTTGTATGACCTACATGTATTTGTTCCGAGTCTGGGTGTTTTCCTATCTATAATATGCATGTATTTAAAAAAAAAATTGAATATAAGTAGTTTATCAGCCATCTTGTTACCATAACACAAGCATTAGGTTGCTTAGCTTGGGACAAATGGTGCTGTGTGAAATGTCCAGGGATATTATATTATATTATTATCCATTGCTTCATAATGTTCAAAACATGTGTCATTTGTGTCTGCTCAACAACGTAAATAACGCAATGAATGTTGTTGAACAGTCAGAGTGAAACTGATTCCGATTGATCGTGTGTTACGCAATTAGGGTGCTGTATAGACTTCCATATGCATTTAGTGAAACGCTGTCATTTTGACATTAAAAACCGACACATAAACTTTATTTATTTGTATATTGTATATAGATGATGAAAGGTAAATCCTTGGAAGCAAGCCAACTACAAGGCTTCTTGTAAAGTAGGTTCTCATAACAATCAACCCTAAGTTTATTTAAAACAAACTTAGAAACCTGAAACAGGAATATTTAGCACAAACATACTTGCATACATAAGTACGTACACATATAGCTCCATTGTACATACGTAGGAGAAAGCGTACATACTTGGGAGCTGCAATAGTACTTACATTAAGAAGAAATGGCGTCCTAGTCCACTTACGAGCAATGCGGTGAACTGTTTTCCTTCTAGCGTTAGAGTAAATATTATAAATTGTGGGATTGCTGTTTCTGTGGGTGTTTAAAAGCTGCTTACACATGTACATGTATATTCTTACATAGGATTCTATGTAAGAATATATATTTACACACTATTTACACTAGATACTAAATTAAAAGACTAATTAACTAACTATACAAATAAAAACAAAAATAAAAGGATATTTAGGCGTCGAAGTACTCGTCCGCACGGTCATCTGAAGGGTCGATCAGTCGGTGAGAAATTTCCTTAAAAAGGAGACGCGCACTCGTTTTACATTATGTGCATAAATAAAACTCTAGTGTATTAAAATTGTAAAGGGGACTATGTCGTAAGTCAAGTCAACATTAATCATCATCTACCTAGCCTTTTCCCAACTATGTTGGGGTCAGCTTCAGTCTAATCAGATGTTATTACTTCGCCACAAGCCCCTCTCAAGTCAAGTCAACATTAATGATGTAACAAATATTTCTGTAACAATATAATTTAAAAGAGTGTCCATGGACTTTCTTGACCGTCCTTTTCCTACTACGCTTTGGAATAGGCAACTCACTTCTTATTTCCGACTGAACGACTCCTTTACAATTCAAAAGTGCCCGTAAATGGTTTGATTGAAATAAATGCTTTGAGCTTGAGTCGTACAATTAGGAAAATGATTGTTTAGCAAATTAACAATTAACTGAAATTGTCCTTAATATATTATTCAAATCTCAATTTATTGCCACAGTGAAATGGCATGGCATTGGAATGGGTTTAGTACGGTGCGGTGCGGTGGTGGTATGCTAAACAAGATATTTCCCTGACAATGCATGAAAATTCTACCTACAATAATTTGCCAACTGAAACAACTGTTACCATAAATAACCAACAACATACACAGTTAAAGGTAAAAATAAATCAGTTGGCCCAGAAAGAAATGACGAGATGACCTGGACGCGTACCGCGAAGGTTGGTTCGAGTTGGTGCTAGAAAGGAGTTCCTGGAAGGATATAGGGGGGGCCTTTGCCCTGCAGAAATAAATCTAAAAAAGAATAATAACAGTAAAAGATCTTTTTCATTCAAGTAGGTACCGTTTAAAAACTACCTCCATTTAAATATTCGAATTAAGAAAACCCACCACAGTATTCGGTCAACGATTCACGAATCGGATTTTCGGCGGGAACGCCCGAAGAATCCCGAGGGAGATCGGGCGCCATCGCAACTGCAACCGCCACAGAACAAATTCAATTTTGTTCGTTGTCGTATTTGCCCAGTCCATTTTGGTATTGCCAGATAGTCAAGACTGATAGGATGGAAGTAGATTTATACTGCGACACAAAGAGATTTCTCGCAATGGTTTTTAAGTAACACGTTTTATTTCAAGAGATGTAGCTTAGGGAGCACTCTAGGTAATCTTTGTGTATTGTAGGCTGCGCTTTTCGAATAAACTGGTTTAAACATTACATGGATGAGCACTTTTTCTAGAAAAAGCCTATCAGGGGATTACAACGTTAGAATAAAATGTAGAACTTTTTCTGAAGCAGGTAATGTATATCTGTAAGTGGATACCTTTCTCGGAATCTTATACGAACTGTGCTTTTCTTTTCTCTGACAATACAACGCGTTTTTTATAAGAAACGGGATTTAAAACTGCAAAATGACGTTTGCCACTTTAATACATTTACGGATAAAAGATAAATTGAATTGTCCTATTGAATTTACAAAAGGATACCCAAGACATACTGCCTAAATTTCCAAAATACTACTCTAAATCCAATTCTAGATTTACCCAATCTGCCTAGCCTTGTCCCGATTATGCTGGGGTCGGCTTCGAGTCTAAATGGATGCAGCCAATACCAGTATTTTACATGGAGCAACTGCATATCTGAACTCTACAGCCCAGTTACTGGGTAATACGATACCCCTCGGTAAGACTGGTTGTCAGACTTTCGGAGTTTTGAAGTCCCGTAACGACAGTCAAAAATCTGCTAGACCGGGACCATCGGCTACATGTGCTTTCCGAGGCATGGAGGGGTTTCGGTATGTAAAGATGGTCACCTATGTACGAACCAAGCTCAGCAAGCGCAGCTTAACCTGATGGATCGACCCTTGGGGCCGTTATTACTTTAGCCACATGCCCCTTGCTTCCAGATTTACTCTAGTGTGGAATAGCCATTCTAAAATAGACAAACCTGTCTTCTGAAGTCATTAGGTATATGATCATCTATCTATGATCATCAACACTCGGGTTAGCCTTCCAGGTACTGCATAAGTAACGTTACTGCCACCATTCTGTCACAAAAGACATTGATTCTTCATAATAAGCAGTGAAACATGATACACGTTGTAACAATTGCCCAACGCTGCAACGTTACAAAACCACAGAGCATGGAGATGCTTCGGAAGCCGCTGCCAGAAGCGGCAATGTCAACACAATGCCGCCTCTAGCACGCGCGTTTGCGTGTGTCGTATTTGTATATTTATTTTATTTCTTATTTTGTTTTTTTTTTTTAATCGTATGGTATGCTACACCGGTTGACGTCATCACGTCAACACCGCCTATCGCTGAAAACAAGCGGTGGGACTCTGTCTCGCATACGGTCTTAGCATTTTGTTGAGCGATGGCCGTTTTGCGTGAATGTGACGTATATTTTCCCCAACTTGTTATTTTTGGTGATTTTTCTCTGCGTCATATTTACAATATTTGCAAATAACCGTATTTCTTACTAACAGTTTCCATACAAACCAAGCATGACATCATTTATTCGCACTAAATGACGTATAGAAAGTGATGGCTTTAAAGATGGTGGTGACAGAAGTGGTGGGCTTCACGCAGTTTTGGCGCTGGACGCTGCCGTCGTGCATGTTCCCTACTCAGTATTAATTGCGTAAAACACTGCCAATCACAATCTGAATCATTTTAAAGGTGGCGCTCGACAGAGTCTAGCCTGACGTTCGTGAGAGTGGACGAGAGCCCTGCAGAGCAGCGTGTTGCGTGCTTTGACCATTGGACATCGTGCGGACAACATGTATTGTGCTCAGAAACTGTCTCTCGTTCCGTATCGTTGAGTTGTGTACACCACAGTGTGTGATGCGCTGGTGTGATTAACTTGTTCGTAAATTATAATCTGATTTGAACTGCAAACGGTTTTTCAACACCACCCATAGTACACCCACTGTAATTAACATAATGGCTGATGAGAACGAGACAGACATACTTTTTCCGTCATATAATATAATAACTCCTTATTATGTACACCATTATAAATATGTCCCACAACGTAAATAACAAAAAAATAATAATAAAAAAAATACGTAATAATTGTATATAAGTAGTTTATCAGCCATCTTGTTACCATAACACAAGCATTAGGTTGCTTAGCTTGGGACAAATGGTGCTGTGTGAAATGTCCAGGGATATTTATTTATTTATTTTTATTTATTTTTTTATTTAAATAACACATTGAATGTTGTTGAGCAGTAAAAATAAAAGTCATTGCTACTCTTAGTGTGTTACCCAATTACCCCGCTGTTCACAAGACATTGATCCTCAATAATAAACATCAGCTGACACTTGACAAACGTAAATAACCAACCAAAAATAATGAAAACCTCATTTTCGAAAACAAATGAATATTCAAACGTCGGAACGAAAGTAAAATCTTCAATTGGAATGTAAATACAGTGGACTATAGCTGCAAGCCTCCGCTTTGTGATGGCATTAAAAATAGAAAAGAAATCAGTCGACATCTGCAAATAAGGAAATTATGAAACCGCAGCAAAACGTCGGCATTCACCCTTTGTTTCTTCAACACCTTTTATTCAGCGCTCTGGAGTTTTTAATCAAAAACTCATATTTTATTTTTTTGAGAATATTTTTAATTGCGTTTTTGCTATTAAGATGTGTCGTTGGAACTGACGATATTATTATTGTTGTTATTAAAACGTACTTTGCATGCATTAAACTGACATGAAACTGGTTTGCAAATCATTATTCATTAGAGATTTACAACCTGATTTCTACTATAATTGATGTTGAACATTGTACGCATTTTTAAATGTTACCTTACCAAAACTATTGAAATCCATTGATTTGGCATTAAACATTAATGCGTTCATTAATGTACTCAATTTGGAACTGATTAACTAGATAAATACGCCAAAATAAACCTAAAAGCAAGTACATATTTAAAGGTGTAAGCTGTCCCCATTACTGGGATATTGGTGGCTTGTGAGTGATGATGATGTCAATTTCCTTAATTTCACATCATCATCTGCCTAGCCTAATCCCAACTATGTTGGAGTCGGCTTCCAGTTTAACCGGATGCAGCCGAATACCAGTATGGACCTCCACGACCCATATGACTGGTTGTCAGACTTACGGACTTTTGACGACCCGTTACGACTGTCAGAAATCCAAGAATGACAATCGGGACCCGCGGCTTTCCGAGGCACGGGGGGTCTCGGCATGTAAAGACGGTCACCCATCCTCGGACCGACAGACCTGATCGATCTCCCGTGTAGCTGTTATTACTTAGCCATAAGCACTTTCTTCATCTCACAATCATTCTAAAATACAGCGTTATTTAATTTTAGCGTTTTAGTTCTGATTTTTCAATCGACATAATAATATGTATAATGTTTATTCGTGGAATAAAATGGACGTCTGAAAGATTTTGTGTGGAAGAACTGTCAAAAATTCCAAATTATTCCTCTGATAATAATAAATAATAAATCTCTGATAATAATGAATATAATTATTCATCTGGCGTTGGAAAAATCAGCCCTTACACACTAAGGGACAAGGGTTAATTTCACCAAAGAAGAGATATATTTTATCCTTCGAATAAAACTGACGTCAGACAGTTCTAATATGGAAAAACTGTCAAAAATTCAAAATTTATTCTCAGGATAAGACTTAGACGTCAATTTTATTCCACGAATAAAAAATATCTAGCGTTGGAAAAATCTGCCCTAAATCATTTAACAACCTCCCAACTCACACATTTAAGCGACACAACACTGCAACTTACATTGCTTAGTGCACCAACGTAATCTTAATCTATTTTGCATAATCTCTCTCATTGCTCCCTAGGGCGTAAACATAGCAATGTGGATTAGTGGTTCCGCAGCTTAAATAAACACACTCATGATAGGATTTCAATTGAAGTAACATTTACTGTGTACATTTCTATTGGAAAATACCGTTCACAGTTTAAGCCTGATGAAGTTTTTAATTGGTACAAGGAAGTTGGATGGGACTGTGTGATTATTTTGTTTGTTTTAGCTTCTAGACTTTATTAAAAGTCTGCTGACTAAGACTGTGTTTTTTGTTAGGGCAATAGTTTGTTATTGTGAATAAAAGTAAGTGTGTTTGACAGATGATTCTTTTGGCTGCCAATTTAATTAAAATTAGGGTATTGCTATTATAGAGGTATGAGGAACAGTGTGTTAGTTCACTCATCCTCCATAGAAAAGGGAGGATCCTCCGACCAGACGGGTGTTGTGTCTGGCGGGCTATTGCCCCACGACTGATGTCGGCAAGTTTGTGTGTATGCTAATTGCGCGGTAAACTCTGCTTGCGAGATGCAGAATTTGCGTGACGTCAGTATGACGCGTTGTTCGCATGTGGAGTTGTAGATACCGCTACATTATGTTTACATGCAGACAGTTAAAATGATGATGATGACTTACGGACAAGGTTAAAAACGTAAAGTGAAGTTTTTCCTCAAAAGACCTAAATTGATCTTTTGAGGAGAAACTTCGACATCAATCTACCGATGCATGAAGACCATAATGGTCTTCACATGATTTGACATAGATTATGTCTGGACTTTAAAAGAGACTGTGACCTCTGAGTTTGTTTCGGCCTTTCTTTTTAAAGTAGTCAGATAGGAAACGAACATCATCATCTCACTTATTTTTTGTATTCACAGAATAAACAATTTTATTTCATTGAAGATATATGTACTTATTTCTAACCATAACAACTAAATAATGTATTTTTTCGTCTGTAACTTATTTGAAATAAATAAATTTATTATTAAAAAAAAAAAAAAAAAAATGTCAATCTAGTTTCCATCTTAAACTTTAGCTAGTTTTTTAAAGTGATATGCTCTGACGTAATTACGTCTAATCTTGTACAGACGCCAGCAGGTCAAACTACCCGAAACTGTCAAATTTTCCCAATCAACCTTGAACCTTAATGCTTAACGGATAATGTTGAAAATCTTTTAAAGAAATTTGACAGATTGTAGTAGCTTGATGTGTTGGCGTCTGTACCTATACAAAGAGTCATACAATACGTTACTTGTAATCTAATTTGACCACTATTATGTACTAAAACAAATTACAGCCCAATATCCAAAAAAGAAAACATTTAGGATTCCGTCAGGGCTCGAAAAAAAGAAACACCAAAAACGTGTCGTCATCAACAATACCATCATTCCAAGACACCTTACATTACATCAACTGCTTGTTAATTATATGTTGCTGTCGGTCTGTCTGTTAACCTAAATTGGACGGCCTGAGTGGACAGTGACAATGTAATCCCATCGCACTGATTATCACCGACGTTGATGCGAATTAGTAACTGGATACTGTATGGTTGATAATGCATGACTAAAGCGGTTGTTTAACTTTAAATTAGACTTGGTTTTGACCAACGGGGTAATTGGGTAACACACCATCCGTTGCAACGGGTTTCATTTTGACAGTTCAACAACATTCATTGCGTTATTTTGAGAAGACAAATTTTTCGAACATATGAAGCAATGGATTAGCAATATCCTTCAAAATGGTTCAGATTGAGATTGATAGTGTGTTACAGAATTAGGGCGCGGGTCTCTTTGATTCTGGACTACACGATTGATGTTATGTAAATCGGCAAAATGTTACGCATTTATGATTTCACGAGTGCGTTTATGTATCGTACATTTTCCATTCAAAATGTTATTTGTATATCTCGGAGTTTGGCTATAAGTTAAACTTACATTTTGTTGTATTTATATTGAACCATTTTGTGTTTCTTATTTATTTATTATACAGGGTGACAGGGAAACTCGACGTATTCCTTGAAAGGGGTTATACTAGAGGTCATTAGCAACAAATTAAGTTCAGTGAACTAGGGGTAAAAAGACGGATGGATAAAAAGTAAAAATTTTGCTATTGGAGACCTTTTATTTCTGAGATTATGTAAGTTTTGCAAGCATTTTTTTTTTAAATAATCACTCATTTTTCGACTTTCAGAAAAGTTTCAATTAACTCTTTGAAGTGGAGTAGTTTTTTCTCATAATAATTAATAATTGTTTTTGGTAACGACCTCTAGTATAACGCATTTCAAGGAATACGTCGAGTTTCCCAGTCACCCTGTATAAAGACTTTTGGAAAGTTTTGATGAAGGACTGTAATGTGTGTGTCACGGGAGACTTTTAAAATAAAAAATGGCTGCCTTCCTGATACTTTGAGAATCTGTCTGAAACTACTTTAAAATTCTGCACTTGAATATAAGTTCCCCAACCTAAAATGAACAACCGATCGATTCTGTAAAAATCTCACCGTGAAAAGTTAGGTGAAGTGAGCTTAGAGTGTGCTGTCAATAGTGTCAATCCCTAGCATTAGTTGGAATAACAGCTCACTCCACGCTCACTTCACCTTGGTTTTCACGGTGAGATGGTTACAAAATCACACTGCTGTGATGTTAATAAAATATTTTGCTAAATGCGTCACCATTCTTCTATTTATGTATACTTGTAGCCCTGTCTAAATTTGTACAGTGTATTCCTAAACCGTTCGGGGGTGCCTCGAATCTCTCAGCCGTGCAACTGTGGATGCTGTTTATATTGCTCTGTGGCTTGCGTTCACGGCTGAACGAAGACTCCAGCCAAGGTATAGTGGTTGCAATTCACAAGCGTGCGTCAATCGTTCCAATTTGAACTTTATGTCAATGACATAAAAGTTGCATCACTTGGTTTGTAACACCTGTAAGGTATTGGTTAAATCTTGCAGACTTTGGGGTTGTGTTAGTCATCTTTGGACTCGGTGTAGTCATTTGTTTTCTACTGAATAGATTGACCTAGATCTAGATACTAAACTGATTTTCTAGTTATTTTGTTGTAATTTATTTTAAGTAAGTAAGTATTTATTTATCCTTACACTGGAACGCCATACAGCAATTACACCAATGGAGGAAAAAATCACTTCATGTGCTGCTTTCCATCCATCCTGTGCGCGATGGACATCGAACGAGTGACGATGGATCACGCACGCTCACGCAGCGTGCAAGTGCATCATTTCTCCATAGCCCCATCACTCCTTCCATATTGCGCACATTCATTAAACTTTCCTTGATCTCTCAAAGGTCTGATTTTTCTTGTTATTTTAAGGCATACATTCAAAATAGGGTGGGAGTATAAAATAAGGGTGGGAGGTATATCGACGCGCCAACTGAAACCATGAATTCAGCACATGATTTTAGACTCTCGTAGAAAGTTTTCGTCGGTTATCAAAAAAAACTCAAACTCAAACTCTTTATTGCATTCATGTGTATATTTCGTACAGTCTAAAACGTCTGTTTTATAGAAAAGTGCAGTGTACCTATACGAGGTTAAAATGTATGGCAATAACAGCATTTTTTTTTAACAACCGCCTAAAGTGTTCAGAATCATGTACTGAATCCACGGTAACAATTTGCGAGTCGATGATCCTGCCACCCTGTAGAAGTAAATTCAATATTTATTTAAATATTCGGTATAATATTTGTACAGTAGGTAAGTTTGTCTTATCGCTCGAAGATTTCTGATAAAATACATCTTGCCACGACTTTTTCCCTGAATAACTGTTCACCTGTTATTGAAAACCATCAACCTCATCCCCTTCCGTGATCCCAATTTATTTAGGGTCGGCGACGGCCATACGCCTTTTTTCATCCATGTTTATAAGCCGTCATCCGAAGGTTTACTTAGTTCTGAGGTGCTCAATCCATGGGGTGCGGTAAGGTACGCTAAGGTGCCATGCGGTGCGACGCGGCTCGGTTTTATTTATTATATTTTCGTGAAAAGTGCGGCAACTAAGTACACCTTGTTTGATTTTTTTAAAGAAGTTCTTTTAGGCGGCTTGCGGTAGGAATAAACTAGTAGAAATCGTCACGTAACTAAAAAAAATGTTGATAATGCTATCTCTTTCTGAAATAGTTTTCATGGTTTTCGAGGGTGCTAAAGCCCATAGTGAGGTCAAAATGAAAAACCAAGATGGCGGCTGCCATTTTTTCAGTATCGCGTTAGAAACTTCATTCCTGAAGGTTTTTTTTCGTCTTTGGTTTTCTCAAAACAGCACATGAAAAAAAGTGCATGGCGACCGTGCCACACAACACTGCAAATCAGCTTCCTATGCAAATGTTTCATTAACATGGGCAATGTATGGCAATGTATATATAGGTAACCTATTTTTCGATATTGCCAAATGTCATTATTGATTACAATTGCCGCGGATTGCGCAATAAATTTCCTGTGTAAACCATTTTAAAAACACCAGTAAAAATATATATTACTTTATTTTGTTCCCCTGAAAAGCATAAGCTTATGGCCATGCTCTTAAAAAGGCCTTTCATTAATTTTATTCTCTCGTCCCTGAGTGCATGAAAATGAGCTGCTCAAACAAAGTAGGCCACGTTTAAATGGTTACATTAAATAAAAACACGATACGGACAACACCATCGCATTTGTATCGTACGCGCGATTAAACTGTCGCTGCCGTGTGCAGATACAACAAAGTGACTCTGTTGCATGGACCTGCCAAAAACAATGCGTCTGACAGGGGTGGTGAACCTATGGAGAGATTCAATAGTGACATTTTCGATGGTGGTTCGAGTCATGGCCAGTCCTAACAGGGTTCTAAAAATGATTGCTGACAAAGTGGAGTGTCCATATGTGGTCTGTTCATAGTTACATGTGTCACCGTATCGTGTTATTTACTAACATTTCGTTTTTTAGGACTATGTGTGTTTAGTCGTCGCTCGAAATAAAGATTTTTTAATTTGAATTTGTCTAGGTGAACGGAAACGACGCGGTAAGCCCAGAAAAAGATGGCGGGATGAGCTGGAGTCCTTCCTGAAGGTACACAACACAGTACACACAATGGCAGTAGACCGGGAAAAGTGGAAAGAGTTGAGATTGTCTAGGTAGGATGGGACTATTATCAAAACCTGTTGGCGTGCTAGATCGAAATTGCCAATAGTCAACAGTCATTTTATTGTCATTGATCTTTTATACAGGCATGTTTAATTTTTGCCCTCATTAAAGTGGTTGTTTGATTTTACTTATGTGGTACATATAAAGGCTCCCACAGACAGGCACAACGCGACTCTGCTGGACCAATTTCTATGAAAACTTCATGGAAATTGTTCTATCTGAGTCGTGTCGCGCCTGTTTGGGGAGCCTTACATTGGTTATATACTCGTAGTTCTATTTATAAACAACCAGATTCAAAGAGATAAATGGACTATGAAATAATATTCCATTTCGTTTTTGACAGGTATCTTTTATCCCTTCGAGTCTCTCTTACAAGGAACGTGTCGGTTTTATTTCAGTCTCAAGTTTGTTTAACCCTGAATGGGTTACACATGCTGAAAAGGATAATAACAGAAGAATAAATAATATTTCCTTGAGCTTGTGGAGCGCTGTAAAGCTAAGGTTTTTTAGAAGAATCAGAATCTTTATTTAAAAACATAGGTAGGGTTACACAGTGTGTGAGATGTTACAACATTTATTATTAGTTCTCTATTTGTTGTCATTATGCGTGCAAATATAATTATCAATTTAAATTCAAATTAATTAAGTGTAGACGCACATGTGCCAGCACCTCAAGTTACTACAATCTGTCGAATTTCTTTAATAGATTTTCTATTTTATCGCTAAAGCATTAAGGTTCAAGGTTGATTGGGAAACTATGACAGTTTCGGGTAGTTTTAATAAATAAATAACGGCCGCAGTGAACGCTGTCATGAAAATGATGGCAGAGGGTTTGACTTTACGGTGTTAAAAACGCTCAATGTATTGTCCTAGAACAACACATCAACTTACTACTTTCTAAGGAAACAGTAGCTTGAGGGTGGGAGGAGATAGGCGTAATTTGCGTCACTCTATAAAAGGGTCAGCTCATTTTGCAAGGGGCAACAATATTGTATGCATCCGGATACAACCTGATATTTGGCGACTCACTTTGAGCGGCGTATATTATTCTGAGTTTACGCTCTTCTTGTTTACTCATCAACCATAGCTAAAATTAGAGAAATTAATTGTTTGTAAATACAACAAAAACATAACTGTAGACTATCAACTGTTATTTCTTATTTCCAAAAACGTATTAGGTAGATAAAGTCAGGAAAGTCAATTGTTAAGCAAATTGACTACCAACTTGAATCGTTCGCATATTCAAATCTCAACTGTCATTCTTTGCCAGTTGTGTGAAATGGCTATAACACAGCAAATTCCCCTGACTGTTACATGTGAACTGTATTTGTCTGGTCGGTTAAGGGCGTATTTTACCAATCTATTATATCCGGAATAAGTCATAACCTGAGAATAAATTTAGAATTTTGATAGTTTTTCATATTGTTCACTTGTTCTTTTTTGTGTTTGTGTTCTTTCTGCGTCATGTTCATGCAAACGTATTTTCATTCTTCCTCCTTTTTTATTTCTTATGGAAAAGATTTACCTGTATTATACAATCTCCAAAGAGGTGGGCAAAGCGTTACCCCCATAGAATTAATTTAAAATTCAAATCTATTATCTTTTCTTTGTCGGTTCTTCCTGTTATTACGAAAAATGGAATATTAACTTATTCATTAATTTCCTTTATATTATCAGCTTTCATTTTCTCTATGCTACTTAATCCTTGGCGAGTACCAGTTTTAATTCATTTTATATAATCAATAATAAGTTTCTGTTTATTAAGAAACGATACCGCTAAGTATTAGGTCCTGGGTTCGATTCCCGGATCGGGCAAAGTGTTAGTAGGTTTTCCATCTGGAAGTTCTCAGTAGCAGCTCGGAGCCTGGATTTGTCCCGCTTGATGGCAAAAGACTCGCCCACTTAAGACTTAAATATAACTTGCGAAATGTGGGTGTAAGTAAATGTGGGTGTGGGTGTAATAAGTACAGTCCTCTCCTAATCCTTCGCGTAATACAGGAATGTTGTAATGTAATACCTAAGTCTGCAAACAGTTCTAAAGCAAACTCATTGATTTGTTTTTAAAGTAAATTTTGCCAAACACAGGTTACACGGTTATGATCGTTATGATATCTTAGGTTAATTTCATGCCGAAGATACCTCACTGCGATATCTCGCGACCGCTGTTTAGCTCGCTACCCCATGTAAACAAATGCATTACAGACACCCATTCAATTTATTGTCTGTGCAATGATAACATGTTTCCATCTTGCTTGCACACCGAATCCCTCCGCTTGCTATACATGACATAACAATTTGCCATTCTCTTTAATGTTCATTCATATCCAGCATCTCTTGGACCATATGAAAGTAATGAGTACACCTGCAACGCCATTATAAGATAATTACGACATGAAGGCGCACCATTCCGCCTTAAAGAGCAGTTCTCTTTGAATTGTTATGAGCTCAAAATGGAACTTTAAGTTCGCCCCGTGGTTTCACATAAGATTCCGCATAAGGTGCAGTGGTTTCAAACGGTTGGTTAACGTAACATACAGTAGGTACGTCAAATATTAACGATTACGTAATCGATCGACGATTATTATTTGACGTAAGTCAAGGCCATAATTTTGTAATTGTAATCTGAATCAACGCAATTTTTTGTTAGAGGTTACATAGTTAGCGCCATTTTTGACGTGCGGACGGAGTCCATTAGTGGACTCAAGTGGAGTGCGCTCGGGTCAGTTGTTTAGGCGTGAAAAAGCTACATACAGAGAGAGATACTTTTGCATTTATAATATTAGTACAGGTGGTACAGGACATAAGGTATAGTTCGCAAGATAGGGCATAGGATTAGTACTAAAATATTATGTTTGAGTAGATAGTAAATTATTGTGATACTAGTCAATTCATTTAGTATGCAGTTACAACATGCATAATCAGTCTATAACGTTCTCACTGCTGGGACACAGGCCTCCTGTCTGTGAGAAGGAATTGGCCGTAATCCACCACGCGTGCTCAGTGCGGGTTGATACATGGCACATGTCCTCGAATTTTTGGTCCTAAGTCATGTCGGTTTCCTCATCAAGTTTTTCCTTACCATTTTTTTGAGAAATTGTGACGACATAAATTACACAAAGTAAAGCGCCTGTGTGGGTTCGAACCCACGACCTACAACTCGTATATCGAGACCGTTACAACTGGGCCATCACTGCTTTCGAAATATAATAACATTATATTATTGGCTCTATAGTTAATATTAAATCAAATCCCTGTGTATTTGAATAATATTATGCCTTCTCTGTTAGTGGAATTCTTGGTTGAAACAATGTAGAATGCGTTTGCAGTAATTAATTTCGTGCCACAATACAGTTCTCAGAGAGTGTAATTATGGAATTATAACCTAATTAGAACGAGAATTTAATCAACGTGTTACAGTAACTTTGTTTATCACATTCAATGTAGGTACATAAAGCAGCAGACAAAAATAGCCCTTAAGGTCACGAAAATATTACGGATATGACTGTCCTCTGCTATGAAAGTTTAAAATTTTCTGGAGGCAAAACAGTTACATTGTGCTTCTACAGATGATGAGCTAACTCTCTGTCAAATAACATGAAAATTGGTTTGATTGTTTAGCATTGAAAATGTATGAAACTTACTGTCAAACCAGAACTTAGCACAAACTCGACTTCCTAAGGCGATTATAAGTATAACTAGTTTGTGATTGGAGGCGCCGTGTACAGAGTGCCATTGAAATGACTGCTAGTGCTGTAATGTGACTTTCTGGCTACTCATTGGTGGTTTAAGATTGCAATACGAGTAGAGTCCATTCAAATTCACGTTTCAAATTGATTTTATTTCAAATTAAACTAATATCAACTTTAGTATAGTCAAAATTAAATTAATAATAATACCCCTGGACATTTCACACAGCACCATTTGTCCCAAGCTAAGCAACCTAATGCTTGTGTTATGGTAACAAGATGGCTGATAAACTACTTATATACAATTTTTTTTTTGTAAATAATACGTACATAAATTATAGATAGAAAAACACCCAGACTCGGAACAAATACATGTAGGTCATACAAATATTTGTTCCGTGCGGGAATCGAACCCGCGACACGCAGCGCAGCAGTCAATCGCTTAACCACTGCGCCAACCGTGCCGACAAATTGATTTCAGAGTGACTAGTACTATGGAAAAAATTATAAAAATGTTAGAAGTTGTTAGAGCGTAAACTGAACTTTATTGTGTAGGTGTTAAAGTTATCTTTCGAATAACTCATAATTGTTTCCATGTTTGGAAACAAAGTCGCGAACGCAGATTAGGTTACTTTTGAGTAGCGTCCTGGCCCGTCATTCTCTATGATAAAATCAACAAGAGATTGGCGGGATTACCTATGGAATTGACGTGGTTTCGATGAGGAATCGTTAAGTGGTCATAGTGAATTAGGGCCCGGGACGATGGTACCAAACCTCGCGTTATAAGCATCGTCACATTACGATGGTGTATAATTTTCTGAGAAAATTAGACAAAAACTCGAATAACACTTCTTTGTTGTTATTTTTACTCAAACTATCATATTTAGTTCGTTATACGCAATCGTTTGTCCACCGCGACTGAACTCGGCGGTTCGGTCGATGTATTCTGTAAAAATCTCACCGTGGAAACTGGGCTGAAGGGAGCTGTTAATAGTGTCAATCCCTAGCATTGGGAGGAAGTACATCTCATTTCACCTAAGTTATCATAGTGAGATTTTTACAGAATAGACCGGCAGGTTATTTATGATAGACAAAACAAAAATCAGGCGAACGGCGAGCGCTGGTGCCATGGCAGTGTGTGTACAAGGTCAAACGTGTTTATATTGCCGGCACATTGGCAACCTCGGGCCGAGAGTTCTAGCAGTAGCGCCAAACTACTCAAAACTTCTGCAGCATCATGACGGCTCTCGGGTGACGGACGTGCGGTAGTCACGCGGTTATAGTAAATGTATGTATCGCTACATCGGCGCCGTCATCTCATTCTCGGTGACGTCCCGGTGACAGCTGCGGCAAACAAACGAACTTACGTCTTACTTGGTAAATAAATGGTATGACCTACTGGAATTTCAATTTTGGGAATGTTTGTGTCTAAATGGTTATTCGACTACACTGAAGCAAACCAGACGTAGAAAATTAATAAGGTTTATTATTTGGTAATCTTCACCTTGGGTATTATTTACGGCTAAATAATTGTTCACTAATTATTTACTTCCTACGCGTAACCCGCGTAGGGTTCATCATTTGATTATTGTTGCTCGTGAGATGAAGACATTTTAATTAATTAAGAAGAATACCTCACGCCTTTTGACGCCCACTAAGCAGTTTCATTTTATTATCAGACCCATTTTAGTTTAAGCATTTAGGGATAGAACGGTAAATAATGCCGATAGATCTACTAAGTAAAATTATTTCGTACAATTCTAATTACTCTTTAAAGACAAGTTTGTTTTCAAATATTCATTGAACAATTACCTACCCCTTTTGAAGAGTCTCTCAGTAAAAATTATTCAAGCAAGAATTGGATATTATTTTGTTCTAAGAATCGTATTGTTGAAACAATTGTTCACTAAGAGAAAGATTTCAGAGAAATTGATCAAACGTAGGTATGTTGTACGCAGTGCAGTGCACACAGCAGTGGTAGCCCAGTGGTAACTGCCGTGACTTACGAGTCTATTGTAGGCCGTAGGTTCGAAGCCAGTCGGGCGCTTTATTAATTTTTACTTACCACTGCTGTTTCAAGTCAGGCGCTTTAATTTGTGTAAATTATTTCATCACCACTGCTCCCAAAACGGTGAAGGAAAACATCACCAGGAAACCGGCATGCCCTAGAACCAAAAAAACGAAGTCATGTGACATTTACCAACCCGCACTAGGCCCGCGTGGTGGATTACGGCCCACTCCCTCTCACTGAGAGGAGGCTTGTGTTCCAGCAGTCGGAACATTGAAACTGCTAGAACACCGACCTCACAGCCTATGTATAGCCTGATTATGCTTATAATGCTAAGTTGGACACAAACGAAACGAAAATAAACTGAAAAAATATTAACCCACATAGATAGTCTGAGTTCAAAGTTCACCAGCAATGACCCTACAAGTAATAACAAACCGTTTATTTATTCACTAGCTGCCGGTTTCACCCGCATAAGTTTCGATTCCGTGGGAATATCGGGATAAAAAGTATTCTATGTGTTTATCCTGGTTATAAACTATCTGTGTGCCAAATTTTATCCAAATCCGTTCAGTAGTTTTTGCGTGAAGAAGTAACAAACATATGTACAAACACGCACACACACTCACTCACAAACTTTCGCCTTTATAATATTAGTGTGATACTGTACAAGGTTACGACTATGTATGCTCAGTAGATAAAAAAACAGCTGAGAGTTTAATGGAACTATCGGATAGACATTACCGGTAAGTGTATTTTATATTTATATAAAGAGTTTTATTTGAAAATTACTAACGAAACATCATCTGCCTAGCTATTTCTCTAAGTATTATGTTGGGGTCAGCTTCCCGCAGCGAAGCGATATTACAAGAGACATTTAAATAGAATAATATCAAAAACTTAAATCGGTCACTGTAGGTACAATCATTTATGGAAATCAAGGCAGTTCGTTTCGACCCTACATTCGCATAACAGAAGATAACAGAAGTTCCTGCACAACTCGAAACACCTACAGGCTTGTATCAAGTTCTTGAGATAGTAAACTTTCTAACAAGTCGGCTCTAAACAATAAATTAAACAGTAACTGTTATAGATGAATAATAATTTTGATTCATTCCACGAAAATAATTTCAACTGTTGTTGTTGCTAGCTAGATATTACGTATAGTTTAAATTCAGGCAAAGTTATATTAAGTTTTCCTTTGGGAATTTTGTTAGTAACAGCCCGGAGCCACCAAAACCACCACCCATCCTCTATGCGGGTGCAATGGTGACATGTCAAAAAGATGAAACTGTGCTATATCTGCATCAAATATAGCACAGTATTATACACATAAAACATTCCGGAATAAATGTTCTAAATGATGCTGAAAACCGCATCAAAATTCATTGTTGCAGTTGTGGCGGCATCGAGATGTAAACTACGCATAATACTGACGTCACACAATATCATGCATCGCGCAAGCAGAGTTTACCGTGCGACTAGCGTATATGCAACGTCCCTTAATCAATCGTCAGGCAGTAGCCCACTAGACACAGTACCCGCGTAGTCGGAGGATTCTCCCTTTTCTATGGAGGATGAGTAAACTTATATTCGACGGCACGGTTGGTGCAGTGGTTAAGCGATTGACTGCTGCGCTGCGTGTCGCGGGTTCGATTCCCGCACGGAACAAATATTTGTATGACCTACATGTATTTGTTCCGAGTCTGGGTGTTTTTCTATCTATAATATGTATGTATTTACAAAAAAAAAATTGTATATAAGTAGTTTATCAGCCATCTTGTTACCATAACACAAGCATTAGGTTGCTTAGCTTGGGACAAATGGTGCTGTGTGAAATGTCCAGGGATATTATTATTATTACTTATGTATACTCTGTTTCCTGTTTCATACCTCTATACAGTTAAGAAGGTCGAAGCGGTCACATAAACAGACACAGAAAGCGACTTTGTTTTATACTATGTATAAGTTTTCTGTAACAAAACCTTCATCCCAGATTTAGTCTAGATAGAAGACACTGCACAGTTACGTTCCGTTACATTAGATTAAACAATACCCGTACACTCGCACTTAAATGCAAGTAAACCTCAAACGCATCAGCCTGCACACATTGAGCGCACACGACGCTACCATCAGGGTTTATTAAATCGTACAGCGACGCTTAAGAGCCCGTAGACGTCACGATTTGTTGGCCAACCAACAGAAGTTGCCAATAAATTGCCTTGTGTAATCTGTATGCTAGTGTCTATACTATTATAGATGCGAAAGTAACTCTGCCTGTCTGTCTATTACTTTTTGCGCCATGACGGCTGAGTGGATTCCGATAAAATTTGACAATCATGTAGACCATGATCTGGGTCATACTGGACATACGAGTACGATACATTTTAGCCCGGTAGTACGTTCCCGTGGGATAATTTCCGACCTGACGCGGCGGAACCTAGTTTGTGTATAGGCTTGTTGGCCAACTTAATTATTACGATTCTCCAACGCTTTTGGTTGGTTAAGACGACGGTTTTGTTGTAGTATCTATAGCGTTGTTGGACAACTGACCGCAGCATGTGATTTTTTGTACAGAAAGAAAGTGGAGGTAGGACAATTCTGTCGGAAGTCTAATTGGCGAGCGTCAACCGGCTGTAACCAACCTGCTTCTCCGACAGGTTGTGACGTTTGTGAAGCGCTTAAAGCAGAGTCGCGCTTACGGCAAATACTGGGCGCTTAATTTCTACGGATTTGCTGAGAAACGAACACGGGAATCATGTGTGAACTGCAGTTGTGCGCTACTACTACTACTATGAAAATGAAGCATTTTAGTATGTGTGTTACATTAAAAATGAAGTTCTTGTGTAATGGTAGTGTAGGTACTCACGATTAAAAGCATAAAGTAACTTGTTACTGCCACATTAGTTCATTTTTATCACAAAACGAGAGTTTTCAGAGTCCGCCAGAATTCATTATTTCAGCCTGCACTAAAACGTACAAAAATATTAAAAGCAAACCCGACTAAATTAAAAATACTACCTCATTCAGCTGCAAAAAAAATAAGAAAGAAAATGTTGCAAAACACGGGTTATGATGACTCGGAACAAGTAATCTAAAGACCCTGAACTGATACTGAATGCACAGCACATGGGAACAAACATACACACACCCCCACACGTGACACACACACACGCCTACCTAAAATCACCTCTCTAGTCTCCACACTGGAATTCGTACCCCGAATCTCAAGATAGAGACTAACTGTATAGTTTGGGGCTCACTAGCAAATACCATATTGTAACATAGCTGTAGGTAATATTTTAAGCTACTCATGTCGTCTCAACTGGCTGTTAAACTGTGAAACTATTTTTCTGTTTATTTCTTTTTGAAAAATAATGCCTTTTAGTACGAAGTTATTGAGAAAACCTTATCGCCATGACTGGAGATTGTCATTAAGGTGTCAAGTCGATGTTTTTTTCATACAAACTCCGGGAGGGTATTACTCCACTGTTTGACATTTTACATCCAAAGTTAAACAGGATATCGTTTTGTCTTATTATTAATATTGTCTGTGCGGAAACAGAATAAAATAAAAAGCAATTACAAAGTTGTGAGCCAACAAAGATTCATTGTTCTTGCGAATTTTAACGTTACTTTGGGTGTAAATAAGTAATAAAAGAAGTGTTAAATCTTCAAAACTAAGTCGGCACCGACAAAGCTCAATTGTCGAAGAGTTCAATAAACCTTACTTGTAATTGATTTATGCAGTAGTTTTTCATAAAACAAGATTTGCCAAAAGACGACTTTGTTTTATATATACAAGCGTCTAACTGCCAGCACCGATACTATCTCTGTCGGACACGATGCCAGGTGAGAGCGTGCTTTTTGGCCATGCCCACCAGTGAGTTCAAGCTCGCGACTAGTTCGACCTCAAACCAAAAACATCACATCAAAACAACTTCTCCATTCAAAACATCATATATATTTCAATCTTTAGCTATTTCCATGTATTTCATTCAGATAATTTCCACTTATAACTACACAAATACATTTCTGTGAAACATTCTCGTGGTAGTGGCAATTTGTTCGGCAGCACCAAGCATTGTACGAGCGCACCCATCCGTATATTTTGTACCTTTTGACTTGCAACCTTATTGGCGTAGAGCGTTTATATAAAATGTTACTGTTTTAGTTCACAATACTGTATTGTTTTTAGAATTCTATGCAGGTTAGGTTTTATAGAGGAACGGTGTTTAACTGTTTTTGTTTCGCTGTTTGCTTTAAGTTTAAACAGTAGATATATTATTTGGAGTGTCTATGAATGTTACAACTTCAATTTTCCTGAGTTTCAGTTAATCTGCCAGTTTTTACAATCTATAGGTACTCGTTTACATTTGACTACAGGGGCTCGTGGCTAACTAATAACAGCCGCACGAGTCTATCGATAAGGTTAAGCTACGCTTGCTGCGGTTGTTTCGAGGATGGGTGACCATCTTTACATACCGACACCGCTGTTGGTACCGGCTGTCATTCGTGAATCTTTAACAGACCAGTCTTATCAAGGGATATCATATTAGCCAGTAACTGGGTTCTAGAGGTCAGATAGGCAATAGCTCTATGTTAAATACTGGTATTCAGCTCCATCCAGTTAGACTGGAAGCCGACCCCAGCATAGTTGGGAAAAGGCTAGGCAGATGATGATGGTGATATATGTTACAACTTAATTCTACTGAGTGTCAGTTAATTTGCCAGTTTTTACAATTTATACTCACTTGCAGGATTGAAAGATTGAAAATCGAGGTCACAATTATCGCGCGCCGAAATAAGAGAAGAAAATGTATAGACAAAGTCATATCTTTTCGGCGTGAAATAACGCAGCATTATATACTTTCGCACTGCGTATATCAGCTTGGTGGTGCAATAATATCTAAGCATCGATTAAAAACCCGAGACATATATATAGAGTCGTCAAGACAGTATTTCGGCCATCGCGGCCAAATTCAACGGAGACTAGGCTTCAACGCGGCTTCATTCATTTATTTATTCATAAACAATTTACATTGTGTTGAACATTACCTACGTATTAAATAAAATTATCATAAGCAGAAACAATACCAAATTAAATGCTATTTAAAATTATCACATGCAGAGACAATACAATAATTATAAAACAAACAATACATAGAAAAGCCTAATTAGCGTTTATATGAAATGTCTAGTTCAAGAGTCAATTCGTATAAAATATGTCACCCAGTAAATATAATGACAAATTAATTGCAGTTATAATGTCAAAAATATCATATGATTATATCAGTCTCTCTTCCCTCACTCTCATAGTTCGATAGGAAGGCAATCCGACACGACCGGTAAGAGATCAGGTGCAGGACCAGCGGGTTAACGTGCTTTCCGAGGCACCAGAGTACCACACCGTCAACTTCCAACCTCCGGGCTGTTACTAAGTAATTCCTAATAAAAAAAGCCAAAAAAAAATATAAAAAAATAATTTTAATTAAGCCAAAATTAACAAACATATAGACACCAACTCCATTATGTCTGCCTCTCAAAACGGATGTAAGAATGGGTCCCATGGTACTAAGGAGCTACTCCTCATTGATATCGCCATTAGCCAACAGGTTCGTCATTCCCGAAAGGATCTGTCGACATGTTGGATAGATTATAAGAAGGCCTATGACTCGATGCCACATACATGGCTCAGGAGGGTGCTGGATTTGTATAAAGTAGATGCAACTCTGCGCACCTTCCTGATGTCATTTATGGGGCAATGGAGGACAGTCCTTCGCTATCCAGGATGTTGAAATATTCAGAGGAATAGCAAACCGATAAGGATCGAGCGAGGCATATTTTAGGGCGATAGTTTGAGTCCGCTTTGGTTCTGCTTAGCCTTGAATCCTCTAAGCACACTGCTGAAGGATTCAGGTCTAGGCTATCTATATAATATACTCAATTAAAACACTTTGCCCGGCCTAGGAAGCCAACCCACGACCCCAGGCTCAGCAGTCGCACTTGCAACCATGAGACCAACAGGGCAGTTACATACCTAAACATTGCACAAACAAAGCAACTCGACCAAAACAAATAAACAAAAACAATATATTCCGCCAGGATTATTTAACCGACAATTTATTCCAGCATGACTTCAACGTAACTGAAGGGATCTTGTAACATTTAAACAATTTTTTTTTCTCGAATGATCTGAGAGGAAATTACTTTGCCGGTTTTAGTGGCTTCTTGAGTGTCACTGAAGCGAGTAGCGACTCTTTCATTTCCCGTCTTCAATATACAGATCATTCTTTTGTAAAATATTATTTTAACTTTACTGTTATTAACGAAGCTGAAATATGGTTTGCATTGGATGTTTTTAAAGGGTAGAGGGTGTTATAGGTCGGCGGCGCGAGAGTCGTTGCCCGGAATGTTACCATTTTATGAATATTATGTTTGTATAAATATTTAGAATTATATAGTGTTGTATATTTATTTTATTTCGTATGCTGCATCGGTTGACGACATCACGTTGACGCCGGCTGCTGAAAACCAGCGCTTGGGCTCTGTCTCGCAAAGGGTGTTAGCATTATGTTGAGCGATGGCCATTTTGCGTGGATGTGACGCATATTTTCCTCCAACTTTTTCTTTTTTTGTGTTCTTTCTCTGCGTCATGTTTACTGAAAATAAACGTATTTTCTCTCTTCTCTTTTTGAGATTTTTGTACCTTCAATGCTTTTTAAATACATATACACGGTTTAACTATACTGCTGTCAAATATATTGTTACTGTCAACCAATCATAAGGGTTGCTACGCACATGTTCCCGTTAGTACATTTGATACAGCAGTATTAGTTAAACAACAAAGCCGAGACGAAACAATTACTATACATATTCGGCTTTCATTGGGCTTCTGCCGATCGACAAACTTCGTTCGGAATCTACTCCTGCTTAAAACCAATTTTACCAATGAAACTTAACGTAATTATCATATCTAAACCGCGTTTAAGAGCGGTCAGTGTCATCATTGTTGGGAAACAATGTGCTAATCGCATTTAGTTACATTGGTAAAATCAGCTTTTAATAATGTTCGGGTCCGCTTGATACAATTTGAGCTAAGCCGGCTTTTTCTGGAACATAATAATATGTATTACCACACCATCCACATAATGATAATTATATTGTATTTTGCCTGGCCGTGCCGAATCATACCAATCCTTACGTGGTTGTAGCTCTCATATCGAAAGACTTAATCAGATTCTTAATCGGTAAGTATCTATTTTAGAAGCCTTATTATTAACGTCTCCCACGTAGGTAGGTAGGTACTTAACTAAAATTATGTTATAATTGCAGTAGGGATTACCGTCATACTTTAATTACTCGTAAATGTCAAGGAAAAGTACCTTTCCATGTAGAAATACCGCGTTCATAATGGTCAAGATGAATATTTGACCTAACGTTAAATTTTAGTTAAAACAAGCTTCTACCTGCGACTAGTGCGCGTGAAGTTTCTTGTTCCCCCAACCCACCGTCCCCGTCGCATCGCATCGCCTGCCCGCGTTATTACTTTATTTTCGCTTATCGTTTTTTCTGACTTTTTTCTGTTTTTTCGGCTCCTCAGTGTTCTAGCGTGATGTTAATATAGCCTTCCTCAAGATAGATAGACAGATAATCCATTATTTTATTTGGTGCACACGAAATACAACAAAACATACAAAAGTACATGAATATAATATAAAAAACAAGTGCGTGTCGGGCCACGCGCAGTGTAGGGTTCCGTAGTTTATGTAACAGCCAAGTGCAGGTCGTATTCGCTGACTGATAGTTTCGTACCATGCTCTAACTAAAAGCCAAACATGACTACCTACCTAATTTGACTTCCTATATACAAATCCTCACCTGGTCCGACAATTTTGCACAGAAAGTTTTAATTTTTTTTTTTTGAGATTTGTATAAGACTTGCCATAGCCGGTGTTTTGAATTTAAATACAGGCCACAGAGCTCGAACTCGTCACAAAAAAATAAAATTGAGGAATTCTATGGAGGTTTTCGATATTTTCGAGTCAAATACAAGTGGTCGACTATTACTCGTAAACTTGTAAAGCCCACTTAAGTGTGATAGTTTTCCTTTAAACTTTGTTATATATAAGTACTACTGCCGTAACATTTGAATTTCTAACTACAACCGTTTAGTTGGTAGAGGGGGGTACACTTGACTCTAACGAAAATTGGTACTTTAAAGCTTGATAAGTCACGAACGGTTTACTTATTCAAAAAACGGTCTCAGTTCGCAGCGGCATTCGTTTCGATCGGACGCGTGCAGTTAACGATATTCGCACCTCATTAGTTAATGAGCTTGTTGTTCGGTTGTCGTCGTTGACCTTGAAGCGAACTAACGCATCGTTAACTAGTAGAATATGTTTATTAGAATAATTGTTTACAATGGAGGATGATAGTGAATTTTTTAACGAAAATGTCGAGTCAAGGAGTGTTTTGACTAGTAGCAACAGTTCTATACCGGAACTAGACGTGGTGGAGCAATTTAAAATGGAGGTGGCAGCAAATGAAAATCCGAAGAGACCGATAAAACGACGTATTAGAAAGGAGAACGATACAGAATGGACATTAGTACAAAATAAGGAGAAGAAGATCAAAGAAAGCAGTGTTGAGGTTTACATTTCCTCTAAAGAAAAGCTACCAAGACAGTTTGCCCTTGCAAGATTATTTAAAGATAAGGGTATTAAAGATATATCGAAGGTAAAATATATCAATAATTACAAGGTTCGTATTGATTGTACAAACGAGGTGAGCGCAATTAAGCTAGAAACGTGTAAAGATCTCATAGATATGGACTGGAGATTTAGTAGACCAGATATCAAATCCTATTCATACGGTGTCATCAAAGATGTGGATCTAGAACTAGCTGATGATGACCTTAAGAGCTGTATAACGTGCCCTGAGAACTTTGAGTTGGTTTCATTGCAACGACTAAAGAGGCGTAATATGAATGAGTCGCCAGAAGACTTATGGATTATGAGTGAAGCAGTTCGGTTGTGTTTCAAAGGAAATTTGTTACCAGCATATATTTACGCAGATGATTTAAGGATTAAGGTGGAGCCATTTGTATTCCCCGTGTCGCAATGTTCACGTTGTTGGAAGTTCGGACATACAGTAAGAGTGTGCCCATCCAAGAATACATTGTGCCCAAAATGTGGTAGTAATCACCCAAATTGCGACACACAAAGGTTAAAATGCTTAAACTGCAGCGGACAGCACATGGCGCTGTCAAAAATTTGCCCTGTATATTTAAAAGAAAAGAGACTTAAAGAGCTCATGGCAGAGTTTAATTGTACTTATAGGAAGGCCTTATCATTATATGTAGTACCTTCTCCACACAGAGATCAGACGGATCCCATTAGCGTTACAAATATTATGCCTAATTTATTTCCTCCACTTCATAATAACATCGAGCCCACAGAGAGATCAAGCTCGCCTACATTTGCAGAAGTTGTCAAAACTAAGATAATTGTTCATAGTCCACCTACTCCAAAAGAGCAAAAATCTGCAAAAATACACGGAAAGACACGGGTTGCTAGAGAAGATGATTGGACCCACTGGTTACCAACGGAGGAGGAAAGGGAGGATTTGAAGGAATCAAGCAATCGCGATGACCCCAAGGTGTCTCAAAAGAGAGAGGTCCATTTTAATGAGCTTTTAGCTAGACTCAAGGAGATCGTATTTTTGAAGAGACGTACTGTAGGGGAAAGAATTAAAATGGCGATTCAATGTTGTGTAGAATGGTTGATTTTAGTGGTTGTTGATAACGTGTCGGATTGGAGTACGATGAAGAAATTGTTTGAACTATTTAATGGATAGCAAAAAAACTAGTATCAAACTAAACATTCTACAATGGAATGCTCAAAGCGTAAAACCTAAAATGATTTTATTGGAACAACTGTTAAACCAAGAGCATATACACATTGCAGCAATAAGTGAGACATGGCTGGATACAGAAAGTTACATGAGGATGAGCAACTACACAATCTATCGTAAAGACAGGTTTGATGGATACGGAGGGGTTGCAATTCTTACACACAAATCAATAAAATCTCAAATGTATGAAGTCCAAATCAGTAATCAAGGTATAGAATTAGTTTGCGTAAAAGTATTCAACTGTGGCGTGATTAAAAATATTACTTCTGTTTATTGTCCCCCGTCGATCAGAACCTCTCAAAACGATTGGGATGCTTTACTTTCTATTTTTACTAAAAATACTATCATCCTCGGAGATTTTAATGGACACCATACTAATTGGTCATATAAAACGGATGCCAGGGGTGTTCAAATTTTTGAAGCATTAATGGACAATAGTTTTATTACTCTGAATAATGGTAGCCCAACTCGAATAAAAATGGTGAACTTAGAATGTCAAAAGTCCGCACCCGACATTTCTTTGATATCATCCGATATAGCCTTGATGTTCGACTGGTCCGTCATGAACGAGACATTAGGCAGTGATCATAGGGCTATTAAAATAATTTCAAATATTCAGTCTAGTACTTCACCAAAAATCCGTAAGAATTTCAAAAATGCTGACTGGACTTCATACAGTAAGCTACTTGACACCCTTTTCTCAGAATTTACATTCTCGGAAGACTTACAGGGCGATTATGACAGATTCATTGATTGTTTAAACTTGGCCGCCGATGTTTGTATCCCTTCAGTCAAGATAAACCCAAATCCAGACAGTAAATTTTTACCTAAACCTTATTGGGAGCCTAATTTGTCTAAATGTGTGGCTGAGCGTCGATTAGCGTTATCGAAATTCAGACGTAATCCAAACCCTCAAAATTATGAAATATTGCAAAATAAGATTCGCGAATCCCAGAAAATGATTCGCATAGCTAAAGTAAAAGGGTTTTGCGACTTTTGTTCTTCGTTAGATTATTCTACATCCCAATCTACCGTATGGCGGAAAATGAAGTGGCTGAAGGGACACAAATTTTCAACACAGTATGTAGATATACACAAAGCTACTGATCTGCTTCTTGGTTTAACGCCGGACTTTGTATCCCCGTGCGACCTGGCTTTTGATAAGAATAATTCTGAGCTTGATGTTGTTATGACTCCCTCAGAGTTTCATAAATGTGTCCGATCTAAAGATACTGCGCCTGGAGGCGACAATATTTCTTACTCCATGATCAAGAGGTTACCACAAAATGGTAAAAAGATATTGATTCAACTGTTTAATAAGATTTTCATGTCAGGTTTTGTTCCTAAACAATGGCGCGATATTGTCATTGTGCCCATTCCTAAACCGGGTCGAGACTCCCAATGTTTATCATCTTTTCGTCCAATTTCAATGATCTCATGCGTTTGTAAAGTTTTTCATAACATTTTAATGAACAGATTAGAGTGGTTCATTGAAAAACATATGTTTTTATCAAATAACACTACAGGGTTTAGAAAATGTCGATCAACTATAGATAATTTGTCCGTTTTAGTATCTCGCATTCAAATTGGCTTTTCTAAAAAACTTATGACGGTGGCTGTTTTCATAGATATTAACAACGCATATAACTATGTGGACGTACAAGGTTTATTGAAAATCATGCAACGAATTGGTGTAGGGTCCAGGATTTGTAGTTACATCTGGAACTTTCTCAAGCTGAGAAACCTTAATATTACAGTAGGTAATAACGTTATTAGTCGTACGTCCGGTCGGGGATTGGCACAAGGCGATCCATTGTCACCCTTACTTTTCAATATAGCAACCATGGACGTATGTCATGGCAGTGGGGACGTGATTCTGTCGCAGTATGCGGACGATTTTGTGTTGTATACCACTTGCAGTGATGTCTCATCGGCCCAAAAACGTTTACAACTCGCTTTAAATAAGATGACTAAACTCCTTTTGAATTTGGGCCTTGAGATATCCCCTCTGAAAAGCTGTGTCTGTATTTTCAAGAACGGGGTGGCAAGAGAGACAGTTTCTATACAAATTAATAAGGTATCGCTGCCGGTGGTACACAGTGTAAAATATTTGGGGGTTTGGCTTGACCGATCACTTAGGTGGGCTAAGCATATTAATGAGACTCGAGAAAAGGTGTTAAAATTAGTTAATATGTTTAAAATCCTATCTGGATCTGGATGGGGAGTACATCCCAAACATCTGAGGCGGTTATACATCTCAACAATTCGGAGTAGAATCGATTACGCTTGTTCCCTTTATGATAGTAGCTGTGAAACTCACCTAAGTAAATTAGACAGGGTCCAAAACGTTTGCATGAGGGTTATCGGTGGCTTTATTAAAACCACGGCGATTCACGTTATGGAAAATGAACTACACCTGCAACCGTTGAAGTTTCGCAGGTACTATCTTGCGGGTAAATTTTGGCTCAAAATAAAATCATACGCTGATAATAATATTATCGTGGTGTTAGAAGAACTACAAGCACATTGTCAACAACCACATTGGAAAAGAAAGGTACCACTGTTAGTCAGAATTCATGAGTCTCTTGATTTGCTACCTGTATACACGAGCCCAAAACTTGAAATGTTCTCATTGGATACTTGGGTTCACAGGATTGACCTGTCTCAGGTCATATTTCCTAGATTAGGTTTGGTTGCGGCTAAAAAGCACTATCAAATTGCTGAACTCAGTGAGTTATGTACCACATTTTTAAATAACACGTACTCAGGATTCTACAAAATATACACAGATGGATCCAAAGACAAAATAGGGTCGGGAGCAGCATTTTTTGATCCACAAACTAAAATTGCAGTGCAATTAAAGGTAAACTCAAAATGCAATATAATGTGTACCGAGCTTGTAGCAATAGATGAAGCATTATCTTACATTGACTCACTTGAAAGTGGCAATTATGTTATTTTGAGTGATTCGAGAAGCGCTCTTCAACATTTGATTCGGTGTACCTCGAGTTTTCGGGGTACTCCGATTGCCTACAGCGTGATCAAATCTATTTGTAAACTTATTTCTAAGAACAAGAATATTGTACTGCAATGGATACCGGCTCATATTGGCTTGCAAGATAATGAAGTAGTAGATCGATTGGCGAAAGATGCTTGTGATGATGGGTTGGTTTGTCCACTCTCTCCTGTGCACAGTGATTTTTTGTGTGTAGTTAAAGAAGAATGCGCTAAAATGTGGCACGAACACTTCGATCAGAGGTCACTGAGCAAGGGAATCTGGTATCGGACGATCCAGCCAGCACTTTCTCGTTGTTCATGGTTTGACCAGGCAAATATGAGTCGGCCAGAAATTGTAATGGCTTTTCGACTTCGATCGGGACACATTCCAATGAACAGTTTTGCATTTCTCATGGGTAAAGTTGCGTCACCAAATTGTCCGGAATGTAATATAGTGGAAGACACTTACCATATACTGATGGAGTGCGTCCGGAACGAGGCCGAAAGAGCCATATTGTTTTCCAAGTCACTGGATGTTGGAAGGTGTAATAGCATTCTTGCGTCTCCATTGTCAGAGGATGCAAGACTGTTATATAAATTAGCAAAAATAGGATTTAGATAATAAGGAATGATTGTTTGTACCGATGAGGGTGACATAATCAATTTGTGATTAAACTCTCTATAAATAAAATAGAATAAAAAAAAAAAAAAAAAAAAAAAAAAACGGTCTGTCCAAACCCCTAATATTTTTGAAAGACCTATCCAACGATATCCCACACTATGGGAAGGACGAAAAAAAAAACACTTTACATGTACGGGAGGTACCTACCCTAAATAATTGTTTTTTTCAAAATTTTATTTTACCACTTTTTTGGCGTCATTAACGTGTATACTCATGCCAAATTACAACTTTCTAGTACCAATAGTTTTTGAGCTAAGCCGCGGACAGACAGACAGACGGACATGGCGAAACTATAAGGATTCCTAGTTGACTACGAAACCCTAAAAACAAGGTGCCGATATAATAACAAAAATAAAAACACACATATTACACTTAAACTCAAGAATTGGGCAAAAATAATTGTTCAAATCCGAATGGTGCCGGAGATTAGCGCATTCAATTCAAAAATAAACATACTCTTCAGTTTTATTATTAGTATAGAATGATATAGGTGCCAGTGTCCTCACAAAACAGAATCAGTTTATTTTAGAATATTCAGTTCGTACCAACCTGCATTGGTTTACTAGTTAATAGAATAACGCTGCTCTTCCGGTACATAGAATATTGAGCTTGGTTCTCGTTGAACGTCCGCCATTTTTAGTCCCAGTTCATACTGTGACTTTCAAAATAACACTGCGAACGTTTCCGTGTATAAATAATATATTTTAGCTTGAATGTGTATAGATTTGATTCTATTTTATCTTTCTATTGATAGTTATAGATGCATGAGACTAGCCAAGGTAAGGCTAATTTATTTTTCAATATGATCGTGTCAAATAATAATTAATACGGGGCCACTATTATGACATGGTGTCAAACTTTTGTGAATGTGACATTTTCTAGGACCACAATATTTTTGTTTTCGTTTCAACATTAGCATTCTATTCGTTTTATAAAAGTTAAAAGACGCGTTATTTTTGGTATTACAACCACACCAAAGCCAATCCAATCCTCTATTAGCAAAGCTTTCAGCTCATCCCAAGTAGTAACGGAATCCTTAATACTACGGTACCAATGTAACACATCGCCTGAGAATATTTCTGTAGCATACAATAATAATTTATTTGAGGGTATATTACGCGCAGTACTATACTCGTTTACTCTCTGCACGAAAGCGTGTACACAAGATTTACCGTTATACTTTATTTTTTGTAGTTCACCAATGTGCAAGCGGTCACAATACATCGATACGTTAGGCACGGCATCCACAGATGTTTGAACACTCACAACAGACTCACTGGTAGGGTTAGCCGATTTTTTAAATACATCTAATTTATTCATTAATGATGTTAAACTTTTTGACAGAGTTTTTACCTTTTCAGAGTGTTTGGAATCAGAACAATCTATTCTTTTTATACGGTGATACAAATGATTGCATAAAGCTTTAGTACGTTCGAAAAGATTGGTGTCAAACCTGTCCTCCAAAGTTTTTACTCGAGATGTAGGTAAGTTCGATCATAGAAACACCAACGCCAGAAATATCGACATCGGGTTCGATTCCAGACTCACAAATATCTGAGGTAGGGATAATTGGTGTTAGTTTATTTATTTGTTTTCGAAGTTCGAGTACGGTTGATGCTGGTTCTTCGCCTCTAATTAGCACTTCATACGTTAATTCGTTTTTGTTGAGAACAAAAAATTTAATAGGGTAGGTCTCCATGTTTTCCGGAAGAATGAAAGATATTAGTGAATGAATACAATGAAAGACTAGATTATCAAGAGATATATATGGTGCTCTTTACAATTATGCAAGTATCTAGCTACCTTTTACGATTGGTGACAAGAGGAAATGCGAGAAATAAATGATAATAATGTAAATGAAAGAAATGAAAATTAATAAGTGATGTGAAAAAATAAGGAGTATTTAGCTGTGCGAACTGTTACGTATAACAAAATTGCTATTTAACGTATAGTAGGTTATAATTTCCAAAGTTCTTAATTAGTGTAGGTAGGTAGGTACTGGACGAGATAAAATTTCCTAGTTTTAACTCCGTCACAATTAATAGAAATAATACGTAACAGCTTACAATAACCAGACACTAATAGGCATAGAAATAGTAATGAGTAAGAGAAAACAGAATTATAAGGAAGGTACGTACCAGTTCGCTCTGCTGTAGATTGTCACCTTCACGTTCACAGCAACAATGTAGGTAGATTGAGCTAACAGCTGTATTTTGAAAAAAAGAATCAGGATATGATTAGGCCACTGGAAACACACGTAAAGGGCGCCACTGTGACACTTCCCCTTAGGGGGGTTGCCAGCAGGTAGGTATGTAGGAGGTTCGAAAATAATAAGAGCTCGAAGATTAAGTACACTTATTATTTATTGCCTAAACTTCCGTGGCCATCTCAAATCCTGATTACAGAGGGTAGTAATGGGGTAGGAAACACTGGCCTGAACCGTCTCCAGGTGATGATGGTCCGGTCTCAACTTTGCCCGCAACTGACGGCCCCAGTCCAGGTTCTGTATAATTGTGTTCAATGTAGGGTGGACGTGAATCACTCTGCAACAGAGGATCTTCCAAGCGTCCTCCTCGACTCGACGCCGGAACCACGACGTGGCGGAAGGGTTGAAGGGTAGACTAAAATCCTGGAAATCCAGACAGAACGGAAGTGTAAGCAAGCTGTCGGAACCATGTTTCGTAGGTCCAAAGGTCACAGTGTCCCAGATAGGAAGGTAGGAAGAAATACAGCAGAAAACTACTTTTAAGAAGTTCCAGAGACACCTTACAGTTAGCACCGTTAATGAAATACATGGAACCTTACCCTAGAGGGATTTCGCGACGTATTTAGCAAGAATATTTAAGTACGGTCGGAGCGAACGACACAGCCTTCACCTCAAGCGCTCTCAATTTGACTAGTCATTATCCTTACCGAGCCCAACCGAGTCGCCACTCATCGACAACGCTCGGTAATGATCGTTTTAGAGATGCGCGGGCGCATAGAATGAAGACCCTTTAAGTTAATAACCTCTCGAAGGTTCCGTATAATATTAGTTAATTTTAAATGTTTTATTAAGTGTTAGGTTTACTTATAAATATTATACTAGGTTGTTTTTATAAAGTTTATGTGTAAATAGTATAGTTTTATGTGTACATAGGTTAGTTATTATTAAGGATACTTAGACTAGACTCTTTTTAAATTGTAACTTGCTAGGTGCAACGTTACACCTCCTGTAACTGTAGTGGGTTCCTCTGTCGTTACAGTAGTGGGTTCCTCTGTCGTTACAGTGGTGGGTTTCTCTGTTGTTACAGTAGTGGGTTCCTCTGTCGTTACAGTGGTGGGTTCCTCTGTCGTTACAGTGGTGGGTTCCTCTGTCTTTCCAGTTTACCGTCTTTACGCTCTTTCTTTTGGAGACAACTTTTGACCTTTTAAATACTTTGTGATCTTACACTTGTTGGTCTGGTTGAACACTGCGTAGCTCTTTACCTCATGTTTATTCAATCCTAAAGGACGGAAAAACATCTTGGCTGAAAAGCCATATAAATTCTAGATAAAAGAATATGCATTAAAAAAATGTGTGATATAAAACCATAACCCTCCTTTTGGCCTTCGCCGCAGTCGGGTTAAAATATGATAGCCGCTGACAACAACTCCGAACAATTTGACCTAAAAGTGACGAAAACCTTTTCAAACACTGCTGACATTATTTTTTTATACATATATATTCTGACCCAGCATTTTCTGTCTATTTTTTAGGATACTTTTTTTTATTTTGTGCTGTATTGGTACAATTGATTCTATGAGCAGACTTCTAGGTTTACTGACCTCTATACAAATTTATCAGAAAAATGTGGTCATAATTAAGGATAGGTGTAATTAAGGTGATACAGAGCATCAAACTGAACAAAAAAAAAACCGTTTCATACATTTGGGTCGAGCACACCTATTGAAGTTTTGTATGGGGCAGGTGATATTCTTTTCGCGTTGATGATGTCGTCCCCATGGAGAAAATTGTTCAGTTTGATGGTCTATAAGTTCCTAACAATTTATACGAACAAAAAAAAAAAAGCAAAATGAAAAGAAGCAATTAGGTATAGGCTGACACAGTACTTCAAAGTTCATCATCATCTGCCTAGCCTTTTCCCAACTAGGGGTCGGCTTCCAGTCTAACCGAATGCAGCTGGAAAATTTACAGGTAAAGGTATATTTTGTAAAGACGAATATCACATATTAAAACGTGATGTTATTTGTTTTAAATTGATTAGTCCTATAATCTTTCGTAACATGCTACTATTCATATTTTATTATATTAATGTGCTCATCAAGATAAAACACAGCCATGTAATATGCAATCAAGAATTGAAATTAATTGAATTTTTAATAATAGAAAATTCAATTAAATTCAATTCTTGATCTCTATTCTTCAGACTCATTTTCATTTCAACAAACTTCAGTAATATTAGATCATGTACATACACCCTTACCGAAACTGAAGGTTTTAATTTCGGAAACGATGGCGTAGTTTGGCGTGTGTGTGGCTTTACCTGCGCGAATAGAAGCGATTCATTTCGGTCGGAAGTATTGGAACTTTTAATTGGGCTCCTTTCTCGAACCATGTTGTATAACTAGAATTATTGAGGTTAGCGGTGAGGTCAAAGTTAACTGACAATAATTTTGTAAACCATAACTCGTCAAAACTTAATTTATTTTACTTAGTTAACAATGTTTATTACTTTGATTTGTGGTTGCGATTAATAGCACTGTTATTTGAGATTATATTATTAAAAAAATCACTGTAAAATTATAAAAAAATGTGATCACGGTATTTAAAAATACGACCAAGGGTGTCAAATTTTCAACTTTTTCGAAAAATGTCTATTATCGCTTGACTAAGTGTCATGGATTTTTTTTCTTATTTTTTTCATGGCCGGTATATTCGGAACACCCTGTATAATAAAATTCCAAGTGATTTTAAAACTTAGATCTTAGATTGTTTAGATAAAAAACTATTTAAATGGTTGAATACTAATAATTTTTACAGCATAAAAGAATTTGCTGACGGGAAACATTTTGTGATGTAACCTATATTCTTTGCATGCTATGATATAAGCAAAACATGTAAGCTCTATTATAATGTATTTATACAAACAAATCTTATTTCTATTTCTATTAAATTTGATAACGAACATTATCAAATTTTAACAGGCTCAGTGGTTCAGGGATAAAAAGAAAACAGACAGGCAGTGTTGCAGTCGCATTTATAATATTAATAGTTGTGGATTGTTAATGAGTTGGGGTAAAGTTCGAAAAGTTATTATTGTTGCACGAAGTTTCAAAAGTGTTTTCGAATATTGACAAAGGCTAAGTTCACTGGTATTAACATAATTACATATTAAAAAAAAAACATCGTTTTCATCTTTTGTAACTTGTACATTATAGAGATATTAAATGATTTTGACTTTTACTTTAGTGTTTCGTAGTTACCAGATACATCAAAACATTTCAGGAGCGATGTTAACGCATATTATATTTTGAAATTCTGACGCGAAAGCCGGTGTAACTATCAAGTTAACTTGTTTGACGAATTTGAATCGTGTGGGTGAACCTAACTTTATTAATAGGTGCTACGATCTGCTACGCCGTAGACTATGTGCTACACCGTAGCCGTTCAAATGTAGGTAATGAAATTTGCGTATGATAAATGATTGAACTGTGAACTTTGCAGCGCGATCAAACATATACCTTTGGGGGCATTTTAAAAGGTTTATAATCTATTAATAACAATGTTCCCTCTGCTGGGACACAGGCCTCCTCTCTTCGACAGGGTGTGGGCTAATATTCTTAAAACGCGGTCCCATTGCGGGTTGGTGATGCAATTATTTACACAAAGTAAAGCATCTGCCTGGGTTCGAACCTACGACCTACAACTCGTAAGTTGGGGTCGATACCACCACTAATCTAAGACTCACCAATTCACTACTACTTACTACAAATCGTAGTTTTACTTATTAAATCAGAATATTTCACACAACACTAAGTAGACACCACAAATAAAACACAGAGTTCAAAATAAAGAAAATTTACGCCATATTTTCCAACATTTGTAGCATGTATAGCACGAGACCAAAAGTTAGACGGAACAGCTAAGACGCTCGGTCTTTGAACAAACACCGACTCAGCTTCTTTGTAAAATTTAAGAAGATTCGCACGCCTACTATGTGCCTACTAGGGATGTAACGGCCGGCGGCCGTCTTAGCGGAGGAGGATGCGAAGGTGGAAAAATCCTATCCTATTAAATAAAAGATTATAAACGTGAAAGTTTGTATGGATGGATGGATAGATGGATGAATTGATAGATGTTTGTTACTCTTTCACGCAAAAACTATTGAACGAATTTGGATGATATTTGGCACACAGATGACTTATAACCAGAATTCACATATAGGATACTTTTTATTCTGATATTCCCACAGGATCGAAAGCTATGCGGGTGAAACCGCAGGGCGCAGCTAGTAAAGAAATAAAAGATTAATTAAATATTATAATAAGGCGAAAGCGTCAGTGCAACCCGAAAAATTTAAATTGTCTTATGTTTTCTGCATTTTACAGTTCAGTTTTAGTCTGTTGATGATGACGATGAAAACCATATTTGTTACGAACGCAAATCGTATTTAGATCAATATACAACCTGACACTGAACCGCAGATTGCAAAAAAAAACGTACGTAAATTTGAATTTCTACCTTAGCGCATTTCCCTTCAAGAAAAAATCGCCTTATTGGGAATCAAATTTTAGATGGGGAAACTACGAGTATATTTCCCATAAAAACAGTTTTGTGGCCTTGTCACTTTCTTGGCGATTTTTTTGTGGTACTTAGTACGTGTTATTAAATTTAATTGCATGAGTGATAGCGTGACGGTTGACAGCGGAGATTGGAACGTGTTGGACCGGTCCCAAGTAACATGGGACAAGGGCAGGAAGATGATGATGATGTTACATCTCTGTTAGAAGCGACTTCCCCGTTGGTCTCTTGCTCGCAAGCGTCGCGCTTGCGACCATGAGACCAACGGGGCAGTCGCTGTGCATGGGGTCCTGGGTTCGATTCCCAGCAGGGCAAAGTATTGTTGCGCGCCACAATTAATGCCTGGTACATGGTGACATTAGTTACCACTAGCGCCATCTAGTATCGAGTAGCAGAACTAAGAGAGTCAAGATCCTTGTAGAAATTTCGATGCTAGAACTATCTAGAACTGTCGACATCTGGTCAGTCGGGGCCGGTATATACTCGAACATTCTAGATTTTTCTTCAATAGAAGGTTCTAAAACTGTCTGCGGCAGTATATAAGGCCAGGATGAGCCACGACCGGGAAGAGTTGGATAAGCGATACAAGCGAATACATCGAAAGCGATCTTCAAATGCGACTTAAGTGCAATTGTGTTTTATAATTAGTGTTTTTGAGTTGTTAATAATTGTTATTTATATCGGCAGTTTTTATTGTCACGAACCCCGAAGCTCGTAAGAGTATTATTGGATTTTTACATTAGGAATTTGTAGCTGCAGCAGCCCGGCGTTTGGAACTGGGGGTGTGATACACCGGTGCTTTCACAGGGTACTTGCGAAAGCACGTAGAGCCGTTGGTCCTGCGCCTGATCTCTCCCCGTTCGTGTCGGATTGCCGCTCCGTCGGACTATAAGAGTAAAGAGAGAACAGAGAGTGCACCTGTGTTTGCGCATACACTTGTGCACTATACTGTCTCCTGCGAACCTGGCTAATCTTCGTTGAGATTGGCCACCATGACCAAAATCGGTCAGGAGATTATTATTAATTCTGTTATGTGTATTGTATAATTGCATAGCACATATGGGAGTACTATGTACATACTAATAAGCTACCATTTACTGGTTACGTCTTTCATTGACTTGAATGTGCCTTGAAGGCTGAGAGTATGTCATGCTCACTCTAATGTCTCGCTGATGGTGGCGCAAGTGTTGGATCATTTAGCTCCCTTCAAAATGGTTGAGCTGAATGGTGCTAATCAATGCGTCATGTTCGTGAACGGGCGCCGTCAGTAGGGACTGTTCAAGTCTTTGCTGCCATGGCTTATTTGATTCAATTTAATATTTGAATTGTTTTTTTTTATCTTCTCATTACGAACGCTTTTAACGTTCTGCATCGTTCTCACATGCATAATTTTTAACATGAATGATGTAAACAATACTTTTTAACCATATTATTGTGATTTAAAAGAGTTTCCATGGAGTTTCTCGCCCGTTCTTCTCCATAGGTACACCTACTACGCTTTGGAATGGGCAACTAGCTTCATCTTTTTGACTGACTGACCCTTGACAGTTCAAAAGTGCCTGTAATTGGTTTAGTTGAAATAAATAGTTTGAGTTTCAGTTAAAAACTTGCTGAGGCAGATGCGGAGGTGGAGTTTCTTACAGAAGTTCCACATTTGCAACCCTAGCGCCTACTATGTACCTACTCGGCCTTGTGCATACTGTTTGTTCATGCCGACTGTGTTAGATCGTTCAAATAGGTTAGGAGATTACCTGCCTGTTTCTCTTTAGACTACTTAGTAAAATGCTAAGTTTTGAAATGGTGTTAGTAACTAAATTATTTTGTAAACAGTTTGGGGGTTACCCGCGGTTACGAAAAAAATTGAAAATAGCGGGGGACGGACAAAGTGACAGCTATTTTACGAGTAGTAATAATTATTAATTGTTAATCAAATTAACTTTCACCATATAAAAGGTAAAAGTGACCGATACTTAAACACGTCATGATAATGTACTCATCATAAGAAACAACTTTCCCAAAGAAACGATTTTTTTTTAATTTACCAGTTGCATGATCACCCTCAATACCCATGAAAAGTTTCATCGACGGGCGTCGTTTTCATGATTTTTGACGGCGCTAAAGCCGATAGTGAGATCAAAATGAAAATCCAAGATGGCGACAACTTCATGAGAGCTTCAAAACTTATACTAGACGGCTCTGTATTAAAAACGCGTATTAAATTCACACTTTCTCTCTCTTTATATTAGACACGAGCGTGTGTGCGTGCGAGTATCGCGTAAGGAACTTCGTTCCTGACGGGGTCCTTCGCACACGTGTTTTTATTTGTGTATTAGAATTTGGTTTATATAATGACACTTATCGTTTAAGTATTCCATAACTAAAGAATATACTAGAAAAAACAAACAATTTCTAAACCATATGAAGAATACAGGTGAACTATCGACTGTTCCACGAAATATTTAATATTTTTTGCTGGAGAGATCTCAAGAACACGATATCATTATAGCTAGGCTTCAGCCATTGAGATCTGAGAGCCCTTACGCCCACATACAATGACACTTCACTCAAGAGCTCCAACGGAGAAAAATGGAATCGTTTTGTATTTAGTTATAGATTTTTTTTTCAGGTTTAAATTGTTTTTTGATGATAAGGGGGCGAAGTTTCTGGATTGTCTTGGAACTACCTTATTTTAATAAACTACTAGCGATCCTCTGCTTTTCATGATTTGGACGAAATTTCTTTATTATAATTATGTAAGTTTATTTATTATACAGGGTGGCAGGGACATCGACGCGCAAACTGTAACCATGAATTCAGCACATGAGTTTATACCCATAGCGTAACAATTTTTCGTCGCTTATAAAAAAAGAATCTTCTGTTTCATAGAAAAGTGCAATACCTACGCGGTCAAAACGTATGGAACAGCAATATTTTTTTTTTTTAATAACCGACGAAAAATTTCGACGCTATGGGGGGGGTGGGGTACTCATGTGCTGAATCTATGGTTACAGTTTGCGCGTCGATGCCACCCTGTATAATAAACTAGCTGCGCCCCGCGGTTTCGCCCGCGTAAGTTTCGATTCCGTGGGAATATCAGGATAAAAACTATCCTATGTGTTAATCCTGATTATAAACCATCTGTGTGCCCAATTTCATCAAAATCCGTTCAGTAGTTTTTGCGTGAAAGAGTAACAAACATCCATCCATCCATCCATCCATACAAACTTTCACGTTTATAATATTAGTAGGATAGGATTATACTTAAATCAGAAGTGCAGACCCATGATTAATAATAAAGATTAATTAATTTAGAATAATTTTAATAATCTCACGTGAAATATATCTAACTATGGTGGACGTTGCTGCCCTAAAATAAAGAAAGAATATGAATAAAATATTATTTCACATATATCCACTATCCACTGCTCGGCTGATGGCTTTCATTTAATATTCGTGGTTTTTACCTGACTAATGATCCCAAGCTTCTCTTTAAATAAATCCAGATGAATAAAATATTAATTCACTCTATCGCCTGATGGCTTCCATTTTATATTCATAGGTATACTGTACTTTAATTAGAAAAGCCATTGAAAAACTTATTGAGATTAAAACGTAGGTACCTACGTGCAATTCTAAATGCATGAATGTTTAAATTAAAGATTAAACGAAACTAATTTATTATGTTTAATGTGCACATAACTCTCAAAACATTTAATATTCACCAGATGCTAAGAAGCCTGAAATACTACTAGTATTTACTTAGCAAGATGTAACAATAAAATTGAAATACTTTTGGGAAAAGAGCACTTTGTTTTCAAAAAAAGATTTTATTTTAAGATTTGTATCTACTCGTTTCATTAGACAAGCACACAAATTGTATTAATTTAACGGTTAAAAACGAATTTGTAACGGAAAAGAAAAAAGTGAAAAATACAATTTCAGGATGATTGAATTCAAATTCAATTATTTATTGCTCAACACAGTAGATAATATACATTTCTAGATGTCAAGTGAATGCGCAGTCCACTGTGTTGCACCAATTCAGGCATGAAAAATTATCATTAAAATTATACTAGGTATGTATGTCATAAATTCAGATTAATACGTTACACAATATTTCATTAATTCAAAATAATACCATAAGCAATGTCATAAATTCAAATCAATAAGTTAAGTATACAATGTCATAAATACAAATAAATAATTAAGTTATTTCATAAATTCAAATTAATAAGTAAGTAAATTCAGAGTATATAATGTCATAATAATTAAGTAATGTCTAATACAGTCAACACATAATTAACAATACAAATAAAATAAATCGGACCCAAGTATTCACCATATTTATATTGTGTATTATTATTATACACACAAACCCGGACATCAAAAAAGATAACGATTGCTGTAAGGAAGTTAATAATTAATACGTCATTGTTAAACACGGCACACGAAGCGATCATGCATGCCGTGCGGGTTAAACTCTGTAGGCGGAGGTTTTCTTATCATGGAATTAAACCAGCAAACATGTAAACAAGAGTTATATTATGAAAAGGTACACTTACACAGTTATAGGTTACACAATACAGTAGAATAAAGGACTTACGCATTAACAACACTAATTGACACACACATTTACTGATATACGAACATACACGCGACTCTACATGGGGCTCAACAATATCGAGACTTGTTACTCGTTCGGTGGTTTCTAAGTACTGACTCATGAATCCCACAGCGGGGTGTATTTATACAGATAAATATGTTGCAATCTGATGCAGCTGACACCTTTTTTTTTTGTGGATGGGAAATCATCAAATGACCCCCCCGCTCTGGGTGAAGCGAAAGGGAGTGTCAGACTCTTAATGATTAAAACCCACCCGTGTTCCTTCCTTAGCCCTTTCTGTTCCAGGGCAGCGGTAACCCTTTCAGACGATCCCGCTACCCTGGCAGGCTTCGGCCCTATCGGGCCCTGTCATCAGCTGACATCTCTTTGAGGCGCGCGTGGAACACAACGCGCCGTCCGGCACGGGCCTGTTCCTGATTGGATGGTGAGCTACCCATTACTCTCCGCCCGCAGGCCCGCGCCTACGGTGGCCGGGAGTCGTCACGTGGCTCCCGACGCCCGGAGCGTCTCCCGCGGCGGCTGAGGCGTGAGGTATTCTCCCTCAGCCTTCCCGCCACCTCCTTCGCTAGCATGGCACCTGACACCTGACACCTGCATAGTCTGAGTCTATTGATGACGACAGACATGCACCTGACACCTGACACCTGCTTAGCATTGTTCATAATACGCAATCATTATGCAATAACAGGTGCGGTCCAGGTGCCTGTTAGCTGATAACATTACGCAATAATGTGTGAGTAAACATTATGCAATATTTTCTTATATATAATAGGTACTATCTACAGGTAAACGAGGTTGAGGTTATGGTGCTTTTCTACAGTCATTAAAATCCATATTTTTAAGTTTTCTCTTAATAATTCTAGGATAGTTTCTAGAAAAAGTTTTGATAAAAAATGAGAATCCCGGGATTATAAATAAGGGCCGGGATTGAATTCTCTAGAAAAATGTATCTGAAAAAAAATACCACCTCGACAGAATATACGAGCGACTGGACAAACATCGTAAAATAAAATGGCGAAAACTTATTTGGGGAAGCAAGTTTATTGGCTTTATCATGACATAGCTGATCCCTCATAAAAATATGTATCGGTATTGTAAGAAAAATATTACTTGAAACTTATGTTCACGACCTCTGGCGGGGCTACACGCGAATATGAACATTCAATTCGCACGTTTTATGGGTGCGATAGGGGCAATATCGCGTGGCGTGCTGACTCAGGGATATTGAAATACAGGACATTGTGTAAAGTACAGGTGTGTTCGAGGGCGTCATAATTTTGTTTGCTGGCCGGTTTTGGTGTCAGGAAGTCTAAGGGACGGCTTGAGCATTTAGGGGCATGTAATTCAAATAACCTCAGGTGGGTGGCCTTCAGCGATGAATAAAGGAATCTGTGACCTATGATGACTTAGAAAGCAATATTAGAGTTCGATTATTTTCACAAAAAAATGTGCTGATAATTTTTAGGTTTCCAACAATGGCATGGTGAATCACTTTCTGTGATGTTGTATTGCAATATGGCAAATAATTTAATTTCATATTTTGCGATTATTTATTTTATAATATTTATTACTTTGCATGCTATTGTTTAAAATCAAATTCTTCTAACTTAACAAAGAGCTGTGCTGAAGGGGAGTTTGTTGAGCTACTTCTTTTTCCCAGCTGAAGCACTGAGAAGTGGCAAATGGCGGGCGTTTTGGTCTGTCTTATATATAATATTGGCGTCGATTCCCTTGTTCACAAACTAAACTAAAATTAAGTTCAGTGCATTTTTTTCTATCTATTTCATTAAGAAAATGACAGAAGATAAATATTAGTTTAGTCCTGTCAAATTAAGATATTCCATAGCAAGTTTAGACGTGATTAAAAACATGGCGACAAAAATACGTCAATTTACGTCAGGCCCTGACTAATTTGACAGGATTAAACTAATATTTATCTTCTGTCCTTTTCTTAATGAAATATAAAGAAAAAAATGCACAGAACTAAAATAAAGTTTAGTTTGTGAACAAGGGAATTGGCGCCAATGACGTTCGAAAGAAAACAAAAGAAAATCGAAAGACATTTATTGAATAGATGACTAAACTTCTTCTATCAATCGTGATATTTTTAAATGTCCCATTTAAAATGTGATCTTTTTACCGGTCCCATTTAGAGGCCTTATTTAAAATCCAGTCACTATAAAAAAACAGAATTAGTCATGAATGTGTTCAATAATTTTAATTTATGACGTCTGTTTTTTTATTCATTTCTCAATAAGACCGTTAAAAAGAACACGATTTTAACCAAACTTGCGCGACCAATGCGACAGCGAAGCAGGAGCGTCAGTCGTGGAGTCCGCTGCACGACTAACGCTCCTGCACGAGCAGTGTCCGCACTACTCGTGTTTATCTATGGCACCTTGCACACGCGACCGCTGTAGTCGCGCAGGAGTTCGTGTTTAGTTTCGCGTTGTTGACGCTCCCGCTTCGCGTCCCTTGTACTTGACGCGCAGGTTTGGCCAAAGCTTTAATTGGACCTTGATCCATATGATGTTAGTAATACACACTACTTATATAATAATAATATCCCTGGACATTTCACACAGCACCATTTGTCCCAAGCTAAGCAACCTAATGCTTGTGTTATGGTAAGAAGTGGCTGATAAACTACTTATATACAATTTTTTTTTTGTTGTAAATATATACATATTATAGATAGAAAAACACCCAGACTCGCTATGTTAGTAACAAAAGTAATACAAAATTTCAGTTCATATGTCTGTTGCACTCACCTGACGCACCGGGTACATACTCGTACAACTCAAACTCAAAGCATTTTAAGATGACCCACTGACCTTTATTTCAAATAAACCAATTGCAGGCACTTTTGAATTGTCAAGGGGTTGGTCAGTCTGAAAGATGAAGCTAGTGGCCCATTCCAAAGCGGAGTAGGTACACTAAGCTCCAGAGAAACGGAACCCCCCTTGGTTAATGACATCAAACCGCTTAAGTTTTTTGTATTATAACGTGAATGGCGCGTTGGTCTAGTGGTTAAGACTGCGGCTTAGCAATACGATGGTCACGAGTTCAAATCCGCGAATGAGATGTTTGATTTTTTCTAATTTAAGTTCTTTATATATTTATTTATTATTATTTTTTAGGTTATTATGTGATTTTCGTTAATTATTATTTAAGAAATCAAATGTTAAATTAGGAATGAGGTTTGTAAGAAAAGCTAGGCATGTTGCATAAACAATATTCATTTATTTCTTTATTTACATTTCTAGGACTTCATGGAATCCACTTCCTGGTTGAGTATACAGTTTTCTATCTGTGTTAAATTGGGGTTATTTACTTAGAATATTAACTAAACACAAAATAAATACCCTGGGTGAGGTATAACGGTTCGTTTATAGATATTTCTAGAAACATAACTACAATATTTATTTATTTAAAGTTGTTTCAGTTTTTTCTATATTTTTTCGTATTATATACTTGTATATACTAGTATATATTAGTGTTAGTTCGATAAAATGTAAATAAAAGTATATAGAGAAAAATAACGTGCTATATATTTTTAAAGTTGTGAAAACATAATTTTTTATACTCTGTATGATCTTATGGGACAAAAACCCTTGTTAAAAAAATGAAATGTTGTCATTCGTGCCTGTGAATTACAGAGGAAGAACCAACATGCTAAACTATACAGTATAGCAATATACATCTTTCTCTTTTATCACATTTTCTTATAACCCATTTAACACAATATTATAGAAAAATATGTGAGGTCAGATGGTGCATCGTTAACACATTAAAAGACTACTTGTAAACAGGAGTAACTGGATTAATATTAATAAAGGTTGTTTATTTTTGATTAACTACTAATGATCCCACAAATATTGGGAATTATTAACACTTGATCATGGTCCAATGAAATTTTATCAGATAAGTTACACAATGAATCTGCTGAGTAAAACCCTAATAATAACGAAGAGGATGACCGTCACTGTCTATCACTTCTTGAAGAGGACTTCCTGCCCAAAACCATATTAAAGCATGCAGCACACACGCTACATCAGTGCTAAGCGACACTCCAAAAGTTTCAGCACTTGAACGCGTAGTTTAGAAGGGTTCCACTGAGTGAACTTCCACAATGTTACGGTGTCGCTCCGATTCATTAGTGTAAGCAATTGGACGAGGGCCTTGGCGATCACATTTTACATCACCCGTCGCTTGATACCTTTGTATCCATCTACGAACTGTTTTTCTCTGTAATGAAAATGATAATATTAGAAATACATTAAAAAAAAACAACTTGTAAGTAATAGTGCAATAAATCTTACCGTTATGCCCATATCTCGTGCTATTTTCTTTATGCTTTGTTCCTGTTCTCAGAGAACAACAATTTTAGCCTTGAAAAAAGTAGTTAATCGCACCATACTATCGGTTAATAAAATCGACTGTTCAAAAACTTAATAAATCGGATAATATTACGACGAAGATATTACACACAAGCGGATCGGCACGAAAACGAAACGATTTGTAAAGTAATTATACCCTCAATCACAGTTTAGTAAATAAGGCGAAGAAGTATTCTAAATTCAACCTTAACTCGCAGTTCATACAGCAGTTAAGTTTCTGAAGTAAAATGACGGTAGTGCAATAATCGGAATCAAGCACATTCTATTCAACCAAACAAGAAATCTATGCTAATTTCAACCTTATCTTTTAGTTAATTGAGGAGTTACGTGGATGTTGAAATTTAAACCTTAATATCTCGAAGATTAGGCCGTTATCAACCTTGTTCGATAAAAGGAGTAATGCTGTTAGAATTTTCGTTGAGATTGACAACTGAGCCAATAGCCTAGTGGTATAAGGCGCGGTCTAAATGATCGGCTGGCGTCTGATGATGCGGGTTCGTATCCTCAACCGTACGTAAAGTGTCTTTTTGAAAGTTATTCTTGGTATATGGTTCGGCCAGAAGCCGAAAAAAGACCATATTATTAAAAACATGTAAATAATAATATGTGATCGGTGGATCGGTGGATGCTCGGGCAGATATGGGTGCGGGGGCAGGGGAGGGAGCTGCTCGGGGCCAGAGTCACGTGACGTGCCTGCCGTCGCTCGGGCGATAATCTTTAAGTGTTGGGATGGGTCGTTTACTATGACGCTTTCTGTACTTATGGAGAAGAACGGGCAAGAAATTCCACGGACACTGATTATCCCATAATGGCGCAACATGGCTTATTACTAATGCCCTTCAGAATGCCGTTCACGTTCCCACGCACTTTGCGCATCATAGACGAACTTCTTTTAAAAAGCAAAGCAATGTTTTTTTTTAATAATGCATTACCTATTTAAAACGCGACCCTATACAAAAATAGCCCAACATTCTGAATTACCCACACCCTCAATAACTTCCTCAATAACTGCCTCAATATCTTGCAATAAAAATTTTCACAACCAATAATCTATCCAAAAAATCGTTTCGTGAAATAGTTTGACGTATAACTGCTGCATGCCGTTCACACGTCGCCGTCGGTCTATTCCAGGTGAACTGACAAACATTCTACCAAAGCAAACAGCCAGCCGTCTCGAAAACGAGTGTTGTAAATAATTCCAACAGTTTGGATTCGGTTCATACTCTAAACGGTCGGAAAACACGTGAAAGTTTTGTATTTTTAAGCGCTGATGTTTTTAAAACTGAGGACTGATTTTTCCATCGCCAGATAACTTTTATTCGAGGAATAAAATTGACGTTTGACAGTTTTTGACGTTTGACACTTATTTCAAGTGTCAACATTTCAAAATTATTCCTTGAATAAGTTATCAGAGGGGCAATTCTCGTAATTAAAGAACGTTCACAGTCTGATCTCAGTCTAAATCTTTAAAAAAATCCTCGAATTTCCCTACATTATGACAAGTTTTTGACATTTGTTTGTCGCCGAGATGAGACAAACGACTAGATTTTGAACGTTTTAAATTACGAGAATTGGCCTTCTGATGATTGAACAATCAGCCCTTAATGAAGTTATTCTTTCTCTCCGTCGAAAACTACATTTTGGAATGGACCTATTTACATGTGACTTTGACATTCAAAAGAGTCATCATCTGCCTAGCCTTTTCCCAACTATGTTGGGGTCGGCTTCCAGTCTAACCGGATGCAGCTGAATACCAGTATTTTGCATGGGGCGACTGCCTATCTGACCTCCACAACCCAATAACTGGGTAATACGATACCCCTTGGTGAGACTGGTTGTCAGACTTTCGGACTTCTGACGACCCGTAACGACTGCCAAAGATCCACGAATGACAGCCGGGACCAACGGCCTAACGTGCTTTCCGAAGCAGGGAGGGGTCTCGTTATGTAAAGATGGTCACCCATCCACGGACCAACCGCGGCAAGCGTATTCAAAAGAGTACTGTTGTATTTAGCGAGAGGGCAACACTGTCTGCCGGGAAGTGTTCGGTGGTAAATCGCCATCGTTGTTGTATTTCTGCCTCAGTAATAAACGTGTTCATCAAAGTAATAACGGGTGCATTTATTAATTACTGTCGTTATTACAAAAAAAAACAATATGTTCGTTTTAGTGGTCTCATTTCATTAAAACGATTTTTTTTTCTTTATTAATAAGAACTAAAGTTCTTAGTAATGGATTACAATCTAGCCTAACAGACTAATAAGCAATTTAACTCTAACTTAATATTTTACAAGATAGATTATGTTATAACTAAGAATAGTGTCAATATGCACTTTTACACAGTTTCGTAGCACTTTCTTAGGGTCTGATAATTAATAAAACACTTTGTTCAATTGTGTTACATGTATAGCACCATTAGCACCGCACTATTATTCATTCACTATATAAATACTAAACTAACTCAAATGGTTTAGTTCTCTTTAGCCTACGCACTATATCCGTGTTGTCTAGCAGCTGAATTACCTCGACATTTACATGTCGGTGAAGTCTGTGTTCGTAGGCTTCAGCAAATTTGTGAATGATGGTGGTGACGAGTTCCATTTTAAACGATATATCTATCTATCTATCTCTATCTATCTCGATCTATCTAAATGGTGGCCCTGACACAGTCTAATTTGGCTACCTAGAAAGACATCAGAAGGCCAATTCTCGTAATTTAAAACGTTCAAAATCTAGTCGCAGTCTCATCTCGTCGACAAATAAATGTCAAAGACTTGTCAAAAATGTAGGAAAATTAGAGGTATTTTTGACAGATTGAGACTGAGATCAAACTGTGAACGTTCTTAAAATTACGAGAATTACCCCTCAGGTAGTCAATTATCGTAGCAAGTCATTATTATTATGGTACCTACATTAATTATGATTCATCTTTAAAACTTTTAACAAGAACCAAAATTAGCTACAAATGCAATTCTCCAGCATCCAAAAGAGATATTTATATTGAAAACAAAAGCCTGCAGGCGCGGTCGAGAGCAAAGCCCGTATATTCCTTTATCGAACTATTTTCGCGAAACGGCGCGTCCGGTGAGGATCCGGTAAATATTTGAACGATCCACGTTTTACAATTTACGCCCATCTGGGGTATTCGAACATTGCTTTATGTTCTATCAAACGGCATGGAATCCTTTAATTAGAAATTGTTTGGTTGCCGTGCGCTAGATGGCGTTGGTTTCAAACAGAGTGATTTGTGGTGTGACGAAGTTGTACATTGTTTTGGTGTTATTTAAATTGTCGGGAGTATTATCTTAGAAGTTTTCTAATGGCTAAATATTTATTTAAAATGAATGCTAGAGTATCTCCTTCTTGAAAGTTGGTCTTAATGTGCAATTTAATCCAAATCAGATGGATCGACGACCTAAGGAAGTTGGCTGGGACAGACTGGACGTGGAAGGTCCGCCTTCCACATCCAGTCTGTCCCGGCTAATTTCTTCCAGTCTCGCAGTCGCAGTCCACTGCTGGACATAAAGCTCTCTCAGGCTGCGCCACAACCCCCTGCCTACCTACAATTCGCTCGGCCCTAACATCTTACCTTCCAAACCAAGCAATAATCAACATAACATGAATAACAACAACTTGTGGTCAAATAAAGCAGCAGACAACAACAAAATAAGCCTTTACCCATTAATCTAAGAGACTTACGCATAAATTGGACTATCTGTGGTGAAACTTTCCTAGTTTGAACATTTGTTATTCAGATATCCCGTTCCTAATGGAGATTTACGAGATGCTCATTATTTTGTGGAACAAATTAAATTTTAAGACCAGTCTGTGAAGATTTTGTTGATAATTTTGATGGTTTTGGAGTGAAATGTGAGCTGTTCTTGTAATGGTTTTTAATTGTTTTCGTTGTCAAAAGGTTTTCTTCATTGCGATTTCTGGCACAAATGTTTGATATTTCTTGAACATGACTGCGGTGAACGGAAATCGATGGTCATTTATAACGTAATATAACACCACGCCTGTAATCCCTGAAGGGATAGATAATATAAAAAAGAAGTTTTTGTATATTCGTGTCTTTTTTTTATATATATTTGTATGGTTTAGGCCGAAGTGTACCTATGGTAGGTATTAATATTGCACCCATATTTTGCCAGTTATGTTTAATTCCCATGTAATGAGGTAATCACCCGGACTCAAATCCAGACTACAGGATGCTACTGAGAAATTCGTGTCGGAAAAACCCAGTAACAGTTTGCTCGACCTGGGAATCAAACGCAGGTCCTCATGCTCAACAGTAACGCTTGTGACAGCTAGACCAGCGAGGATTTATATTGTTGTAAAATTAAATACAAGGTGTGTCAAGGAGGTAACTATGCTACTAATTCTCGACACGAATCAATAATTAAATAACTAGGTATTTTTTTTTTGTAATTTTCGGAAATCGGCATGTGTGGAACACGCATTTTAAAACGTGGCCTGTGTGAGACCACACTATGTGACTGCCCATAAAAACGCGACACACACATAAAAACACGGCCGCTTATACGATACCATAACGCGATTCTGTTCTTTGAAAGTGGTGTAATTATGAAATACTGTCAAACTTTAATAACTAAAAAAACCAGTATGTATTCATTATTTGCCAGGGATCGTAATGTTATTTGATTATTTATGTCTTTCATAACAGCCTCCTGAAATTTGACGAGGATGCAAAACAACACCTTTTGAAATTACTATTCGTTTTATCTTAAAACGAATAGTAATTTCAAAAGCATGGTTTGCACTAGTATTTCTGTAACCCGCTCCAATTTAAATAGGTACTCCTTTAATAATTTTCTTTTCAAAATAAATTAAATCTAAGTTTACGAAATTTAATATGACTAAATTAACTAGCACAATTATAACTACGATGTAGAACCGAAACCACTTCACTTGAACACGTACGGTGTTGCCAAACTTCTGCAGCTGGAACATTTTAATTGCCGCAATTAATTAGGATTGAGTTAGGTTTCCTTCATACACGACCCACGCATAATGAGAAAAATACTTCCGCAAGATGAGATGTTAATTTGCAAAATTATGAGCTCAAATAATGAGGGGTTTTTTGTTGATGTTAAAAGTTGTTTCCATCAAATACATTTTTGATATTATGAATGCGAAAGTGTAACTATTATAATTGTGGCAATCAATGAAAATGCGAATCCAACGACACCGACTTCCGAAATTAAAATTATTTTTCACTTTGTAGTGTCTTTTTTGGAAGTCGGTTGTTTTTTTTTTTTGTAAAAAAGTTTTTCAAATCTTAAAAACTGTGTGAAGCATGGCCGGATTGCTAGCTATCCCATAGGTAGTAAAAATAAACAGAATAGGTCGAGACGAAGATGGCGGGATGAGCTTGACTCAGGAGTCAAAGTGTTCCTCCCCGGTGGGTTCCCGCCTTCTCGAGGCGGGGGGGCTCAGTAGCCGTGGCTTGTTCACCCACGGTGAAGCCAAGAGGAACCCGAGGAGGGGCCGCTCGTCAGGGCTTTGCCAGTGAGCCGACGACGTAGCGGCCAACAAGTAGGTTGCGGTGCCGCTTGGGCGACAATTAAATATTATTTTCAACACTTATATAGCCCACTCCCTCTCACAGAAAGGAGGACTGTGTCCCAGCAGAGGGAAAATTATAGGCTAATTATGCTGTCTAGTCTGCAATTGCCAAATATCGGAGAGCCTCGACCAACACGCTGTCATTACACGGCTGGGTCAAGGGCTTGATTCAGAAAGCACCTGGACACAGCAGGCACAGTGAGAAGGTTCCTCTCTCTAGAGCCCTGACCATCCGCAGCTTGGAACCTGTTCCTGATGGCTATGGGACTACAGTTTTTATACTTTTCTGTTTTTATAAAAATATTTAAATATGTAATCAATACGCAACACGCAGTATGTTTGCCAACGGGCAATTGAGCACAGCATAAGATCGAGTTAGAAACACCACGCTGCGCTCCATAGCTCAAGTAGCGGATGTTAGAAAAAAAACAGCCAGACTGAAGTGGGAGTGGACCGGCCACGTTTCACGAATGCACCCGGAGAGATCGGCAAAGATCGTCACTCACTGGACGCCTGAGAGAGGATATCGCCGTCAAGGTAGACCACGGCGAAGGCGGTTCGACGATGTGGTAACATTTGCAGGGCCAACATGGCCAGAGATCGCATGAGACAGGGAGGTTTGGAAGAAACGAGGAGAGGCCTATGCCCAGCAGTGGGAAACAGAGTCGGTTAACAAAAAAAAAATCAATATGTATCAAAATGAAAATTAAAAAAAAAAAGTAAAATTAAAAAAAAACAAAAATCTAGTCATTTATTCAAATGAGCTTGAGAATCAACACTTTTCGAACGTCAAAGTAATTCTTAGCAACACAAAAAAACCCGTTCGTAAAATACCCCTGCAACTTGTACAGGAGTAAACATCAAAGAATTAAGACTAACAGAGGATCGAACATTTCAATCAAAGTGGTTATGCATAATTCAGTGAGACGCCCCGAAGGACCGTAATTGAAATACGCGGGCCTTCGGGTAGCCACTTCGATGCTAATCGGTGACACCTAGCGTAAATCACTATCCCTTTTAATAGTGTTATTAGTAGTGATGTTAGAGGATATTTTGATGTTGGTTTTCTTGATTGAATACCTATTGGTTGGTTGGTTTGTATTATTTTTGTGTTTATTTTTAGGGTACGAGTTTTAGGGATTGGGACGCTTATAAGATCACTTCGATGTCCCTATGTCAAGACCCTATTTCTAAGGAACGCGTGGAGTTATCAAGTTGAAATTGATATCAAATACTCAAAGCTGCAATTCCTTGACGCAGTGAAAAAATCAAACTTCTAAGTCCACGCAATCAACAGATACAGGCGTTTATATACGGTACCGTTTATGCCGCATATTTTGACACTCGCAAGGAAATCAAAACCTATAGGGTACTTCCCGTTGACCTTGAAATTTGGCAAGAAGCAATGTCATGTAGCAAAAGTAAAGGAAAAAATCCGAAAACCGTAAATTTGTAGTTACATACCTACAAATTTGTACGGAACCCTCGCGTTGGTCAGAGTCTCTACGCAATGAGTTTCTAAAGCTGTGGTGTAAATGTGAAGAAATAGCAGGTAAAAGAGAAGGTATTAATTGATGCGGGAAAAGTGTTCCAGGAAGGAGTTGTGGGAGACATGAACAATAAAAATAATCTGTTCGTATTTTTTTACTACCCGGTATTCATCGGGTGTGAGGGGATGTTCTCTTTGACGCTGCTCAAGAAGGGACGTATTATTCGTGGCTTGATGATTGAATGTAACAATGTAACCCACGTAACCTACGTAGGCCTATGTCCAGCAGTGGACATCTTTCGGCTGAAATGATGATGATGATGATGACCTACGTAAACACTTGTGCATTTAGTTGACTTTTTAAGTCAAGTCCAAGTAATTAGGTTTCTATTGACTGAACAGGTAAAAGGCTACTTACCTATATACATATTGTGATTAAAACAATATATTCAGAAGGAACTTATGACATATGCGATTGTAGGCATTTTGCGATTTCATGTAAATATGTTAATGGTGGTTTCAAAATGATGGCATTATGCTTCCTATTACTTGGAAATTGATGAAAAGCGCGCAAAATAGAAAGAGAACGCTTCGCACTCGCAATTGATCTGCTATCCGAACAGGAAGCGTTCCGTACCTTATTAAGATCCAGCAAAAAACGTCGAAAAAGAAATGCTGTATATAAAATTTTTATTTTTTTTATTTTATATTACTTATTTTATGTATTTCTCCGTGCCTTGGAAAGCACGCTAAGCCGCGTTGGGCCGGCTGATTCCTGGATCTTTGACAGTCGTTACTGGTCGTCAGAAGCCCGAAACGCTGACAACCACCAGCAGTTACCAAGGGTATCGTGTTACACAGTAACTGGGTTGTGGAGGTCAGATAGGCAGTCACTTCATGTAAAATACTGCTACTCAGCTGCATCCGGATAGACTGGAGAGCGACCCCAACATAGTAAGGAAAAGGCTGGGCAATTGGGCATATGATGGTTATTTTATTTATTTGTTAATTATTATAGTGGTCATAGTGGTAAACACTTTTTAGAAATAATTTCAAGTATTTTTCTATTATGGACGGACAGTGCGTAAAAATCAACCACATAAGCGCTAAAGTAGGCATCATGCTACGAAACCTAAAAAGGATACCTATATCCTCTAAAGAGCACCAAATAGATCTGAAACTAACGGATTTCTCTAGAAAAACGAAGCACCCAAGTAAAGAGGGTACTTACGTTAAATTTATCGTACCTGCCTTTACTTAGTGATTGATAAATGGCCACAAACAAGTGGCTGTAGTTCTAGTTGATCGTTGAATATTTACTAGAACTGTTAAGTAGAAAGGTGTGTCATGAGATTGGATGAAGTACCTATGTTTTAACATAACGCGTGTATTCCCTGAAGGGTTAGCCCGTTGAATGTCGTAATTACAGACACAATTAAAAAGCCATTGTGTCTCGCGTGGATCTACGTTCCGACATATGAAGGGTTAAAACGAATTGATATGCTAATTAATCGTTCATTTTCTGAAATCCCTGAGCGCTTCATGAAGATTAAAGGGTTTTTGTATGAAAATCACGCTTCGCCTTTCTTGAATTCGCCATATTGACGAATTTGTCCGTTTCAACCGTTTAATTAAAAACATCAGTGATCGATGTAGGTATTGTTAGCATTGGGGAGATGCTAACTGTACCAGGATTAATAACTAAAAGACTATTTGCTTTTATTTTGCTTTATTATTTCCTTTATTTGATTTCAATACATAAAAATTACATTTTTCAATATTTTTATAAACAAAAAGAAAAAAAGAACATTTGAAAATATAAAAAATAGTAGCCCACCGGTATTGGGAACAGAGTCCAAGCTACTCCAGAGAGAGGAACCTCCTGACAATGTGAGCCGTGTTCAGAAGTACCGCTTTCTGAATTAAGGCCTTGATCCAGCTGCCCAACGAGAGCCTCCTCAGGTATTGGTCGAGGCTCTTGGCTATTAACCCATTGGCTGTCACGACTGTCGGCACAATGATTGCTGAGTCCACATGCCACATATCGACCACCTCGCGAGCCAAGTCAAGAACTTTGGTTTGTTTATCTTTGGGTTCTCTCTCTTCTATCTTTCGATTTGCGATCTTTAAACTAGTCATATCTATCTAATATATAAAATTCTCGTGTCACAGTTTTCGTTGCCATACTCCTCCGAAACGGCTTGACCGATTCTTATGAAATTTTTTATGCATATTCAGTAAGTCTGAGAATCGGCCAACATCTATTTTTTTTTTTTTTTTTTCAAACCCGTAAGTGATAAGGGATGTCCACCCTAGGGTAGGAGTAGGGTAGGAGTAGGGTAGGAGTAGGGTAGGAGTAGGGTAGGAGTAGGGTAGGAGTAGGGTAGGAGTAGTGTAGGAGTAGGGTAGGAGTAGGGTAGGAGTAGGGTAGGAGTAGTGTAGGAGTAGGGTAGGAGTAGGGTAGGGGGTAGGACACCACGCGAACGAAGTAGCGCCGGGCAGCTAGAAATAATTTCTACATATATGGCAAAACAACGTTTGCCGGGTCAGCTAGTTTTTTATATTTTTGGCCCTTGACTTGTCCGCCAAATCTGACGCCTACTGTCTTCTAATCTTAAACAAATGTTTGTCTCGAATTTCTTGTCAATAACTTTTAACGGACTCTCGGAGGTTTCATGTAAACACAAAATAGGCTATAACCTCTAGTGTCTTACAACTTAATGATTTCAACCGTCATCACTAATTAAGATCAATCTCTTCTTCATCGGTTCGATGACGTCAGTGTATTAGATTTGTTTGGGCCAAAACTTCGCCACATCCTCGGCATCGTCGGTGGCAACGGAAGGTTGCTGTGACCAGGAAGGGAGGTGGGACATAGTTTGCGCCATAGTTTTACATACACACCTAGTCGCCGTACCGTCGAGATAGCCCCACTTTACGAGGATAAGATAAATAATCACTATTGGGCCACAGGTCTAGTCTTAGTGAGAGGGAGTGGGCCGTAATCCACCTCGCGTGCCCAGTGCGGGTTGGTAGTTGTCACATGTCTTCGAATTCTTGGTTCCAGAACATGCCGGTTTCCTCACGATGTTTTCCTTCACCGTTTTGAAAGCAGTGGTGATGAAATAATTTACACAAAGTAAAGCGTCTGCATGGGTTCGACCTGCGACGACTACTAAGACCTACAACTCGTAATTCGTGGCCGTTACCTACAACTTGGCCAACACTGCTCAACGAAAACTACGCAGTGAATTATTTTATAACTAATTATTAAAAACTAACTCATTTTTAGTAACTGCATAATTAAACTGCGAAGAACCAAAAAGGAGGGTTATTTGGTTTAATTTCAGAAAACTCGGTCATCATCATCATCTGCCTTTACCAACTATATTGGGGTCGGCTTCCAGTCTAACCGGATGCAGCTGAATACCAGTATTTTACATGGAGCGACTGCCTATCCGACCTCCATAACCCAGTAACTGGTTAGTATGATACCCCTTGGTAAGACTGATTATTAGACTTTCATGCTTCTTACCACCCGTAACGACTGTCAAAGATCCACGAATTACAACCGGGACCAACGGTTCACATTCCGAGGCACGGAGCGGTCTCGGTATGTAAAGATGGTCACCCACCCACAGACTAACTGTAGCTGTGCGGCTGTTATTATTTCCACGAGCCACGAGCCCCTCTCAGACGTAGACAAAAGGTATACAAGTTTAATAATTATCTAAGATCAACGAAATCGAATCATTGATTAATTTTAAAACTCATTTTTTAAAACTGTATATACATGTAACTACGTAACATGTATATACAGTAACGTAACGTACGTAATTAAATAATTGTACATTTTCACTGAAAATTAACAAATAAATCACAGTTAAGTAAATGAAGCTCCATTCACATAGGAAACATTGCTAATCTCTCCATAATTAGCCGTTTATTAAACAGGAATGAAATAAAGCCAACAATTGGGAATTAATTTTAGCCATTTCTATATAAACCACTGCTTTGTTTCAGGCACTTTGTTAACTGAACATCGAAAATGGTCGTAATAAATTATTTTCAATGAACACGTAATTTTGGCTTGTGACTATTAAAGTGTAATAATGAAAGGCCGTTTCAATTATAATTATCTGGTGAACGTTAGATGTGAATACGTGTTGCTAGAACGTTTTTATGGCTATAATTGTAGGTATTACATAGGTGCTATAATGAAACTAAACAACAAAGTAAAGGGGTTATTATGATCTCAGAAAATATTTTTTATGCTTATTTGAACCAAGCAGCTATTGGCATTACCTACTGCAAAATAAATACACCTTAATACTATAAAAACAGAAAACAAAGATTATAATGCCAAAATGGCCTCAGCTCTGCATAATGTCAGATGACAATACAAGGTGTACCACCTGACGCTGATTTTCAGCTGCAACCCACGAGTGCCATACGCTTGAAAAGTAGCTAGTGCAATACAGAATAGAATAAAGCAAGTTACTGTAATTTTGTTAACTACTCGTAATATAAAACTATGCAAAATATATAGTTTAATTACTTCTCAAATATAGCAGTTACCTATATCTATTTCGGAGGTAGGCACCTAACTGACACAGTGAAACAAATGTATAGCTTCGTCACTTAGCAAACGCAAGCGCCATCTAATGTTTTAATACCCTATTAATATAACAACATGTAGCTTTATAAATCCATTGTATAAAAAAATATTACTCTCCTATAATTCAGCAAAAAGCTCGACATCATAAAAACTTTAAACAGCGCCATCTATTCGCAGATCCTCGAACTCGCAACTCAGACGGCTGAGTAAATATTCAAGCTTCGTCTATACAATACGCAAGTAGTTATCCTGTTGTACGGATAGAGGTATCGCCATGTATCGTTTGGTAGATGACATCGCTAAACTCTTAATAAATTGGTTGCTTGTGACTCGGCTGTCAATTTAGTAGTATATTTCGTACTAGTTTTGTGCCCGCGACTTTGTTCGCGTGAAATGTGACTTTCAGACACAAGAATTTACTAAAAACAACAGCTACATTTTCATGCAACTTTCCTATATACTACGTTTCTGGTTTTGTTCTCAGCAGCCAAAATATGAAGTAAGTCAAGACTGCAGGTGACGCGGGAGCAAGCGACGTACAGCCGATCGATTCTGTAAAAATCTCACAGTGAAAATTTAGGTGAAGTGAGCTGTCAATTGTGTCAATCCCTAACATTAGTTGGAATGACAGCTCACTCCACGCTCACTTCACCTAAGTTTTCACGGCGAGATGGTAACAGAATCGCACTGCAGTTGTCGGTGTGAGAAGCAGCTCGTCCTGAAGTCGAGGCATGCTGCAGCCTTCAGTAATAATTTTCTATTGCAGGCAAAGTTTTTCGTGTTTAGTGAATTATTGAACGCCTGCCTTTCTGTACATGCTACCAAATGACACAACACTGATACACATACTTATGCTTTCTTAGAGATTATTCTTAAAGAACAGCCATGGGCGTGGCTAGGGGGGGCGGCAAGGGTAGGCAATGCCTACTCGAGAAAATTCTTGGCCCACCCTAAAAAAATCGACAGTATTGAAGAATTACCAACTATGTCCACGCTTTTTATTAGGGTTCCGTACCTCAAAAGGAAAAAAACGGAATCCTTATTGGGTCACTTCGTTTTCCGTCCATCTGTCTCTGAACACCCTTTTTCTCAAAAACGCGTAGAGGTATCAAGTTAAAATTAATATCAAATGCGTAGGTCTCGATCCCTTGCGAGTCCTAAAAAGAATAAACTTCTAATTCAAGGCAATAAAAAAATACGGCCACTTATTCGCAATTAATCAAAACCTGTAGGTTACTTCCCAATGACCTAGAATCATAAAAAATATGATGATTAAATGACTGGTTAGTTCAGCTGGAAGGTTGCCTCCTCTAGACAAAATCCCTAGCTACGCCAATCCGAAGAACTATAACTAAATTAATGTAACAGTAGATTGAAATTCATTAAGTTGATCTTAATTAATTTCTCTATTTTAATTAATTTAAAGATGGTAAATGACTTTAAAGATTTGAATGAATTCAGAATAATTGCGTAACACACTGTCAATCAGAATCTAAATCATTTTGAAGGATGTTGCTAATCTATTGCTTTATATGTTCGAATTTTTTTTCTCAACAACGTAAATACCGCAATGAATGTTGCTGAACTGTCAAAATGAAAGCCATTACTACAGATAATGTGTTACGCAACTTATACCCCGTAGTTATTGGCTTTAGCATCCTCGAAAACCATGAACACGACACCCATATGAACATTTTTAACATTTTCAGTATCATCTTTATATACACTATGTAACAAAAACCCTGTTGTTCCAAGTAGGGACGTTTTCAGAATCGATATCCGATGGTAATTACGTAAGTCAATTAAAAAAATATTGAAAAAAAAAAAATCAAAATTAATATTTTATAATAAATATTTGAAAAGTAACACTGATTGCTCACCCCTGCAAAGAGAAATAGGTAGCAACCGGTCGCTTTGTCGCCGCCCGCCGCGCCGCACACTACCGTACTACACTAAGGTCATGAACTCGTCACGTGTCGTTCACATCACTCAGCTGTTTGACTGATAGATAACACTTTGGGAACGTTAGTTTGAATTTTTCAAAAAGTTGCCTTATCAAGTTTGACGATTGATAATTACAATAAACACATAACCAGGCCTCCGTCACTCCATGTACTTGCACGTTATAATTACCTACCGCCCGGCCGAGCGGTCCGGGCCGTTTGCGGCCCAAATTCAGTGCTGTGGGATCGCGCCAAAGAGTATAATAATAATACGGGAATCGCGCGGTGTGAAGCAATCACAACTGTACGTTTGAGTATTTAGGCACATTTTAGCATGCAGCGGTTGCTGACGAGACGGAGTAGGCTTTTATAGCAGTAGTTAATTTTCTACTAAGTGAAGTATCTGTTACGTAGTAACTATTTAGTCATTTGTGGACATAACTAACACTTTAAAATTAATTTGTTTACCCACAAAGCACGTACTTCCGTAGGGTCTTCTTCAAACATCACGAGGATTTCTTCCTCAATGTCATGGTCTCGAGTCCTCGGTTATCCTGCGATACGATGTTGGTCTCGACCGTGCACAGACCCAATGTTGAACGTCCGTATGTGGAGACGTTGGGAAGCCATAGTCGACGCAAAGTTATGTTCCTTGGAGTTGCGAAACGTTCTTGCTACACTACAATATTCCTCATTTGAATAAGACATTTTGGAAAAAACGCACACACAGAATTCACTCACAAAATCACAATAATTTGGTTCTTTTTCTGTCAACGTACGATACATCCGTCCGGACGTAAGTTGCGCGGGCGACTGAGGGACAGTGAGGGGGACAATCGGCTAGTGGCGGTCGTACTCAAAGGGAGTTTGTGCGTGCCGCCTGCTTTGTGTTTTGGCGGTTGGCGCCAACCTGTCTAGCTATCGCGAATCAAAGGGGCCGCCGCCGGCGGCGGCAATCTTTATCGACCGTAGGCATCCATTAGTACTTGTAAATTCAGATGTTATAAACATTTTGTAACAATGCATCGAATTTAAAAACTATCTGATTATGGACAATGTTCGGCCACCATTGTTTTTTTTTTAATTATAACTTCAATAATGGTAAGCCTATAGGTATATATATACGCTCCTACAAGGAACAACAGGGTTTTTGTTACATAGTGTATAGTCCTATTTAGTTATGTTACTGTTACATAAAACGACTATTGGCCAATTACATTTGTTAAAGAAAATTAGATAACATTCATAGATTCTATGATACGATGTCCACTGTTGGAACATTCTCCCCAATAGATTTACAAAAAGATTATTTCTTAGTTGCTCATAATTGGTGACTTGCGACTTTCACCTTTTCCTTTTTGTAATTTTTTTTTATTGGCCGTTAATATGCTGGGCAAAGGCCTCCCTACTCTCGGCCTGCCTCTCTTTGTCCAGAGCTGCCAAGGACCAATCTTTATGAAAGGAGTCCAGCTCATCCCATCTCTGCCTGCCGCGATGTGGTTTGCCACTAAGCGGGACCCACTGTGTCGTAAGTTTGGCCCATTGATCGTCTGACATGCAGCAGATGTGTCCAGCCCAATGCCATTTAAGCGTGGCAGCTTCTCGAGTGACATCAGTTATATTAGTGATGGAACGGATTGTTGTATTCTTAACCCGGCCCACAAGTTTAAGATCCAGAATACTCCGTTCCATTTCTCTCTGGCATACCTCGAGCGTGGACCTCTACTGAATTGTCAAAAACCATGTTTGAGAACCATAGGTACGTGAGGATGGGAAGAATACACATGTCGATGAGGGATAGAGGAAGATCCTACTTCCCTATAAGAACCTGTAGTTTATTAGGAGGTTACATCTAAATCCCATTGAACTAACAGTATCGTTTAATCGCACATATTTAACACAGCTCATGTCGAATAAACATTCATAATCTATTAACCGTGGGCTAATTAATTCATGGATTGAATGAATGCCTGGTGATCACATTGTTAGTTAATAGGGGTATTATTGCGGTGACGTGGCGCATTATTTCCCTATAATCGGATTGTTTTGATGAAAAGCGCGTTGGCTGAATTGAAATATCGAATATGCGGTTTGTAGGACAATCTTTAGAAAAGCAGTATGATTTTAAAGATGTCATCGTTCTTTATCATCATCATCTTAAGCCCGACTTCACCCACTACTGCCTCATAGGCCATTCTTAATTAATCATTCTAACACTAAATTAATTGGTTAGTCCTTCTTCCTTCTATAACTATATATCATCCGCATAGCCTTTTCCCAACTGTATTGGGGTCGGCCACTATAAAGATATAATTATATGTATATTGCATATCCTACTAATATTATAAACGGGTCTCCCTTGTTTCATCGAAAAGAAATTGCCAAATTATCACTTCCCAAAAAAATTTCCGCATAATTTCAATTGCAAAATTATTAGTTAGCAAAAAATCTCTTCACAAATAATCGTAACGCAAACCTACCTAATGTTTGGCAAGTGAACATTTAAACAATGACTTGTTTACCAACAAGTACTTTTCCCAATTTTTATGTAGTCAAATATTTCAGTTGGAATAACTCATTTTACGAAAAATAAAATTTGCCAAATATTTAGTATCGTCAGTTTTTAATTAACCATTTATAACTTTGAAGACGTTTTATTACAAGGGTGTTTTTTCCACTTGGGAAAAATTCTAAGCAGGTAATATTAATATTAACTATTCGGGCCGTATAATTTTTTTCGGGTGTATCATTTTTTTTTAATAATTAATCTCGTCTAACTAGCTCAGTTTCGGGTAGCCTGTTTTTTTCCATGTTTTTTTCTATATAATCCAGTCGTTTCTGGCACTCGCTGGCCGCTGCCGCGGCACCGATCGCTTCGCTCGCTCGGCTCGTGCGTACGAGGTCACAGTTTTAACCTAACCTTTTTTTTTTTTGTCGCTGAGAAATGCATTACGCATCGCCGCTCGGAACGAGACGGGGTATGTGGGACTCCTATCGGAATGACACCGACAGACCCACTAAATTACCCACTAAAACTCAGCGGTACACCCACATCGCCGTGATAGGAGGGCCATGGGAAACCAGCTCAGCCTTTACGGCCACAAACACGGAAATTCCGTGTCCACAACCCTCTCGGCGCACGCCCGACTAGCTGGCAGGCCCCGCATGCCCCCCAGAGTTTTAACCTCGTCTATCTAGTTCGGTTACTACTACTAGTTAGGTGAACCGCCACAAAAAAAAGAAAAAAAAAAGATAAAAACGACAGAATTAATCGAATTCTGCAACACAAGTCTGAATTCTTCGAAATTAAATTGCTAACGTCCATTGCAAAAAAAAAATGTAACTTACAAACATTTTGTATTAAATAAATGATTATACTAAAATAAAATTGCATTTTTTTAATTACATAATTCCCAAAAAATCTTATTTTGTCTTTATACTTTTTGTCATAACAAATCATTTGACCAAAAGTTTATTGTATAAAGATTGTTTGTTATTAATAAATCATTTGATTAAAGACTAAATGCATAGATGACATTATCCTTGATAATATTCTGCCAAGTAAAAATTTGACCAAATGAAAATGTGCGTATTATAATCATTTCAAACATTGCATCGGTATAAAAAAAGGTGGCTAAAATTTGTTTGGGTAGTGAAATTCTGGCAAAATCTTTTCGGCAAAACGGCAGGATCCCATTATAAACGTAAAAGTTTGTATGGATGGCAATACACGCAAAAACTGCTGCACGGATTTGGATGAAATTTGGTACACAGATAGTTTATCACCTGGATTAACATATAAAATACTTTTATCCCGGTAGTACGTTCCCGTGGGATAATCTCCACGCGGGCGAAGCCGCTGGAAAAAGCTAGTCATTAATATAATTAAAATGCGTCCACTGGCTATAGGCCTTCCCCAAGCGTCGCTACATTAATCTAATAATAATAATATTTGGTTTCTATGTTCTGCAATAGTTCTGCACCAACCGGGGGTTATCCTAGGGTGCACTTGTATCCCCCCCGGTGGGTTCCCGCATTGTCGAGGCGGGGGGGCTCAGTAGCCGTGGTGGATTGGGCCACGGTGAAGCTAAGAGGAACCCGAGGAGCGGCCGCTCGTCTAGGCTGTGCGGAAAAGCCGACGACGTAGCGGCCGGCGGGTAGGTTGCGGTGCCGTTTGGCCGACATCGCAGCCTACCTGAGGCGGGCCGCGATGTCCCCCGTGAGGGAGACATCGCGGCTGAGGATTGGGGGCCGCGGCGGGGGGGGAGTGTCGGTGATACGTTGCCGCTCTCCCCACCTTCCGCGGCCTCGACGGGGCCGCCACCGTTCGATGGCGGACGCGGTGGGGCCGCAGGGGAAGAGGAGTGTCGGTGTGTCGTTGCCGCTCTCCCTATCCTCTGCGGCCGTAGCTCCCCATCTTGGGGGGCATGCGGGGCCCGCCAGTCAGGCAGGCGTGGGGGCCAGCAGGCAACGGGTGCGGGGGCACCGTTGCCTGCATTGCACAGGCCTCCACCAGTGTTGGACGGGAATGGCTAGGTGCTCCCGGCCATTCTCGTAGCCCCCCTATGTGGGGGCATGCGGGGCCCGCCATAACATCTAGGCGGGCATGCGCCGGGAGGGCTATGGAGGTAAAGGCTATGCCTATTCCCGTGGCCCTCCCATCACGGCGAATGAGGGAACACCGCTGAGTTTTAGTGGGTATACTGTCATTCCGACAGGGAGTCCCACATACCCCGTCTCGTCCCCCGCGAGGCGGGCATGCATAAAGCATTTCTCAGCGACAAAAAAAAAAAAAAAAAAAAAAGGGTGCACTTGTATGGTGCATACAGGGATAATCGTCGGTTGGTGCCTCCTCATCATTTAAAATGGTCTAAAGGGCCTCTGCGAGTTGGCTTCGGCCCCTAGTACGCCTTTCAAACGTCCGGGACCGCAGAGTCCCGAGATATGTCAATTCCAATAATAATAATATGCTTCTCACATCCAGCGGATTCCCGCGGCCTTTACCAAGTCAGCCACGCCGCGTCTTCCAGTACTCGATCGGTAATGACGACACGGTTGGCACAGTGGTTAAGCGATTGACTGCTGCGCTGCGTGTCGCGGGTTCGATTCCCGCACGGAACAAATATTTGTATGACCTACATGTTTGTTCCGAGTCTGGGTGTTTTTCTATCTATAATATGTATGTATTTACAAAAAAAAAAATTATATAAGTAGTTTATCAGCCATCTTGTTACCATAACACAAGCATTCGGTTGCTTAGCTTGGGACAAATGGTGCTGTGTGAAATGTCCAGGGATATTATATTATTATTAATCGAGATCTTTTTCGCCCCGTCGTCGAAGTGCGCACGTACATATTAACGTATATGATAGGGCACAATATGAACAAAATCACTAAAAGATATCAGTACCTATAATTTCCTGTAGACCCAACTTGAACTACAACTAAAGTTTCCCTGAATGCACCAGAAAAACGAAAGCGCAAAGATCTTACAAACTTTCTGCGGTGCAAGCTCTCATATTTTCCGTTACATCAAATACCACAAAAGACTTGCGAGTTACTTCTTAGTTAACAGTAGAATCAACACCGAACCCGTGGTAACTCCTGACGATTCAAAAGTTCTGGCTACATCCTAATTGAATGAAAACATTTGGACTTACAACTACGTTAGTATTTGTGGAAGCTAGTTTGTGAATAATGGTATTTCTAGTTTGTTTTGATTCGCGTTTAATTCTGTTGAAGAATTTATTTTCTTTTGTAACTTGGTGCTGGTGTTTTTCTAGGCTTTACTATATACTATTTTATTAGTTTTAGAGCTTAGATCAAACATTTAAAAAACAAAACTACCACTACTATTTTGACATTACAAACAGACACATCGATTTATTTTTAATTACGTAAGTTTGAAAAGCATTTTGCCGGTGTTCTTTAAATAACACATAAAATAAATATCTTATAAAATTTCATCATTATAAACACCACTTTTGTAACAATTTTACCTCGTACCTACAAATTATCTTACGTAAAGACCGTTTTCTCCACATAAGTAAGTAAAAAGCTTTTCGTAAAAATATTTCGACGTTAATATTCCTACATTTCTTTTATCGCCCCGCGTTAGAAGTCCTGTTAATTATGCGGCATTTAAATTACCGATACCGTAAAACCCAGTCGCTTTCGGGCACTGCGGGTAATGTTAGATATCGGTGGTATTGCAGAAAGATGTACAGTACTATTACTTAGAAATATATTCTCTAGCTCTTTCATATTTTTATTTGGAATTATTGTAAACCTTTGCATGCCCATGTGACGGTAAAATATGGAGAACTTTATTTAAAATAAACACCTATGCACTATACCCATGTTTGTAAAGAAATAAATGATTTGATTTGATAGAAAAGTGCAATAATTGCGCGGTCAAAATGTATGGCAGAGCAATTTTTTTTAAATAATCGAAAAAATTTCAACGCAGGTTCAGAATCATGTAATGAATTCTTGGTTAAAGTTTGCGTACTGGTTAAAAATGTATCCAGTATGAACATCACTAATTGCGGTACCTGCTTTCTATCCCACTCCAAAGGAATTTAAAGTAAAATCGTGATCCATTGCTTCATATGCTCGAAAAATTCGTCTGCTCGACAACGTAAACAACGTAATGAATATTTTTAAATTGGCACAGCATACGCAACTACCCCGCATATTTCCACAAAACAATAACCTTGTTATGACATTCACGGTAACCTCGAAGCCAGAACTTGGAATTCTGACAATAAGTTCCACTGGGACGTAAAACAGGTCTGAGTACGGATGGATCAAGTGCCCACCACTCATGTGGAGTGCTCCTTATGATCGCTGTGTAGTGGCTTTGGCGTGTCCGAATTAATTCGGGAATTGCTATGAGTGGATCGATTCGATAGTTAAAAATATAGGCATGAAATGAAAAGGCTTTGTTTTTGGGTTCGATTAAAGTTAGAAGTTTATTTTGTGATGTGATTGATAGTGTGGTCAGTTAAAACTTTTTTACAACAAAAAAAAAACAACAGACTTCTTCTTCTTTTGAAAAAACGTTTTTATTTTTTACTTTTTAGTTGTACCCACCCCATAGAAATTCGTATAAAACTACTTGCTTTGTAAATGTCAGTGTTAGGATGTTATAACATTAGCAATATAAAGTAAGTGGAAAAATACGTATTATTGAAGCTGACTCAAAAACTTTCCAAGCAAAGTAAATTAAATTTATATGGGACTAGCCCTGAGACACTATTCATTAAAAAAAGAATTTTCGAAATCAATTCACAATTGCCGGGTAGGTATATCCCGTAACATACATAGAAAAAAAAACCGTTGATTTGAGAACCTCCTCTTTTTTGAAGTCGGTCAAAAAGAGTGTTAGTTGGTTGTAACATTAAAATGCAAAAATAACTTTCCCATTCATTTTTTGTTTCCAATTGTTAGAAGTCTCGACCCAAAAAAGGACACAACTCAAAACAATTATCAGATTAAAAACTCAAACAGATTTGGGAATGAAAGAAAGGGGGCAAAAACTCAATATACATTAAAAATAAGTGAAACAAAGCCTTACAGAAGGGTTTGTAATAATTAAACTGAACTGATTTTTAGACTTTATTTCATGGCTGACCTTTTGTGCCGAAACAAAAGCTGTTGAGCTACAATAGAGGCCGCCAACTGTACCAGGTGGATAACTTATGTCACCATGATTTAGCGAAACGAAGGACAAAATGAAAATAATATATACTTACACCTACTGTAACATTTTTGAGGTGTTGTGTTCCGTTCTCAAGGGGTGCCAACGAACCCTATTACTAAGGTACGGTATCTGTCCGTCTGTCTTAGGGCCGTATGTTCTAAGCCGTAATAGGTAGATACTTGAAATTTTACAGACTATGTAATACCATGGCCGCTATGGCTATGACGGCTATATAAAAATAAACGGGGATTTTCTTTATTTGCAATATGCCATGAAACGTGTTTTATTTTTACTAAAGTATTATTTTTTTATATGTGATATTAAATATTTTACGGTGGTACGGAAGCCTTCGTGTGCAGGTTTGATTCGCACTTGGCGACTTTTTGTGACTTATTTGTGTATGAACCTTAAATAAGTTATTGCTCATATGTTGGACTTTGGAAACTGTGTTTCGTTTTACTCTTTGTGAATTTAATAAAAAAAAATCATATCAAAATTAAAATAAACTCGTTGGTATGCAGGTTTTCCTAAAGGAACATTGTTTTCTTCTCATTCTTAAAATGAAATGTTTTATTATAAGTAAGACAGGCTCTTAGGACATGTCAGACGCAAGGTCTACAGTTTCAATCTAGCAAAACGTAGCCGTTTATTTATTTTACATACGAAGGTTATAGGTTCTTCGTGCAATCAGAAGGCAGCTTATACTGGTTATGTATGGCTTATGATTAGCTTGATGTGTAGCCGTGCGTACTCAAATTTTTTTTCAAAACCCTTAATAAGTCCTTAAAGAATTAAGAACCTTCTGATTTCTTAACAAAGAAAAAAAAAAGAGAAAGTCGGTTCAAAAGCATTCTAATCTTTAAGAAACTCCTTTCCTTATAAACGTTACTGTTAACGTTAAAGTAAAGAGACGTTTAGACGTCAAAAATGTATGGTTAAACAGTCGTATTTCTTACCTTTAAGTAATTTTAATAAATCCTACTAATATTATAAATGCGAAAGTTTGTATGTATGGATGTATGGATGTTTGTTACTCTTTCACGCAAAAACTACTGAACAGATTTTGACGAAATTTAGCACACAGATAGTTTATAACCAGGATTAACATATAGGATACTTTTTATCCCGACATTCCCACGGGATCGAAACTTATGCGGGTGAAACCGCGGGGCGCAGCTAGTATACCCATATACGCCCTAAGACGTAATAACAATAAAACTTATATTGTGTCGCGTTTAGTGTCCTTCGATGGTTTAATAGCCGAAACGTATTATAATTCAGTCTACGTTAATAAAAATACAAAAATAGTTAATACACGTTGTTCTATTAATTATGGTCACTGTGTACTTAAATACCCCTTTTACCCTGAGAACAATAGTAATTCGAAGGGCACATCATGAGCTCCTCACTGAGACGATCTCGTCAAGATTATTTTGACAAAACAATTTACTGTTTGCTCAGTACCTTTCTTCAAGATATAAAAAAAAAACATCTTTCCGCGTTGTTCTGGCAAGGCTTATGAACGCGTGATAAGATTTGTTTTTCTTCTATTTTTTTAAGAAAATTGATAACAGGTTTATGTTATATGCAAAATATATAAAAATAAACCATTTAGTTGATTTTTTTATTCTTGGACAATCCTTTCCTACTAATATTATAAACGTGAAAGTTTGTGTGGATGTATGGATGGATGTTTGTTTGTTACTCTTTCACGCAAAAACTACTAAACGGATTTGGATGAAATTTGGCAAACAGATGGTTTATAACCAGGATTAACATATGGAATACTTTTTATCCCGATATTCGTACGGGATTAAAACTCATGCGTGTGAAACCGCGGGCGCAGCTAATCTAAAAAATATTTTCCTTAAAACAAACGTTTCACTCTGTTTACTATTTACTAAATCAGTAAATCTATACAATAAATGATGTGGTTGTTGTTTCAGTCATTCAGAATTTAGCTTGTCATTTTCTACAACCACCACAGGATTGTTATCATTTTAACTTCAAATTGAACAGCCAGTAAATATATTATAATATTAACGACGTTCTATTGACATCGTAACCAGACGCAGTGACCCACTGATGAATTAATTATAATTAATCAAACACTAATCAATATTTGTTTACCGAGCATTAACTCAAATTAGTGTGCATAAACTTTGTGTAGCATAATGCTGTGCGCAGACTTAGTCAAAGTAATTCGAAATCAGTTTTAGTAGTAATGGCGGAACATTAGGTACCGACCATCATAACTAAGTGACTCAGAAATGACCCTACCTAAAACAAATAAAAAATAATTAGTTTCCTTTGGTTTGCCCCTGAACAAATATGAGAACTTTCAACATTGACAGACAGTGACAGACAAAATATCGTTTCACTATATTTTGCCCGCGGCTTTGCTCGCGTTAATTTAGAATTTTACAATCAATCCGGTAAGTCAATCATGATTCGAAAGACACGTGGCGCCATCTATTATCATAATAACGTTATTATTGTTTTCCTCGGGAACAACAGTTTCTTTCAGGATGAAAGGTACCCTATGTCCGTTTCTGTACACCTGACAACGTATATGCAAAATTTCAGGATGATCGGTTCAGTGGTTTATTCGTGAAAAGGTAACAAACAAACAAACTTACTTTCGCATTTATATTATTAGTTAGGATATTAAGTATTTGGTGTCCCATGTACTTGTTAGTACATAGTACACCAAGTACTTACCATCGGATGACAAGTATTTGCCATGGGACACCAAGTTGTTACCATGGGATATACGACTTACCATCGCCAAGAACTTACCTTCCATCGTACACCAAAAACTTACCTTTGGACACTAAGCACTTACCATCGGAGACGAAGTACTTACCATCGGGTACGAAACTGGTACAAATGCATGGCTCACACCATAGCTCGCGGAGTGAGCTTAATTCTTTTATTGATCTGTTTTTAGTTTTAAATAGAATAATTATGCTAGAACAATTAAACAGTGTCACTAATTCTATCATAAAAATGTATATTTTATCATGACAATAATTATTAAAACACAAACAAAAACAAATAACGAAAATAAATAATATAACAAAATATGAGAACGTGAACAGCTTGAAAATTCAACATTGTTCATCCACATTGCAACATACTGCACACAATCAAATGTCACATCGCAGCAGGTTGACCTAATCATCAAACGGGAAATTGGATGACAGGAGCCAGTCAAATAATTCACACTACTATTGAGGCATCCTAGCGGTCCCACTTCCATGTAATGTTCACGTTCCAATGAAGGTTCTATTTCTCTGTTTGCGTGTCATATCTCATTAACCTAGTTACATTGGATTTCCTCTACCTCTACCGAGAAAATCTGCGCTAAGTTGATTATGTGTATCAGCATTGTTGAAATGATATAGAGCATTGTTATGAGGTGTCAAATGTATATGTTTATTATTTTTTGTTATTTTAATGTTAATTTTGATAGCTTTCAATGTTTTTTTACTGTTTGTATTTTCTGTGCGTGTAGGAAAAAAAATATTTATTTCATTATTTCTTCAATAATCGTGCTATAGATTGTAAAATAAATAAATAAAATTTTTATTCAGTATTAAAATTAGTATTATATTTACATAAGGTCTTAGAAATAATTTTCAAAGGTACATTATAGTGTTTAAATTACGTTGCTGATTATAACATACAAAAATATTCAAAGACGTTATTTTCATTTAAAGTTGTCAAACAACGTTCAGCACAAAACGAACCGTTTCCTTTGAAAATCTCAAAAAAGCAGATTGAGAGTCACAACTCACAGTCCACACACACACACAGTCACAGTTCACAGTCTGATCTCAGTCTCGATCTATCAAAAATACCTCTAATTTCCCTACATTTTGACAAGTTTTTGACATTTTTTTGTCACCGAGATGACACTGCGACTAGATTTTGAACGTTTTACATTACGAGAATTGGCCTTCAGGTTTCCGTTACCCAGTTGTAACCACCGCTGCTGCATAATTACTTAAAAAAAACTAAATTTGGAAAGAAACCTTGCTGATTCACATGCAGTTAGTTTAAAAGCACACTTGGAGCTCTACATAATTTCCCAAAAGCATTAGACTCCTGATGGTTTGATATTTCATTCCATTCCGAAAACTGCAAGCCGGGCTTCTGACAAGGCTTTTGTTACATCACAGCTAAATAACTTTGTTGAAGCACGTACTGGATTACCACGCTCTCCTCACGTGATATCTGAGCTGGCAACTCCTTTCCCTAAGGATGTATAAACTTTAAATGTAATATTATATGCATCAACTTCTGTGTTGGGCATCAAATTATTAAAGCATTTCTTGGTTGCTCAGTTATCTCTATTGGGAGTGAAGCTAATCTTTTGTTGAGCAAAGCTTTTATCTGTCTATCATACAGATCAGCAAAAAGCTGGGTACGTCAGGATGCACGTCAGTGGATTTTGTAACCACTGAAGTGCATCCTAACGACGTTGGCCAGTTGGTTTACATAACGGAGCTGTTTTGTAAAACAACAAGCGGTTTTGTAAAACATCGGATTCTACCATCCATCTACGACATAATTATACACAAATAAATAATTGGTGGCGACACGATAACTGTAACTAAATTGTTTAATAGGAAATTGTGGTCCAAAACTTAGCATATTGAATTAATTGGACGTGTTACTAACAATTAAAAAGTTACTACGCTGTTGCCATGCAAGCCACGGCTTTTAGACCTCGAGCATGATAGCCAGTTATCGTTAAGTTTAAGCATCTTTGTTGTTTTAAGGGATACATTAATTTTGAATTATTCAGGTAATAGGTAATTGTGGTAGGTACGGTTACTAAACCATTTTTGTGTCCTGTTTCGTCCAGCCCGATATAAATAAGCATAGTCAGGGAAAGATATATGAAAAAGCCGACCCCAGTACAGCTGGGAAGATTCTTGGCAAATTGAGATTGAGTTAGGGGAAAATATGATTTTACATCATCATCTGCCGAGCCTTTTCCCGACTATGTTGGGGTCGGCTTCAAATCTAACCGGATGCAACTGAATACCAGTATTTTAAATGGAGCAACTGCTTATCTGCCCTTCACAACCCAGTTACTGGGTAATACGACACTCATTGCTAAGACTGGTTGTCAAACTTTCGGGCTTCTGACTACCCGTAACGACTGTCAAAGATCCACGAATGACAGCCGGGACCAACCGCTTAACGTGCTTTCCGAGGCACGGAGGGGTATGTAAAGATGGTTATCCATCCACAGACCAACCGCGGCAAACGTAGTTTAACCTGATCGATCGACCTGTGCGGCTGTTATTACATAGCGTAATCCATCGTCACTCGTTCGATGTCCACCGCGCACAGGATGGATGGAAAGCAGCACATGAAGTGATTTTTTGCTCCATTGGTGTAATTGCTGTATGGCGTTCCAGTGTGAGGTCCTCAAATGAAAAAAAATCATATCATCAAAAGTATGATTTTACATAGGTATCAACAATATTATCTAAGTTCAAAATAGGAAAAAAATTCAAAGGAAAAGCCATATATAAATAGACAATCGTGGGATAATAAACGCTTTTGTACCTATTGCAAACATTTACTCTCTCACCTTGGCATTTAAAAATTCACCCACTCCACTGGTTTTGTTCCAAACATCCTTTGTCGTGATGATAAAACTCTTGTACCATTCAAAAGTTATTCCAAGAAAGCTCTAATAACAATCACCCTGTTGAAAATTACTTTTGTTTATTACTTACTAAGTAAATGCTGTATAAACGTCTATGTCTATCTCAACATAAACTCTCGAAATAGAAGTTTCTGACACTTCTCATTTTGGAAAACTTGCTGCTAAAAGTATTGTAACACCTAATCATAATAATCATTTATTTGTTAGAATACGGTACAAATTTTGCCAAGTGTGGTGTGTATTACTACACTTTCAAGCTTTATTTAATAAAGAATATTATTATAGATGTTTCCATCCAATAAGAAGGTAAAGCATTAAACCTGATCCACACAGTGCGATTTAATTGCTTGTGGCATTCCCTAATTAACCGTGAGGAAACCAGCATGTCCTAGAATCAAAAATTCTAAAACATGTGACATCTACCTACCCGCACTGGGCCGGAGTGGTGGATTACGGCCCACTTCCTCTCACTGAAAGAAGGTCCGTGTCCCAGCAGTGGGAACATTATAGGCTGATTATTCTATAATTAGCAACGGTAAAAATAGCACCGTCTAAACAGTTTTCAATGATGCAAGTCATTTATTGCTTCAATTCAATTGCTTCAATTCAATTGTATCCCACAGGCAGGAAACTTGCATCGCGTAAATGGGGTTTTAAAGCTTACACGAGTGAAAATACAACATTCTGATGGGCACACAAGGCATTGTTCTACCACCAGCCCAGCTCAAGCTTGTCATGAAGCGAATGCGTAAACCAGTGTAAACATGAATTGTTTTCGCTGACTTCACTCGACGTGGAATGACGGCAGGTAACCGCAAGCTCGCCACTGTGCTGTTGCCACTACTGGCATTGATAACGTGCCAGCACTGCAAGCTAACTGACTTTTAGTAATGGGAGGTATTTAAGCGGATAGTCTGCTGTGACGGCCCGGAGATTAAGGGATTCTCGGGCTAACAGATTGTGGGTTCTAAACTGGTAAGTATCTAATCTGGAACAACACTGGACAGTGAAGAAAAACATAGTGGGAAACCTGGATTTATAATGATCCCGCACTGAGCAATATATAGTTATAAAATTATCGTGAACGGACATTTAAAAGCGTCGTCATATATTTCCATACATTTTATTTCTCTGTGTTATGGTGAGGTCGTGGACAAGTCTCATGCCGTTAGAAATAATAAAAACGCCCATTAGCCAGACTTTTTTAGTATCATTTGCCTAAATATAGCTTGTGATATAGGTAAAACAAGCAAGGGACTCGGAAATGGTGCGAAAACTTTTGCCTGAACCTTAAGTTCAAGGCACCCCTTAAACGTCGTAAGCCTTTGAAGAATAAGAACATGCACCCATGTTCTTCTGCTGTCAAGAGGGTTTTGACCTGACCATAATCGGTCTATTATGTTCCCACTGCTAAGACGCAGGCCCCCTCTCTGTGAGAGGGTGTGGGCCACCACGCGGGCCCAGTGCGGGGTGGTAAATGTCACGTGTCTTCGAATTTTTGGTTCTAGGACATGCCGGTTTCCTCATGATGTTGCTCTTTACCGTTTCGAGCGACGGCTTTTGACCTGCATTGTGAAAAATACGTGGATAAACTTTTCAGTCTAACATTGTAGCTTATACATACATTCATTGCAACAGAATTTCGATATTATATCCAATGTGACGATTTAAAACACTTCCCTCCAAGCTCCTTGTCCTAAGAGCTCGGGCGCCAGTAATCCTCATGTTGGCACGTTGTCAACGCTACAGTTTGTGGTCAGCGGTCCCTGTTTGCGGTCACCGGTGTCGGGTGTGTTCTGTCCCTTGGACAAGTATATTTTAGCGTTAACTACAATTATAATAGATAGGTCCAATTACATCTACGACAAGTTTCACTGAATTTCTGAATTTTGAAAGAGATCTTTGAATTTCTTTTGGCATTTCTTTCCAGTTGGTGTTAACGCAAACACCATCATGTTTTTAAAAATTGTCTTGTAAAAGTCTTTATAAAATGTAGTAATATTATTAATAGCCATCAGTGGGACAGTACCCACTGATGGGCAAAGGTTCCCTACTATCTTTCCATCTCTTCCTGTCCAAAGCTGCTAAGGACCAATCTTTATTTAACGAGTCCAGCTCATCCCGCCATCTCCATCTGGACCTGCAGCGTTCCAAGTGACATCAGTTATTTTAGTGATGGAACAGATTGTTGTATGCTTAACCCGGTCCACAAGCTTAATACCCAGAATACTCAAGAAAAAAAAAGACGTTTTGAAAGATGTGCATTTTTTAACCTGTACGATACATATCCTACAGGTTAAAAAAGGCATATCTTTCAAATCATCTTTTTTTTACATTGAAATAAGGACTATAATGTGTTTACTGTGTTATAATTAACGATTAATTGCCCTTGTATTATTTCAAAATTAAAAACCATTTTAAAGTTTCGTCCCAATTTACCCCTGCATCCCTATAAGATATGTACCTATGTATGAATATCCCTGTGAGATAAGTAACCAGGGTCGTCGGATATAGTTGAAGTTTAATAAGAAAAAGAAATGAACGGTTTAATACATTCTTTTAATTTAATGAAATTTTATTCGAAAACATCCATCGGTTTCGTACTAAACTTGAACAACCGACGGCCCTGGTTACTTATCTCCTTTGGTGAACATACACAGCTACAGTGTTTTATCAGTCTCATCCAATCCAACTTCTGTCCTTTGTACATCACATAATGGCTGGATAGCCTCTTAAGCTTCGTTTGCCGATTCACAAGAATCCCCAAGGACTCGACAGCCCCAAAAGTTACTGATCTTCCAACAAAGAAAGCCACCCATCACGTCTTACTGACACTGCAACTTATGTTTATGCAACATCCAAAGCAACAAAGCTATTCGCTATTTCAACGCAACTTGAACCAAGTATCCAAGTTGCTGCAACCAAGCGTGACCGATCGTCACGCGTCTAGAACGTGAGGGGGAAACTCAACCGATATTGTATTATATTTCTATATCAGATAGAAAGAATATACACTAGTAAAATTGATGGGAAAATTCAATTTCACAGCTCTTGGTGTGAAAGTGTTGGTATCAGTTTTAGTGGATAATGGTACTGTGTTCCTTGAGTAGATATGGTGTTGGCATTTTTAAAGTTGGCGCTTTTTGATGTAGTCTGATACAAGGGCGTACTACTATATTAAGTACAAAGTAACTGTCTGTCTGTTTGGTACCTTTTCACGCCTAAACCACTAAACCAATCATTTTTAGCCTCGAATTTGGAGGACTAAGGGTATTTTTCATCCTAGATGTTTGTAGTTAAAAAAAAGTTATTAAATTCAAAACACACGTAGAAAAAGTCGCGGAGCCACAGCTAGTTTAACATAAAACCTACTCGATTTAAATGGAAAAACACTGTCTAAATATAAAATTTTCCCTCATCTCACACAATAACTCAACATAAAATGGAATCTCATAATGAATTAGTTGTAGGCGTCAAATGTCATGGGTATAAAAATATAATGATGCAGATTATTTTTCACAAAAGACATTCAGATTGTCTGAGTCTGTGTCTGTGTAGTTTCATTTCAATAACCAGCTTTGTAGTCGATTTTTGTACCAACATTTTAACAAGAGTATTAAATATTGCTTATAGAAATTAAATTGCCTTTGTTCCTATATTTAAGAAGACAAAGGTAACTTTTTGAATATTATCTGAAATTAAATGAAATTTATTTTTAAGAATTGTAGTACATTACAGATGGTCGGGCTTTTTTAAAACAGTTTCTAAAAATAATTCGCTAAAACTAGCATGCAAAATTATTGATTACATGAATTCAGTAAATGAAACTAATAAAACTGGTACTTAAATCATAGTTATTAATTTTAAATGTCAAGTATTTGTCAAATTATAATAGTGTGACATGTCATTGTGAATCTTTAAGTCTAAATACTCATACTCAGAATAGAATGATTTTTCTATAAGCCATTTGAATAATGCTGTTTTAATCGATTGGTCGGTGGTTTCCTATACGATTTTGGTAGTTTATTAAACATCCTTATAACCATTGAAAAGCAACTTCTAATGTGTAACTGAATAAATGCACATTATGAATATAGTTCGTTCAGAATCGATTACTGATTTGATTTCTGTCATTTTTAATATTATTTCGTATATTTATTTAGTTCATTGTCTACATTTTTAAATATTTCTTAAATATAAAAAATAAATATAAAAACATTTTTTCTTGTGGTTAGGGCTCCAGAGACAGGAGCTCCTCACAACACGAGCCGTATCGAGGAGTACTGCCTTGAATTAGGCACTTTATCCAACTGTTACTATTATTTATTATTATAAGCCTGTGTTGTATGTACTACTGCAGGGCAAAGGCCCCCCTTCCCTCTTTCCACTTTTCCGGGTCTAATATGATTCAAAGTGATCTCAAAATTAATTTAAAACTACCAAAATTACTATCACACTCCCGCTGTACAGTCAAAACAAACCAAAATGGATGAAGTACCTACTACGCTAGACCATTATACGAGTGCGACTGTGTGCATGCGCAGATTTGTAATGTGACCACAATTTTTTTTTCACAATCAGTTTAACTAATTTATTAAAAAAAACAATGTTTAAACGTAATAATAATAAAAAATAGTATATGTATTCTGATTGGGGTGTTTGGTGGTCTGCGTTAATACCGGGCGGGACATATTGTATAATGAAGTCATTGGCCAGTATATTTAGAAATTAATGTCGGTTGTCTACATCTGCTGTTATTTAACGTCCCTATTTCAGTTCTACAGGGTTTTTGGAATGTATTCCCTAAGCATGAACTCAGTAATTTCGGCCAAAATTACGGGCATTCCGCATTACTTATAGACATAAATTAGTTCGGGTTCCGAACTAAAAATGAATGAATCCTCATTTGTTTTTGCCCGACCCATTTTTTTATTTGTCAATTGGACTTTCGGACGGGGGTCCAGCACCCTAATTGCGTAACACACGATCAATCGGAATCGGTTTCATTTTGACAGTTCAACAAAATTCATTGCGTTATTTATTTACGTTGTTGAGCAGACACATGACACATTTTTTTAACATATGAAGCAATGTATTAGCAATATCCTTCAAAATGATTCAGATTGAGATTAATTGTGTGTTACGCAATTAGGGTGCTGATATGTTCATTTTAGGCAATATTCCAATAGGATAATTTATTTCACATAATTTTATTTGGTAACATCATAGAGCCAATGGTAATAAAACTCTTTAACAAAAAAATAATCAAACCGCCGAAAAAACTGAAAAGCAAAAAATAATAAACCTTTTCTATTTAACCTTAATAACTAAAATTAAAAAAGGTTTATTATTTTTTGCTTTCAGTTTTTTCGGTGGTTTAATTTTTTTGTTAAAAAGATTTTATTTTATATTTTTTTGTTGCTATAATCTACTAATTGTTTGCTAAAGGGCAGGCATATGTGGCACTGAGTAGATTAACAATACACAACTCAGCATTCAAATCTGTGAGTGAACAATAAATCACCCTTATTTTCCCACCCTTAGGGTCTGATTTTTTTTTCAAATTTATATGGGCCCAATTTTGGGGTATATCCTTTCCAATAAAAAAAGAATTATCAAAATCGGACTACTCTGTAAAAAGTAAAGTTATGCGTGGTCATACATAAAAAAAATATGCGCGTCGACTTGAGCACCTACTCCATTTTTTTCGTCGGTTAAAAATATGTATGTAGCTGAGAGGTAGATATAAAAAATGTAGTAACTTATTGAATAAACTGTGTATTCAAAATGATCACTGAATTATTCGTTTGTTTTAGGGCTGATTTTTCCATCGCCAGATAACTTTTATTCGAGGAATAAAGTTTATATTTGACAGTTTTTGTATAGAAATTATGTCAAACTGTCATATTTATTCTTTAGATATAAGTTATCTGACTATTAAAAAATCCTGCCTTAGAAACATACTTTTCAAAATGACTACAGTGACACGTTTTAAATATAAACAAGAAAAAGTAAGGCAATACAGGCTTAGAAAAAGCTTCTTGTGACTTGAAAATCTACTTCAGTGCCTAATCCGCAAGGAGGATAAAGTCTTAAGTCGTAAAACGGCGTAGTAGCGTATCGTAATAAATGTACATACATATGTATAAGTTATGCAACCAAATACATTGTTAAATTTAAACATAAAAAGGATTAGTTAATTTAAAATTCTCCGAAAGGGGCCGAATTCATATTCGTACACCTTTAAATTACACCATTCATTTTCCACCGCTGTTAAATATGTATGAGAATACGTCAAAAGTTTTGTATGAGAGCCGAAGTAGAAACTTGAAGTATCACTTGGAAGTTTCGAGCTTAAGTATACGAGGTAGGAGTAAAGAGCGTTCGCTATTAAGACTCTGTGACACAGTGGGTATAGTCAAATACAATATTCAGGAAAAGCTATTGTGAATGAAAATGTCTCATTGTTCGTGGGTCCATTGTGGCGCGTTCGCTACTTGCTAATGGAGACGGCATTGTCTTAAACTGTAGTGAATCAGCGTCCGCCGACTTGATTTGGTTCTCGTTTAATTGTATTGCAAACGATTGTTCCGATAAAAGTGATTACATTTTGCTTCATCGATATTATTTTGGGAGAATACTCCCAAAATTATACAATACACACACAAACAGTACAATACAAAAACAGAAAACAAAAACACAAAAAAACAGAAAAAACAGTACAATAGTACTTATGTTTACGTTTTTAAGTAAACGGTTTTGATATTAATTTTCAAACAAGACAATTATTACCTGCCTGTAAACCCCAGCGGGGTAATAGCGCAATCATTGGCCTAGCCCTCTCCCAACTACGTTGGGGTCGGCTTCCAGTATAACCGGATGCAGCTGAATACCAGTATTTTACATTGAGCGACTGCCTATCTGACCTCCGTAACCCAGTTACTGAGTAATACGATACCCCTTGGCAAGACTGGTTGTCAGACTTTCGAGCTTCTGACTACCCGTAACGGCTGACAAACGGCTTAACGTGCTTTCCGAGGCACGGAAGGGTCTCGGTATGTAAAGATGGTCACTTATCCACAGATCAACGACGGCAAAAGTTGCTTAACCTGATCAGGAGGTCAGATATATAGGTAGTCGCTCCATGTAAAATACTGGTTATGTGGTGATGTAGATGAACGGGATGCAGCTACATCATCAGTATTTAATCAATCTGCCTCGCCTTGCAGATTGGTTGATTTACGCTTATTACGTGTTAGAGCAGACGGATTTCTTAAACCTATACATAACAACGGATTAGCAATATCCTTCAAAAGGTACCCACCCTCAGATTTTAATTGAAAGTGTGTTAGGCAATAAAGGGTGCTGGTCTCTGCTCATAGAGACTAGGGGTACAGCATAGAGATAACCAACAGATAAAATATACCTAGAGTTGTTATTATGTCCATGAACGTGGGTGCCATAATTTTGTTGCCTTCGCACTTCTTACATTAGTTTATTATTCACTCAAGACACTTCATTTTACATAATTTTCTTGATGTTTATTAAGGACAGGCTTTTCAAAATATTTGTTTTTATTATCAACCAGCTTCTGTCCGTGGCTTCGCCTGCTATTTCTTTTACTAAACTAAAAGTCCGTATAACATCAGCTATCTGCCAGTGAAAGTTCCGTCAAAATCGGTCTAACCGTTTCGTACATTAGCCGGAACTAACAGACAGAGTCAAAAAACAATTGTTATAAGTGCTGCATATTATGTATACGGTACTTGAAAACAAAAAAAAAAACATTTATTTTTTATTTTAGAAGTATAATACTTTCATATGCCTTATGTAAAAAGCTGTTATTTCGACATTACAAATAGACACTTCACGATTATTTATTTGTAAATAGTGGTGTGGCAACTCTAGTAGGTATACTCGTATTTAACTTCTATTATCTTCACGCTAACGAGTACCTACTTTACAATTACAGTCAGAAGTTTATCTTAGAAATATTTCAGTCCTTTTCACGGCCTTTCAGCCAAGAACCGGAGTTATTTAACTGTCTGTTCGGTCGATAAGCAAGGCTGCATTTTATGGCCCTTCGGAGAACATTCTGGAGATAATTTGTGTTGGTATTTTTTTCTGCATTTTATATGTTAAGTGATAGCTGTCTCCCGACCGGCAGATTATCATAAAAGTGCCGCTGAAGTTTATATGGATTGTAGCTTTCGAGTTTTTCTTTTGAAGGTGACGTCGCTCTCTGTATATTTTTGTTTTTGTTGCGTTTCGTATACAACGGAGTGTGGATATTATGTTAATTCTGTGTAGGGGAATTTGAGTATTATAATAGCTTGCTTTTGTTTTGCTTCTGATTCAAATGTGAACATAAAAGGTAGGTAGTATTTTGATAGCACTGTTCTGGTGAAATCTGAGTTCTCTCAAAGCGATGCAAGTCAGACAAGAATCGCTTTGCATAAAACATGAGACTAACAAATGCTGGTACTCAGGGTATATTGGGTGGTATATGGTATTTTTGGTCGAGAAGATATTAACTACAGTCGTGCTAGCAACATGAAGAAGAAGACAATCCAAATCTTCCTACGTTTTTTGCAACTTGCAGGTCAGTGTCAGGTTGTATGTTGGACTAAACACTCTACTGCCGTTGTACTCGCGACCGAAACATGTATGTATATACAGAATTATAATCATCACAATCATAAATACAAACCTTTAATATAATCCTATTGAATGACTATTTCATTAAATATCAATTTCGCGGTATACCTAGCGCATCGGGTATAGTACCACAAATAAAACTCCACGAGCTCATATAACTTTATGTATAGTTATTAAACGAGAGATTTCAATGAAACCGTAGTACTACGTGGAATCAAAATGGCCGATTACCTTGTTCGGCCACAGTATTTTTCATACGGTAAAGGTGTATGAACTCGACATCACTGGAATGCGGGCTTGGCATCTAAACTGTTTAATCAACTTTTAGACACATATTCTTGAGGTGCACGATATGTTTAGGGTGATATTTTGCTCTCTATAACACTCTTGTGAAAAAATAGTTTTATGATTAGAACCATTATTCCGAAAACCATAGAGAAGTGTGTGGGTGAGTGTGTGTGCCTGTATAAGTTTTTGTTTGTAAATGAATACATCCATGGCCTATTGAATCACTTTTGCATACGTTCTAGCTATGTTATATTGTAAATAATATCATACAAATTCTTTTAGATGATGTAGATACTAGCAGCGCCCGGCGGTTTCACCCACACAAGTCTCGATCTCGTGGGAATATCGGGATAAAAAGTATCCTATGTGTTATTCCTGGTTATAATAATAATAATAATATCCCTGGACATTTCACACAGCACCATTTGTCCCAAGCTAAGCAACCTAATGCTTGTGTTATGGTAACAAGATGGCTGATAAACTACTTATATACAATTTTTTTTTTGTAAATACATACATATTATAGATAGAAAAACACCCAGACTCGGAACAAATACATGGAGGACATACAAATATTTGTTCCGTGCGGGAATCGAACCCGCGACACGCAGCGCAGCAGTCAATCGCTTAACCACTGCGCCAACCGTGCCGTCTATAAACTATCTTTGTGTCAAATTTCGTACAAATCCGTTCAGTAGTTTTTGCGTGAAAGAGTAACAAACATCCATCTATCCATCCATCCATCCTCACACATTTTCGCGTTTATATTATTAGTAAGATTATCTGGTTAAAAGTGTCGTTAAGGAAACTTTGAAACCAGCTTTTAAAGTTTCAAAAAAGGCTCTCTGAAACAAACTGTATCACTTTACAAAACAATATTGACGTTAATTTGCAATCCTATCCCGAATTCTATATTTATCAAAGAATGTTCTAAGCCAATGGATTTGGGAATACGTTAGCGTTTCGTGTTTACTTTGTATCCCAAGTAAATAGCAGACGGCTACTGTTTATTATAAGCCAATATATTCATGTCAGTTTGTGAATGTTCTTCTGGGAACCATCATTGTCCTGTCCTTATCACAAATTATTTGGGGTCAGCTCATGGCGTCTTTATACCCGACAGCACGAGACAAAAATAGGGTTATGTTTTTCACGTGTATCTAGGCAACTATGTATTTTTGAATGTGGAATCAGCTGGACGCATATTGAGAGGTTTGGTTTTTTCCGTACAGTTCGTAATTGTTCAATACTTTAGTGGTTGGTAGACATTTTATTGATTGCTACGAGTCCAAAAGTAAGAACTGTAAAATTTATATACATTCTCCTGATAATTCGTTTCTACAACACTGCGGTGTAAACAATTGTATTCATTTCTTTCTTTCTGTTTTTAATTCAAAACCTTCGCTTGCACTCTCTGCGTTCAGTGGCTATGGACGCCGAACCTGACTGTGATGTGTTTACAAAATGAAAAATGCTCTTGTCGATATGTCTGGAGTTTATTGTGGGAATATGAGTTTGTGACTGTAATTTAGTTCCAAAGTTTTTAGCTATCATTTAGTTTTGGTATTATGACATGCTCTAAAAGTAGCGTTTAATGTTTTTGAGCTTTAAGAAAGTTATTTCATTACTAATATGTACGGTCACCAAAGGAGATAGCAACCAGGGCCATCGGATATAGTCGAAGTTTGGCAAGAAACCGATGGATGTTTTCGAATGAAATTTAATTTCATTAATAGAAAACAAACAGTTTATTTATCAAATTAAATTTCATTCAAAAATATCCAACGGTTTCTTACTAAACTTCAACTATATCCGATGCCCTGGTTACTTATCTCTTTTGCCGACTGTACATGTGAAACCGAAGTCAAAATCGGATTTACTTACCTACTAGCAAGTTTTTGGCAATTCTGCACAAGTTCACAATACAGTGCTATTAATTTTTCACCTTATTTTATGACATGGATATTACATTAAAACTAGATTAAAAAAAAAAGTATGAGAATTGACCTTCTAGGCGCAACTTCAAGCGAATGATATTTTGAAGAAGACATTGATGGCGAACACCGAATGATGAGATAAAATTTTAGTTTAGGGCCCGTTTACACGTACCGCAACCACGCCACATCGCTGCGGTAAAATGTGGGCAAGCAGTGGTTACGTGTGAAGACTGTCGCTGCCAGTTCTTGCATTTGTGTAGTTGCGTTGTCGCTAGTAGTTGCGATGTGGTTACCTTTGGTTGCGTTGTGGCTGCGACGTGGCCTTAATGTGGTCGGCATCGCACAGTCGGTTGATTGTGATGGTCCAATGTAGTCCGTTTGTATAAGCTATTCATTTTCATACAAATGGTTGTGGTTGTGGTATGTGTGACGAAGCCCTTATAAAAATAGTCTCAAATATTGCTGTCACGCACATCCTTATGCGTTCCACGTTTGAAATTAAATAGCGAAAGAGGTCGTGATGTGGCATTGCATTATGTTTGAGTATCCAAGTATATCCATCGACTGAAAAAAAACCTTTAGACTCTGTCGACATTGAAACTTGTCCCACAAACTCATTCCTTATGGGACTTGATTCGAACGTGACGCGAATTCTCATTCTGTGATGTTTTGGGTCGGTTAATGTCGTTTTACTGCTCAATCTCCTACGAGGATCGGACAGAATTTGATACGAGATCTCTTCTACTATGTATATTTTTTTAATAAAAGTCGAAGGGTGAGTGTGGAATAAATAAAAGGATTTGAATAGGAAGGGAATACTGCGGTGTTGTATGTGGTGAAAATAGTCAAGATTTTGGTTTCACAGTTTAACGTGTTACAAATACGATGTATAATTGTTATTTGCAACGTCTTGAGATTACTTATGGAAAATATAGCTTTGAAGCTTTTTTAATCAACTAAATTACAAAATTTTATACAAAAAAAAATCGAAAGTCCTCATAAACACTGCATTTTATCCAGTCAATCTCTCAAAGCATTTTTATTACACTCACACACACACATCTTTTTTTTTATTCCACTCTCACCCCAAAAACACGAGAACATTAATCTTTAATTTGCAACACGTAGCTAAAATTCGAGCCAAACATGATCGGACAAATCCGCTTTCGGCCGCTTCTGGGCGGATTATACCAGTTTTAACCGGATTCAGGCGGGTGCCACCGACACCGGCATTGTAACAAATACATATTAATTCTTGTCCACAATCCGCGCATAATTGAAACGACAATATCGGTACATGGGGCTAATATAAACTGTTTTTGATTGTTAACCTATTTTAATGATGTCATTGATTTATGAATGGAGAGAATTGTTTTGGTTTAGCGCGAATGAGATTAGCGGGGTTTGCTGAATAGTCATGAGGCGAACTTATTAATTGAATTTAATTATTCAGTTGTAAGTTCAGGCTACTTGCAATTTGTACTGGCGTGGTTGAAACGTAAATGCTGTACACCTTTCTCGTATGAGGGTAGGCAGAAACTACTGTACGTCACGGAAAGGGATTTTGATGAAATTTGGCACACAGATAGTTTATAACCAGGATCACACACACAAACACACATAGGATACTTTTAATCCGCGGGGCGCAGCTAGTGTTTAATAAAACCAAACTAATTTTCGTTTTTGGTTCCCATTTATACTTACACACACAACCATATTTTTTATAAATATGTTACATAAAAATACACACTCTTTACATACCGAGACCGCCGTGCTTCGGAACCCACGTTAAACTGTTGGTCCCGGCTGTCATTCTTGGATCTTTAAAAGTCGTTACGTGTCGTCAGAATCCCGATTGTTTGACAACCAGTCTTACCACGGGGTATCGTATTATCCAGTAACTAGGTTGTCGAGGTCAGATAGGCAGCCGTTCCGTGCAAAATACTGGTATTCAGCTGCATCTGGTTAGACTGGAAGCCGACCCCAACATAGTTGGGAGAAGCCTAAGCAGATGATGAAAAACACTCTTCAAAAATCTGGAACACAAAAGTAGATACATATTACTAAATGTATATTTATTTGATCAAATAATAAAATACTGCGAAGCTCACATAATGTTATCATTACATAAGGAAGGGACAGATGTAATGCTAATCTCAATAGAGGAAATAGATTAGTTGCTGAGATCAAGGAAGGGACGGAAGCCAGATAATTTTGTATCGCGAGGTCGGCTGGATGATTGCGTGATATGAAAGGATAGAATTAGGTATGATAAGGGTGGATATTGGATGAAGTAACCTTGTGAATATGTTGCATAGATAAGCTTTAGTTTTTTTTAGGGTTCCGTAGTTCTGACAAGGAACCCTTATAGTTTCGTCATGTCCGTCTCTCCGAGGTTTTTCTAAGAGACCGTTAGTACTAGAAAGCTTTAATTGTAGGAGTGTGTATATCAATTACACCGACAAAGTGGTAAAACAAAATTTTGGTAAATATTTTGTTTTAGGGTAGCTCTACATGTGAATTGGGGATGAATATTTTTTTCGTCGTCTACCCCATTGTGTGGGGTATCGTTGAATAGGTCTTCTAAAATGGCTTCAGGGTTGCTAAAATTATTTTTCGATTTAATGCTCCATTTACGAAATATTAAACTTTAAAGTGCAAATTTTTGTTCCAGTACGGCGGGCGTCCCCGTCGTACTATGTGGTACTATGTTCTTGTCATACCATGTAGTTTAGTTATAGTAGTTATAAACTAATATTAACTACTACGTAACACAGTTAATATTAGTTCTTGTTAAAAATTTATAAACATAAGGGAAAATTTTGGGTATATTTCCACATTTGTGACGTAGGTATAGGGAGTGTGAAAAGTTTAGGTATAATGATTTTGGAGATCACTAAAAGAGATTCCACAAATGACCACCCAGGTACAGTCGACATCGTAATTTTTTAACCGTTTTTGCTGAAATTTTTTCACTAATTTTGTGGAAATAAAAATATGTACGAAAACCTGAAACGGCGAAAATATTACAATTTTCTCGGGATTTATACAGGGTGTCAGGAGAACGCTTCCGAAGCCAGAACGTAGATTATATACAACCTTTATGCAAACGGATACCACTAACCTTTCGCCTGAAATTGATTATTTTCGCGCGTCACGTGGACTTGGGGTCGTCAGCCGCACAGCTGTCGGCGAGCGCGCGCGCACTTTGAACTTGAGGTCACGCGCAAGCGTCAGATGATATTTATTTTACGAATACATTGCTTGTTAGAGTTGTAAAGAAAAAAAATGTGTTTAATAGCAAATAATGGTTTAATTTAACTGTTCTCACAGCATAGTGTACGAAAAATGCTAAAAAAAATAGGTAAAATTGTTCATTTTTTTTTCTCATTTTTTTATGGTATCGTATCGAGAATCAGTAGCCCTATCACCTGTCTTCGTTTTCGGAAGCGTTTCCCTGCCACCCTGTATGTATGACCCGACCGACACGTTGGAACTCTAGGCCAATTGCAATGGGGTTCGAGTACCCACATAGTTCTTCGTGACATCGCTAAATGGTTGGTCAACTGTTCACGTGACCAGAGGGCTGGCTTTGGCCAAAGAATCAGCATCGCGTACAACGTAGCAATGCTGCCAGCCTTTTGGGCATTTTCCTGTTGACAGCAATGCGGACGAATTTTTTGATGCCCTATGATGATCTTTGTATATACATCCTTTATATTATTATTTTAAGTTGTTGTTATGTAAATATTATATTCCGAAATAAATAAAAGTGTAACGATATTAAAATACAAACTTCAAACAAATTCTCAAAATTACCCTAGACTGCAACGCATAATAAAAGGTAATTAAAGTAGCGAAATGACCTAGCAGTTACTTAATTCTACCTCGACACAACCTGCTTGAGTATTCCAGATATTAAGGCAGGTTCATACTTACATCTATAGCCCGGTAGTTAACGTAGCCTAACACGAAAGGGGCGGTCTCAACGAGCAGTGTATACACTGTCGCAACCTTCCGGCCAGCGGTGTGTACCGGCTTTATTGTTGTGTATGCTAGTGTATAGAGTGTCTTAGTAGAGCTGGTGTAATTGATGTGTTGTGTTTCATTCGTGGGGCCATTATATGTAGTTATGCGCTGGAGCAATTAATAAAATTGTAATTTATTCGGTAATTAACGTATGGTTGGGAAATTGAATTAGAATTGCATCCAGGCATGGATCTTTTTATCCAAGCAATTAAAAAAAAAATCTTGTGAGATTTATGTTACGACTAGCTTCTACCCGCGACTCCGACCGCGTGTTTTAATATAAAACATATTTATCATGTGGCACTCGGCAAGAGTGCAGCTTTCTACCAGTGAAAGAATATTTAAATATTAATATTCTGTGTTTTCTGATTTTATATTTTAGGTTGTTTTTATAGTACAAAAAAAAAAGTTTTGTATTTTTAAAGTTTTGTTTTTTTTTTATGTATTGTTGAAAGTGCATTTTGTATTTTTTTTTTAATTTAGATTTTTATGTAGGATTAGGCGTAAGTTGATTTTTCATTTTATTTGGTGTGTATTTGCTAACCACTATTGCATTGGGGTCATCCTGTAAAGATAGTGTGTGTAGGTTTTTATAAATAAATAAATTTGTAATCAAAACAGTACTTCCGGAGGTTTTTTTACAAACATAATTGAACAGTTTTAGCGTTGAAAAAACAAATTCTATGACACAAGTATACGAAAAAAGAAAATAATAACCTAAAGAGTTTGTTTGTTTGAACGCGTTAATATCAGGCTGATGTCGGATCTGAAAATTTATTTTTGCATTTCGTAGCCCAATTCTTAAAGAAGGAAAGGATGGGAGGAGAGATGTTAAACAGTTAATATCACGCTAAAACTCTTAGGAGCCGAACAAAAAGAAAAAAGTCAGAAGAACGCTACGCGAAAACGAAGTCATAGTGCGGGCAGGCGATGTGATGCGACAGGGTAAGTCGGGAAACAAGTTTAACGCAGACGAAAAAAAAAAACAGCAAAAAAAGCAAACGAAGTAACAAAAAAAAAGCAAAACAAAGCAAATAAAGTAACTTACAATTTCAGGAAACCCATAAAAAAGGAAACAACAACAAGATTTCATTCACAAATCAAACTCAAATCATTTATTTCAACTAAACCAATTACAGGCACTTTTGAATTGTCAAAGGGTCGATCAGTCAGAAAGATGAAGCTAGTTGCTCATTCCAAAGCGTAGATACCTATGGAGAAGAACGGGCAAGAAACTCCACGGACACTCTTTTAAATCATAAAATTGTTACAAAATATTTGATTACATCATTCGTGTTGAAATTAACCATGTGAGAACGAACGTAAAAGGCAAAAACAACTGCTATATACCTAAGCAAAAAACAATTACTACATAATGTATTATAATTTCAGTACTTACCAACATCAAATTCCAGGTACTTGTACAATATTTGGCAGCAAATAATGGTAGTAACGTCGTGAATAAAATATAAAGTTACAGCCTACTGAAGTTGAAGCAAAAATGCGAACAATTTCCCTTCATGATGTTATTTTATATCATCGAGTGAGTTTATGTTGTCTACTTAACAAGGATAAACGCGATCGTTATGTTTATTTAAATTCTTGTAACAAGGTAATTTTCTTTTAGTATTTTTTGGCTCATGAGAAGAAGTAGGTAGGAAGAAAGAAAAGGCTTGTGTCTTCAAAGCTAGAATTCATTAGTAAGAAAGTGGGAATTCGCTAAGGACTAGTGAGCAAGAGGCTATGAATTTGAACCACGATACCATTGCACGTTGTTTAAAACAAAAACTTTCATAGATAGCCAAAAAATGCTAAAAACGTTATCTATCCTAGGTCGTAGGTTCAAACCCAGTCCCACTGGGTCCGCGTGGTGGAATACAACCCACTCCTTCTCGAAGAGAGGCAGTTGTACCTACAGAAATACCTGAAAGTTATTAGAAGTTTTTTAACTGAGAAACATTCTGTTTATCTCACAGTTGTATGAAAACTCTAGCTTAGCTAATCCTTTGTTGCTTGCTTATAGATAAAACGTCGTAAATGAAAATGACATTTAGCATTTCCGTTCTATAAAAATATAATAAGAACCTGGCCAATCTCAACGGAAATTAGCCGGAAATTATTATTATATTATAGTGCACAAGTGTGTGCGCAAATACAGGTGGAATCTCTGTTCCTTTACTTCATTGTCGATGTGACGGGAATCGGAGACGACCGGGGAGAGATCAGGCGCAGGACCAACGGCTTTTTTTTTTGATTGGGAAATCATCAAATGACCTCTCCCGCTCTGGGCTGAGCGGAAGGGCGTGTCAGACTTTTACTGACTAAAACCCACCCATGTTCCTTCAGTTGCCTGTGGTGCCAGGGGCCACGGTATCTCTTTCGAACAACTCACCTGGCAGGCATCGGCCCGTCTGTGCTAACATCTCTTTGAGGCGCACGTGGAACACAACGCGCCGTCGACCCGGGCTCCCTTATCGGGCGGCGAGCTGCCCATTGCTCGCCACCCGAGGGCCAACGGCTTTACGTGCTTTCCGAGGCACGGGGGTATCACACCACCAACTTCTAAACTCCGGGCTGTTACTGAGAAATTCCTACTGGAAAAACACAATAACACTGCCTGACCTGACAGCTACTTAAATTAGTTAAGGCCGCTACTTCGAGCAGTTCAGGCAGTGGCTTAAAGCAGTTAAGGCAGCTACTTAAAGCAGTTACGGAAGCTGCTTAAAGCAGTTAAGGTTCCGTTCTATAGAACTAAAGCAAAACTCCAATAGGGAAGTTCATTAGCCTGCAAAAGAAAAACAACAGTCCCAAATGGCACACAATTTCCAGCTGCATATAAAATGATTTCGACAAATCTTTTTCATGAAATAACGGGGTATTATCAACAGTGTTTTATTCAATCTACGTCAGAAGGGTTAAGCCGGGTCTCCATTTGTGGGTTTAAAGCCAAGCACAAGCTATTTTGTCAGCGACAGTGTGCTTCTGACAGGCTACAAGCTATGCCGGTGTTAGTGTGGCTTTACGTCACACCGGAGCGTAATGCTCGCATGGCTGGAGGTAATATGAAGTGACTTGTGGGAAATGATTTTTGAAGTGATTTTGCGACGGTTTTGATCATATTATTTTGAATTTCTTTCAAATTGCCATCTATAAAATTCGTGTCTTAGTAGATTTTATGCAAATGGTTAGATGTAGGTACGATTCTGACTAAACCCTATACAAATTCTTGGAAATGAATAGCAGGTATTTTAATAAATTACCTAATTATATAATTATTCAAAATCAGCGTTTCGCACGTTTTTACGACTTAAAAAAACATGAAGATTTATTTATTATATCTAAATTAAATATTAATGTTTTCACCAAATAAACCTGGATAAATTCTAAATGATGTTGAAAACTGGATCAGAATCCGCTGCACAGTTTAAAAGAACAACACGGTCACACAGGAAGACACAAAAAGTGATAGAAAAGACACCATGGCCCCTTTTCACTTGGATGTCAGCAGTGCGATTCTGTAACCATCTCACTGTGAAAACTTAGGTGAAGTGAGCGTGGAGTGAGCTGTGATTGCAGCTAATTTTAGGGATTGACATTATTGACAGCTCACTCTAAGCTCACTTCACCTAACTTTTCACGGTGAGATTTTTACAGAATCGATCGGCTGTAGTCAACAACGACCTGAAGGCAGCCGAAGTGAATGACTCGACGACCCAGAACTGAAACATCTGGCGAAGAATGACGAGGAGAGCCCACAGTCAAACCACTACTACGGTTTTGTGGGGCTTAGTTTTAGTTATATTGTTCAGTATGCTGTTAACTTATAGTAAATAATAATAGCCGAACCTAATTTTTTTTTTTTTTTAATAATTTATGAAATGGGATAAGGCTAGGCAAAGAGAGAGAGAAAAGACGCTATGGAGACAGACACATAAATCAAAAGAGTTGCGCAGCATAATTAGATTAGTACTAGCTGCATCCCGCGGTTTCCTCTACATAAGTTACAATCCCTTGAGAATATCGGAATAAAAAGTATTCTATGTGTTCGTTTTGGTTATTTCCTATCTGTGTGCCAAATTTCATCCAAATCCGATCAGTAGTTTTTGCGTGAAAGAGTAACAAATATCCATCTATCTTCACTTCCTCTCATATAAGTAGGATTATTATCACATTTTTTTACTGTAAATATATAAAAAACTCAACAGGATTACCTATTACGGTGTAAAAGACGACCAGTCCTTTTCTCATAGTTGTAGAACAAGTAAATTCTTTTCTCGACTCTGTACAAGGACCCATTTATTTCATTTAAGTGAAAGGTTCAGTATACAATGACAGGCTAATAAGATTATGTATATACATTTTTGTATAAGGTTTAATACAATAGCGGTACATAAAGCTTTGGACACAAATGTGGTTTCCATTTTGTAAGGAAGATGATGTAAAGGAGTAATGTCATTCAATTTGCCCAGCCTTTTCTTAACTATGTTAGGGTCTAACCGGATGCAACTGAATACCAGTATTTTACATGGAGCGATTGCCTATCTGACCTCAACAACCCAGTTACTGGGTAATACGATACCCCTTCGTAAGACTGAAAGATCTACAAATTACAGACGCGACCAACTGCTTAGCGAGCTTTACGCGCCAGGAAGAGGTCTCGATATTATGTAATGGATGGTCACCCATCCACGAACTGGCCTCGGCAAGGTAGATTAACGTTCAATCCACCCGTACGGCTGTTTTAACTTAGCCGCGAGGTTTAATAGAAAAGCGATAAATAAAGCTTTGGACATAAAAGTGGTTTATATTATGTGAGGAAGATTATGTAAAAGAAAAATGCTTTATCTAATATATTAGCTGCGTCCCGCGGTTTCATCCGCGTAAGTCTCGATCCCGTGGGAATATCGGGATAACAAGTATTCTATGTCTATAAGCGTAACAAACAAATATACAAACTCACAAAAAATCAAATATTTTCTCTTTATCCTTATCCTTTTGAAGAAACATATTTTTTTCGGTAAGGATTTACTAGCATGGCGTTTGATATTAAGAGCAAGTCCTCAAAAGGATTGTCTCTTCATAGAACTTATTTTTGTGACAAGAGACAAAGTAAACGAGTCAATTGGATTCATTTTCTTTTGTGACTAGTTTTCCTGGTTCTGTCTTTTGTATAGCACGGTATTTTCCATTATCTATACTTGTATATACCTACTTAGAAATCACTTTGTATTGTTGATGTTTTTGTGTTTATTTTTAGTTTTTAACTAAAATTAAAAATATATAGAGCACTGATTTCAACTGGACTTCCGCGAACCGCACTTGAGGACTTCCACTAACCGCACCGAAACAAAATTTCGTAGCGTGCGGCTCGGAGAAACAGTTTATCAATATTGTTTTCAGTTCACAAACAGCACTTGAGAGGTGGTAGTGGTGGTGGTGGTGGTGGTGGTCGTGGTGGTGGTGTTGGAGGTGGTGGTTGGTTTATCCATTATCTGCTGGTATTCGTGCAGATCTACACCTGTCATTCTGTCCATCTCTATTTAAAATACTGACGAATCAATCATCAGTATTTTATTTGTTAAAGCAATCTTTATTTATCATCATCATTTCAGCTGAAAGACGTTCACTGCTGGACATAAGCCGGTCGAAGTGGAGGTGCTTGGGGGACCAAGCACCTCCAGCTCGACCGGTTCTGTACTTCCCACATGCAGCGAATTCCTGCGGCCTTTACAAAGTCATTGGTCAACACTAATTGTTAAATGCCAAGAAGATAAATGTCCGTAGAAATAAACTCTAATATAATTGCAGAATAATCGCATCCGTTCAGCTTTACGGATGCGTACGTATTCCATACAAATTCTTTGTTTTCTATGGACTAAAGCTTAACAGAGCAGAATTAGTGTGGTTAGTCCCTAATCCAGAGAAAAATGTTTCATAGTTATTACAATTCTCAGTTTTAAAGTTATTGTAGGAAAACTAAGTTCTGATATTTTTTACATCGATACTCATGTTTTAAACTTTACAGTATTGCGAGTGGGTGTCGTGTTCCCAGTTACTGGGTTGCTAAAGTCAGATAGGAATCGCTCCGTGGTACTGGTATTCAGTTGCATCCGGTTAGACTGGAAACCGACCCCATCATAGTTGCGAAAAGGCGAGACAGATGATGATGATATTGTTTGTAAAAAGTTGAATTTCAGTTGGGTTTGACAGCTGGCGCTGGCCGTATAATGTTTGCGTCCGTCCTAATCTTTCATATTTGTGTTTTAAGTCCCCTTTAAGTTCCTTGTAAGTACTAATAAAATCCCTAAGTGTCAAAACCACAAACTTTGTATTGCCCAAAGCAAACTATCGATCAGAATGCCACCCTATTTAAATAAAATTCAAATTCTATTGCACGACAATATGAAGGAAGCTACCCGCTGGCGAATGTCCAAAAATTGCTTCATTCACCATCCTGTAAACCACGTTTCAGTTTCATTCATGTGTAAAGATACTATTTGAACTAGATCGGGGCAGCTTTATCTCGAAAATGTAGGTTTAGCACGCGAAAAGAGCTATTGAGCTGGACGGAGTTTAGTTATAGTCATATTTAGCTAGATTTTTTAAAATCTCTACGCTAGTGGATAAGGGAAGGGATGAGTCTAGAGTTATTCCAATTTTGTTAGGAGTGTCTCTTAGTAGTAACAATGTTATCAAAGGATACTGGTCAAAGTTGTGTGGAGAGTGGTCTGTCATACAAAATGCGATGTGGTTTTTTTTGGTCGGTAGTCAGTGTAGAATAGTGTTTAAACTTTCATTTGTTCCTATTATGTTTAGGCAACGTACTAGTTGTAGGATTTAGTTTCGGACCCTGACAAGCGTTTTACTTTATGTAAATTATTTCATCACCACTGCTTTCAAAACATCGTGAGAAAACCGGCATGTCCTGGAACCAAAAAAAAAAAACATTCGAAGATGTCTACCAACCCGCACTAAGCTCGCGTGGTGGATTACGGACCACTCCCTCTCACAGAGAGGAGGCTTATGTCCCAGCAGTGGGGAACATTATAGGCTGAATATGGTATGTTTAGGCAGGCAGATGTAGTGTAAGTCCTTGGCTACATCACAATATAGGCATTTATGTCAAGGACTTTAATTAGAAAACATAGACAAAACTTTAAGAAATGAATTTCGCAAAGTCACCCAGCACGTGCTCAAAAAAGAATGAGACAAAAACTTAAAGCTTTCGTCTAACCATACTGAGATTTACATAATCCAGGTCACATGCAGGAGAAGCTTCGCCAAAATTCGTTGCACAGCCGGCCTCAAAAACGGGCAGGCCTCAAAATCGGGCCTAACGTCTGAATAGTTCAATTCCCGGGGGTTATTACCAAAATAACCATGTTCTTTCATCAAAATTGCTACACCCACCGGAGAATCTGTCGGCGCCTCAAAGGACCAAGCGAAATGACAGGCTCAAGTGTTAATGACTGATGCGTATCTCCATTTTCGTGAGGCAGACATTACTAAGAGCGCCCAACGCCCTTTTGTTGACTTCCTAAAGCCTTTAGTTTTGATGATATGAACGCTTCGAGGTGATTAAACGAGAAATATTTTTGATTTTGTGTTTTGAAATTGGGTTTATCTGGGTTAAAGAGATGGTAGCTCGCGATTAGATTATTCGTCGTTGATTAAATAGCTGCGAAAGAGGCGTGAAATCTGATTACGATCGTCGCTGACGTGAATTTCAAAATGTATTTTTCCTAAACTCAAAACGTTAAAGTATGAAATGTAATCCCGATATCTTTTAGCAGTTTACTTTAGCCTGTAAAACTTTGGGCCATCGATGATGAGTTTCAAACTTTTGGAAACTTGTTCGTTGAGATAGTTTATGAGATTCTGCACATTGTAACACTGGCGTGGCGACGGGTTCTCAGGAAGAAGATTGATCAATATTTTTCCTTCAAAGTAAAAAGTTACAATATAGTTTAGGTACTCTATTAATATAACTCGTAAAAGTTTTACGGGAATATAGTTGTACATAGGGGTTTTTATGAATAGTACCTGTGATGATATTTTTTAAACCTAAGCATAATAATCAGTTGATAATGTTACCTGCAGGGACAGAGGCCTCCTATATGAGAGGGAGTGGGGCTATAAGACCCAGTGCGGGTTGGTAGCTGTCACACGTCTTCGAATTTCTGGTTCTAGGATATGTCAGTTCCCTCAAGATGTTTTCCTTCACAGTTTTGAGAATAGTGGTGATGAAATAATTTACGCAAAGTTAAGAGCTTGCCTGGGTTCGAACCCACGACCTACGACTCGTAATTCGAGGCCGTTACCACCACTGCTCGCTTATTATTCCTAACAAAAATATTTTATTATTAATAGAATATGAACAAGTCAAATACTTTTCTTGAGTCAGGATCATAACCAATTCAATCATATTTCATAATCATGTTTCTAAAATAACTTAAGCTAAGCTTCATTCCCAATGGTTAGATTTCAAAATAGCCATCGTATTGGCCCGAGAGCTAATAATATATTGGCTTCGTATTTTTGCACCAATTAGGTAACGTGGTTGAGCTATTTCCCACTTAGTTTCACAATTTTACCTGCAATATTTTGAGTTTTATTCAATCAGTGCAGTAAAAGGCAAACCTAATGAAGCGTTTTAGACAACTATACAGGGTGGCAGGTCGACGCACAGCCTGCTAGCATATATTCAGTACACGTAGGTATTGCACTTTTCCATGAAACAGCAGATTTTTTACTTGATAACCAACGAAAATTTCTTCAGTCTAGAATCATGTGCTGAATTCATGGCTACAGTTTGCGCATCGATATCCCTGCCAGTCCGTAGGTTACTCTTATTACTAACAAGAACTCATAATCAAAGAAATAAAAAAACTATAGCACAGCCGTCTTCTAAAAGTATTCCGAGACAAATCCTAATATTCAACAATGACCGCTACCAAGTCGAAACTGAACTGCTTTTTGAAGTTATACTTCTTTAGGCGCGTTATGAAAAAATGATGAGATTGAAATTTTAAGATGCGCGCGCTCACGCGTGATACAATAATCACAGGTTGAAGCTGTCCGCAAAACGGCTCATTATTTTTAAAGCTATACGTCACTTTTTTCAGCATAAACCGGCCTGTACCTATTTTGAGCATTTTTATAGAAACCTGTTTGTTCTTATCGATTTTAAAAAAAGGCAATGGACATTTCACTATAAAACAATTGGATGTCATAAAATTCTGTTTTTTTATTATGCTTTTAATTTCTTTAAAAGGCCCGTGACTTGTTACCAACATTATTCAGCCTAAGCAACGAACTTTTTTGTAATTAATTATTTGCAATGATATACTAAAATTACCAACATAATTTAACCAACAAACATTAATACTGTCTAATAACTCAGGGCAGTGGACGTAATCCTCCTTCATACATAAGGCTACCCCTCATGAATACATAGGAAGTGACTAGTTGTGATGAAGCCCTTAAAAGCTTTCCGCAAATGGAGCCCAAAAACGTGAGATCGTTTTGGCCGCACACTTATCACATAGATTGATTGCAATAGGAGGTGATAGGGTTTCTATTCGAGCATGTGCCGTCAGATGGTAGGCAATTTTCTGGCAATTTGTCGGCTATTTAGGAGTGTCTGAAGTTTTATTGAGACGTAAAAAATATGCGGTACTATGTATGAATGCTACACCTGAACGAGTTGCCAAGTAAAAGTTTATACAAACCCTTTCATAGTGCACCTATATCGACGATTCTATCTAAACAACGCACAAAGAGAATTCTTTGTGCGTTGTTTAAATAGAATCGTCGGCAGTGGCGGTCAGTTTGACAGTAATAAAATTGTACTTTCAGAGGGACGATTCTCGTTCAACGTTCACAGTCTGATCTCAGTCTCAAACTGTCAATAAAACCTCTAAAATCCCTACATTTTTGACAAGTTTATGACATTGATTGTCGCTGAGATAAGATTGCGAATAGATTTTGAATGTTTTTAATTAAAAACAACGCATTAAGGGCCGGTTTTGTGATAAAAAAAAAACACATTTCGCAAAAATTTAACCATTACTTACTATTTTTAACAATTGGCTAAGTTTAACTACGGGTCAAAAACCGGTCCCTTAAAGACATAAAACTTCTTTCATTTTCTGTCTTCACTGGGACTTGAGTAACCAGTCGTTAGCCTCGTCGAATAATGGGAAAAGGCAGTAATTGCCTTGTTGGCACGCTGGCACGCGGCAGCTTAATCACTGTAAATTGTAATGGCCATGGTTTACATTTTGACTATTTCCCAATGTAAATACACGTCTACAAGTTGGACTAATACAAATACAAAAATGTTTATTTCAGTACCAACTAGTTTACATTAATAAGTTTCTGTGATTGGAGTGTCCTTTTAAGCATGATGACGCCTGTGTTAGGAGACTCCGACTTCCATAGCTTCGGCTGTTTGTACTACTTACTTACAAAATAATTTTTATTTTTAGCTTCTTAAGTTTCATTTTTTGTTATAGGTATCTATATCACTAATAATCTTGTGATAATATGATTACAATGATAATCTACTAATAATCTTGTGAAAATCACTTATAGCGATAAGACAGCCCATTGTGTCACCCTACGTTAAATTTCTTGTTTCCCCGTCGCATCGCATCACCTGTTCGCGGTAGGTCTTCGTTCTAAGAGTCCTTTCTTAGTTTTATTCTTTTTACTCTGATCCTCAGAGTCCTAGCGTGATGGTAGCCTTCCCCAAGAATAGCGCTCCCAAATAACGTACGTAAACAAGATGTCTGATTCAATTTATCGAAAATGGGCCAAATTGTAATTTTTGCAGAGAAAGGTTTGTAATCAACAAAAAATTTGAATAGATAAGATTATTTGTGTTTATGATTGTTAAGTTTTAAAGGACAATGAACTTATCATTATTCAGCCTACTCTGTGAAAAATCCTATATGATAAAAAAAAACATAACATTTTCCAAAAAAAAAAAAAAATTTGCAATACAAAAAAAAAGTTTCGGAAAATTCAAAATTAAAAGATTTTGTTCAAATCCGACTTGTAGTTCCAAAGATTAGCGCGTTAAAAAAACAAACAAACCTTTCAGCTTTATTATTAGTTTAGATTTTTTATGGCGTACCTACTTTATAAAGAGTATCCGATCTATCTATCTTTCTCTGCAATCCGCTGCACGCGAGAAGGACAGAACCGGTCGATGTGACGAGGCTTTGGCTATGTCCAGCAGTGGACGTCTTCTGGCTGAAATTATATTATTTGATGATAATTATATTAAAACTCATAGTGTGGGACGCCCCCCAGCCCTATAGATAGACGGACGACCTAAAGAAGGTGGCTGGGACGGACTGGGTGCGGAAAGCGGAGGACAGGGTGGTGTGGCACAGCCTGGGAGAGGCCTATGTCCAGGAATGGACGTCTTATCTGGCTGAAATGATGATGATGGTATTAATATGTTTCAGTGTGTGCAATCGTACACAACCCAGTACTGACTTTAATCTTAAAGTTCACCTATGCGATACTGGAAGTCACTCACACTGCAGCTGCTCAACTATAAACAGAGTACCTCATATCAAATATTTGGGTATTATCGTCGACCAGAGGTTATCTTGGCATCCCCACATTGATCAAGTTGCTAACCGAATCAGAAAACTAAGCTGGATTTTCAGGACACTTAGACATATAATACCTATAAATCTATGTACTCCTTCAGGCAGGGACAAAAACTTCCTAAATATGACATATTTGGCGCTTGCACAATCAGTATTGCTATACTGCATCCCTATTTGGGGGGGGGCTTCTAAAACTAAATTTTTAGAATTAGAGCGAGCACAACGGGCTCTCATCAAGTGCATGTATTTTAAAAAACGAAAATTTTGTACGGAAAAACTGTATCAAATCTGTAACCTTTTAACGGTCCGGAAGCTCTACATTACTCAAGTTGTTCTCACAAAACATAAAGCACTAACCTATGATCCCAGAATATTGGCTAGAAGAAGAAAAGACATCATATTAAAAATACCACAAGCAAGAACATTATTTGCCAGTATTCAACTTTATAGACGATCTGCTCAGCTTTATAATGCCATTAATAAACACATTTACATCTACCCTAAGAATTATTATGAATGCAAAAAAATGCTAACGGAATGGATAAGAAATCTAACCTATAGTGAGACTGAATCACTTCTACAACAGATACACTAACACTATACTCCACACAAACACACACACCCTAACACACACACACACACACCCCCTCACTTACACACACCCACCCTCATTCACTCAAATCACCTTGTTTTTGATTATGTACTCGTATTGTATAGTTTACACTTCTTGTTTTTGAAAGAGCGGAGTCTCCTAATACAGGCATCTTTTGCTTAAAAGGAGGCTCCAATCTCAAATTTGTTGTACGTTTAAGGTTATCAAATAAACTATTTTTATTTTTTTTATTTTTTAAAACGGCTGTGAGTGTGTGTGTGTGTGTGTGTGGCACGGCTGTGGTTTTCAGCAGATAGAGGATGCTTCCTTACTCTTTTTCTCTGTGTCCAGTGGGTACAAAGATCAGAGGGGCAATTCTCGTAATTTTAAGAACGTTCACAGTCTGATCTCAGTCTCAATCTGTCAAAAATACGTCTAATTTCCCTACATTTTGACCAGTTTTTGACCTATTTGTCGCTGAGATGAGACTGCGACTAGATTTTGAACGTTTTAAATTACGAGAATTGGCCTTCAGATTATAAGGTCAGTTATTATAACTTTGTTTACCCTCGCATCGTCTTCCGTTAAAACCGCCTGTTGTTATTTTCAACATCAATTATACTGTAATTTATTCGTCAAAACATGATTGTAAAGTACAAATTGGAGTTTGTAAGATGTTGAGCTTTAAATAATTGGTCTACATGTTTTGCCATGGTAATGACGTACAGAGTACCTAAAAGTTGAGTATGTAATAATATTATATTTTATTTTTAGACTAGCGACCTTCTCCTCCCGGTTTTTGCGACTTTACAAAACATCAAACATCGTAAGTACGTTTAATATTAAATGTATTGTACGAGTATACATAAACCTTGCTTCTAAATTGCCCGTTGGTTGCCATGTACAGGGCAAAATACTTCGGTAACCCTGGTACCCTCCGTGACACGGTAAAGACGGTAGACACCAAGGCGTCGCCGGCCTTCCTTGAGGAGCTGGAATTGATCGAATAATCGAATTTTCCCACCCATACGCAAAATACGCGCATTAACAGGGAGTTGCGGACACCACCCCGTATTACCTGTACATAAACCTTCCAGAATCAAAGCTCTAAATGATGGTGGAAACTGTATCAACATCCATTGCATGGTTTAGAAGAACAACACGGTGACACAGACGGGCATGAAAAGCGACTTATATTTTATAATTGGTCGGTATGGTTTGCTGCTTTTTCGCTCTTTTCATTTCTAAGTACATGGACATTTTCAACGTAATTTATTTCGTAAAAAATTTTCTTCATACCATCGCGGCGGTCACATACTTTTCAGTCCGTGTTTCTTGAAATTCCAGTTTGCGGTTTCTGGTTTATTTCATACAGTGAAATAAGAGTCTTGCATAGTGGGGTTTTGTCGACTGGCTGTATTATTGCACACTTTAGTACTTCAACAGAGATACTTATGTGTAGATTACCTTAGTAAAGCTTGGAGAGTCATAATTTTAAAGAAAATTTTGCACTTTACTAAATCGTGGTACTAAATGTGCGGTTTTATTCTAGTGCTACTGTTTTGGAATATAAAAATCTAAGACTTGTGACATCCGCCAACCCGCACTGGGCCCGCGTGGTGAATTATGGCCCACTCCCTTACATAGAGGAGGCCTTTATCATCGAACATTATAGGCTGATTATGTTATGCTATGTGTAAGTTTAATAAAATAATTTTAATACTAAAACGAAAAAAAGTCGCTCCATATAAAATACTGGTATTCAGCTGCTTCTGGTTACACTGGAAGATGAGCCCAACATAGTTGGATAAAGGCTAGGCAGATGATGACCAAAACAAAGAAAAGGTGTCGCGGCTAGAATATTAATTGTTGTTAATTATTGTGTATGTTTAAATACGAGGTTTCAATGAATGTGTCTAAAAATATATACCCTAATCACCACACTATATACTTTCATAAGTTCACTCTTTTATTTTGTCATTATGGAACTTCAGAAGCGCAAGGTTGCGCCCCGTTTGGCTTTCGCAAATCCTTACTGCACTCTCAAGAATACAAGTGATATTATTCTACCTCGTAGATTCCTGTAATAAAATAATTTCCTTCCGTCTCCACTACTAGGATAAGTAATGCTGGTTATAAATAAAGGGCTTTTGTTAGTTTCTATTTGGTTTCAGTAATTTGCAAGGTAAGATAAAGATGGCGGATATACGTAGTTTCAACCTGCTTTATTGTGTATTATTATGAGGGTTTTAAAAGTAAATTGCAGTCGTATATTATGTCCACCAAGGAGAATATTTTGGGGTATTTACAGCGTCAATATAATTAAACTATTTTGTGTGCAAAAAGTCAGTGACAACGCGATTAGTTTTGTTGGAAATAGTTACACGTGAGTGACGTGAGTAATCATTGTATATTTTGTAGTGTTCGATGTATTTTTTATGTTATGTATTTTTGTGGTATACAATAAAGTAATAATAATAATAATCATTTATTTGCTCGTAATGTAGGTACAATAAGGTGGCTACAGAAATGTTGAAGAAGCCTTGTACATTCTACCATTTTGGCATGCAAACATTGATTGAACAGTAACCGTGGAGTTTCTTGCCGGCTCTTGTCCATTGGAAACGACCAATTGAAACCGTGCACCTAGGTTCTGGCGTTTCATAAGTGCCCCTGTTGGTTTATGTGAAATAAAATATTTTGATATTTGAATAAATAAATACACGTGATTGCTGGAACCTAGTTATTGATTTAAAAGTGCCTTTTGGAATACTAAATATGTATGTGAATGGCTTTCTAAACTATACATATTTTATTGCTATATTTAGTATTCTTATTTCTTAATCCCATAGGATTTATAGATGTACATAGGTGTGTCCGTGGCATTACAACGGGCCCTATAGTAATACCAGCACTGCGGTATTTATTTAAAATTCTTTTATTCAATTAAATATTGCAGCATTATGCTGACATAGGACACCATGTGGTAGATCACTCCCACTCCTTCTCACTGAGAGGAAGCCTATGTTCCAGCAGAGTATAGGCTGATTATGAGGAGTCTATTTGACCTCGCACAGGTTTTATTTTTTGGTTTATTTATTTTTTTGGTTGTTTTTAATGTAACTTCGTTAGTTTTAAATGCTCCTTTGAAAAAATGCCCCAACAGCTGTTGTCTTCTCGACTAATGAAGATTAAGAAGTAGCGTCGTAGACGCCAGTCCTAATTGAGAATTTATTAACAACTAACTGCGCCCCATGGTTTCATCCGCATATGTTTCGATCCCGTGGAAATATCGGGATAAAAGTAGTCCTATATGTTAATCCGGGTTATAAACCATCTGTGCACCAAATTTCATCCAAATCCGTTTAGTAGTTTTTGAGTGAAAGAGTAACAAACATCCATCCATCCATCCATCCATACAAACTTTCACGTTTATAATATGTATTAGTCGAAAGTAGGATATAAATAATAACTGTCCAACTGCTAAGTAAAGTCATGCTTGAGACTTGTTTTCAAGGGTGACTTTACTTAGCAGTTTCCTTTCTTTGTATTTTCTTTGCAGGGAGAGAGAACATACTCGTAGTCACTAGAAGTTATTAAGTGTGCTGCTATTCACACAGTACTGTAGAGGACTAGTGAGGTAACGGGAGGAATCAAACAACTATATGATCCTTTTAGATTATATTTGCCGAACGTCTTTACATATTTCTCTCTAAATTACCACTCACTGTTCTTACCAAAAATCCCCATTAAAATATTTGACACTAGCTTGAACGTTCGAATGCCACCCGCGCTAAATTATAGCCAGCCTGCACCACATGAGGTCGCCTTCGGCAGACAAGCCTCTACAGCACCTACATGTTTCTGTTATAAGTACCATGTAGCCAATCAGCAGTCAGCGTCGCAAGAGACCTCAATTGCATGTTTCTGAGAGTCACTGAGTTAGTTATTGTAGCTACACACTTGTAAGGAGATGAATTCCCAGTTAATCTTCTATACCAATCTATCTATCTATACCTATAATAAAGCTGAAGAGTTTGTTTGTTTGTTTGAACGCGTTAATCTCTGAAACTACCAGGCCAGGCTACCAGGCAAAAATTAGGCCACCAAATGCAAAAAAAAAGAAAAAGGATTTGTTTTTCTTTTTTTTTTGCATTTGATGGCCTATTTTTTGAAGAAGGCTATAGGCTATAATATCACGCTAAGACCATTAGGAGCCGAGCAAAAAGGCAGAGAGAAGGTTATGCGAAAATTAAGTAATAGCGATGGAGAGTTTTATAAAAATAAGGCTGTTATTGTAGTTTAGGTATTGTGTATCTTTTGAAAAGTACCTCATTAACCTCCTGGATTCCAGAAAAAAAAATATTGGATATTATTTGAAACTTAGGTTTTATGGTATGTCAGGCAAAAAAAATTATTGTTTTTTATATATAGATCTACTTATGTCATATTTATATGACAATGGTTCTGTATATGAAACTAGTACTGATAGTTACGTCATATGTATATGACACTGGAATTCAACTCCAAAGAAATACTACCATAAAATGATTAGTTCCGAACACAATTCACAGATGACTTTAGAACGAATTTTTAATTCTTTATGTAATATAGGTATGACGCTGGCATCCAGGAGGTTAAACTGCGAAGATTGTGGGGTGATTGGAGATATTTGCCACGTGCTGATCGAATGCGAGCGGAACATACACGATAGACAAGTATATGCTTGGTATGGGTTTTGAAGTAGGGTGTAATGTAATAGCATCCTAGCGTCTCCTTTGTCGGAGGAGGCTAGGGTTTTGTGTCGACTGTTGTTGGTTATCTACCAAATCGAATAGGGACAACACTATTAGTAAGTAATAATATAATAGATGTTCATTATCCATAGTTTAGTTTTAAGTTGTTGAATGTTTTCTGTTACGGGGGTGGCATTGTTACTAGTGATAAAACAAATACATAAAGATAAAAAAAAATCTTATGACTTCCACGCGTACGAAGTCGTGGGCAGAAGCTAGTTACAGATATAAACTGTACCACATAATATCTAGTACCTACTACTGTAGATGATATACAAAAATGATGATACAAAAATGCTGTAAATTGCTGTTTGACAAAAAAAAACAAATTTACGTAAATTCGCGTTTTTTTTTTCAATACTCAAAAATACATTTTTAATACTCAACTCCTAAGGTTCTATTGGGAATTAAACAAAGTCACAGGCAAAACCTACGGTAAAAACAAACTGTCAACAAACAAACATCAATTACTAACTACCGAGCCATCTTTAACATCAAAATCTTTCTCAATACTAATGGAAACCAGGAAAACAAATACAGTGGAACTTTGTAAAACAAAGGTCTAAAGTAAAGAACAAACGGCACGGCTCCACAAAACGGGCGGAAATAACCAGAGGACATTGTTAGGAGTTCAAGCCAATGCGGTGATTGTGAAAGAAAATGAAAATAGTTCAGGACTGAAGGTTGGAGTTAGCCTAGAGGCCTTCGATTATTATTTCTTTCTTGTTTTTTTTCTGTTTTTGTCTTGAATTGCAGTTGGAGGACATTTTAATGGAGTTAGTGCTTGTAGCTGGTTACGTTGTCATGATAAAATACGGTCAGGAAAATTTAATTGTTAAGCAAATTGACATCCTCCACCAATTTATATATATAGGTATATGTATTTTTTTTTTAAACGTTGCCCCACACTAGGAATTTCTCCTGTGTCGTGGGTGCGTTTACATACATATAAACTCACATACACAAACAGCCAGACCCGGAACAACTAATTGTAGGTCATACAAATATTTGTTCCGTGCGGTTTGTTCGAACCCGCGACACGCAGCGCAGCAGTCAATCGCTTAACCACTGCGCCAACCGTGCCGTCGAATAAATAATATAATATATGAATCTACAATTTTTATGGTGTGTTTATTAGTTATAGCAATAGCTATTCAAATAAAAAAAAAAAAAAAAATATAATAAGAAATAAAATATTTGAAATACGGACAATTTAAGTTTGTAATCTATTTGCTTATTAACGACTTTACATTGCGCAGAATCAGCTAAACTAGCAATACCTCCGCTCCGTTTTTATATAAAAAATGTTGTATAGCCAAATAACATAATTTTGAAACAGTTCTCCGACTTTCGCTTCTCCGATGAATGGTTCGTCGACAGATCGATTCACCTAATCCAGGTCTTATGCCCCATTTCTCTTGTAACCCGTTTAGCCGTTTAAGCGTTTTCACGCGAAAAGAATCAACAAACATACAAAAATCAAATCGTTTCTCTTTAACCAAGGCACGAAAGCGAGGAAACCATTTTCATACGTAACATAATTGAAAAGCGTCATTTTCCCCAGTAAGACAGAACATATTTCATTCACCTCCGACCCAACATCACAACCGAAATACATCGAGAATTCATAACAAAACAGCAAGACAGTACAAACGTGTTCAATCAGTAAATGGAACCACAGTAAGTTCCTAGTGCTGTTAAGGTGCATATGTCACCTTTAGCGCAAAGTTTCGGCGTTCCAATGGATGAACCTTCCCGATTCTCCCACCCGCGCCGATAAGGTAGCGGACATATTATAGTGCAATTGAAATGTGGAAGCTGTGTCCTGATATCATGATTTTCTTTTTTTTTTAATTATGTTAATTTTAGGGCTGATTTTTCAATCATCTGATAACTTAAATCGAGGTATAATTTTGAAATTTTTACAGTTATTTCATACAAAAACTGTCAAACGTCAATTTTATTCCTCGAATAAAAGTTATCTGGCGATGGAAAAACCAGCCCAGCCCAGTCGTAAAATAATGGTATTTATTGTATTGTTGAGCGAAGTTGACATCAAATAAATATTTAGGTACGAAAATGTCCGAATTACAGTGTTTCAAAAAGATTTTCCTAAGTGTAAAAAGATGGTGTCTTATTTGACAATTCAAAGCCCTTGAAATTCAAAAGCGCCTGTAATTGGTTTACATGAAATAAATGCTTCGAGTTCAAGTTTTGTCACAAAAAATAGGGTCTGCTTCCTGAATCTAATTGTTTTATCATTTGCGAAAACAGTAAAAGAGTTTCTATGGAATTTCTTCTATCCATAGAAAATTACCTTTTGGATTCTGATTTTCGGAATATTTGACATGCTAAAGTTCCTTCTAATGGCATACTTGATTTTGACTTTGAAAAAAAATTCCCCTGAAATCATTGATAGACATATTTTTTAATACTCTACATTTATAACTTTTGCAGCAGGAATATTCTCATATCACCAATGAAATACAGTACCATTTAGCTTAAATTAATTCAACAACACTTAACACGTAGTACGAAGGTTAGATTACATACACGTACAATATGCTTGAGGTTAAACTAATACTATTCCACCTTCCAAGTGTTGATAATTCATAACCTCTCCCGCTTGCTCCGAAATCGGATAATAAAGCTTAAGTAAGGGAAACGGTACACCTTATGGAGCATTGTAAACCTAAAATCCTCTAAGGTGTTTCATATATAGCCTGTATGAGAAATGTGTGGTGATAATTAAGGATGTGGTACAGAATTGAACAACTTTCTTAATTGGACCAACATCGTAATCGCGAAAAATAATAATGTGGCGTAATGTTGCTTGCCTGTCGGTCTTCTTCAGACTGTACTTTGGAGAGTGTGCGCAGGAGCTCCATGACCTGATCCCACCATCGCCCTTTTACCACCGGACAACCAGACGTACCTACTACAGCGTACCATCCACAATTGGTTGATATCCCGACGAGTCGTACTCAGCGCTTTTCCTCCACATTTATTATGCGCACAGCCAAAGTGTGGAACTCTCTGCCGGCTGACATCTGTGTTGATTCCACATTTTACCCGTCTGCCTTCAAAGCTCTTGTAGAACGTTTTTTTGGATGGGATCATCAAATGAGGGGTCATTTGATGATTTACAACCCAAAAAAAAAAAAAAAAAGCGTATAACCAGGTACAGTAGATGTAAAGACGATGGATTTATACCCTTATGTGTTAAATAACAACACTTTTGGCGAGAGCTCACTCGAAGTAGGTTCAGCTCGTCAGTTTTTTTTCCAGAAGAAAGATGCTATTAGTTTCTTTCCGAGGGTTCTGTTGTGTAATGACTAGTAACATTTTTTTTTTGTTGTGGATAGGAAATCATCAAATGACCCCTCCCGCTCTGGGTGGAGCGGAAGAGAGTGTCAGACTCTTACTGACTTAAACCCACCCGTGTTCCTTCCCTAGCCCTTTCTGTTCCAGGGCAGCGGTAACCCTTTCGGACGATACCGCCGCCTTGTTTTGAACGCTCGTCCCATCATAGACCTTATCCTTATCAGGCGTAATCGAGATCAAGAGCAGGCCCAAGTGCAACAAAAAAAATAATAATTAAAAACACGACTGCCTGCCAAAAAACGAACTAAAAAGCAAAAAAAACAAGTTGTATTCACTGACTAAATAGATTTAAATAAAATTGTCATTGTAGTCGGGGGACCTCTTTTATTAGAAAGTGTTCCACAGAATGGTCTACACTCTTTTTTGGGCAGTCGTGTAATAATCATTCGTCTCATACACTTGGGTCGAGTATTGAAGTTTTGTATGGGACAGTTGATATTTTTTGTTGACTTTTAAATAAACTACACCTTTCTGATATATACTGTATATAGGCATATCTCGGAAGGGCAGAGAAATGGTGAAAGATTATGTTTTGGATTTTGAATGGAACTCGAAAGGTGCGTTCCATTTCCTGGAACACGATAGGTTCCTAGAAAATGGTGGTCTATTGAATATATAAACAGGATGTTTACAATAGTATTGAATGTTAGTTCTAATCATGGTGTATATTCTACATAAAATACCTAGAAAGGATCCATTCTACCCAACTCCAAGAATTAGCGTGTTGGGTTACAAAATCTTGGTAAAATCCTACCAATGTATAGTCGACCTCATAATTGCCACCTTTAACTAGGTACAATTCTCAGTAAATTGAAAATTCACTAAGGTTAAAATGAACTAACTGTCACATTGATAAACAGACCTTGTCGTTTTATGACATGCAAGGTACATTGAACCTTATGGTACGACGTTGACTATACCAGAGGATTATCTAAGCTTCCCCACTGAATAAGGATTTAATTTCTGAGAATGCTGGATAACCTGTAATTGGCAACTGTGTAAGTCCGAAGCTATTGTTACCTAAAGTACTTAGGATATATTATGTCTAGCTCTTAAAGACCCTAGCATGATGTTAAGCCTATAGCCTTCCCCATGAATTGGGCATATTTTTTTCCAATCCGGGCAGTAGTTACGGAGATTAGCGCGTTAAAACAAACAAACACTTCAGCTTTATTATTAATATAGATGATGTGCTATAAACGCATAAATATATAAACATCAAATGACTTGTCGATATATCACACAATTAAATATATCTTCTACACAGCTCCATATTTCAGTTTTTTATTACATTATCAAGTAAACGCGAATAGGAGAACTGTTCCCGCTCCTGGGTGTAATAAAAAACAAGACACAGTAACTAGGAATTCCTTTTATATCAGAAGTTATGCAACAACGTTCCCTCGTGAACGATTAATATCGTACAATAGTCGTAGTTACGAGGTCGTAATTTAGAGACTGGATCAAATAAGACTAACTAGAAAAACACGACGGGAGTGCGTGCAGCACCAGAGGGGCAATTCTCGTAATTTTAAGAACGTTCACCAATCTGATTTTAGTCTCAATTTGTCAGAAATACCTCTAAAATCCCTACATTTTTGATAAGTTTTTGACATTGATCGTCACTGACATGAGATTGCGACTAGATTTTTAACGTTTTTAAGTACGGGAATTATTGATCTTCAGATGTGTGAACGTAAACGAAACAATAGGAGTATGTAAGCATCGTAGAAGGTGGCGTTCTGTAGTTTTTGCCTGCTTTACAGAATAGATCGGCTGTACTGTCTGAAACCTTTCTCAGACCACCGAAATCAAACCGAGACCGACGAAATCAAACGGCGAGAGAAGAAATCAAAAGGAAAAAAGAATCGACGTTTTAAAAATAGTCGCCACTAAAACCTCACCTGAATCTAGCGGCTGTTCTCTTCCCCGCCTTTATTGGACCGTATTGAGCCTCTGTGAAATGTGTAAAATTGCCAACAGTAGGATTCTAGGGGAACTTTTGAAACGAGTTTGCTAAGAACGGAAGCTAAAGAAAACTAAACATCGGAATGGAAGCGTTCCTCGCGTAATGTTTGACGGCGAAACTTTTTGTGGTTAGATCTGAGAGTTTTACTGGGATTTTCTTGGACGTTGACATGCATTTAGTGCTTAATAGTGTGCTGGTTTTGTTTGAAAAGATGGAGCAAAAATATAGTATTTTTGCGGTTTTCATAACTGTTATTTTGGAATAGCCGAAAATTGGTATTGATCGAAAAAAAATGGGGATTTTAGAATGTAAAGAAAATACCGCGAGCCCAGTGCGGGTTGGCGGATATCACATGTCTTCGATTTTTGTTTGGTTCTAGTTCTAGGACATACCGGTTTCCTCACGATGTTTTCCTTCACCATCTTGAGAGCAGACTTCAGTAAAAAAAAGGATATTCAAAAAACTGCGAGATACAATGTGCGGTCCTCTCCCAATCATGGATTACCTCTGCCAAACCTCATAAGGCCAATTTCCGTAATTAAAAACGTTTAAAATCTAGTCACAATCTCTTCTCAGCGACAGTCAATGTCAAAAACTTGTAAAAAATGTAGGGCATTGTAGGGGAATTAGAGGTATTTTTGACAGATTGAGGCTAAAATCAGACTGGTGAACGTTCTTAAAATTACGAGAATTGCCCCTCTGATCGGACAGTAATTGAATTTATCTATTTAACTTTTTACCTATTTTGCTAGTTACCCCTATTTTTCTTGTATCTTGAAATGAATTTGTAAAATTAAACTGTAATAGCCGAACGTCTAAGAGGTCAGGCTGGCAGTAGTTCAAACCTCTATGCACTATCGATTTAAACCCATTTCTATTACAAAGCTTTAACTAAGTTGAACTGTTACTCACCCCTTCATCTAATCTTGGGAAGTTATAAGAGGAATACTAATAATGTGCAAACTACACTTTATAAAATAGGAAACCGAAGAACAGAACAGTTAGGCAGATTAATGTTTTTTAGGGTTTTGTACCTCAAAAGGAAAAACGGAACCCTTACAGCCAACTTTTTTTATAACACAAGACTTATATCCCTCTATTTATAAACATTGCCTAAAGTTAAGTTATGATAAGCGACTATTAAACCATACCTTTTTGACGTTTAAAAGTATCTTAATTTTAAGCAACGTTTATAAATAAACCCCTTAAACTACAGGCAGACTTCAAAATACAATTTCAATTCGAGCAACGATTGAACTCGTGACCCTTCCCTCAAGAAGTTAAATTGCTTTGTTTCTGATCCGAGATTAATCAAGGTTTAGTCGATAATCTGTCAAGTTAAGAGGCCATATTTTGTACACCTCGTATTTTGAGAAATATTTTTCTGGCAGCTTGTTATCAACTACGCAGGTTGGGTGTTTGACAAAAATGAATTTTGCAGACGTATTCGGCGTCGCGGTCTTCAAAATTCATTTTTGTTAAAAATTAATCATGCAATGCTTGCTATATTTTGTCGTCACTAATAGCAAGATTTTATGAGCATGATTAACAATATTACTTGTTTTCTTTTCTGATTAGAAACTGCTTTAAACCACGTGGCGCTACAATGGCGACATTAATTTAACACACGGGTAGGGCTAGTGGCCAGTAATCATAAAAATTATAACAACTTGAAAAAAAACGTAACTTGAAAACTTCCACCTGCGCCGCTCGCCGACATAGGGCTCTCTCTCTTTCCTTCAATTCGCCTTCTCTTTGCACAATATTTGTTTTAATTACATTTATGCAATGTTATGATCCGTGACCCCAGCAAATGACCCCAGCGCTTCAGTTCTTTAAGTCAGGTTGCTCTAAGATGCTATTTTAGAAAATTGTTAGTAAATAAATAAATAAATATTAATGTTTAATTAAATTAAAATATATTCATAAAACTATAACGCGAAACCGTATATGTGTGTTAAATTAATGTCACCACTAAAGCGCCACGCTGTATGCTTTAATTTTTATTAGCTTAAACCTAGCGCGGGATTCCACGACATAATGTTACCGTTAGCATTCATCGTTTCAGCCAAAAGACATCCATTGCAGGGCATAGGCCTCCTGCATGTGTCACTACACCACATCGACCGGTTATGCGCCACTCAACAATAAAAAATAGCATTTTTAAAATCCAGCATTTCATCAATCCAAACCACTTTAAGAACTACAACAATCCACATTACTGTTACCAGTCTGGGCACTAGAATTTTTATTAGCCATAACTGAAGGGGTCAGTCCACAATTTTACTGAAACTTTCCATAACGGCCGAAACTATGCGCGTTTATTAACACTAGTATGAAGATTAAAGCTGAACGGAGTGCGGGTCAGACCTTTAATTAAGGGACCTTGAATTTGAGCTGTACCTTGGTCCGGATTTATAGTGGCTGTCGAAATTTACAGATTATTTAGGGTGGGGTAGTTTCACATTTTATTAATGTTGGATTTTGGAACTGGTGGATGCTGGGCCGTTTTGGGGAATGATTTGAACGAATGCCAGATACCATAATGTGTAAGAAAGTGACATCAGCTTTAGGTAACATTTTTTGGCACTTAATTTTTTTTGGAAAATGTTTAGCGTACCTATTGGTTTTATACATGTGGCTCACGTAGAGACTTCATTCGTCATTACCAGAATTGCAGTTCTATTATATCCCGTTAAAACAATTAGAATAAATGGTACTCTTTCACATCCAACACAACAAACAACCTTCAACGTAAAAAAAAATCTAATCAACCCCAAACGCATAAGAATTTTATACAAACAATTTTTCATAACAACCCGAAGCAATGTTCTGGGCTGTCAGTTACAAAGTACTGACGAGGTGCGAGCCCTGGTCTCGGTTTAATCAAAGCTCTAACTTGTTCCGACAACGTTCCGCCACGGAATAGATAGGTACAGAAGGTCAGCTCCATGCAACGAGCAAAAACAAACACACACATAGACATGCTTTACGTACAGCAGTGTAAGCGCACTCGAGACCGGCATTTGTTTGAGTAGAGTACTGAAATGGCAGTGGGCCGGCCATGTTTGTCGAAGGACCGATGGCCGGTAGAGTAGACGAGCCCTGGAGTGGCGTTCGCGTATTGGCAAGCGTAGAGCCCCCATCTAGATGGATCGACGACTTTAAGAAGGTAACTTGACGCGGAAGGCGGAGGACAGGGTATTGTGCAGCGTGGAAGAGCCATGCCTAGCAGTGGACTGCGATAAGGTGAGTTGATTGATTGGTTGGTTGAACGTTTGTATGAAGTCAACCTTCTGCACCTTATAATTTTGTGGTCCCAGGGTAATTGTTTCGACGAAACTAGCTTTAACAGTCGCCAGAGAATTAGCTGTTAAGGATTTGCTGGCGACTTGACGGATTAGCGGACGTTTTAATTTAGCGTTCGTCAATTTTTTGGTTTATTTTAGAATTGGATGATACGGGATAATATCTGGGCTTTTTTATGAAAGTGATCTGTAAAATATTTAATAGAATAATTATTTTTATTGCCGGTAATAATTTCTATGGAAATATAACCGACACACTGCCATGTCCTGCCTATTAGCACTAATGTGAAAATGTTGTAAAAGCCAATACTTTTTTTTAAATCCAAGTACCCGTGGAGTTTCTTGCCTCTCTTCTTCAATTAGAAAATATGTGTACCTTGCTTCTGATGTTGTATTAGTGCAGTGTAGGTTTATGCGTAATATTTCTTTTTTTAATTTGGCTCGTCCTTTATACAGCATTGGTGGTCTCAGCATGGTGTTATTCACTATAGCTTTCTCCGATCTGGTCAAGCAATAACGGCAGATGTCTACTGTGCTGAACTCAGAACAATGATAGCAAAACTAGCAGTGAAACAGCCCCGACTCATGAATCGATCTTCACCATTATTGCTCCATGATAACACGACACCTCATACAGCACGAGAAACCGTTTTAACTCGACAGGAACTGCAATTAGAAACCATTCGTCACCCTCCGTATTCGCCAGACCTTGCTCCAACGGACTACCATTTTTTTCGTGATTTGGACAATTTTCTACGTGATAAAAAGTTTTCTTCTCAGGAGGCAGTAAAAATGCTTTCACACAGTTTGTCGAATCTAGATCACGAGAGTTCTATCGCAAAGGCATAAATGACCTTCCTATTAGATGGCAGCAATGTAATTATTTTGATTAAATAATAATAATGGTCATTATTTTGATTAAATAAATATGTTAAATTAAAAAAAAAAAACGAATTTCAATTTTTCAGCACAAATCGGCCGTTTCATCCTTTAACCCCTAATATTATGGCTTTTTGTTAGTAGTGTTGTATTTGTGAATGTGAAAAATGAAATGGAGTGCCTTAACAAAATAAGCATAATTTTATGTAAGTACGAATGTTTTGAAGAACCAGACTGCTACTTAAACATAAGGTTATTCAGCTGTTACAATTTTAATAAGTTTCATGTGTCTTATGTGAACCTGTGACTTGTTTGTGCGTCAAAGTTAATCGAATGCTCGTTGCAGACGACTGTTGTCTGAGTGATGAGAGGTGGTTCGAACGCTAATAAATGGGTTTAAGTGTACTTTGAAGCTTATGAGTGAAAATGAGTAAGTTAAGAAATAATGTTCAAATAGAACACTTTGCCTAAAAGATTTTATCGAACATTTTTTATCGAGTACCAATAAATTAGATGAAAGTAAATTGCATCAACCGTTAAAATTTGTTCATCGCTATTTTTTATAAAATTATGAAGTAAGGCTGTGACAGAGTGGCGTCCACGGACTGGAAGACGAGATGTTGGTCACCCGGCGGCGACAGGGGCGCCAACATTGTTGCCATCGTGGGCAAAATCTGGATGAGGCTGGCACAGGAGCGTGGACATCGGCACAAGAAACAAAAGGCCTTTTGGCTAGCAATGGGCGAAGTTGGGCTCTGCATGATGATGATGTTGAAGAATAAAATAAAAAAAATGACATTAATAAAATTATTTGCGACAAAATAACAAGAAGTCTGTAAGTAAATTCTGTGAAATAAACGCCTGATACTACATAACTAAAAACTACAGCACTATTCTATTACATTTTAATTTCATATTACTACTCACTTTCGCCGTCGAGGTAGACCACGGCGAAGGTGGTGTAACGATCTAACGAGGCTTGCAGAGCCAACATTGCCAGAGATAGCTCAAGACAGACAGGTTTGTATTGAAAAAGTGGGTCACAATATAGGCTAACGAAAAAATTACTAATCAAACTCCTACAGTATGTTATTTACGTCGAGATCTAAATCTCAAGAATTCCATTTAATAGAATTGAAAAACTACACTCCTTCAAACCATGTATGACCAACAAAAGCCATTGTGTAAACGGCCCAATTTCTCATAATTCCTGACTTACACAGAGACGCACAGTAATTGTTTTAGTTCTCCCTTCGCAGTTTGACATGTAATTACGAGTAGATAGCCCTGTTTGTTGTTCTATGCAAATACTGTGTTCCCCTCTGTGTCAATAGAGAGTTAGAGATTTGTTATTGTGACCTTGTTGTTTTCTGGGCTTATTTGGTTTATTAATGTTTAGTTGGTTAGGTCTTTATTAGGGTTTGTCTTGTTACTGAAGTTTGTTGGCAGGCGGTTAGGACCTGTACCACGGTTTCAATGCCTTAAATAATCAGCCGTTTCCGCCGTTGGGAGGCCTCGTCTTTGTGAGGAAGTGGGCCGTCTGTAATTCAACACGCAGGAATAGTGTGGGTTAGTGGGAGTAACATAATGAGTCTTCGATTTTGGTTCAAATACATGCTGCTGCATGCGTTTTGGCTAATGGTTACATGGTGAGCCTAGAATGATAGCCCAGCATGAACTTGAAAATTTACATAGTCATCTTTGGCGGCATCTATATCGCATCATGCGAACTAGGCATCACACTGACGTCACACAAAATCCTGCATCGCACAAGCCGATTTTACCGCGTGACTAGCATATATACAACGTCCCGACATCAATCGTCGGTCAGTTGCCTACCAGACACAATACCTGTCTGGTCAGTGGATCGTCCCTGTCCTTTGGACGATGAGTGAATTTTATACCCTATTCCTCATACCTATATGGTCACTTATGGTATGGAAGAAGACGTACGAAAATCCACTTACTAGCAGCTTTGCAAAACCAATAATTGAAAGATCCAGCCCTCTAGCTTGTTTCGTATCCTCCACTCCTGTCTATCCAAGTTAAGGTACGTATAGACCGTACAGTAATTGGATGGGTCAACAACTTTATTCGATAACGTTCTAGTCTCCAGTAGCCTCGTTCTCGAAGAGCATAAGTGGATTGAACTCTGTTTGGACGTTTTCTCCAAGTCCACGACGAGTTTCTCCATAGTATTTGGTATTATAGTTTGCAATATTATGTAAGTACATGTCTTTGACCGCATTATTGTTTCACGTCAAGAGATATCGTGGTAAAACCCAAGTCTGCAAAAGTAAACGTAACGAAACATTAAAAATATACCAACGATAGCGGAAAACCTGACTCGAGTACCTTAGCTCACTTTTAACCTGTCTATATCATTGATATCCTTTATTAAAATAAAAAAAAGCAATGAAATAAATATCAGTACCTAGTAACATAAAAAGAAACCTTGGTATTAAAAGAAACTCAAAACATATTTGCTAAAACAAAACACCTTTTTTATGTTTTAATAATATACTCAATATCACAATTTTCTAACTAAAACACGAACAATGTAATAATGAAACTATTGAACGCTTGACTGTTTTACGAAAACTATGTTTTATTAAAGCCGTGAAATGTTGTGAAGTTCTTTGTCCCAGCCGATGTGATTTGAATTCAATAAACGGCACGGACTCAGATCGTTTTCCATGGAAATGAAGTGAGTGACTTTTATTTTGTGCGAGAAAGAATAATTCTATTGGCAGGTAATCGTTCCAGAGATTGGAGGTAGATATTAAAAATCCACCGTGAAGCTATTCAGGCATCCGATAGCTTTGCCGTTTTCATTGTTGGAAAATTTATGCCCAATTTTTTTTTGTATTTCTTTTCATTTTTGAATTTACATTCTTGCTGTTCGTTTCGTTTTGCTGAGAGTGTGCGATTGTTAGTGAGAATTTGAAAGGACAATTCAGCACGTTATTCAATTTGAAATATATGAAGGAAATGCATATCATTCAGTTCTAGTAAATTGTGAGTTTTGAGGCGCTTCACTGCGACCAAACACCTCTACGTGGCCAGCTGAGGTAAGGTAATATATGGAAGAAAAAAAAGATACTGTGTTTCCATGTCTTATGTGTACCTAACAATGACTTAGGACAGGGGACAGGGTGCCGAGATGGGAATGTTTCGTGAGCATGATAAATAAATTCATAGGTGCCGAGATGGGAGTAAACCTATGGTTGGCTGTACCTACTTACAGTAAACATGCAAAACCCCCACTAGAACAAAATAAGTGGACTTCATATTCTATTGGAACTCTGTAGTATATTATGCCAGCTCAAGGTATCCGACATGTAGCTTAGTATACGGGTGGACTTCCCCATAACATGCGATCCAACACAATTTATTATAGCGGTGTTGGAGATCTATTTATATATTTAGTCCGTAATGTCCCACAGCTGGGCAAAAGTCTTTTTTTCCCCTTTCCACACACTGTCTCACACTGTCACTGTCACTGTCTGTCTGTTGCCATTGCAGGCCAGTCCTTTCAAGGAGGATTCAAGTTCGTCCTTCCACCTTCTTCTTGGTCTGCCACGATATCATCTAGCATTTCATGAGACCCAATCAGGTGGTTATTTTAGCCCACAACTTATCTGACATACGGCAGACATTGGAGATAGCATTGAAAACTCTGAAAATATACAGATTAAACATTTCATTCATTCCAACGTTCTTGCATGATCACGCGTGAACAATAAATAATATCTCGATCAAACAGAGAAACTGAATGCTCAAACAAAGGCCGCTGATTTAAACGCGCCGAACTTACTGTATCAGATGCAAATCAACATAATTCAGGCTTTCATGAAAATCCAATTGAATTTGTCCATTTTAATAAGTTTAATTAATAGATAGGGGTGAAATGTGGCGCCTTTTACCTTATCAACTGACGTATTTGCATATTCCACACTATTGATGTATGCTTTTTGATTTAATTAACCTGATATTACCATATTTGGGGCACTATCAATTCTACAATTTATAGATATCATATTGTGACGTATTTTCATAAAAATAATAATGTTAATTTTGATAAATTCATGTCTATATATGAACGTGAAATTATCAACATTTCGCGAATATCATGAATATTATATTATTTACAGTTTCATTAAATATAGATAAGATTTTTTTAATCTATAGATAATATATGAGTCTCTCAGTAAAACTTAATGTTTTGTTATAAGAAAACACAGTTTTCAAAGATAGGAATGCGCTTCGGGAATCATCGTCTATTTTCGGGGATACGAACGCGTGATGATGAGATCTAATATATAGAGCTGTTACAACCATGGATGTACTTGCCTATTTTGTATTACCATGTTAATAAAACTGTGGATTAATAACTTAATATCTTTCCAATTCTTAAAAACTTTTGAGTGACAAATGACGATCTGTGACCGAAGTAGGTAACCCGACAGAGAGAAGACTTCATACAAACGCGCAATGATAGGTGTACTACTACAAAGCGCGGTAGTACAAAATTTGCCTCTGTGCAGGGTTACGCTGTGGCGGGAGGATTTTGCTAATTCTGAAACTCAAAGATTATAGAAAAGCATACTTTTCTCTGGAAAACTGTATGCTAATTCTCCTGACATGGTAACTGCTTAACATGAGTTAACTATAGGTCGGGCAAAAAAATAAAATAAACCGTTTGCTGGCAACCAGTGACTTACTTATATTGGTATTATTATAAAGCGTGATTTAGTAGAAAATTCGATGCATAGCCTCTGTGGGGGTAAACACGAAGATTACAGAAGCGTATACTTACTTTGGATAGCTTTACCCCGATTCCTAACCAAAAGCGATCGCCACGTACTTTTTGTTCGGAAAACCAGGTGGCGTGGGAAAAGAGTTCAAAAGAGAAGGATTTGGTGGAGGATTTTGCCCAGAAGTGAGACAGTTTAATCTATTTAATATTCCCTTTAATTCCATAATCACAGCAATGTTAGTTCCCTTTACCTAACAGTATGATCTAACAACAAATCAAACTACTGTGGGCCTTGTATTGACATAGTTATGCTGTTTATGTTTCTCCGACTCCTTGTTCTCTAAACATCAATATAGAGTTGCTAATTCCAGTTTGCGGCAATAGTTTCTAGTATTTACTTACAATCATTGTGGGGTATTGACACGCCTGGTAGAGTTCGTTGAATAAAGTTAGTATACATAAATTGCATCGCGCCTGTTTTTCCCGAAGGGTTTGGCAGGGCAATATGATATACGTATAGTACAGCCACATTTCGTCAGTTGTGTTCTCTTTATAAAGATATGAATAAGATATTTTGTAGACGAATCGGAACAGCGTATTTTCTGGCATAAGATGAATGCTGTGTCAACATTCAGTTCAAGTTTTATTATGTAATGTGATCAATATTTCCAGGGATCTTTAAGAAAACTGTAAACTTTTTTTTTATGTTATATTCTTAAATAAATGTATACCTACAATATTTAATAGTGTTCACATCCATACTCTATTTTTTAGGTAAAAAAGTACCTACTAATGGGGTGAATACGGATTTACCCCGTAGTAGGTACTTTTTTTACTGTTTGGTAACATGATAATATAGGGATCCATTACCTAGAATCTAGATAGTAAAAAAAACTGGGTTAAGGTGTGGATGTGACCACTATTAAATATTGTAGATCTTTAGGTATTTACTATCCTAATAAAAAAAATAAAGTGTACGTTCACACCTGCATCCCTATTCACTGTTCGACGGCAGTTTTTGGACACCTGAATCACCACCGTCAGTTTTGTAACGTAGGTACAAGTTAAAGTTAAAATCTCTCAGGTGCCTGTAATCACTGGCAACCAAACCGGACCGGCAATGTTTTACGAATGGCAGAATTAGGAATAGTGTTAGTAATTACTCGGACGAGTCCTGCCACAAAGAGCTCTTTACTACTGCTAATTTCAAGCCAACATAGAGAAATGTTAGTAGAATAATTACTAAGGTGCTCCGCGTACTAAACACTAACAATACATTTATGAGGTTTTTCATTTTTGATGTGAATAAATTTTGTATTTACAGACGCCAGCATTGATTGAGTATACCTCACTCATTAATCTTTCTAAGAAATAAACGCAACTAACGAATGCAAGCATTCACACCTGACTTGCTAAATTATGAAAAGTTGTGAATCTCCATTTCAGTTTGTAGGTACTATTGCCCTAAAATTTTGTAATAAACTCAAACAAAGAGGAAAACCTGACAAATAAAATAGCAGAACACACTCATTTTATTTACTGAAACAATTTATGAAAAGTAACAAAAAAAGTAAATGCAAAGTCGGATAAGTGAAATATTCCCGCTCACTGCAGTAAACTGACAAAATGAACATCACAAATAAAAAGTCGCAACATGTTCACACGGAATTATCTCTCACACAAAAAGAGAAATTCTCTAAATGTAGCGAAGCTATTGTTTCAGAGAATAATGCGCAGTTGTGTGAAATTATTTATGTGTCCATTACATACGACAGGTCATGCCGATAGTTCTAGCAATAACTGTGCTAACATTAATTTAAATTGAATTATTAAGTTTGTTAACGAACCTACCAATTTTAATAGAGCTCCTTTTGACAACACACGTGTGATTTTGTATAAGACAACGATCGCAAAGGCGGGAGATGAGGGGGCTCATTTGAAACTGGTCGTAATCCATTAGATGGGTTCTTCGTCTAGAGATTACGTCCTTAGCTGGGCCCTGATAACAAAATTGGAACCTCTTGGGCCCAATTCGGTGATTAACAGCTACATGATAGGTGTACCAAAAGACAGTGTTTTGGAAGGTGTTAAGTTCTAACGTAATGGAACTTAAGTTAATTTATCTTGTCCCTTGACACTTCCGGAACTGAAAGAGAAAAACTTCCCAAAGTCGAATATTACTTATTAAACGACAATGGGAAGTTTTAAGAAACTTGGGAATTTCAACAATGTTTTTTTAAATTATTTTCTGTGTGAGAAGTGGCCTTCGTCTGCAGTGTGGAAATCACAGACTTGTTGAGTAGTAAATCAAATTAAATGACGATCGTTTATTTTTGTATATAACCAACCAACCTAACCAGTGCTTTACATGTAGCAAATAAATAAATAGATCTTTTGAGACACTTTTACACGTATTTTTTTTTTGGGCACGGGGTCTTCATATGGACAGTATGTATGTACCAAATTAAGAATCTTTAAATAACCGTTTGTTTTTTTGTTGTTTGTAGAAAGCAAACGGTCATATAAAGATATAAATTTATTTGGAACAAAACTCAAACCATTTCAAGATAGAAACTACTTGTGAAATAGTTGCAAATAGAGATTGTTTGGAGGACCCAGTTCCATCGCTGTTAGCTCTCACGATATTTGCGGTATTTGATCGCAATAACAATAATATTAGAAACCTTTGACAACATGGGAAAGCATTTTGAATTCTATTTTGAAATTCACTGAAATAGATGTGCATAATTTGATTAACGTTAAGTAATTATCTACGCGTCGCAGCGGTAAACGAGGCAGCATCTCCCGAGGATGCCCCGAGAGGAGAGGCGAAGCACGTGCCAAGGAGGTTATAGGTTTGGGTTGCATGTTGCAACATAATAAAAGCACCACCTGGAGGTCCATATGTTTAAGGGGGAGAGGGTCGGTGCTGCATACTGTATCCAAGCCTGGAGCTAGTTTTTTCGGAAAAAAATTATTCTTCTTACGTAAAATTTTACAGTCATGGATTTTCACAAAGTAACGCCTAATTCCATCACTAATCTTAAAAGCCTGATTTGGTTGTTGCCGTGAAGGGTTTCTTTATTGTTCTTTTGAGAGTTTATTTTGTGTTACCTAACGTAAAAAGTATTCATCATCTACCTAGTTCCAGTCTAACCGGATGCAGTAGAAAACCAGCATTTCACACGGAGGAACTACCTATCTGACCTCCACAACCAAGTTACTAGGAAATACGATACCCCTTGGTAAGATTAGTTGTCAGATTTGCGGCCCTCTCACGACCGTAACGACTGCCAAAAATCCACGAATGATAGCCGGAACCAACGGCTTAACGTGCTTTCCGAGGCACTTTCAGCCGTTCTTCCGGGGTCTTGGTACGTTAACATGGTCACCCATCCACGGACCCACCGTGATAAGTGCAGCTTTACCCGAATCGACCCGTGCGGCTGTTATTACTTAGCTACAAGCCTCTCACGTTAAAAAGTATTATAAATACTAATACCTAACTTTTCTGACGGTTCTCCGCCAGGGAGACGTTGCGTTGATAGAATTTGTAATATTGAGTCTAATCTAATCTGACAAGCCTGTATTGTCCCAGTATAGAGCAAAGATACAAAAACATTGAGTTACCAAACTAATATCTAATAAAACATAAACCTGTCTTCCAGAATTGCAAGCCACAGTTTAAGCAAACAAAGTCCAGGAATATCGCAATTCACCCCAAAAAGCTATTTGTACGGAGTGAGGTTTAAATATTCAAACTTCGTAAGTGTTCCACTGGGAAGTGACATTGGCCGTTGGAAAACCAGTAAATCATCAAAGTACTTTTAAATTAAACCAAAAACGTCTTGAAGACATTCTGAACCAAGCCTTGGTAAATTGGTCCTTTGCAGAATTTCTGTGACAAACTAACTTTAGTCAAATTAATTTAGTGGGTCCCGTCATTGTACTGAATATAAAGTTAATTTTCTTGGCGAGAACCGTAAGTATTGCATGAACAACTTTGAACAGTAACACGCTAATATTCTAACTATTTCAATAATGTTGAGGCATTCTGATGTAACATACGATTGGGTAATTTTAGATATATTAGGATCTGGTATTTCGAACTGTTTGTGCTGCCTGAATGGAGACCAAGTTTGTTGGTTGTTTAACTTCTAAAATAAGATGGTCCAGACTGAATAATAAGGTGTGAAGTCGCATTTTATGCGCGAAATACATATAATGCTCGTAGACTCATCATGCCGTGTACCCACTGAACTACGTTCGTGTATAAAACCCGCAGGTATGTTGCAAGAAAAAGCTAATAAAAATCATAATGTGCGGCTTCTTGGCGTTATTAATCAAAACCAAGTCATATAATCAAATGAGGCGGAGAATCAGCGCTTTTCGAACGTCAAAAATCCCGTTAGTCTTCTTAATTTTGCTGTATGTACCAATTTATTTAAGTAAATAACACATTTGGCAATAGACTATTTTCCTAAAAAAATCTAATTAGTCCGTCAGTTAGATTATCAAAAAATATTGAACCCGTATTTTTTCTTTTGTCAATTATATAAAAAAATGATGAAGATATCGCCCGTTAAAGTTCCGCGTGACGTCACTTGCTTGTGACACTTTTTAGCATGGCGTAACGTCATGACCTCCCAAATTTTGACGCGCTTTATCTTTGTCATGTTTTGTTGTTTGACAAAAGAAAAAATACATGTCCATTATTTTTCGATAATCTAACTGACGGACTAAATATAATTATTATTTTTTTACCCAGGAAACTACCTATTGACAAGAGAAGAAGAAGACTTATCGGGCAAGTTCAATCAGTTCTGCACCAGTTTAAAGTGTTTTCTTTGTATATAATATAGGCAGTGTTGATGCTACCAAAATGTAATACCACATTTCATCAGCTTATTCAAAGGTATTAATGTATTTTTGATCAAAGCTCCGACGGGTCTGTGCTAACTGAATGCGCCAATAAATGAGCTGCCACTACATGCATTAGTTAGCGCTCATACCCTGTAGCGTTGTGGTTTAACCTCAAGACGTGTGGCCAGGCAGTTAAAGTGCTTCGGGAATTCTGGATAGATGTAATTTTGACAAATATAACGTCTTTCTATAGACATTTTATGGTGGCCTAGTTGATGACAAACGCCTTCCATTTTCTCCTTCTAAACCACTCTTTATGAGTGACTAACTGCGCCCCATGGTTTCACCCGCATAAGTTTTTTTCCCGTGGGATTATTGGGATAAAAGTATTCTATGTCCTAATCTAGGTCATGGTCTACTATGTGCCAAGTTTCATCCAAATCCGTTCAGCCGTTTTAGCTTGAAAGCATAACAAATAAACATACAAAAATATAATATTTTCTCTTTATAATATTAGTTTAGATTTCTAACAATTAAATCCATCACATTCTGACTCATGTATGTCATTTAAAAACACGTAGATCTCCATGCCCTCTATCACAGTGAACCTTATCAGAAATGCTCCACCCATGTCCAGTGAGTGGCTAACTTTATTGTTTTGCAACTAATCATCCAAGATAATGCATTCAGGGAAATCATTTGTTTATCCAATTGCTCACGACGTCAATTCACCATGTTATATCCATTTCAAATCACAACTATCATTCTTAGATAGGTATCTAAGAATGATAGTTGTGATTTGAAATGGATCAACAAATGGATCAACATCATCATTTCAGTTGAAAGACGTCTAATGCTGGATGTAGGTCTCTAACCACCACCACTTCGGTTGTGTGCTTTCTGCATCCAATGGATTCCTGGGGCCTTCACAAGGTCATCGATCCACCTTGTGGAAGGTCTTCCAACGCTACGTCTTCCGGTACGCGGTCGCCACTCCAGAACCTTTGAATATACTTACGGACAATTCAAGTTGGTAGTTAATTTGCAAAACAACAATAATTTTCCTTAATTTTAACCATTTTCTATTCTAAATAGTCGCCTAAACCACCGCAGATTAAAACATAATAATTCCCTATTCACACTCACCATATTCGCAATACCAAAAATCACTAAATTTTCGTCGCCAGTGCCATTTTAGTCACACAGTAGCAGATGAAATAAATTGTCCTTTAATTGCCACGCTAAACGTTTTACCTACGTTTTGAGAGGGACCGCTAATGTATACAACTTGAAAAATAAGGAAACTGTCCTATGTTCTGTTTTTCGCTGTTTTTTCCTCAACAAGAAATTAAGTACGTCGATGGAATGGAAAGTGAACTTAAATGCCTTTATATTGGTATTTGTTGTAGTATTTTCGGTTGTGTCACACGATTTGTACTCGAGATCCACCTACCACCACTTAATGTTATTTTGAAAACAAGTGTCTTACCACGCTTTAAATCATCCTCATCATCATAAGTAATTCCAAGTTTTGTGTCTGTTTTTTTTAAGACCAAAAATCACATTATGTTCATATCAACTGCATTTTAATACAGGACGGACCTCTTCCTAGTTGCACACCATAACACTCGGTTCTTAGCCTTCAATTTTATCTATTTTCGCCATTTTCTTCAGATCGTCGGTCCTTCTAGACAGGAAGGACCCAATGTAAGGACTGCTTCTCGAACAGCTATCACTTTAACCAGCATATGAAGCTAGACTTCTTCAGCTTGACATCACTGCAAAAAATAATTACACCTTTAAAAAACAACATACAAAAGCTAAATACAATTTAATTTAAATTTTAACGTCAAAACGGCGCCTTTTCCCAAGTTCACACTACGAGCGGTGTGACACGGGCAGGTGGCTAGCTAAGTAGCTGGTCACTTCACTACAGTGCCGGCAATTTATAGCCTCCGGTGTGGACAAAAGAACGCCTAGATTTCGTAGTAATGTACGAGAAATGGCACTTTAATTGCACGTACAAATAAAACGTTGGCCCTTATTCACTGCAACAAAAATTGGGGCAGCTGGACGTAGTTTAGACTTATCGTAGCATTAATTAGCGGTATTATTTGGCTTGACATGATTAGAAATTATATCAAAGATGTGTAATTAATCCTAGGCACATCATCATCATTTGCTCTCAAAACGGTGAAGGAAACCGGCATGTCCTAGAACCGAAAATTCGAAGACATGTGACATCTACCAACCCGCACTGGGGCCGCGTGGTGGATTACGGCCCACTCGCTCTTACAGAGAGGAGGCCTGTGTCCCAGCAGTGAGAACATTAAAGGTATGCTACACCATCATTTAGGCCTTGTCCCTATTATTTTGGGGTCTGCTTCCAGTCTAACAGGACGCAAATGGATACTAGTACTTTACATTGAGCGACTGTTTATCTGAAATCCACAACCCACTATTTAAATTGGGCTACTCTGTAACAATTTATTTGACGATGTCCGTAATATTGGTCCACCCTTGGTTGACTGGTAGAGAATACCAAGGCATTAAATCCACTTATGTACCTTGTATGTACCTACCATGTATTAAATTTAAATAAATTAATAAAATATATTATTGAAGGAAAACTAGCGCTGATATCGAAACGAATACGTATGAAATGACCAAAATCTCAAAGATTTGTCACGATTATTAATAGGCTGTTTGTACTAATCATTCGATATCACCATTATTGGATGCCTAAAAGGCTGTCTGGTATGTCAGATATAACTTTGCATCTACATAACATAATTCCGGCTATAATGGACGCTAATAACATCAACCATCGACGTCCAATAATCTTGCTAAGTGTATTGGCTACTGCACGTTGTACCGACATTCAGGGCGACCGCTCACGGGACTGCGCGGCACGGCACAGTATTTTTTAATCATACTATAATACCAATAGCAATCTTGTTTCGTTAATATCGTCACAGAAGACTTAAGCATTTCGTGGGAAGCTTCAGAACTTATACACAGCAGCAGGATGGCGCATCGTTTAAGCCATTGTACGAGTATCTCGCGGCATCTTTCGGCATGCCAAAAGAAGATTTCGCATCCCAATGCATCCCTCGGCATTCCATTGAAAACTTTGCAGGGCCATCATTAGTGAGCGCTAGCCCTAATGTGTCCACCGAAAAGGTCAAAGCTCTTAGCAGACATTACTGAATAGATGTTGATGACGCATTCACACCAACTCATATTTTACATTTTACACGTGAGACATAAGTGGGCAGGTCACTTTACACTACAATAGCGTAGGATTTAATGCTCGAGGCGCATGACGCCTAGATTTGGTTTTGTTCAATAATTTTCATGAGATAACGCGTGGGACGGTGGACGTGTTGAGGTGAATTTAGGTGTTAATGATAATTTTTTTTTATTATATTCGGGAAAATTGCAGCTAATTTATACAGTGTTCTTAAACAATATAAATTAATATTATTGTTATTTATTATGAGCCTGTGTTGTGCCCACTGCAGGGCAAGGGCCTCCCTTCCCTCCTTCCACTTTTCCAGGTCTACATCGATTGTGGGCCAATCCTTTGAGAAGGAGTCCAGCTCATCCCGCCATCTCTTTCTGGGCCTGCCGCGCGGTCGTTTTCTGCCATTTACGATCCACTGAGTGGTGGCTAAATTCATAAATATATCGACTTCAGTAATTGAAGGCCAGTAATACAAGTTTCCACTGATAAACACTAAAAATAAAAACGGAAATAAAATTATCTGTACAAAATACCTATAACATAAATTAGGAAATATAGGTATAGTGCACGACCGATTAGCCAAACAACAACAAACTAATAATCATTTAGACGTAAACAATTACTTTTCCGTAAGGAACGACTTTGTAGGCCTTAGAGACTTTAGATCTGTAGACCATGTTTTATTTTATCAATTGTTACCTGGTACTTTGTTGACAGGCCTACGCTGTCCTCCCATACCTACTGTACATAATTTGTAAACATAGTTAAAGACAATCATTTTTTAAAGAGTCATCGTGGAGTTTCTTGCCGGCTCTTCTCCACAGGAAACGACAAATTGGAACCGTGCCACGTTTCATAAGTGCCTATGTAGGTTTATGTGAAATAAAATATTTTGATTTTGGAAGCTTTCATCAAAAATGCTTAAGTCGAGAAACACTGGTAGGTATTGAAAATATCTAAATCATTTTCACTAAATATTATTTTTTCTTTGTTTTTCAAACTAGATGTCGCCGTTTATGTTAACCATCGTAGGTACCCCGTGTCTTTATCAAAAGTGATCGCGTACTCACTTATGACGAACGTACGCGATCAATCATTGACGTTAGTAATCGACGATCGCGTACTCGCGCGACGAGCGGGTTTGGTTAGGACGCGTCGTTAGAATTACTACTAACCAGCTCGGGCCCGCGTGGTGAATCACGGCCCATTCTCTCTCACGAAGAGGAGGCCTGTGTCCCAACAGTGGAGACATTATAGGCTGATTATGTTAGTTTTACAAAATAAAAGTATAGGTAATGATAAAAAATAGCCCTGTAATTGTCGCAATCCAAGGCAAAATTATTTTGTCTAAGAAATAATTACCGTTGATCACCATTTTTGTTAGACGCAGGTTGGCAATGTCAGACCAATTCTTACAATCGCAGACACACACGTCAAAGTTGAAAAAAAAACTGTTAGTAGATTGAGTGAAAGTAAAATATGTATGTAGGCATTTTTTTCAAAACAAAAGCTCAACGACAAACTTCATTTGGCTTACTACCAGACAACAGACCACTAACCGAGGAGCCACTTGCACTTAGCCTTTAAACTACTGCTCATAAATGTACCTACCACAGGTACCTACACACCTACGTGAATGTTTCTTTTCTAATGTAAGTTTACATTCTCCCGCTAAAAGCGAGGTGTAAAGATACAACGGTACATAAGCAGTGTCGGACTTAAGTGCGGGGTCACCACTCCACGCGGCGTTGGTGTAAATTTATTGCCTGGAGCTCTAGACTAAGAGCGCGCTAGGATTACATTTGTTGAATAATTTCCACTGTAGGGTTATTTAAAACTGAGATATGTATGTGAGAGTTGAGAGGAAATAATAGGGATAGAGTATTATTTCCTCGTATAAGGGTTTTTGGTGTGGGAAGGGCCGTCGTGGCTCGGAGGCTAAGCATCTCTCGAATGTTACCAGGTTACAGGTTCATGTTCCTCAAATACTTCGGACATGACTCGAAGCGTGAGGGAGACACTATAGAGCGTCTTGTCGTGTCCACGTGGTCTAGTGCCCTCTACTCTACCCTGTACGGTAGACCACGCGGTCGTTCACCCATGAGATGGGACTGACCAAATTAAATCAGCAGTTGGCGATCCCTTTTATGAGTGCAGAAATCGGAGTAGGCGGCTAGATATCGTGAGGCAAATCACATCAGCCTCTAGACAGGAATCTAAACAAGGACCAAGACCGCTCTGACAATAGTTTTACGAAGAAGAAAAAGACAGGTTCATGTATAATGATGACTTCTTGAGGTGTTTTAAACATATAGGGGTTTATTCATAAACGATGACTAAAGTTAAGTAACGTTTAAACGTCAAAAATGTATGGTTAAACAGTCGCTAATCACTGCTTAACTTTAAGCAACGTTTATGAATAAAGGGGAGTGTGCTTTTTAAGCAAATCTAAGATGGCACTGACGGAAAACAACTTGGGGAGCTTCCGAGTAGCATTCATTTGGAAATGAAATCGTCAAACCACACAAAGCAAGGGTAGTGATTAATGGTCGTTGCTTCTCTGTATGAGAAAAGTCTTCACTATAACAAGATATTAGGCCAGTAGATACTTTAATACAGACTAGAGGTAAAACTTCTATCAAAATAAATAATAGTTGCCAATATAAAGAAAAAGTATTTATTACAACTTGTAGAGGAAGATCATACAAAAATAAAAAATCAGGTTAAGCAAAAAAAGTAACACAAAGAAAAATTTAACAGAAAGTCCTATGCGAGGTCAAAAGGCTCCTATCTGATGATGCTGCGACATTTAAAAAATAATGTCGCAGTGCTGGTGTTCTGACAAGGCCCGTGATGTCACGGGCAGTAACAGAAATAAATAAACAATAATATAGTGTCGTTCATAAATTCTAGTATAAAAACAGCTATACAAGGTTTTATTTAAAACTAAATAATTGAAGCACGAACATTTTCACAACCATTTTCATATCGACATCAACTAACGAAAGGAAAGGAAACTCGGAAAATGTAAAATGCCATTTTAAAATTGTATTTCATTTTGTACAATGGAATCAATTGTAAAAAACGTATTTACTTGTAATAAAGCGTGCTTAACTTGTCCGAAACATCGTCAGTTTTAACGCTTAATAAAATTAAAGGTCTTTTATTTCAATTCCACAGTAATCCTACTACTTTTTATTACACAGTTATGTGTTCTGGTTGATTTTATGTTGAAAAAGACACCATGTAAGTCTGTTAAATAACAGGTGGAACGTTCAAGCTTTAATACCTTATTAAATCATATATGTTATGTATTTTGTGGTGTACAATAAAGTAAATATATAAATCTATACTCTAATAATATGAAGCTGAAGAGTTTATTTGTGCCTCATCCTCCTGCTGCCGTGCTGCGTCCTGTACCTACACCTGTTGCCAGCACCTGTCTCGTTTCAACCTGCTCAGCTCGCAACTGGATCTCCACCTCAGCCTCCTCAACCCACCTATCACGCATCGTCATCCATACACCCCATCTCCACATGCTACACACTACTCTTCAGTCCATCTCCATCTTTTATTTTTTTGTTACTATATCTTGAATTTTTTCCTACCTCCCTTTCTTTCATTTCATCACCTCTGGCTTTAATAGTTAAGCTTTTCTTGCCGCTACACGACATTTTGGCGACATCTTGACCTTTCCCACGGGTAGTTACAGAGATACTAGTAAGTGCTTTTTGAAGCACTTACTAGTATCTCTGTAACTACGAGTAGGTACCCGCCGGATTAAAAAATATATTTTTGCATTCGGTAGGTCAATTCTTAAGGAAAGCTACGCTTTAACATCACGCTAGGGCCCTTAAGATATGAGCAAAAAGAAAAAAGTAAGAAAGAATCCTAAGATAAGACGAAATAATAGCGTGGGCAGGTGATGCGATGCGACGCGATGGAACGGGGGAGAAAGAAATTTCGCGCGGACGAAGTCGCAGGCAGAAGCTAGTTATGTATTAATGGGTTACCTATGGTTATGGGGTATGGGGCTTGTGGCTAAATAATAATAGCTGCACAGTTTGATTGAGGTTAAGCTACGCTTGCTGAGGTCGGTCCGTGGATGGATGCCCAACCATTACATATCGACACCCCTCCTTGCCTCAGAAAGTACGTTAAGCTTTATGTCCGGATTGTCACTAGTAGATCATTGATAGTCTTTACGGGTGGAAATTAGAAGCCCCGAAAGTCTGACCACCAGTCTTACCAAGGAGTACCGTGTTACCTAGTAACTGGGTTGTGGAGGTCAGATAGGCAATTGCTCCATTTAAGTATTACTATTTGGCTGCATCCGGTTAGACTGGAAGCCGGCTGGCAAAACAGATTGAATTTGGTTACCTTAATGAGCCACATAGTAGGGGTTAAAATATGAAATTGCCGTTTTATTGTAATAGGTACTTTGAATTGACATAAAACCTTCATGGTTTGAGATTTTTGAGTGAAATTTTTTTCACATGGTACATACCTAAGAAGTTCTTCTTTTAAAAAATGTGCAACATTCGATTATCGACTTTCAGTTGTTTTTTTTATTCAGCTTAGACAAGAAAGATGGATGCTTCGAAAATTCGAGTTATTTTTTAATATGAGTTCCGACGCGGAACTAACGCGGCAGAAACAGCTCGAAATATCAATGTTGCGTTTGGAGAGGGGACTGCTAATGAACGCACCGTGCGATTTTGGTTTAAACGCTTTCGTGATGGAAACTTTGATTTAAAGAACGAACCACGTGGAAGACCGCCCACACAGGTGAATAACAATGAATTGAAAGAGATGGTGGAAGCCGATCCGCTTACGTATATTGACTCATTTGCGTCAAATCAATAAAATAAAAAAAATATGAGAAATGGGTGCCTCATGATTTGAGAAACCGTTTTAACTCTGCAGGATCTGCAATTAGAAACCATTTGTCACCCTCCGTATTCGCCGGACCTTGCTCCAACGGAATGCCATTTTTTTCGTGATTTGGACAATTTTCTAGGTGATAAAAAGTTTTCTTCTCAGGATGCACTACAAAATGCTTTCACACAGTTTGTCGAATCTAGATGACGAGAGTTCTATCGCAAAGGCATAAATGACCTTCTTATTAGATGGCAGCAATGTATAGATAATAATGGTAATTATTTTGATTAAATAAATAAAAAATAAAAAAATCAGTACAAATCGGCAATTTTATACTTTAACCCCTAATATTAAATTGTTTCATCCCAGCACATTCGCATAACAGATTACAAAAACAAACAAATAAATAAACTCCGCTATATTTTTAAGAAACCTGCTAGTTTATTGGACACAACGTTCGGTCGCCGGCCACCCAACATGGCATTCAACGCATGATATATGATGGCAAGCTAACTGCGCGGAAGTTCCACATTTGTATGGGAAGTCGTAATTTTATGTGTCCCAGTGCCTACACAGAATAAATATTATGATAGTGTTTCGTTGTAAAAAAATTCAATAAAACTGTCTGTACGCATTTCCTAACATTTTATTTTGTTCTTTTATCCTGATTGTTCATTTAATGTTTTATTACATAACTAGCAATATTTTGCTAAAATAACAAGCAATAACAAACTACTGAACGTCAAATAATTCAAAGCTAACTGGCTTGCTGCACGTTTACATGATAGAAGTAAAACTTCTTAAAAATAAAGCATAAGAGAGATTTAGTGTGAGAGACAGAGAGCGTTATATCTTTCTTCTCTCTCATGTAACGAAATGTGCCTACACGTGACGCGTCCTTGAAATTTCATTCTCGTCTAATTATAGAATAGAAAGAAAGAAAAATATTTTATTCTGCACAAACAAAACGCACAATTACAACTAAATCGCCGCCTAAGAAGTTTCACTTCAAAAACATTACCTATTTCTACTTATTCCCTACTTCATTAGTATCTCTTCAGCATCATTCTCTTGCCTTTATCCCGATTTCCTAGTGGCGTGTGGTCTTCTTCTACTATTTCTGTACGACAACAAAGTATTATTATGTAGCGGTATCTACAACGCCACATGCGAACAACGCGTCATACTGACGTCACGCAAATCCTGCAACTCGCAAGCAGAGTTTACCGCGCAGTTAGCATAGATACAATTTCCCAATATCAACCGTTGGGCAATTGCCCGCCAGACACAACACCCGTCTGGTTGGAGGATCCTCCCTTTTCAATGGAGGATGAGTGAACTTTACACCCTGTTCCTCATACCCCTAAAATTACACTCAACGAAATAACTTTAGTAAGTTCCTATTACTAAAGTTATTACTTTGAGTGTTTCCACATTTCCCACAGCGAAAACATTACAGCACTTACAGAAATCTAACCAAAATAATACCCAAAAACAACTGGAAAACACGTAACGATCTTATTAGGTTTAACACATAACAATAAATATACCAATACGGTTACAAATGTACGAAATAATACACTTATTAAGCATAACTCTTAGAAACAAACTCTTGGAACAAGTCACGTACCTACTTACAATCAAGTAAAATTGAACACCTACAGGTCCTGGCCTAGACAAGAAAAATGCTGGTTGTGGCTAAATTAAATGGACGTGATCCTGTGGTTGGAGATATACTAATATTGTTATAGCGGTGATTATGTAATAGATAGTTATTAATTTTGTTAATATACCTACTAAGGGTGAATTTCAGCAATGAAACTGAAAGCGATCAACACATCTAAATCGCGATCAGAACTGTCAGTGTCATAATTGTGGAATATAGACACTGACAGCTCTTCGCGCTAGCACTCTAACGGCACTACACTCTTTACTACTATATCGTGTGCTGTCCTTCCTTACCTATTAACACTGTAATTTGAAAGCATTGTAAAACTAATCATTTTTAAAAGAGTAACCGTGGAGCTTCTTGCCGCCTATTCTCTCTCATAGGAAACGACCAATTGGAACCGTGACTTCTGTCATCTCATAAACCTACATACATGGGCATTCATGCTGTTATATGAAATAAAATACTTTTAATTTCTTAAATAACACCATGCCTGTATTCACCTGAAGCGTACTCAAGGCATGACATTTAGCCAGTTCAGTTCTTTTATTTTTACCATGTGACGTGTGATCACCTAGGTAATGAGCACATTCTCAGGCACAATTCAAAATACGGGAAGCTACTGACAGTTTGCCTAACCCAGGAACCGAATTCCACACTTAGCAGTCACCAGTGACTCTTGCGACCACTACATGATTCTCCTTGAAATCGACTAAACTCGATTTAAACAAACGAATCCAATCCTTCTATCGAATTATAATTAAATCCAACTTTGACGTTAAGATTACTAAGGTTTACATTTGAAAGCCTCTAACTTCGCCACCCTTACATTACTTTAGCTTTAGTCTAGTATTCGCTATTTTATTTTCTCATTTTAGTACCTACCAAGTAATACTTCAGACAGTACCTATTAAATTGTTCGAACAAAATACCGCTCAAATGTATCGAATCTTAACTTTCGTAGCGAGAGGAAACTAATTACTAAATTGTGTTTGAAAATTGAATTAGATTGTAGCCTTACCTAACTTCTTATTTATTGCAACGAGTGAAAGGAAAGCTAAAATCTATTCTTGTTAGTGATAATTATAATCTGTAAAACAATTTGTCTCCGGTTATTACTATTAATGTTGGCCTGCATCATCCCACAGCTGGACAAAGGCATCTCCCCATGACTTCCAGCTCATTCGATCCAGGGCAAAAGTGGACCACTGGTCGTTTGTTTGGTCCAGCTCGTCCCGCCATCTTTTACGGGGTCTGCCGCGACGTCTTCTAGCTATATCAGGGCTCCATGTGGTGGTTGTTTTGTCCCACAGCTCATTGGGTATACAGCAGACGTGGTCAGCCCAGTCCCACTTCAGCTTAGTCTCCGGTTTTTATTAATGAGGCAAAAGGAGTATGTAAGGATCGTACCAGGTGGCGTTCTGTAGTGTCTGCCTACCCTCATTTGAAGAAACCGTGAGTTTATGTATTAAGCCCGATTAATTAAATAAAAATGGCTGCCTCATTGGTCTAGTGGTCGCAAGCGCTACTGCTGAGCATGAGGTCCTGGGTTCTATTCCCAGGTCGGGCAAAGTGTTTTTGGGTTCTTCCATCAGGAATTTCTAGTAGTAGTAGTATTTCTTCGTAGCCCGGAGGCTATTACTGAGAAATTCCTGAAATTGCTGATCAACCGGGCACCAATCCAGATTCTGGTCCTGATCTGTGACTGGTTGATTCTACCCCAGCCACCTTCTTAAGTTCGTCGATCCATCTAGCTGAGGGGCGTCTCACACTACGCTAGCCGATACGCGGCCTATCTTCTATTCTGTATAAAAGTAGACTAAGTAGGTACAGTCAACAGCAAAAGTAGATGATCAAAATTAGAAATTGAAATTGAATTGAAAACTGATCACGAATATATGGCAGCTGTACTAGTAGTAAATGTTTGGTATAATTTACAATCACATACTTTTGAATCACTTCGACGCCACACAGTTCTAACGCGAACTCCGTGCATTAGTATTGAATTTCTGATTTTGATCATCTACTTTTGCTGTTGACTGTACATAGATATTCTTAGAGTTTAAAAACCTAATGCCCTAGCTAAAACGCCAAGGCATTCACTTTCATATCCCGCAATAAAAACCCAACAAGAACAACAAACCATAATCAATCAAACAAAAAACAACCCCGAAATGAAACTCTTAATCATTTCAGTTCAGCAACATTGCCAAAATAAATTAGCAACAAAATATATATCACAGACTATCTCTGAGAGAGCTTACCAGCCGTGTTTGGGCACCTAACATCCCAAGTCGACCAACAACAGGGCCCTGGAAGCCTTCCAACCACAAATCGCGGAATTTATTTGCCTTCAACCGTTGCTAGTGCATCTACGTGGGTAGTATACAAAATGCATTGGTTCAAGGAGATAGGGCTGCTGGATAAGATAAAGCACTACTTATAAACGTTTATCATACGGACCTCATCATCATCATAATCAGAATATAACGTTCCTACTGCTCATTTATATGAAAACATGGGTAAGAGATACATAGATATTTTTGCTTATAATAAAGTTCTCCATATTTTACCATCACATGGGTATTTGTGTTTTCTTTTTATGTACTTTGCATGCGGAAAGGTAAAACATGGTATTCTAAGTCTTCGCGTCGCTGGCACGACTGAATTTTAAATCTAGTTGGCCCAAAACTTTGCCACTTCCACGGCGTCGTCAATGGCACCGCAGAGGTCACTTTGACTGCATGTTTTGGGACACAGAGAGCAGGATAGGAGGTAGAGCGTGGTTTGTGACATAGCTCCACAATCACACCCTACTGCAGTTCCGTCAAGTTAGCTTTACCAGGTTGGACTTACATCTTCCCACCTCTTCATCTTTTCTTCTTCTTAAATATGGTAATACCAAGATTTTGATATAAAATTATTACATGAATGTAATAATATATTGTTTACCCATATTTGCAAATAAATGATTTTGAATTTGAACTTGATGCTGAGTCTATAATCTTTTTAGCCCAGGTTGTATCCTATCTAGTTCCTTTATACATCTTAGTCAACAGACTTGTAGCGGGAGGCCGTATTTTACTCAGTTCAGTTATGGCGTTGCAACTCAAGTATTGGGTGATAAATAAAGTCACAATACATTCGAGTTTTATCTACCGATCGTTTAGTTTCAAGTATACAGTTTTGTTGTGGAAAGGAACATTTATTTTCGAACTTAGGACCAAAGTTGAATGGTCGCGTGTATTGATTTTTACTGGCACTTAGGCCTTTTAAACCAGAACATAAAAAAAAAAATATCAAAACTGAAAAAGAAACTTTTTTTACAAACAAAAAAACACTACTAAGTGAAAAATAACTTTAATTTCGGAGTCTTTGGTTTTTGTATTTCGTGTTTCGCCACCACTTCCGAAATTAAAGTTATTTTTCACTTAGTAGTGTTTTTAAGGAAGTCGGTTGTTTTTTTTTTGGAAAAAAGTTTTTATTAAAGTAAAAAAATATTTTGCGTAATCTATTGTATCTGGTTGCTGCAGCTGGCACCTGTGCTGCTGGGGAGTTTGTTGCGCCACTTCTTTTTCCCAGCTAAAGCACGAGGAAATTGTGAAGGGCGGGAGTTTTGTTTGGTTAGTTTTGGTTAGTTAGTTTGGATAAATGACTTATGATTTTTATCACTTACAAAAAAAAATCGTTTCTTTGCCTTTACTTTTAACTTATCTAATTTTACCTGGTTCTTTTAATTTTTTGTTTTATTTTCATACACTCAAATCAGCTTTCAACGTACTTGTTTCGCTATAAGTATCTAGTGAGATTTACTGGTACTTAAAATGAAACTATATTATCAAGTTAAACATTCGCAGTACCTGTCGACCGGTCGACCTCATGAGATTTTACCACAAACACCTAAAACTAAATTTTATTATCAAGATACACATCGCTGTATTCCCAGAACCTAAAATATTAACTCCTTACAAACACGCAAGCTTAATTTTATGCAAACACCTAAATCTCAAATGTTTAATTACCTGCTCATGGAGCTTTCAAAGACACACCTCTATTAAATATACATATGTAATTAAGAACTAGTAAATTATGGTGCTAACATCAAGGTGTATTAGATAACCAAAATCATTATATCCAATCAGAAACCAATTTACAAGTAGAATGGTTTCCTTGAAGTAATTTACTTGGAACCTGTTTATTAAAGAGATGGAGAGGGGCTTGTGGCTAAATAATAATGGCCGCACGGGTCGATCGATCAGGTTAATCTACGCTTGCCGCGGTTGGTCCGTGGATGGATGACCATCTTTACATAGGTACTAAGGCCCCTCCGTGCCTCGGAAAGCACTTTAAGCACGTTAGGCCCGGCTGTTATTCGTGGATCTTTGACAGTCATTACGGGTCGGCAGAAGCCCGAAAGTCTGACAACCAGTCTTACTAAGGGGTATCGTATAACCCAGTAAATATTTGACCTATTTTCCCAGTGTGAAATACTGGTACTCAGCTGCATACAGTTAGACTGGAAACCAACCCCAACATAGTTGGGAAAAGGATAGGCAGATGACCCTGTTTATTAGAAATACTGGCTTCTGCCGGGACTTCATCCACGTGAAATTTCAGCCCCCGACCCAGCACGTCGCATCCTGTGCGTCGTCCGCCCGTACTATTCGTTTTTTCGCCTATTGTTCTTCCTGACTTTTTTCTTTTTACTCGGCTTTTTAGGGTAGCGTGATTTTGTAAGCCAGCCTTTCTCAAGGATAAGGCTATTAACTACAAAAAGATATCGACTGGCAGTTCAGAGATTAGCGCGTTCAAACGAACAAACAAACTCTTCAGCTTTATGTAGTAAGATAATAAGAGTAGACTCGTGTAAATTTTTCGCAGAATTATGTTAGGCAGTAAATAACTTTATTTGTCTTAAAAAAGGGCAGAATTTTCGTTTTGCCCATCCGATACACACACAGCTTTTTTACATTCTTCCTGAAATAACAGGCAAAAAAACTTTCCTTGTAACAGTAATTCCTTTTATTAAAGCAGCCCGACTTCAAAGCCCAAATTTGGTCCTTCAAACGTATACGTTCCATTATACTTTCCCCGCTCTTTTCTCCCAATTATTATCTATACATACCTACGTATCACTCAAATCAACCTTTGACCAAAAGACTTAATTATCGTCGTAATTAACGTTAGTACAGTATAATTACATTAATTTCCATACTTTATTAAGGTCCATGGAATTACGAAGGGTGTATTTAAAATAACACGTTAACTTTTGCGGGAGTCCGACGAAAAAATACAGTGTACCGTGGTACGCAACAACTGTTTAATTTACCATTTACCTCGGAAATGTTTATTATCTTTAGGGAAATTTAACAGAATCGTGACTGGGATGTTGAATACTGTATTTTCATCAAACGCTCGCTCCGGCAAATCGCATCGGGGAGCGTTACAGCTTTTTTATTGTAATCTTCATCAAATAAAATTTGAAGTCGTTTTTAAAACGTGCATGAGTTAATGGTGAATTTCGGGGTTTTATTACGGTTAAGCTTAGTTTGAAATATTTACATTCAGACAGATTCTTCTTTGTCGTGAGTTTTTTTTCTCAATCGTGTTGTTTTGATGGAAACTCTGAAGGGAAATTAAAATAGAATAGTAGTTGTGTACAGTGCACATGTCTGGTCTTCGAGAGGGATCATTCGTCCTGCACTTGTGCAATTTACAGGTTAATACAACTTGCCATAGTATTAAAAAATTACATATTTTCTTAAAATCAAATCAAAAATCACATTAGGCTGAGAATCAGCACTATATTTATTAATAAGGATATTAATAAGAAATAATATAAAATAAGGATATTAATAAGTCTGAAAGTGGCACCGGTAGCTGAAAAGTTGTGTGGAAATCGGTTGTCATGGCATGTCATTGTGATGCAAAGGAATGAGGAAAATGTCTTAAGAAAAATTTTGAGTATGAATGTCGATGGGTGTAAAAGTAGGGGAAGACCAAAGAAGCGATGGATGGACTGTGTAAATGATGATATGAGTGCAAAATAACTGAGATGACTAATAACAAAGAAGTATGGAAGATAGAGACATGCGGCGCTGAACCCCAATAATAAGGGCAGGTGAATGATGATTAAATTATATTATTTTTCTTTAAGTAAGTACCGGTACAGCCTCCTAATAATTATTTGCTGCATCGGACGACGTCATTAAGTCGGCTTCGGCTGTCACTGAAATCCAGAGCTGGGGCTCTGTCTTGCATAGGGTCGCAGCATAATGCTGAGCGATAGCCGTTTTGCGTGGATGTGACGTATGTTTCCCCCAACCTTTTCTTATTTTTTTTTTGTGTTTTATGTTCTTTTTTGCGTCATGTTTACCGTAATTAAACGTATTTTCTTTTTTTCTTTCATTAATAAGGATATTAATTGAACTGTAAACTTAATTTGCTGGTAAGGAGTTCGCTAATTAGACACCTATAATTTTAATACCTATTTGTACACCGGCAACTGAAGTATATGTGAAGCCGTTTAATATCAAGATATGAATGTACCATATACTCAGAAATAAATTACATTCTATTCTGTAGACCACAATAGAATGTAATTTATTTCTGAGTATAAATATTTGATTATTAATACGAAAAAAGCGTGGGGGGGAGGGGCCCGTGGTTAAATAATAACAGCGGCACAGGTCGATCGATCAGGTAAAGCTACGCTTGCCACGGTTGGTCTTTAGATGGGTGACCATCTTTACATAACGAGACCCCTCCGTGCCTCCAGAAAGCCGTTGGTCTGGCTATCATTCGTGGCTCTTTGACAGTCGTTACGGGTGGTCACAAGCCCGAAAGTCTGACAACCAGTCTTACCAAGGGGTATCGTATTACCCAGTAACTGGGTTGAGGAGGTCAAATAGGCAGTCGCTCCATGTAAAATATTGATATTCAGCTGCATTCGGTTAGACTGGAAGCCGACCCCAACATACATAGTTTGGAAAAGGATAGGCAGATGATGATCTTAATGTAACATATAGATACTCAGACATAAATGATATTCTATACTGTTCTAATATTAAATGGTACTATTAAAAAGAAAGAAAAATCTATAGAAACATAGCAGAACATATCCTACTAATATTATAAATGCGAAAGTTTGTATGTATGGATGTATGGATGTTTGTTACTCTTTCACGCAAAAACTACTGAACAGATTTTGACGAAATTTAGCACACAGATAGTTTATAACCAGGATTAACATATAGGATACTTTTTATCCCGACATTCCCACGGGATCGAAACTTATGCGGGTGAAACCGCGGGGAGCAGCTAGTGTTGTATAAATCACTTATTATTTTACATACTCCAGCGCTATATCTAAGCAAACAACACCAAAACGCATTTGAGAGCCCGAAAAAGTATTCGCTCAAGGTTTTTCTCCGTTGTGTTGACGAGACGAATAGACGATCTTATTCAGTCCTGTCGAATGTATGACGTGTGAATTATTCATAGAATATTTTATCTTTTCAGTGCGAACAGGGAATCATGTATGTTTTAGGGAGTTGATACTCGGATCACGGCATTTTCTGTCTCAATGAAGGAGCCCAGGAGTTTCAATAACGCTTTTGTTTCTTCTTTTTTTGGATTGAGCACTTTTGGCAGTAGTTCTAAAGTTGAATTTTGAATTTAGGAAGCTAAGATCGGCCCTTTTGACGTATAGGTACTAAACACAAACAAAAACACAATGGAAAATAAACTGATTTCATAATTTGAAGTATTAACATACATATTGGCGGCACGGTTGGCGCAGTGGTTAAGCGATTGACTGCTGCGCTGCGTGTCGCGGGTTCGATTCCCGCACGGAACAAATATTTTTACGACCTACAATTAGTTGTTCCGGGTCTGGCTGTTTGTGTCTGTAAACGCACCCACGACACAGGAGAAATTCCTAGTGTGGGGCAACGTTTTTAAAAAACATATATATATATATTATACATAAACTCTCGGCCTTTTCCCAATGGGTGTAGGCAGAAACTACAAACGCCGCCTGCTACGATCCTCACATTAAAAATGTACTCCTTTTGCTTTTTTTATGTTAATACATCTGAAGGCCAATTCTCGTAATTTAAAACGTTCAAAATCTAGTCGCAGTCTCATCTCAGCGACAAACAAATTAATGTCGTCAAAATGTAGGAAAATTAGAGGTATTTTTGACAGATTGAGACTGAGATCAGACTGTGAAAGTTCTTAAAGTTACGAGTATTGCCCGTCGGGTCATTCACGCACTCCGGTTGCGGGTACTACGCACCTGATATGAAGAACATCACGAATAAAGTCACTATTATGTCCTCCTAGGGCATCCCCTGCCTGCGTTTCTATTCACTTTGTGTACTTAGTATCAGTAAATCTAGTTTAAAAAAACTGGATACAAACAGTTTGACCTTTTGGCCTACAATAGTGGAATACTTCGATAAAGAGTTAAGCTCCTTAAACCGGTAAACATTCGATAGTTCGAGGTAGCATGACACTATTAAAACTCTGTCAGTTTTTGTTACGACTGAAACAAACTGCACTGTTTCTGAAAAGCATATTCGCAACGTCTCCAAAGGTTTATAATAAACTAACAAAATGTATCAAATCAGCAGATAATATTATTGAATTTAAAAAGAAGTTTTTTCTATTTCTGATCGAGATGACATATTACTCTATTGAGGAATTCCTTGATGACCGAATATAATTATGTGTAATTGGTTGTGAAGTGTTGCTTGCTTGTTATAATAATGGAACTATAATGTATACGTTGATTGATATTCTATGTAATCTAACGCTTTTATCTGACATTTCCTGCTATTTTAATTCTAATCATGATTAATATTGATATTATTATTTGTACATACACCACCAAGTGGTAGGACATAGAGATCATAATATACTTGACTGTAACACCTATTGTAACCTATGTTCACAAATAAATGAATTGAATTGAATTATTTTATTTTCCATCTATTTGTAGGTACTAGGGCCAATAAAAAATTGTAAAATATTTAACTCGGGAGGAAAAAATCATTCGTCCATAATTTAAATTCTTAGAATTTTTAAGATAAACAACAGGTAAAAGTTACTGGACCGCTTCCTTTTTAACCGCCTTAAAAAATAGACGAGATATTTTTTTTATTTAGATTTCTCGAGATTTTTGGGCTGTTTAAACTACGGTATTCTAGTTTCGTTTTTATAATGCTGTTTTTTTTTAATATAAAACTTATCAACCAAACTTAGTACTTGGACGTATCGACATCTTGCGTTAATTCAATTCTTCGTATTAAGTTACATTCACGTTACTTGTGTTAACGTTTTCTACAGTTTTTTTTGGTTTAAGGGCTGTAGAAAATTTATTACATAAAAAAATGGAGAAGTAGCACGCTTTTGAAGTTATACTTCTATCCTTCTCACACAAAACGATCATTGTGGTGAAAGGTGCGAAGCTACGATAACGTTACTGTCTTGTGACGTCAGATATACTAGCAGTACTACCTCTGTCTATTCCATAGTTTTTAAAATACTTAGCCAATTTTTACCTGGTTTCTAAGGTCCTCGATTAACGCTCAACAGTTATTTATTCGATAAAGTTATCAATTAAAGGAACATTTCTTCCTCAACTGAGTGTTCAAAAACGGACTCATAGTACAATAGAATAGATAAACTCCGGTTAAGAAACTTCAGAAACCAAGGGTTATTTTTTTTTCTTTGTCTATATTTCGCGAATATATCAAATAAGAATTCGTTGCTACATTAAAGGTACCCACCTAAAGTAATATTATATTAAAGTATAGTTTCTCAACTTCAAATTCTCAATTCAGAAAGCGGGTGTAAATCTCAGACTCAAGATCAATTCTTTCCCAGCACAAATAATATTAATCCCGGCCAATAAATAATATCGTCTGTCCTCCAATGTTTAGCTCGTTATCGTGATCGGGTATTGTAACAATGCCTTGGAAGCCTTCCAAACGCATCATGAGCATCATATTTTAAACTGGCAACGACGTCGCTTTTTAGTCTCTCTGACAATTATTGCTTTATTTTAAAAGTGAACCAAACGAGTCAATATTTGAGCGGTTAGTCGTGCCATTTTGTGGTGTTTTGGTTAAAAGATAGCTAAAATAAACAGCATCTTTTCTCATTTTATATGCCTACATCATTGGGTCTGATTATAAGGCTAAAAATCACTCAAAGGACAATGGAAAGGGCTATGCTTGGAGTTTCCCTATGTGATCGAATCAGAAATAAAGAGATTCGCAGGAGAACTAAGGTAACGGACATAACCCGAAGAATTGCTAAACTTAAGTGGCAGTGGGCAGGGCACTTTGCTCAGAGAACAGATGGCCGAGGGGGCCGAAAGGTTCTGGAGTATCGACCGGAAGACGTAGCGTTGAAAGGCTTCCCAAAAGGTGAACCGATGACCTAGAAGGGTCGCAGGAAACTGCTGGATGCGGGAAGCATACAACCGGTCGACGCGACGTGGCGGTGCCTGGGGGCTATGTCCAGCAGTGGACGTCTTTCAGCTGAAATGATGACGAAATCATTGCTGTAGGAATTTGCACTAATACTGACACCCTAGATTAGACAAGTACAGTCACAAAAAAATCTACATCTCAGAGATTAAATAATGGACTACTTCCTAAACTCGTTTGATACCATAGTTCCTCTTATAAAAAACCAAAATCTAAAACAAAAGTTCTTAAGCGTTACCAAATTGATTGAATAAGAAATGTTTCCACCAAATCTCTGTCAGGTTATCAATAAAAACTGTCTTCGAAACTATATTGATTGTTACTGACACTAGATGTAAGAACTCTTAAAACGATACAAGTTATAAACTTTTGTTTGGGATAAAAAAAAATGTGTAATCTGTTTCTCTTACCTCAGCCGCCTTGCATTATAATCGGCCTACGACGTTCAAACTGCTGAGGCCACACAGGCCTTCTTTACTCACTCCTTTTCCTTCTTATCAGTTAAATTATCTTAGAAAGAGGCGGTGGTTACCACGCTCTCACTGCGTACCTTCAACTGAAGGTCACCTGGAATCCTAAGTCACCGCCGCGCCGTCGCATCCTCGCACCTCCTGCATCCCAAATCGTTCAATTACTCGGTATATCACTTTACTATTTAGCTCAAATTACACTACTCATCACTAATCATTCAGTTTTCTATCGACATTATTACTGAATGGGTAATAATAACTTTTCTAGTTTTATAAAGAAAATTTCCATTGTTCCGTCAAGCCATTTTAATTGACAAGTAAGCAACAAAAGAATATCAAAAATAGATAACAAAAACATAAACAATTTAAAAAAGGCTTCAATCGACCACATGCTCCCCTTTTTTAAAGAAGAACGACTTTCCTTAATGGTCGCCTCAAAATGCCCGCTTGGGTCCGAACATCCACCACCCTTACCACACCATCACGGCTCGGGTGCAGAGCAGCGATCACGCCTCGTGGCCAGGTTCCCCTCGGCAAGTTCACGTCACCGATGAGAACCGGGTCCCCGACCTTGACGGCGACATCTTCTCCCGGCACGCGACGGGGCGCCAAAGCTGGTAGATATTCGGTGACCCAACGACGCCAAAAGTGATCACACAGCCTGAGTGCCCTTCTCCAGCTGCTCCGGCCAATCAGTGCGGCATCCGTCAGGTCTGTAGTTGGGAATGGACGGCCCGATGAGTCTCCCAGCAAAAAATGGTTGGGGGTAAGCGCCTCCGGGTAGTTGCTTTCGGGGGAGATGTGCGTCAGTGGGCGTGAGTTTACCACTGCCTCAGCTTCGACCAGCAAAGTTGCCAGAACCTCTTCTCTTGGAGCCTGCTCTCTCAGTGTTACCTTCAGCGCGGACTTCACTGACCGAATCAGCCTTTCCCAGGCCCCTCCCATGAAGGGCGCCGATGGGGGAATAAAACGCCATTTTATTTTTTCATCTGCTACAAACTGTGGAACGGCGGCATCATAAAGAGCTTTTAGCTGTCGGTTTGCTCCCACAAAAGACGTCCCGTTGTCGGAGAATATTTCGCTGGGCGTACCACGTCGAGCGATGAAACGTCGCAAGCACATAATGGCAGATTCTGCGGATAAGCTGGCTACAATCTCGAGGTGGATAGCTCTGGTCACCATGCACGTAAATAGGGCGACCCATCGCTTCTCCCGCCTGCGTCCAATAGAAATTAATACGGGGCCGAAATAATCCACACCTGTATAGGTGAAGGCACGTCGATGATGGGCGAGTCTCGCCTCTGGTAGATCTCCCATGGGTGGTTGCAAGGTTGTGCTTTTCAGCAGCTTGCAGAACTGACATCTATGGACCACTGACCGCACGGCGTTCCTCAATCCGAGGATCCAGTACAACTGCCGCAGTTCATTAATTACAGTTTCTGTATTGGCGTGGGCAAACTTGACGTGATAATGGCTGATCAGAAGACTTACTGCTGGCTCCTTGCCATCTAGAATAATGGGCTGCCTATCGGAAACAGCAGAAGTTCTCCCTGCGAGATGCAATAATCCGTCTCTGAGTTCTGGGGACAAAATGGCTAAACGACTTTTCTTGGGAATGGGCTGCCCACGTGTCAGACAAAGAAGTTCCTCTCGGAAGGCGCTAATCTGGCTCCTACCCAAAATGTGCCGCTCCGCGCGGATGATGTCCTCTGAGACTAATGGCGCTGGAGCAGTGAAAGAAGAAGCATCAGGCCGCGAATTGCGCTCCGGCGCATTTACAGACTCACAAATTCCCCGAACCCAAAAATTTTGAAAATTATGACCCCGATGTTTGAAAATAGAAGCAATGAATTGATGAGTCCTGGCTGTTGCCCTTACCAGCCTAATCCAAGAACTAAAATGAATGATGTCAGCTACAACTGGTAAGGCTAACTGATGTGAATTGATAAAATTAATGCACTCTGCGACACGGGATGGGTGGTTTAATGATTTTGAATGACGAAGAGATGGCTTGAGCTCCTCCTCTGCAAGAGTTACTGGCGTTGCGACTTTGGGCTCTGATGGCCACTCAGAAGCGGAAGCTAGGAGGAAATTTGGGCCAGAAACCCAGCGTGGTTCAATACTGGCTTTCCCCCGCGTTGCATCGTCAGCTACGTTAAGTTCGGTTGGAACCCAATGCCATTCAACTAAACTAGTGTATTCTAAAATCTCTCCCACGCGATGAGCCACAAAAGGTTTAATAGTTTCTCGCATCGCTGCGTAGCCACCCCAACACGGTCATGGAATCACTCCAGAAAACTCGTCGGTTAGGCTTAAAGCGGTGGGCCTCGCAAATCTTAGTGGCAAGTCGAGTGGCTATCAAGGCGCCTTGGAGCTCCAGGCGTGGGATCGAAACTGGCTTCAAAGGAGACACACGTGCCTTGCTAGCTATTAGTGCAAGTTTAACGTCACCGTTGGGAAGCACGAATCTCCAGTAGGCCACGGCGGCGTGTGCCAGTTCGCTAGCATCACAAAACACGTGTAGCTCCAGTTCGGAGAAACGGCATAAATTGTAGCACCTTGGAACTCTCAGTTCCGAAATCGATTTAAGGCATTCGAACCATTCGAGCCAAGTTTCCTGGTCAACCTGTGATAGCCTTTCGTCCCAGCCAAGATTCTTACGCCACAAATTTTGAAACATAATCCTACCTCTTACTACAATGGGGGCTAAAATACCTAGTGGATCGTAAATCCGCATGACCTGGGATAAGACTACGCGTTTTGTAAAATGGCCTGAAATATCCTTGAGGCCCGGGTTGAAACCTATGATATCTTGAGCAGGTTTCCAGATCAAACCTAGAGTCCGTGTTGAAGTGGCTGAGAGTGGTAAACTACCCAATTCTATACTAGAACGATTGGCTAGTGAAACGTCAGACAACAGTTCGTTTGGCAATCGATTGAGTGCGCCAGGCTCATTCGATACCCAGCCGCGCATCTCGAATCCTCCACGCTTATGAATCTGTACAATATCGGCTGCCAAACGAGCCGCGTCCTCCATGGAGACATCTACACTTCCGATGAAGTCGTCCATGTATGTATCGGACGTAATAGCTTCCACAGCTTGTGGGAACTCGCTTGAAAATTCCGATGCGTTTCGGTTGACGATGTAAATAGCCGTTGATGGGCTGGAGCACGCCCCAAAAATCATAGAAGACATACGATAGGTCTTTATTGGTCCCGCAGGGTCTTTGCGCCAAAGAAATCGCTGAGCATCTCGGTCGCACTCTTGAATTTTCACCTGCGGGAACATCTCCTTGATATCGGCGGTCAAGGCAATTTTTCCCTCTCTAAAACGCATCAAAATTCCTAATAGCGGTTGTAAAAAATCAGGACCCGACAGAAGCATAGAATTTAATGATACACCCTGTACTTTAGCAGCCGCGTCGTGAACAACACGGAGTTTTTCCGGTTTGTTGGGATTTACCACACCAAAATGCGGCAAGTACCAACAAACTGATGTGGGTGACTGTCCTTTACACTCCTCAGCATAACCCTTAACTAGCATGTCCTGAATATTAACCTTGTAACGTTTGGCGTATTTAAGGTCCTTTGACATTTTCAGTTCAAGGCTTTTATACCTAGAAAGTGCCAAAGGATAGCTCTCGGGAACAGTAAGGTCATCCGCCTTCCACAATAAGCCGACCTGGAAGTGCCCATTTGGTAGACGTCGGGCTGTATCCTCTAGAATTCTGATGGCGCGCTGATCGCCTGCACTGCGAGGCTCATGTTTCGTGATACCGATTGCGTCTAACCTATATTGTTCCTTGATGAGAACTTCCAGGTCATGCTGCGGAGGCTCACGAAAGGATACGTGGCAGGCAGTCTCCACTAAAGTTGTCCGGCTGCTAGTAAATCCGAACAACACCCATCCTAGCGATGTTCTAATGGCGACGGGCTGGGACTTCGTGCCTTTCCTGACCTCGGATGCTGTTATTAGGTGCCAGTTATCGATACCTATCAAAACTGTAGGCTTTGCTTCGGAGTAACACAACTCCTCAACTATACCAGACAGGTAGGGGTAGCGACGTAAAGAGTCGCGGGTGGCCGATTGGCTTTGCAGCCCTAAGTTTTTAATTGCTCTTGCCCGCTGGATTAAGAAACTCTGTGAGGCTAATCGGCCTTTTATCTGAAAGTCTACAAACTGCACGCTGCTATCCCTAGATAACCCTCCCACACAATCCAAATGTAGGTTGCCCTCAGGACCCTCAGCACCAATTTTGGAGGCGATGTCGGCATCTATGAAGGTAGCCGTCGACCCGTCGTCCAGAAGGGCGAATGTGTCTACACTCCCAGCCGGCCCGGAAACTGTGACGGGTGCTACTTTTAATAGTGGAGGAAGTGTAGGATCAATTTGAAAGTTGTTGACAGCGACGAGAACCTGTTCAGTTTGTTCAGCATCAGTTTTAGACCTAGGTTCAGGTTTGACCTCCTCCTTCACATGAGCAAATGCTACAAATTTGTCATTATGCAAAATAGTGTGATGCCTACGATTACAACCAGCTATTGTGCAACTAGCCTTATTTTTGTTACAAAACCTAAAATTGTGTGGAACTTTTTGAAGACAACGGTAACAGACTTTGCTATCTTTGACGAAACGCCATCTGTCATCGACTGTCAAAGATGTGAATGTCGGGCAATTTAACAATTGATGTTCACCTTTGCAAAATAAACAATTATTTTCCTGATCCGATGTTTTTGCAGGCTTTGATTTCTTAGGTGAAGCTGAAACCCCCGCTCCCGAATCTGAAACGGCATGCGCTCGCTGCCTCTGTAAAAGGGTTGATGAAGGCGGTGTTACCTCGGATATGGCACCGAACTTCATCACCAAATCGACCTCACGGTTTAGGAAAAGCGACAACAATTCCACTCGAGATCGGCTTAGGTCCTCGTGATTAGCAGCGAAATCTAACCACCGCGCGCGCAATAATGGAGACAGTTTGCTAAGCAGCGCTCCAAATAGTTCAGGAGAACGTAAATAATCACTGTGCTGCAATAACTTAGCAACTTCGACACAATTGTGCACACGGGTGGTGAAAACATGTAGATCTCTTACCTCCGACCCAAGCTTGGGCAGAGCCTTGATTGCGCTCACCTCCTGTAGCACAATTTGTTCAGGCCTTCCATAGCGACGATCGAGGGCTTCTATGACGTCGTTGGCGTGAGGTGCCAACACTAACAGTATGCTGACAGCTTCACGCGCCGCACCTTTTAGGGCTTGGTTTAGGCGTCCTAGGTTTTCCGCATCTGTGAAAGCACCTACCGTATCCTGAAAGGCCCGCTTGAACATAAGCCAATCAAGTGGAGATTTACCATCAAAACATGGAAGTTTTATAAAAATTTTATTGTTGTTGGGGCCGTTACTCTTCGCAAGTGCCTTCAGGGCCCCCACTAGCTGCGTAACTCCAATTGAGTTGTCTTCTCGATGAATATCAGTGGCAGCAGCCCTGTCACCCCCGCTAGTACTGTGCTGAGGTAATAGTGCAGGACTCTGTGCTGCGATACTCTGAGAAACGACGACATCGTTACGTAGTGGAAGTTCCTGAGAACACAAGATACGAGTAACGTTAGCATTACTAGCCCCTACCTCACATTCATTGTTGAACTGAAAACCTTTCACAGATGGTTCTCTCTCTTGATGCGAAAGTATTTTAGTAGGCAGGGCCGTACTATCTAACCATTGTTTGACACTTGCACGGCTCCACCCACTGCGAGAACCGTGGTCACTGCAATCTGCTTCAATAGCGGCGAGCTCAGCCCGATATTCCGCTTCAGCAGCTTTGCGCTCTAATTCCGTCTGCCTAGCGTCTAGCTGAGCGCGCATCTCCATTTGGGCAATTTCTAACTGAGCCACGCGACGAATGTGTTGCGCTTCCGCAGCAGATTTTCTAGCTGCGACCATCACGGAAGCGCGACTGGTGCGACTAGTGTGAGTGCCAACAGAATGAGCGCTCGAGCAAGGCTCTAAACCAGAAGAATGTACCTGTGAATTCCCTGCAATAGTATGTGTAGGGGGTTCTGAAACGGCCTCACTACTCGACTGGGTAGGTATATTAGAGTCATTTTGTGGCAGTTTTGTCTGTGACCTCGTCACAACCATTTTTTTTTGCTAGAAAAAATGCTGAAAAAAAAGAAAAAATCGAAATTCCTGTGGACTAGTCTTACTAGACACCAGTTCGATCGGTAGAAGGACCACTTATATTACTGAATGGGTAATAATAACTTTTCTAGTTTTATAAAGAAAATTTCCATTGTTCCGTCAAGCCATTTTAATTGACAAGTAAGCAACAAAAGAATATCAAAAATAGATAACAAAAACATAAACAATTTAAAAAAGGCTTCAATCGACCACAGACATGTTTATAGAGTAGTTTTCGAAACGTTCTGTGATTCACCAATCACGGAAACACTATTTGGTGCCTATAAGGTGACATGCTATTTAACCTATTGGCTACCACATTACCCACATGGGCCTGGTGCAAGTGTAAGTTTCATCTTTAACTTTTGTTGGCTCTGCAGTGAGAGTGTATATAGGGGTATGAAGTACAGGGTGTAATGTTCACTCATCCACCAAAGAAAAGGGAGGATCCTCCGACAAGACAGGTATCGAGTCTGGTGGGCTAATGCCCGATGACTAATGTTGGGACTTTGTATATATGCTAGTAATTGCGTGGTATACTCTGCTTTCACGATGAAGGCGTGACGTCAGTGTGATGCGTAGATCGAATGTGACGATGGAAATGTCGCCACATGTTAACCAAATCTGACTATACCAATTTGTCTGGGATAAAGCGAATACCAGCTTATGACTTGCGCCAAATATCTTTTAGTTTCTCAGCATTGTCCAAGAGCGTCTAAGTAGACATCACGCGCAACAAATATGTCGGGACAACACACAAACTTCAGTAACTTTGTTTGGATTTCTTGTAACAGTCTCGCAACTTTTTAATTGGCTTTTGTTATATCGCATGTCGGCTTAGTTTCGGCTCTTTGCGTTGAACGCAGGTTGGTTTTGTTAATAGTTTCGTAATTTTATTTTAAAAGTTAATTGTGTGGGTTGTATTTTATTTATTTATTAAACTTCACGTACAAGTTGTTTTGGGCAAAAATTTTTCATCTTTCCTCTACACTGTTAATTTTCATTTTTATTGTGTGCGTAATAACGTTTTACGCTTATGAGGAACAGGGTGTAAAGTTCACTCATCCCTTAATAGAAAAGGGAGGATCCTCTGACCAGACGGGTATTATGTTTGGTGGACAATTACAGCTGCCAGACTATTGATGTTGGGACGTTGTATAGATACTAGTCGCACGGTAAACTCTGCTTGCGCGATTCAGGATTTTGCATGACGGCAGTATAATGCATAGTTCGCATGTGGCGATGAAGATGCCGCCACATACTTGAGAGAGTGATGTAAACGAATTGACCAAAGACTCCATAGGATTGTTTTAAAGTAGTTCAATTTAACTGCTTGTATACCAATTAGCTGCTTGTTTGACTGTTTACAATAGTAGTTCATAGGCACACAGACATTTGCAGCCAGTAATAAAATTGTCATTTTCGTTTTGGTACATGTCTTTAAATGTTGTAGGTACGCACACTGTATATTCTATCGGAAAACCCAAAAAGGGTTTATTGCGGGCGTTCAATAGATAATATCATCCAGCCAAGTCGCGATAACCAGTTCCTATCAGGTGGGCAATGAAACTCGGTTTGTAATCGGATGTAATACATAGGCATAGGCAATGAGTTTGGTTCTATTAAGCACTTTGAAAAGGTCTTAAGTTTCTGCATGTATAATAAGATAATGTTTTGGAGAGGCTATAAATTGGGAGTATCCTGTTTATTTTATTATATAGAAAGCAGCCAAGATAGTAAAAGAATCGACGGGAAGAAGTAATCAAGATCCGGATGTGGTGGCGGTCTATGGGATCGAATCGTCTACTTCTGTGGGAGAGTGAGTGGTTGAAGGTAGTGAGGCCATGCTATTTTATAACCGTTTGTAATTTATGAACATCTGACGAACAGTCAGCACCTTTGCTTCCTTATATAGCGTAACTGTTGGATATCGGAAAGGTCTGAATAAAGACAAATTCAAGATAGCTCTCTGCGCTCCTGCGAGCTGTAACATAGTATTTTTTGGAGCACCACCCCAGGACGCTATGCAGTATATTAGTAGGGACTGGGCAAGAGCGAAGTACACCGATTTCCTTAGCTTCTCGTCCGCCACGTGTCGTAGGGTCTTAAAGACTATCTTCTTATGGTGTATAAGTGTACGTAACCTACTGCTAAGAGTATTGATATGCTTTTTGAAGCTTAGGGTACTGTCTATTATTACCCCTAGGTACTTTGCACTGTTTGTTTTCTGAATGCGGCTGGCGCAGGTGCAATTATTAATATTTTATTTGTAACACACTTAAATAAAAAAAAAACTCTTAGATACTCTTTTAGTTAAGCTATAAATATGTCATGTATAATAAGATATGTTTTACATTGACACATGTCGAGATAATAAAATTCGGTTTCTCCTCTTGCCTTAATATCTCGCCTTTTAGCACTACTCGTACAACATTCCATTTAGCACTACGCTAAATACTGGTGATAATATTCATAAAATGTCTGAAGTTGGTAGTCAGTCGTCAACATCCTTTGAAAATTGTGGAAGTTTAAGAAAGAAATAGAAATGTGCATAGTTTTGCTAAGAACTGGTCACCAATACACAAAAAAGACACAGTATAATATTGGATGGAGCCTATGGCGATGTGTTAACTGGCGAAAGAATTGCCCGGGATCTGTTAACATTAAGGTAGTTATTACGTTTCATGGAGTTCTTTATTTATCAGGCCATGAATGTTAAGTTCTAATTATAAAACGCACAGCCAGATCATTAGCACTCCCTTTAACTAATACTATAAAAGGACTCGTGTCTCTCTTAAAGGCTCCGTCTACAGGATACTTAGTCTGAGATGCAAATCCATATTTTTACAGGTACAAATGAATAAAAAGGGTTCAAACCGGATGCGGTGACTTGGCCAAGACGAAAATTTTGAGTCGTTGTTCCTCAACAAAACATACGCACAGAACGTGTATACTAGTATATACACGTTCTGTACGTACCTATGTTTTGTTACAGACTGTCCCAAAATTTTGTTTAGATAACTAGGGGATTCGACCGGAATAAAACAAAAAGATGAAGGGGATCAGACCGGAATGACAAGTTTATAGTGGATCAGAATTAAAACTTACTAATAACCAGCAAGGGAACAGATCAATTCAGGGGATCTGACTGGAATAAATTATATTTTATAAACAAAGATACAACAAAAAACAATGCTGCTTTTTATTGCATTAGTTTTAAAAGTTCTCTGGGAGGAATGCAGTTTATAGGTAACTTGCGACCCGCCCCGGAATCGCACGGTTTGAACGACTTAAAAAAATAATGAAATTTCTTTGTTATGTTTAAGTTTAACATGAATGTTTTATACGCAATCCTTATGAAAACCACATCAAAATCCATCGTGTACCTAGTTTAGAAGATCTAAGCGGTCACACAGTCATACACGAAAAACGGGTTTATTTTATGCTATTTATAGATAGGGCGATAAAGTTTAAATAGCTTTCTGTTTGTGGTGCCTTGAGTATGAAAAAATGGAGGGACGCCCACTTTTCACTCCTACGTGGTCCTAAATAAATGTTATAGCTATTTATTTGAAACGTGACGTTATTGAGTGGTTCCATCGTCATCTTCATTTTAATGTACCAGAAGTCCGACAAGCCCATTTGAAATTATAATAAACTAGCAGCGCCCCGCGGTTTCACCCGTATAAGTTTTGATCCCGTGGGAATATCTGGATAAAAAGTATTCTATGTGTTAATCCTGGTTATAAACTATTCGTGTACCAAATTAAATTAAAATCCGTTTAGTAGTTTTTGCGTGAAAGAGTAACAAACATCCATCCATCCATCCTCACAAACTTTAGCGTTTATAATATTAAATTAAGTAGGATAGGATAAAAAGGAGTATACAAAATCATGTAATGAACGACGCATGTGCTATGCGTCGTTCATTACATGATTTACACTGAGATAATTACACTGTGTTGTCATCTGAAATTATGCTGAGCCAGGCGTTATATTTTTTTCTGTTTTTTTTTTTATAGTTTTAAGGTATTTCTATTGCTGTAATGCCAATAAATGCATTTTTCTTTCTTTCTTTCTTATGAAGGCACTAGTTTCATCCAATATCACAATAAACGATCCATTTAAAATAATATTATTACACTACATTTCACACTTTACTAATACTAGTATTCAGCTGCATCCGGTTAGACTGGAAGCCGACCCCAACATAGTTGGGAAAAGACTAGGCAGATGATGACTACATTAAGCATTTTATGCTATAAAACAACAAAACAACATTTTTTATTGTATACGGTTAAAGTTACGTTTCGAAAAATTCTGCGAGGCTGCAATCAGATTTATACTACAACGAGTTATATGAGCATTTTTTGGCAGCACCCGTTTGTTCTAAACAAAAAGTTTTTGTCGGGGACTCTTCTCACTAGACGAGATAGTTCTGGCTTCGTTTATGATATTAGTTTCTTGTACTGTAGACTTTCTTATTGAAGCTTGTTGGGGACCTAACACGAATACTAGAAGTGGTCTGCATACACATAGTTAAGGAAAACTTGCTCAACGCTTACCGGAATCTCGAAGTTTTTCGCGGATATGTTTGTCTTGGGCACAACCACTGCGGGAAAAGAAGATTTTTGCTGAGCGTTTAGGAAACTACGTGATGTCTCATATTCCATAAAGCCTTAGGACTATAGTTTTAAATCTGGCCGTCTTACTTATCCAACCCTACAGAGTCGATACTATTGTATTGTGTTGTTATATAGCCAACAAAAATAAAAGGTGCTCTGCTCAGCGATATAATATATGGAATTCTCGGTTACTTTTAGCTTCGGAGTGATCGACGGATAACACAAGTGATCAGAGGTTGTATGGCAAATGATCAGAGGGGCAATTCTCGTAATTTTAAGAACGTTCACAGTGATCTCAGTCTCAATCTGTCAAAAACACCTCTAATTTACATTTTACATTTTGACAAATTTTTGACATTTGTTTGTCGCCGAGATGAGATTGCGACTAGATTTTGAACGTTATAAATTACGAGAATTGGCCTTCACATATATTTGAGTGGTATTTTATGGATCTATTTCGTACGACGAGCTATTTTCTTTATTTCTCAATTACCATAAATAAATGACAACTTTCTGCATAAACAAACCAATCAGCGTCCACAGAACGGTTCCAACTTTAGTCAAACCCCAAAAATAGTGAGAAGTACTCTTTAGTTTTTAACCGTGGAACCAGCAGACAATGTTGTTCAAATACTGTCGTTCCGCAACTCTTGGTTCGTTAGAGACCACGTCCTGAATCACGGTGCACCCGCGAAATAAAGTTGCCACAGCAAAAATAAGCTTTATATTTCTATGTTTACATTGTACAAGTTGGCTGCATAATGTTTTGTCTGTAAATCTTGTGCTTTTTATGGGGTAGGATGTTATTAAAATGTTCTGGGTTAAGAATTTTGTTGGGATTTTTACTGATACTTTTTTTACGCTGGTTTTATTATTATAGTCCGCGTGTTTTGTTAACGTGATTCAACATTATTTACGGAACAGGGTGTTTAGTAAAATGGGGTATGAATACACTCAACATTAAATGAATGAATTAATGTTGTATTTCTAATATCTTCTACATTAACTACCTACTAGCGGCCGAACCCAATTACCTATCTATCAGTTTTGGCATACTGGGGGTAGAAAAATCTATACCTGGTTTTAACATCCCAATAATCTATATCAGTAGTGATCTGTATGATTATAATTATACTAGCAGTTACCATCAGTAGCGTTATGTCTTGAACTGATAATAGGTCATTGTGTTCGGCCGTAAGAGGTTAAACATCATGATCACCTACCATTTTACCATCTGCTAAATAATAATCCCCTTGTTAGCGTATCGATGGCAAAAATAACATAAAAACCGTTTGCTGACGCCGTCATTAGGTCCTAACGTGTGCATCTGACAGGGAATGCGGTGCAAGATCGGAGGTGAGCTATTGTTTGTGGAGAGACGCCGCGCCGCCTACATAAAATAATTATTAAAATATTTGTGATGCTCCATAATTCTCTCCTAGGTCCGTTATCATGGTAAAACAACACTTATTTCTTGGTTTACCAGTTTGTTGTTGCTCTCCATGCTGCCTAGAAGGTAGTTAAAATATATATTCACGGCAAAAAAATACTACGAAAAATTTTCAAATTCACGCAGCGACGCAACTTTACGATACCATACATCAAAAGCTGTGCCCATTAGCAGCATTTACAAACGCCGTCCATATTTATAATACCTATTCCTGGGTCTACTTCTAGATAGCCGTTATTATTTTTTTCAGATGAAAGCTGTTAACAAAAGGCTTTTTCTAGTATATTGTGCGAGGTGTTATTTTTTCTCTATCCTTTTTCCTTTAAAAATATTGTGAAAATTTGCAACTCTACGCAGCGACGCAACTTTACGATATGATACATCAAGAGCTGCGCCCATTAGCGGCATTTACAAACGCCGTCCATATTCTACGTGCCGGTAAAGAGCGTCACGTTGTTTCGATTATCACACTGTACCGAAACGTTTCCAATTCACCCTAAATGCCGTTTAGAGGGTGATTATTTTCGTTTTTGTTTGCTTTATTTTCTTTTGTTTATTTTTGGGTAATATGATGATGTTAATATCAGATAACACTCGCTGGCACAGTCCTTTCACAGTTACTTTAACAACAGCTGCAACGCAACAGCAACCTAATAAGGTTGCTGCTGTTGTTGTACTAACAACAACAATAAAGTTCAGTGTGATTTTGACAGACTTCAGTCAGTTGCAGCAAGCCTAACCTTATTGTCACGATTTAAAAGATCATATTGACAGTGATTCAAAATTATTATTATTAATAGTGCTCCACCTGAAAATTCAATTCTGACCTTTGTTGCCAAAAACATACGGTTTCCATCATGAACAATGAACACAGCTTTTTGCTTTTCTTCATTTATTACGTGTTTAAATCCTCTCCCTACGAGTCACAAAACCACAAAAAGGCAACGAGAAACAAAGAAGTAATCCGTTTAAATAAACCCAATCAGCTGATTACATGAAAGTACCGCTATTTTAAACCGTTTTACGATGACCGCAAAGGAATAGGAGTGAACTGGAAAACATAATACTGAACAAGGAAAATTACAGGAACAAAACACCCGAACTGTGAATAGAGGCTGCGGAGCGCAAAATTGATTGAATTTTAAACTTTTGCTACCAACTCGTTGAGTTGGGCTGCGAAGTAGGCGGGCAGTTGTTACATTTTGAGATTTATTTCAATAGAAAAGGTCATGTCGTAAGCGAAAGTTGAAATTTTCAGTTGCGAAGAAAATCTGTTTATTTATTCAAATGAGTTTTAACATTGAAGAGCTTCAATAGTTTTGTACAGTAAAAAGGACTAATTAATTATTATTAATTGATGACATGATAAAAATAATATTATTATGGTGTTTAAAAGTGAAAACACCAGCAGTGGCTGGCATAAAAAGATCATAACTCTCTCTTCGCGTCGGAGTGGTCTGTAATCTTCCACGCGGGCCCAGGACGGGTTGGTAGATGTCACATGTCTTCGAATTTTCGGCCGGCATAAATCGATTATGTTAGTGATTTTCCAAAGTCAGTACTCATTATTTATGGGCCTGTGACCAAATGCATGAACAGCCCCCTGTGCAGAGGCAGTAATGATACAAATAGAGTATATCAGGATATTTGCATGTGGTGCTCAATAATAATAATAATAACCCATCACAAAAGACTCTACCTCCGTCTTACGAATTTAAGATCAGGTCACGTGTCCTGACGCGAGTTCCGTCTTACGAATTTTCGATCAGGTCACGTGTCCTGACGCGAGTTTAACATCTTTTACCCATCACAAAAAAGTGCACAACGCCGCTAAAGAAGTTTTCACTTCAAAATCAAATATTCATACATTTATCATCCCCAGTCGTTTTACCAGCTGCACCCTTAGACCTGTTGGCTTCTCCCACGAACAGTGGAGTTAATTACCTAACTCCCGCTTTGAAGCCCGATAGATAACTTGTAGTATGGGATGTACTTTAAAATCTCAAATGTAGTTGTTTAACTTTTGCGTTCCGACGTACGAGTATATTGAAACTTCGGAGAATTTTAAATAAGCAATCAGTATGTATAGGATGTACTTGTTGTGTTTATGTTTAGGGTTGTTTATTATGTATTATGTGTGTTGTTACCTTGTGTTTTATGTTACTTCGTATAAAAGTTATGATTATAGGCGTTGTGTTGAAAATGACGTCGTATTATGTTGGTGAGCGGAAGCAAGGCTTATTAAATGACGTTACAGTGGCTGAGCAGTTGGTTTCGCGTTTTGTTCGGTCACAGTTTTGATTCCCGTGTTGGTTATTTTTTGTATCATCTATGGATACGACAGTATTAAAAAACGAAGATCGTACTATAAGATAAGGCATGAAGTACATGATTTTTATTTTGTAAATTGGTTTAAAGTAAACTTTCACTCGACAATTTTTTTTTAAACTAGTATGTTTCAGGTGTTTCCTCGCCAATTAATTTGTGAAAATATACCGTCCAAAAAGCATGTAAAATTTACTAGCCTGCGTACTGCCTTTTTCACTATACCTACAATAATCATCGTTCACTAGCAACACCCCATACAAAATAATAATTTTAATAAAACATGAAACTTTAAAAATAAACCAATACACATTCTTTCAAAGAAAAGCTACCTTTTGCCAACCAAACAAAGAGAACCACCCACCGTAATCCTCTTCTAAGTAGAAAACTAGAAATCAGAAACCTCAGTAATTAAACTAAAAAGGATTGAACGGACTAGCACTATCCATTAGCAGTGAGGGATCGCAATTGTCTTTGTTTCTCAGTCTTTCACTTGCAAGACAAAGTGCTTGGAAGCACAAATGGTGAGCGATAGTACAATCGTTAGCAAAAGTGAGCTTGTGAAAAGATTGGCGATATGTTGTGGTGGGGTTTGGCAGTTTATATTGTACTGATTTTATTTATTTTAAAAAGCTTATTTGATTTAGTAATTTAATATAAATGAAAGTAGCAAAATAGGCAGATGTGAGTGGGAACGCCGGGAGACGCTCTGGGAGGACATGATTATAGTGACTTTATTGGTGACTAGCTTCTGCCCGCGGCTTCGCCCGCGTGGATGTCGGAAATTATCCCACGGGAACGTGCTACCAGGATAAAAAGTATGTCCTTCCCCAGGATGCCATCTATCTCTTTGCCAAATCAGAAGTTCAGTGGTTTAGGTGTGAAAATGTAACATACAGTTTCAAGTTCAAATCCTCCCCTTAAAAATTTAATAACCCCTCTTTGCCCCGTCAGGGGTCCATTTTCGACAACTTTACATAGGTACTTAATTATTTTCTGTCAAAAGTATTAATATTGAGTTTTGAGTTAATTCGACCGCGCATTCAATTACTTCCACACAAACTTCAACACCCCTATATCCCCCTTTGAGAGGTAGTTTGAAAAACTTATAATGATAAACTTTATTACTTACTTAGGCAAGTATTCTTGCCAAGTTTCAAGTTTATTAACTAAATGAATAAGATTTTTCATATGAACTGTATCCCCGCTTTTCATCCCCACAGCCACAGGGGTGGAGTTTAAAAAAAATCGTTAGGGATGTATTCATAACTTGTCTCAAAGATTATTTATACTAATTTTCGAGTTAATCAAGCCATGCAGTAAAATCCTCCCCTGTAAAATTGACTACCCCTTTTCAACCCATTAGGGGTAGATTTTCGAAAAACCCTGATACATTTATTCTTTATTTTTGGTCTTATGTATAAACACTGAATTTCGAGTAAATCGGACCGCGCATTCAAATTCTTCCACGAAAACTTCAACACCCCTATATCCTCCTTTGAGGGGTAGTTTAGAAAAACTTATAATGATGAACTTTATTGCTTACTTAGGCGAGTATTCATGCCAATTCCCCCCGTCAGGGGTAGATTTTCAAAAAACCCTGATACACATTATTTTTTACTTTCAATTTTAGGTACAAATACTGAGTTTCGAGTAAATCGGACCATGCGTTAAAATTCTTCCATACAAACTTTGTAACCCCCCAATCCCCTTTTAGGGGGTACTTTATGAAAACCAAAAATGGCCAACTTCATAATTTACTTAGATAAGTATTTGTGCCAAATTTCAAGTTTATCAACTCAATGAATAAGATTTTTCATACAGACGAAATCCCCCCATTTCACTCTCTTAGGGGTGGAATTTCGAAAAACCCTTTCTTAGTGGATACCTACTCTTCACGAAGAATACACCCTCCAAATTTCATGTCTCTAAGACCAGCGGTTTAGGCTGTGCGTTGATGTCTCAGTCAGTCAGTCAGTCAGGACTTTGAATTTTATATATATAGATAGATGTTCTTCAGAAAGTTCAGGTGCGTAGTACTCGCAACGGGCGTGCGTGTTTGACCATCACCCTAATTGCGTAACACCCTATCAATCACAATCTGAATCATTTTGAAGGATATTGCTAATCCATTGCTATATGATCGAAAAATGTGTCTGCTCAACAACATAACTACGTAACGTAACGTAACGTATTGTTGAACTGTCAAAATGCCAATGCAATAGTGTGTTAGTGTGTGTGCCATGGCAATAGTGTGTTACATTTTTTTTAATAAACCTTGCCCCACAATAGGAATTTCTCCTGTATCGTGGGTGCGTTTACAAACATTTAAACTCACATACACAAACAGCCACACCCGGAACAAGTACTTGTAGTTCATACAAATATTTGTTCCGTGCGGAATAATCGAACCCGCGACACGCAGCGCAGCAGTCAATCGCTTAATCACTGTGCCAACCGTGCCGTCAAATTTTCAATTATTCTCCGGGGTAATTGTCAAAATTACCCCGGAGATATTTTAACGAAAACGAGGCCAAAGGAGTATATAAGGATCGTAGCAGGCGTTCTGTAGTTTCTGCCTGGAAAGAAGGTATGAGGTTATATATGTAAAGTAGCAGCTTTAAAGACGTGTCATGTTTTGAGGTGAGCTATAACAACTGGTTCACATTATAGATATACATTATTTAAGCATGGTTTACACAGTATGATTTAATTGTATGTGGCATACTATAATTTGAAGCAACAATAAAAGGTGCCTTTGTTCCTTTAATTTTATTTTATGTCACAGGTAAGGAACATACATTGTGTAAACGGCACTTAATAGACAACGTTCTCTCCGTTCTCTCTCATTCTTCGGTTTAAAAGAAGACGTATGCTTAGATGGTGTGATCATATTGAGAGGGTAAGTGAAAGGCGAGAAACAAAAGGTATTAACAAGGCAGATGTGAGTGGGAAAGTATGTATGTATTCTCTCGCCGTTTCAAGTAAAAACTTTTCATAGTCGTTATATATCGATGACATAGCATTTATGTGGTGAAGATGACCTTATACTGCAGTCAGTATCATCTCCGCACGAATGAACTCTTTACGGCTACTTTAGTGTACCGTTTAGGTGATCATGAAGGTTGGTTAGCAAAACATAGGTACCAAACATAACGCTGAAAAATTATAATAACATTTTAGTATTCTAATGTTGTATTTGTGTTGATATTTGAGTACTAAAATGTTGTTATAATTTTAATACAGGGGTAACTTTGTTCAACTAACTTGACTATTTATAATAGCTTTAATACAATTAAGATTCGTATCACAGATTTTTGAGTTAACGCATACGAAAAAAAAATGATACGGTTGTTATCATCCAACAAAGCATTAATACAACTTTCACAATAGCGAAAATATAATCGAAAACTCAATTAGCATTTCGTAAATATAAAATAAATATAAAACGGAACAAATGGACGTCACAGCTGAATCAACCGTCCCGAGAGAAGCGAAATGGCGAAGAAATTATTCACAATTTGCCAACGTTACCGTGCAAGCAATGAATGCTTTTATTTGACAAGAGGAAGATTTATTCGTTTTTGTCTAGGTTGAGTGAAGTGAAGATGTCAGTGCAGCTGCTGGCGACGTAAGTTAGGCAGTTAGGATGTTTTAATAATGAGGGGATAGAATTCGGTTGATTAAATTCTTGCTTGCCTGTGATAAAGCTTGACTGCATCCAAAAGCTGTAGGTATAAGGCGCAGTGTATTAAATACTGAAAAAAATATAAAGGTATAACGGCGGTAGCGTTTGCGGGCAGAGAAATGAAGCGAACGGGTTGGTAATAATGTTATAATAAATCAGGCACACAACACACAGTATACAGTCTAACATTCTATGGGGCTTTCGTACAATAATTTAGGCACGGTATTAGGTATGGCGCCGCGCAGTTGATCGTGCGCACTCTCTAGCAGCGAGGTAGGCCGACTGGCGACGCGGCGGCGGGGGAGCTTCCCCTCTCGAGCGGGCGATGCATGGACGAAGTAAGTTAGGAGCGACACGGCTCGCGTACGCGGTTTTACGTTGTTACAAAGGTATTTTTTTAAATATTATTTCCGGAATTAAAAAAAAAACATTATTAAATAAAAACCTGATGTAAAATTTATAATGTCTAACTAACATAATTATTGTTACATACATATATCCACGCCTTCTTCGTAGGCAGAAACTACAGGACGCCATGACATCTCAGAATAATGAACAAAGTTATTTTTTTCAGTACACTTCATTCTGGATGCCTAGAATAATTTTATGTTGGCCCTAAGTCATCAAATATTGGACGATGCTGATTTTCGAATCAAAAATCAAACCTGCCATATTCTGAGTCAAATATGTTTGTAAACCAGTGAACCAATGAATGAAGTAAAAAGTGCACAAACATGAAAAACATCAGTACTATCACTAGTGATGTCGGAAAGCAATTAAAAGTTATTCCCATTTATCTGGTGTCGACGTCGCGCGTATACTATACTATATAGCATAGGGTAAGAAAACCATGTAGATACGAAACTCATGTACTGAAGTTCATGTTTGCCAAAATAATAACGTGCCCCTTCAGAGCAGACCGAGAAAGCAGTGGTGGCCAATTGGTAACGATTCCGACTTACGTGTAGTGGATTCACCACCACTGCTCTCAAAACTGTGAAGGGAAACGTCTTGAGGATAACGGCATGGCCTAGAACCAACAAATTGAAAATGTGTGACATCTACCAACCCTTACTTAGGATTACTCCCCACTCCCTCTCATAGAGAGGAGGCCTGTGTCCCAGCAGTGGGGAAATAAGGCAGATGATGCTATGCGCATTCTGGTACGACCTGCTCTCGTCAAAGTCACAATATGGTTTTCCATTTTCTAAAAGGTCGACTGTGGAACGGATGCTGTGAAGCAAGCAACGACACAAGCCTGGAGCGGTATAGGAAAATTTCAATGTCATCAGTCATGAGTGTCAAAACGAATATGAGATGGCATTATACGAGCGGCATAGTTCCATCTCTTTCTTACACTGGACCATTATGACACTTACGACTTCTGACTGTAATGAACCAGTTTTAACGTTTCTTATTTATGCCCCAAAACTGTAGGCATTTTGTATGCGTTTGGAACCGGAGTGTCGCTTCTATATTTGTGTAGTTCTATGACTGTAGTTTTTGCTAATCGCGTTCACCATACAAGTTTTAATTGCCAAGTGGACACGTGTAAATTTATCTAACGCGGTTTTGTTACAAAATAGTTGGTTATACACATGAATTGTTTTTAATTGATACTGTAAATAGTTGGTGACGCAGCGGTGAATAATTAAAGTTTCTTTTATTTATTTCGCGGCTTGGTGTGTTTTTGGTATTGTATTTATTTTGTACTATTGTACGGTTTACACGACATGTTCTGCATTACACAACTGAACTGTAGAACTGATATATAAAACGTCCATACAATAAAGAACCTGGGGGCTTCCGAAAAAAGGTGTTCATATATTATCCTTAACCAGTATAATGTTTTAATTACAGAAATAATTAAAAATCCACTGTGTCTGGCGTGGATCCACGTTCATACGAAGGGTTAAAAAATGTATAAAGCATCAGTTCAAAATCATAATATTATTATTATTTTATAAATCATAGTTATTCATCCTGGCAACATTATCAGATGCACCAAAAAAAAATGTAACCAGCTAACTCGTAACAAAAAACAAACAAAAAAATAATCAAAACATCCAATCATTCCATCTATCGTATTTACTTTCAATTGAATTAAAAACAGTAGACGGTTACCGTTGAATAATTCATTCAGTGATTACATTGTGAATTTATTTATTTGCTCATAAAAGTTTACCGTTCACTAATACTTGATTAACAAAGTTTACCTAATCCAAACGTAGCCTCCACGTGGAGGCATAAATGCCTACAGTCGAACAAGCTATTTGGTATACAGGCAGCTAACTTGCAACTACTTGTAAACGATAATGTGAGTGTGCTGGCTAATTAATTTATTTACATCACTCTCATAAATATTTAATACAACAGGGTATTGTTTATCAAATAGACATACTACGTCAATTGGACGCGTTACAGACACTTCTTCCAACTGCCAAAGATTATCAGTTACCTACTGTTACCTTGTATTATACCACTGCTGGGAAAAGGCCTCTCTCCATGACTTCCAGGGCTTGCGACCCAGTGGATGACAGATGTGATTTTAACATACGGACAAATGAAGTTGGTAGTCAATTTGATAAGCAGTATTTTTTCCTGATTTTACTATAAATAAATGTTTTGGTTGTACACCAAATAGCTTGTTTGAATGTACCTATGTGAATATTGGATGAAATTGAGCCCAAAATGGTTCTTGTTTGAGGTGAATCGTTAGATTACCCGTCTATGTCAAACTTCTTCAGAATTAACGTTAATTATTTAGTTGCAGTTTGAGTTAAACGAGCATTTCACAAGAGCAGTGGTGACCCAGTGGTAACGGCCGTGACTTACGAATTGTAGGTCGTGGGTTCGAACCCAAGCAGGAACTTTACTTTGTGTTTATTTAATCACCACTGCTCTCAAAACGACGAATGAAAACATCGTGAGGAAACCGGCATGTCTTAGTACCAAAGATATGTGACATCCACCAATCCGCATTGGGCCTTCGTGATTAATTACGGCCCACTCCCTCTCACAAAGAGGAGGCCCATGTCCCAGCAGTGGGAACATTATAGGCTGATTATGATCGCATTTCACAGAGATGGATGTCGTTAAGAAAAGGGAGCTTGTACCTAGATTACGCTTATCTTAATATTACTACTAGACTTGTTTGTATCTCTAGGTCTTCATGTTAAAAAGGGTTTCAAAGAAATTTACTTTATTTTATAAATGTCTTCGACATAAATTTCGGGGCCCAGGCCGGGGGTCAGCCGGCCCTTTTGATAGCGTAAGAGGGGCCGAAGACAACTCGCAGGGGCCCGTTACACATTTTTGATGAAACAATAATTATTATTAAAAAAAAAAAACAAAAATTATAATATTATAACTAGCGATATCGCCCCGCGGTTTAATTTGCGGTTTTACGACTTAACAAAACATCGAGATTTATTTATTGAATGTGAGTTTAAAATTAAAGTATTATACACATAAACCGTCTGGAACAATTCTTTAAATAATGGTGAAAATCGCATCAAAATCCGTTCCGTAGTTTAAAAGAATAACACGGTCACACAGACAGACACGAAAAGTGACTTCAATTTATAATAATGCATAGATTATAATTATTATAATATATAAAGGTTTGCTTTTGACCCAAAAAAAACCCCTTTTATAATACTGGTTATCTAACTTTCAGGATTTTGGCTACCCGTAACGACAGACAAAGATCTACAAATGACAGCCGGGGCTTAACGTGCGTTTATGCGCATCCATGCCTAGGACGAAGGGATACTCAGTATGTAAAGACCCATCCACAGATCAACCGAGGCAAGCGTAGCTTAACCTGATCAATCGACCCGGGCGGCTGTTATCAGCCACGAGCCACCTTCTTATTTTATGCAATGATGAAACATTTAAAATCAGTGCCGACTAACTTAATCCCCTGAGTTTCAATGTACAGTAATTTTATTCAAAGCAAGTATTTTAGTACCTATTGAACCTAGGGCGACGTACATTCACACAAAGAGAATTTGAATGGTCGAATGTAAACAAGGACTTAATACTGTTGACTGGTTTCAGTCGTTTGAAACTTTTGTGGGCTAGAATTGACTACTTCATTTTATTGCGGTCGAAGCTGCTAGTTGATGTTTTATCACTCGGATAGGTACTTGGTTAGTGCTATTTTAATTACGTTATCTTGTATTTTAGCTCAGCGGGCTATGGAACGGGCTATGCTTGAAGTCTCTCTGAGAAATCGAGGTGATCCAGCAGAGAATCCAAGTTGTCGACATATCTCAGAATGTCGGAATAAGCCATCTGAAGGTGTCATATTTGTCGTAGAACCGATGTCCGTTGAAGTAGACGTGATCTCGAGTGGAGACCGCGAATCGGTAAAAGTAAGGTTGGACGCCCTCAGGCTAGTTTCATGACTATTTGGATAGCACTAGTTTAGTGCTATCCATTATTTTACACATTCTACTGCCATTTTCACTGCTGAGGATGCATATTTTATGCTTTATAGGCGCCTTTATATGATTAGGTTTAATAACATTGCTCGGTACTCTATTATTAAGAGAAGAAGTACGTCTTTGCTTCCAGTTTAGCTGTCTTGGTTTAAAGAAGTAGTATTCTCAAAATTTACATCTGTTTGTGTTTGTTTAGTTTGTCTTGACTGAGTTATCTTGGGTGTTGTTGTGTGTTGACTTGTGTTTGACTGAAGAACTAGCAATTTGTTTATATAAATTACTTTTCCTGGATAAATCTCCATTACTTTGTTTCAAATTGCTATTTTCCAAAGATAATATCTCAATTTCCTTATGTGCGCTATTTAGTTGAGACGTCAACTCATCAATCTTTTCCAGCAACTTTTTTATTTGATTGTTCTCTTCATAGGAGCAGGGTGGCTGGTAGCAGCTGGATGAGAGTTGCCAAAAATCGTGTTGAATCGCGACCAATAGGAGTGGCCTATGTCCTTCTATATTAGGCTGATGAAGATCTCTTATTTTCATAATTTTACATCTAACACAAAATTAATATCACGCCTGTATTTCCCCGAAGGGATAGATATAGGATGCCTCTGTCTAAGTGTGTCTCCTCTCGCCTCTGTCTCTGTCTGGTTTGCCTCGTTAGTCTAGCTAGTGGTCACAGGCGGTACTGCCGAGCATAAGGTTGGGAAAAGTGTTATTCGGTTCATCCATCAGGAATTTCTCAACAGCAGCCCGGAGTCTCGATTTGTGCACGGCTGGGACTTAAACATAACAGGCAAAATGGGGGTTTACTTTAGGTATACCTCTGACTAATCCTTTATTAATTTTAATCAGTTTAATTCCAAAGGTTACATTAACACAAACACACACTAGGTTACATTTAACTACAAACGGTCGTCGTTTTAATAGATTACGATAAACCTAGAGTCAGAGATCTTTTGGCACTTGAATGTCATTGTGATTGCTTGTAATTGTTGTTTAAGAAAATTTGCAAAATCATATATGAAATACAGGCCAAGTTAGGAATAAATTTATCCCAAGAAGAAACTTAACTTTGTAGTTGATAAAATGTTCTCCCTTACATCGATATACGTCACCGCCAATTCTCCAACTGAAAATATAAGTTTGAAAATATAAGATATTAATTTCAACTTGATACCACCTCGCATTCCTGAGAAAAAGGGTCTTCATAGACAGACAGCCGAACAACAGAGTGATCCTGTAAGGGTTCCGCTTTTTGTCTTTTGACCTACGGAACACCTTAAAACAAGATGGCGGCGTTAGTTTCGATTTTTGACACGTGTCAAAAGATCATTGTCATTAAAATTGCAGTTAGTATTGTGTCATTGTTGTGTGACAAAATAGACCACTCGAATTTGTGGATTAGGATCGAAATTAGGACGTGGCTATGGAGACAATGCAAAATTAGACAGCAAATGGACAGTGACCACGACTCCTGGCTATTAGTGGCTTGATAGGTACGGACGATTATATTAAGCTTCAATACTAAGAAACGATAATGCCGCAGTTTCTAGTAGGTTCATATCAGATTTATTGAGTCAGCTAAAGTTGGCGCTATAAAAACATGTTTGCTAGTTATTGTTTGGTGCTAAGACCACCCAATGTGTTACCCCATGTAAAATTTCTATATTTATATCTGTAATTTTTATAAGTTCAAATCGACATAAATTCAGATTGACTGCAAAACTATCTAAATTGTATAAGTACCCAAATACAGACAGTTACGGGAAGTTACAATGTGCAAATGTGTGCTCAAGTAAGTAGCAGTGATAGCCATAATCAAGAGCATATTGAATATTATAGTAACTCTACGAAGATATTTTATGATACTACTATTTATGGCTCGAACCGGTGCTATACGGGATGGAAAACATCGACTGTCGAAGGGATGTAAAGCATCACTATTTGAGATAATAATACGGGTAAGACGATCGTAATCTTCATCTACATCTTTCTATATCCATAGATATCTCTTCTTCTTCATAGAAATCTCTTCCAGCATACCTGCGATAATATTACTGTCGTAGGTATGCTGAAAGAGATTTCTTATGAAATAAGCATCACCTTTGTACCTATTTTTCTGTTCTGATTTTTTCTTGTATGTTTATGTGTGTACATAAATGGTAAAATAAATAAAAAAAACATTTTTCAAATTTATTTACTAGCTGCGCCCCGCGGTTTCACTTGCATAACTCTCGATCCCGTGAGAATGTCGAGAAAAAAAATTCATTCAAATCCGTTCAGTTGTTTTAGCGTGAAAGCGTGTTAACAAATATACAAAAACTAAAATACAGGTTGGAGGGTGACCCCAAACTAGGTATTTACTGTATTTTGGGGGTCGGGACACTAGGAAAACGTTATTATCTTATGGTACCTAACTTAGTAACTTAAAGGTAATAATGTATTTGAATTGAATTGCTCAAAACAAAATTATCCAAAATAAAACTTAAATAACACAAACAATAAAAGAAAAAAACAACACAAAAGAGAAATACTGTACTAAATTGGCAGGAACTCTTGAGGTCTTGGTTCATGATGAGTTTTTGTATGCAGTCAGTTTTTGTTCTTATTTGATGGGTTATTTCCTTTTCACATGGATACCAGTTACTAAAGTAAGAGTCCCCGTTAGTTACTATAAAGGGATAAATAGGGATAAGGGCTTGACGGGTTTCGTTGGGTACTATAGATAGCTTATATAAATCATAAACAGTTTTGGAAATTATAGGAAATCTGAAACTATAACTATCTGTTTTTCATTGAAATACGATCCGGGCTGGATGATGTTGTAATATTCCTTGCTGTATATTTTTTCTAACTTATTTATCATATACCTAAGTGTATCTACATCTATCATCGAATGAACAGTGCTTGATGCACGTATAAACGCTAATATATTTTCTATTCTAACTAATTCTAATCTTAAATCTTCTACATTTTTATTTATAATCGACCAAAATTTGCGTAGGCAACTAAAGTACCTGTTGTATGGGTGCTATTTATCAGTAACTCTAAGGCGCTATTAATTTTACTCTGATTTTCGACTAACTGTATTAGAACGCTGTTATGCTTAGACATCCATTCTTTGCTGAGACTGATGTGATTGTCATTAACTAAGTTATTGTTTTTAATCTGTAGATTTTTTATAGCATTTTCGTATTTTAGGGCAACTGTGTAATCTAGATATCCAGTTATACTCTTAATTACCGATCCAAGACTGTCTACTAGACCACTCTTTACACGACCAGACTCTAAAGATTTTAGCTGATTAGATACTTTGCCAATTTTGTCTTTGGTGTCATTACTAAGCCAACTTTTGTATTCTGATATCAGAGGGGCAATTCTCGTAATTTTAAGAACATTCACTGTCTGATCGCAGTCTCAATCTGTCAAAAATTCCTCGGTCTAATTTCCCTACATTTTAACATGTTTTTGACAGTTGTTTGTCGCCGAGATGCGACTGCAACTAGATTTTGAACGTTTTAAATAACGAGAATTGGCCTTCTGATAATGTACCTAGTGTTGTAATTTGATCTTCGATGTCCCTTATATTCACGTACTGAAGAAACGTATGATGATCAGTGGTCATTCTCGTCGATCCAAGTTTATACGGTAATAAGCCAGAGGTCTCAAGCTTTCAAGTTTTATCTCCGATGACTGGGTCTCGCGAAGCACCAGCAACAGTAGAATCCTGTAACAAGTTAGGTTCCTTAGGGCCTCTTTTTAATCTATTTTTCGCCATGGGCCCATGTTTCTTAATTAAAGCACAATTGCCTGTTAAAAGCCACTAGCCAAATCTAGAGTGCTGAAGTATTGGCAACTACCTAGTTTGTCAAGAACATCGCTAATGTTCGGGATAGGGTATTTTTCCTTGATAGTTTTTTCATTGAGTTTCCTAAAACCAACTACTTAATACCATTTTTGTTTGGCCGAGGCATCCATTTTCTTGGGGACCACCCAAATGGGTGAGCTCCATGCTGAATCTGAAGGCTTTATTATTCCCTGGTCTAACATTATTTAAATATGTTCCCTAATCTCTTGACGATGAATGTGTAAATAATAATAATAATCTATAACTTTTTGTGTAAACCGGACCTCATCTATAGTCTTAATACGATGTTTTATTTGATTGGTAAAGGATAACGCTTCGTCTTCGATGTAAAACACGTCAGCATATTTTTAGCAGAGAGCTTTATGGTTGATTTTCTCCTCCTCGTTTAAAAGATATGTTCTTAATTGCGTTGTAACTTCTTGAACTCGCGTGGTGCAATGTTCAGTACGCGTGCACTCGATATTAAATTAACGTGCATGCCCAGTGCACGCAAGTTAATTTTAACTTGCGTGCACTGGTCGGTCTAGTGATATTATAATATCATTCGGGCTTTTATTATCTACCTCCAAGTAGCCGCCATTATTGTCCACAATAGTAAGGCACTCGCGTGTGGCAATTGCATACAGTCTGTACACTAACTAATGCTGCACCTTTTGGAGCGTCGATCGGTATTCTGACTAATATTGAAGATTGAGCAGGTATCAGGTATGTCTTCATACAAGTTAACATTGCAGGAATTATACATATGGATAGGATTTGATGATGCGCGCGTTATTAACCTCTGATCTCTTAAGTCTATCTTGGACTCCCATTTAGTTAGCAAATCTAAACCAATTAAACCGTCGAAATATTCATGGAAGCGATAAACAAATAACTTAATAAACTCTGGATCGTTGAATTCCGCAAAGCAAAGTAAACTTATAGAATAATTATGTCTACTAACCGCGTGTACATTGGTAACTTCAAACGGGTCGTAATCTAAGTTAAGATTCAGGAAAATATTTCTCTACAGCTTCTGTACTTATAAAAGACTGATTCGCTCCGGTGTCAATTAGTAATTTTAAAGGTGGTTCTGATATTAACATGTATGGCAACTGACGCTGAGTTTGGAGGTTTAATTCTATTTTGGCTTTATTGATTTTTATGCATCCTGAAAATCCTGACTGATCCGCCTGAGATTCAGTTGAACCTATAACATTTCCTTGAACACTTACATGGCTTGAAATCGGACCAGGGTTGCACTCTAATGTAGCGAACGGGCCATAATCGTAGTAAATGTTATCGTAATAAAAACTGTCCTGCCCGTAATAATACACCGTCGGGTAACATGAGTCGTCGTATGACGCGCACTCATTCAAGTCCATTTAATTAGTTGGTGGCGGATTACCTGAATTCTGCCAGTTATGACCAGATAAAATGGGTGTGTAAAATGGTGTACACCGCGCATAGGTTTAGGACATTGATTTTGTGCCAGCGTACGATTTTGGCGCTGCTGATTAATAAAGTTAGGGTTGAACTTAAATGGTTGTGGTGGTGGCAGTTGGTTGGGTCTAATTCCTATGGGATTGGGCCAGTTGGGAATTGGCACTGCGAAATTATTACTACGTGGAGGAACTGCGTTGTTATTCGCGTGGGGTGTTACAAGGGAGTTAGAATTCTTTTGGGTAATGCATTTTGAAAACTCACTACGTTCCTGTAAATACACAATATTAAGTTCTTCCTGTACATATTCAAGGGCCTATTCAATAGTATCAGGACGCATGCATCTTATACGGGTCCCCAATGGTTATTTTAATCCTTTAACAAAAGCCTGAGTAACTTTTTATACAGTGTACGTTTCGCTTCTACTGCAGTAGGAATCGGCTTGTGTAATGTTACATACGTCATCATTGTACTCAACAGAGTTTGGCATTCCTCATAAAATTCTTGAGGTGCCTTATTCCTTTGCGTAGCTAAAGAAAGGTCTGTATACAAAGCTGTTTCATCCCGTTGATCTGAGAAGTTATTATCTAAGGCTGTTCTAATTCCTAGCCAACTATCAGGTATGCCGGTGGAATTAATGGTACAAGCAGCAGAGCCTTTTATTTTATTTAATATGCCATTTAATAAGCATAGGTTGTTTAACTCACTACCTGGGGCATTACTAAGATACTGAGTTGCTATTCCATCACATATTCTAACAAACCTAGTTAAAATATTTGCGTTCCCATTGAACTCCGGGACCATACGAATGGTCTTGAAAATTGTATCTGGGTCGTGGGCCATATTTATGCTATTTATAGGTACTACTAACTTCACTATTTAAATCTCTACTATTATCTATTGTACTCTAGCGAGCCGTACGAGATACTCCTGGGAGTTGGGATTTTTCGGATGAAAAATCTTGGAAGTTGGGTATCATAAGGACTAAAAAAGGAAGCAACACAGAAACAATTAAAGTGTACTCACAATTTTTTCATCTCTGGTTCTCGTGAATCGAAGTCTGGATTCTCCTGCCAGAACTGCAACTGGACCGTACCTATATTCGTATATTTGGCGCCGGGGCTCGATGCTGCGGGGTGGCCCAGGCGATTCGCGTACGCGGATATCGATGTTAGAGATCCCGAAAGCTCGCGAACCGACCCGCGAACATCCTACCGACTGCGCCAATTACGTTAGCTGCAAATGGAATGGCAAAAATTACGTGGTTAAAATAATTGGTTAAACTAGGTCCGTGCGTCACAAAGTGCTATCTCAGCTCGCCGTTTCCGTCGTTCGTTAAATTTTCAGTGTATGTTTCTATAATAACTAAGTTATTGGAGTGTCACCGATATAAATGTTTCATGCTTATCGCGCGGCGTACACCTAATCCATCATCAGCCGAATGATTGTCGTACAATGTCAGCCGACCGAACCGAACATAATAAACGTAGAAATAAGTGCGTAGGTACACCCAGTTATCGTACGTCATCGGCCGTCATCGGCCGAGTTCGGCGTACGAGTATGCTCGTAAGTGGTTGTAGTTACGCGAGCCGTTATTATGCTCTATCAAAGAAGTTCTGCTTCATATAGAAATCAGCCAAAGAAATTAAGTTTAAGTCATAGAAAAACTAAAAAGTAATCGAATTGGTAGCGCCATCATTGCAGTCAGTTAGAAAGCAGGAGCAGTGTTCTAACGTGAAACTGGATGACGTCATAAAATAGCAATTTATTTGAACTAGTTATGGTAGCAATAACATCACAATTTTTATGACCAATACATACTACGGTTTAGCTTCTACAATTGAGCTGCAAAGAGATACTTTGTGTTTTACTGACACGGTAAAATGCATTTTTGATATACCAGAAAAACTTAGATTGTTTGCCAAAAAAACCTGATAACCTCTTTCTTTTATAAATAGGATTTCGCAGGTCAACCCAGAAGGTTGTCGGCTGCTTAACCGGGTTTGTCTGTGGGTGCCTCAATAAATTAAGGCCTCCAGCCAGGGCTTAAAAACCTTTAAAACTAAGCGACTACACGCTACTACACGCTAAGGGCACCCCTTGTGGGGTACGGACCTCGGCTTGACGTCGCTGGGAGAGCTGGATCGGATTAAAACTATATTTTATCCAAAAGTCTATAGAGTTATGAGGAACGGGGTGTAAAATTCGTTATCCTTCATAAAAAAGGGGGGATCCTCCGACCAGACGGGTATTGTGTCTGGGGGGCTACTGCCCGACGATTGATGAAGGAACGTTGTATATATGCTAGTAGCGTGTTGAACTTTGCTTGCACGATTTAGCATTTTGCGTGACGTCAGTGAGATGTGTGGGGACCACCCCACACATCTCACTGACGTCACAACCAAGTTTGTGGTGGCATCTACTTCGCTACATACCAATGTGGCGTTGTAGGTGCCACCACCACTTGCTTTTAGTCCTGTTCCAACCACAACTTAACTTATCGTCTAACGTTAAAGACTGGTGGTTTTTTTTTATATTATTATATTTTAGTTGTAATTGTGCGTTTTGTTTGTGCAGAAAATAACATTTTTCTTTCTTTCTTTCTTGGTGAGAGGACCTAGACCCGCGCTGGGTCCGCGTGGTAGATTATGGCTCTCACAGAGAGGAAGTCTGTGTCCAAGCAGTGGGTACATTATGGGCTGATTATGAGAAGCCCTAGAAGAGTGGCAAACGCTTTCAAAGCGTTTCAAAATGTCAATCAAATTCACTATTGAATTTTCCATCATCGTTATTGCTTATAAAATAGCACTTTGTTTGTGCTATCAATACGAAAATATTTAATGGTATTGGTACTTACCAGGGACATTAGAGCAGAAAACTAATACTGTAAAAATACAAATAGGCACGTGTCGATCGATAAATGTCCTGAAGTCCTAACTTTATCGATTACTCATTCGGAAAAGATCACACTTACGTAACTTTTCGAGTTACAGTATAAGATGAAGGCTGATTAAAAGTAATACGCAAAGTCACTGAACCGATTGTGAAAGAAACTTTAACAGGTTCCAAACTTCTACTGTAAGGTTAAGTACGCAATGACAGGTGGGTTGCTTAGTGCCTAGAGCCTAGCGAGTCACCTTGAGAGTAGCTAAGTGAAACGAACGCTCTAGAATCTTCGCAACCGGCCGCACTGCACGCTTGGTGCTTTCACTAGTCGCCTAGCGTGTATGTAAGGATGTTAAGTCACTAGGCTCTAGGCGCTAAGCAAGCCACCTGTCACTGCGTATGTACCCTAAGGGGGCTACCTATGCTAGCGTTCATTTAACGAGCCTCTAGCAGCCAGCCAGCTCTAGTAGCTTGGAAAATTCCTAATCACTACAATTTGTAATTATAGAGCTAGTTTTGTCAATAGTCAGAATGGATCAACCAATTCATCAATTGTTTTTTTTATGACCCTAATTGCGTAGCACACTATCAATCTCAATCTAAATCATTTCGAAGAATGTTACTAATCCATTGCTTCATACGAGTATGTTCCAAAAATGTGTCTGCTCAACAACGTAAATAACGCAATGAATGTTGTCGAACTGACAAAATGAAACTCATTGCTACTGATGGTGTGTTCCGCAACCCCGCTATTTGTTGAAATTTTACATTTTCAACGTCGTTATTACGACGGTACTGATTTAATTTCTTGGTGAGTGACGCGTTAGCCGAGCGCAGCTACTGCTACGGCTGTAGCAAATGTGCTACGACCGCGTAGCAAATATGCTACGACCGCGTAGTAAAATTGCTACGACAATAAAATAACACAAAAGGAAATCGTGGGCAGGTTTTTTTTAACTTTAATAGGTTGTTGAAAAAATACACAAATATAGTTTTATATGTAGTTTATTTAACGCAAACTATTTTCACATTGCTACAGCTTTTTGCAAGAAATACTATTTATTGAAAATCGTATATACAAAATGTACTAGCCCTAAATTCGTAGACGACAGGTGATATACTTCAAGATAAGTATGACGGATTGCTTCTAATACAGTAGACACGACTGAATACATATCGATTCTCAGTAAACCTACATATTTCAAGATAAAGTTTGTCGGCAGTAATTTATAACTCGATAGGCAAGTTTCTATGATAGTACCTAGTGATAGATATTATGTTTTTGGTTGGGGCTTAACTGAATTTTAGTGACTATATTTTTTGCTTTTTTCGGAGTAGTGTAGCAATTATTGAATTCCCAGATAGTAACAACACAAAGCGTTTTTGCATGTAAATTAGATGTATTTTGCGAGCTAATCGATTCTAATATAATTATTATAAATGTGAAAATAACTCTGTCTGTCCATCTATTTTTTATATTTTCACGCCTACGCCACCACAACTTGCAAATAAACGTGTTTTCTTTCTTTCTTTATTTTTCTTTTCTTTGAACCAATCGTTATGACATCGATAGATAGGTAGCAAGGGACCTGGACATTGGACGTAGGCTACTTTACATCCTGGATATTTGTATTAAAAAAATGTTGAAATATGAAATACCCGTAGATAATATCGCGCGAAATATCTAGTTGTATATAAATAACAGTTTTATATGTCATGTAAGTGAATACAATCACGATAATACCTGACTCGCTAAGCCTCGTATCAACGCATGTGGGCTTAAGAGCGTTTACAACGTACGGCATTTCATACAAACTTTCAAGTCCTTGTTTTTCGAAATGCATGACCCGATTTTAATGAAACTTCCTTGCTTGCTTTTCCCAGCTTGTGGTCGCAAGCGTGACTGCTGAGTGTGGGTGGGCCCACACTCAGCAGTCACGCTTGCGACCACGAGACCAATGGAGCAGCTGGTAGTGTTTGTTACCCTACCGCCTTAATTTTTCATTTCATATATTGAGTATTGACAAACTTAAATACTAACCATTGTGGAGAAAAGAAAAGAAAATCTACCTGCAGGCCTATTCTGAACAAATATCACCGTGAAACTTAGTTATAGTGTCATTGCACCAGCAGTGCGATTCTGTAACCATCTCACCGTGAAAACTTAGGTGAAGTGAGCGTGGAGTGAGCTGTCATTCCAAATAATGCTAGGGATTGACATTACTGACAGCTCACTCTAAGCTCACTTCACCTAAGTTTTCACGGTGAGATTTTTACAGAATCGATCGGCTGATCCTTGGGATTGACAGTATTGACAGCCCACTTCACCTAAGTCTTCACGGTGAGCTTTTCAAATAATAGATCCGCTTATATTCAGGATATGATTTTTACACATCTCACCATTAACACCTTACCCAAAAAAATACTATATTAGTTAATTAAAACTAAATAAAACTAATAAAAAAATATATTATTTAGCGTTCTCTACAATAATATAAATAAATCTAAACATTTCATGGCGCTAATATAAAAGCCGACAACGTCACGTAGTTCGCGGAACTTTTGTGACGTTTCCCCCTTTATTAAATTCTGTCCACGTACTAAAATACCGAAGGTTTCATAAAAAATAAACGTAATGGTATGATAGTAAAATATTGTATGAAACGGTCGGACCGTTTTGTGCCTTTTTAATGGCGACTATGTTTGCGTTGCGTAATATCATTGCATCTTAAAACAGTATATACAGCTACATAGTTCCAGAGGGGAAATTATCGTAATTTTAAGAACGTTCACAGTCTGATCTCAGTCTTAATCTATCAAAAAATACTTCTAATTTCCCTACATTTTGAAATTTTTTGTCATTTGTTTGTCTCCGAGATGTGACTGCGACTAGATTTTGAACGTTTTAAATTACGAGAATTGACCTTCAGGTCAAGGTTTTCCGTCCAAGCTTTGTTTTTTCTTACGTCATAGTATGTTCTGGTCGAGATCTCTAAATGACTGTGAAGGTGCTTTGACTTTTGACACTTGTGTGACATTGACAGGAATAACACTTAAGCTATGGAACGTGCTAAGTAACATTTAAAGATATTGGCCTGAAAGTCTTGAAAGCCTCAATTCTGGAGATGTGTGTAGCAGTTATACAAAAGAAGAAGCAATCTTTTATATTATTCTCTCTATTACTCCTGTATCGTGGGTGCCTTTACAAAACTATTAACTCACATACACAAACAGCCAGACCCGGAACTACCTGTAGGCAATACAAATATTTGTTCCGTGCGGGAATCGAACCCACGATACGCAGCGCAGCAGTCGATCGCTCAGCCACTGCGCCAACCGTGTCGTCAATCTTTTCCCTTCTCTGATAGGATACTAAACCCATAATATGGTTTGGAACCTGGACGACCTTAACGTGACCTTTATTTAAAGAAAGAAAAAGTATTTATGGGGACTCGCACTGGAAGATACTTGCACAAACATATATGAGGGGCTTGTGGCTAAGAAATAACAGCGCACGGGTCAATCGATCAGATTCACTTGCCGCGGTTAGTCCGTGGATGGGTGACCATTTTTACATACCAAGACCCCGGAAAGCACGTTAAGCCATTGGTCTTGGCTGTCATTCGTGGATCATTGACAGTCGCGCAGCGGTAGTCAGAAGCCTGAAAATCTGCCCCGGAACGACTGGGTTACGGATGTCAGATAGGCAGTCGCGACATGTTGAAATACTGGTATTCAGCTGCACCTGGTTAGACTACAAGCCAACCGCAACATAGTTGAGAAAAGGCTAGGCAGATGATGATAACAAACATATCAAGAAAAAAACAAAAGTAAATATATAAAAAATAAAGTCCTAGGTAGTTGATCGCACGGTATAAGGGGTTTTTCCGAAACACTAGACCTTTAACTGCATTTTTTTCAGAGAAAGAAAGGTCTTGCCCTCACCATGTAACACTAACTTACAAAAGTGAAGCGTGTCTTATTCTAGTGCATGGAATGCCTTATTTCATTATTATAAAAAATAATACCCATTTCCGCGTGGCTGCTCATTTTAAGTACTCAACACACAGGATCAAGAAAAGCGTTTCTCAAAACGCCAACAAAACTGACACTGTCATTATTAAGTACGTCCAATGTGAACTGGGCTTAAAATTTAAATGAAAACTTTCTGCGGATCGCCCGAGGCTGAAGTCATTGTCTCCTTCAACGATTATAATAGATCTAATTTTCGAAGAGCACTCCACAAATTAAGACGAAAATATGGAACGAGCCGTCAACCTTACGCTCCGAGCTACTGTTATTGTAGAAGATTGTGGAGTATGATGTCGTTTGTTTATATTGCTGTATGGAAAAGATAAAAACTTGGGACTTTTAAAATATTGGTTTAATATTTTTAGCATTGAATTTGATAGCACTGTGGGTGAATTTGTGGAATCGATATTGCTGATGAATGGCATGCAATAGGAAAGGCAGTAAGCATTATTTTATTTGTAACTGTACAATATTTAACACAGCTAATTATTTACACTAGGCACTAAATTAAATGACAAACTAATTTTTAAATGAATACAAGACCAAAAGGGCACTTTGGCGTCTAAGAACTCGTCCACATTGATGTCTTTTGGAGACGTGCCTAGAAGAATTTGCATATTTTTTGACCAAAGTACAACCCAGGCTCTGGTCACGTGAAGTGTCGACCAGTCAACGAGAAATTTCCTTAAATAGGAGACGCGTACTAATTGTGCCTAACCTTACGTTTGACTGTTTTAAAGTGCATTCCGTTCCCTGTTTATTTATGGTCTAGGTTAACTATACTGTACAGTTTTGATTTTGTTACTGTTGTAGTAACAAAGTCGAAACTGTACACTGAATATTTAAAAATAAAGTAATTGCTACGAGGTGGAACGAGTCTGATGTCTGATGGCGAAAATATATTTTTTTTTTGAGTTTTTGTCCTTTTGTTTGGATGTATGTTCCGGATTGGCGTAAAACGGCTGACCGGATTTATCACACAGATGGTTTGTAACTTGAATTAACACATAGAGTACTTTTTATCCCAGTAATGCCTTCCCGTGGGATATTTTCCGACGTCCATGCGGGTAAAGCCAGTGAGTGGCAAAAGCTAGTTGTCTATAAAAGTAAAAACACCTTAGCAACATACCTTTTCAAAGATACAAAACCTTCAACATTCACGTCTCGAACAGAAATAAAAACTTCGATCCACACCCGCAATTATGAATAAATATCGATATGGAAATAAAAATCGAGAAAAAATCGTAGTCTGCAGTATCGAGTATCGTATAATATTGCTGCGTAAGTGCAATATGCTGTTCATAGTGTTCATACCATGTTTTGAGCCTTCACGGAACAGCTTCTTAAGTGCCTTGGCAAAAGGTTTTATTCGTAACATATGTTTTTTCATTGATATAGGCAAACCATTTAATGTTATGTCTTTGACGTTCAGTAAATTACGCGGTTGTAAGCTTTGGAGAATTCTTTCAGGTTTCAGAAACATTGATTCGGTGTTATTTCATGTTGATCAAAGGCTTATACATGTCTATAACTACTCACATTCTTCTAACGGAAACTGGAATTGAAGTCTATTATTATCATAGGGACTATAATTGAATCATAATCAGCCTTTAATGTTCTCACTGCGGGGACACAGGTCTTTTCTCGGTGTGGGTTGTTAGATGTCACATTTCTTCGAATTTTTGGTTGTAAACCTATGGCTTAGAATTTATACTACGTCTTCTCATAAGTTTTTATTATTATTGTTTTAAATATTTAGCTCGAAATGCTAAGTAAATTAAATGCATTTAATTTAACGCAGCTCATAAAAATAATCTATTTGAATCAAATAATGACCTAAAATTCATTATTTAATTGAATGAAATGACGTTTAATCTTTTCCAACGTTAATGCGTTCCATAAATTGTTATAAAACAGCTTGCAGCATTTATAAATTTTATTGCTAGCTCTCGAGAAAATTGTAGCGAATTCGTGACCACAAACACTTAGAAATAAAATAAAATTTAAACAATAAACATGCGATATTCTCACCCGTTAAGATTTCTTTAGAATGAAATAAAAGTCTACTATCTCAACTTTTATGTTCCTTCTATTATTGGGTTACTTACTGAAAAATCTCGGTCATCCGTGCTTTCTAGGGTTTGTTAGCGATTTTCTTGGAGTACATTTTATTTTTTATTGAGATTAAAGTGTGAACTGTTACGAGTTTTTAAAACTAGATACACTCGAGAGCAATGAATTAGGGTCACATAAAGATACCTGAAAGTCTCGGAAATCAAAGAACCACGAATGACAGCGTGCTTTCCGAGGTACGGAGGGGTCTTGGTATGTAAAGATGGTCACCCATCCACGGACCAATCGTGGCAAGCGTAGCTTCACCTGATCGATCGTACTGTGCGGCTGTTAATACTTAGCCACAAGCCCCTCTAGAGTACCATCGACTAAGAAGAAGAATAAGATAAGAATGATTAAAAAAATATAATATAGTTCATGTAGTACCTAATGTAAATAGTTATCTAAACATACAATAAACAATAATATTAGCCAAGCAGCTAGTTGGTAGCGTTTATTCTCTAAACTAAGTCATAACAGAAAGCAAGGTCACCAAACTCAAAATAAAACGTGCATTATCTGAAAGGCATCTTAGAAACTGCATCTAAGACTTACAAGTTTATATTGGAAGCAACCCAAGACTTTATTTATTCTGAACAACGCCAGTACGATATACTTGCAAATTTTTCGATATGTGCTGTCATTTGAGAACTATGAATAAAATATCGCAGTTTAAGTCACGCTGTAATTCTGTAATACGTTCATGAGAAGGCGTATAAAAAAAAACTATTACATTGCTTATGTTAATTCTAGACTGTGTACCTGGCTTTGCTCTTGTTTTTGAGGTCGTAAAGTTAGTTTTTAGTGTGTTGTACCCAAAGGGTGGCAACGGAACCCTATTGTTAAGGCTCCGCTGTCCGCCCATCCGTCTGTCTGTCTGTCAGCAGGCCGTAATAGGTAGATAGTTGAAATGTTCACAAATTGTGTATGTATTTCTATTGGCGCTATAACAACAACTCGCACTTGGCCGGTTTACAATTGTCTGTTGCGAAAATTGACCCAAAGTTTTATATCATAACATGTTCTTAAAGTAACTAGTTCTCTCTATTTCCCCTAAAACTTTTATGATTCGAATGGTCACAATTTATTACCCATATCTGCACCCTAAAAAACTTGACCCATCAAACAGTATTCTATCAAAAGGGTTTAAAACGTGCCAGCATGGGCCATTGTGTGCAGAAGCCATAAGGTTATAAACCATGGGAGCTTTGCACCCCGCGATAAAACGCCAACTGTGAAAAACGATATGCGTACCGTACGTAATTCTCGCATAAAACATACCAGATAGAAACAACACACAATATTCCAACGCAATTCTAAGTTTTAAGACTCACCTTGTTCCCATCTTGCCAACTTTGCCGACAAAATGTAAAATAAGCATAAACGAGAGTTAAATTTTGCCAAACTGCCACATATAACGTTCAGAGCTCGTAAACAAAAAGATAAAACAGTCGTATTTGGGTTGTGTTTGGTTGGTCGGCGTTTCCTTTTAACTGATATGAAGGGACGTCAGCGTAACGTTTATAAGCGTAGGTTAATTTTGTTCGCACATCTTTATTGCGAATCTGAGTTTTTAAGGACGTGTTTCTTGCCTCTTCTGTAGGTATTACTTATTTATTTATTTATCCATTTATTTCAGGCATCAAAGCCCATATAAAACACATGCAATACAATATTAAAAACTAACTTAGCTTATATATTTAATATAATTTAACTTAGCTTAGGGAAATGGTGTGACATTAATGTTATTAAGCTTGTAAAAGAAAGTTCAGAAAGCTGAATTTACTTAGGTTTCCTAGAAAAAAACTAGTTTAAAAAGTTATTAAACGTTCTGTCTATATATTTAACCTTTTCGCATACAAAAAGGTACAAAGGCGGACGTAATGCCCTAGGCGTTCTCTACCAGTCCACCAAGGGTGGTAAAGAGATTAGATGGCAGGTGCTTAGTTTGAGCCAAACAATGATAAAAAATACTATTACAGTTATTGAATTATAAATTAAACAGGTAACAAATACATAAATAGATTTAAACCTATAATACACATACACACTATCTTAATATATATAAATCTCGTCTTAATATATATAAATCTCGTGTCACAATGTTTGTCCTCAATGGACTCCTAAACCACTTAACCGATTATAATAAAATTCGCACAACATGTGCAGTTTGATCCAACTTGAAAGATAGGATAGCTTACATCTCAATTTATGATCGCAATATTATTTAATTGCAATTTCATTTTCCCATATAAACTGTTCTACCTACTTTCCTGTCAAAAATTTGACGATCGTCCCTTCGGTACGCTAGACTCGGGTCCACTCGAATTGAAGCACGTATTAAATTAAGGGTTTTGAATAGTGTAGGAGTAGGGTAGGAGTAGTGTAGGAGTAGGGTAGGAGTTGGGTAGGAGTAGGGTAGGAGTAGTGTAGGAGTAGGGTAGTAGTGTAGGAGTAGGGTAGTAGTGTAGGAGTAGGGTAGGGGGTAGCACACCACGCGAACGAAGTAGCGCCGGGCAACTAGAAATAATTTATATGGCAAAACAACGTTTGCCGGGTCAGCTAGTTTACTATAATATAAACTTATAGTATCATATTTTTTTGTTATCATATTTTATTATGATATGGTTAGAAAGGGAGTGACTATATACCGACATTACGTCTTCTAAAAAAGTATGGATGAAAAAGACATGACCCCAAATAAATTGGGATATTGGCGCGAGAATGATGAAGCAAATGCGACGGCACGGTTGGTGCAGTGGTTAAGCGATTGACTGCTGCGCTGCGTGTCGCGGGTACGATTCCCGCACGGAACAAATATTTATATGACCTACAATTAGTTGTTCCGGGTCTGGCTGTTTGTGTGTGTGAGTTTATATGTATGTTAACGCACCCACGACACAGGAGAAATTCTTAGTGTGGGGCAACGTTTTATGAAAGAAAAAAAAAAGAAAATAAAAATTATCATACAGCTGGGTAATTTTAACTTTTTCAGGAATATATTTTCATAAATACAGAGTTGATGTGACAGAGGGGCATTAAATTACACTACGTATACTATACGTTTTTAGTATTAATTCGATACGGTATAAAAATAAAAAGCGCCAAAAATGAGAAAATATTTTTTTCAAACAAACTAAATAGCTTACAAATCAGAATAAAACGCAACCACCCTTTGTAAATAAATTTAACTGACCTTAGATACCTAGGTAACAAAGTGGCAACGTCTTTATCGTTGTAAGGTGCATGACCTATGCTTAGACATAATCAGTTGTTAGGAAAGATACATCGTGTTCAAACGGTGCAAACACTTAAAAAATTATTTGCGACTAAACTACTGCTCCTATTTAATTGATTTTTGGTACAGAGCTTTAAAATGGTACCTAGTATAGGCAGTTTAAAGGAAAGCCCATCTGTCGTATCAACTTTGTACATTCCTGAAAAAGATACTTACATCGATTTGTAAATGATGGCCACAAGATATACTCTCGTGTATCAAAAATACATTATTATTTTTAACAATTTTACTTCAAAAGATTAAACAATATAAAAAGTAATTGAGCCTAACAACAAAGTATCGTCGCTACTTGTTAAAAACTACCCTCAAAAGAGCCAACAAAGAACGATACTCAATGAATATTTTTTACAAGTTTTCGTTTGAAAATATTAAAAGTTATGAACAAGCTCAGCTCTATCGAGCTGAACTATTAGGGAATTGTTGAATTCGTGTAATAGAGAATAAAATAAGCTTGGTGGACTTACAGAGAGCTATATAATCCTATTATGTAATTCAACATTACTTATGGAAGAATCACTTTATTGTAGATGATTGTTGAACAATATTGGTGAGATTCCGGAATTACATTATTTATTTTAAGTTTACCACTAAAATGCTGTGTTAGATCTTAAATTCCTCCGACCATCCGCGTCGCGTCGCCTCACCCGAACGCAGCCTTAATTCGTATTTGTTTAGCGGTATTACTGACTTGTTTTTAGGGTTCCGTAGCCAAAGGGTAAAAACGGAACCCTATTACTAAGACTTCGCTGTCTGTCCGTCCGTCTGTCTGTCACCAGCCTGTATCTCAAGAACCACGATAGCTAGACAATTGATATTTTCACAAATTATGTATTTCTGTTGCTGCTATAACAACAAATTCTAAAAACAAAATAAATTAAATATTTAAGGGGGCTCCCATAGCCTTCCTCAAGAGTTGATATAGCAAACGCAAAAAAGTTTTAAAAGTTTTTCAATTGGGCTGTTAGTTCCAGAGATTAGCCCGATCAAACACAGAAACAATCTCGGTTTATAATTAGTAGATTATTGTTGAACTTCATTCGCCAAGTTCCGAAATTACATTTTTTCAATTAAGTCATACTACTTAAATGCTGTGTTAAGTCTTAATAACGAACGATTAAAGGAGAAATTTAGGGTTGAGGGAGTAAGATGGTGCCTATAGAATTAACTAACATAACATCACACCTGTTTTTCCAGAAGGCAAAAACCGAGATACAAAGCACAACGCGAATGATAAAAATAAAAGTATTTCATTTAATATTAAAAGTATGATTGACATAGTCTGTCAACAAACTGTCAGTCAAAATCATGTAAAATGAATAGCTGGATTTTTACGACCATTGCATAAAAATAAAAAATAAATGTCATTTTAAATCTCAATGAACTGGCACGGCTGATGTTAATTCTATGAATATCTTCAATATGCTAACACAGCCTTTTTCTTGCGGTACCTATGCGCCATTTTAGCCTACAGCTGTTAACACCAGATAAATCTGATAATACAATATCCACATTATTCCTTAAGCGCTAAAGTCCGAATCGCTGTACGCATAATTTTCTTGTAAGTACCGATAAATCTCCTAAAGTTCAATACAGTGGAATTTCTAGTTTTATGTTCTCGTGAATGTTCTTCGGAATTTTATTATGAAAGTATATTTATTGGGTTAGAGAATTAACAGCTTACTGGCTTTTATTAGACGGAGTTCTGTTAACGAGTTAATTTTTACCCGACTGCATTCTCTAGGCGGAGGGTAATCTATATCTATATACTCGTATTAATAATAAAGCTGAAGAGTATGTTTTTTTGTTTGTTTGAACGCGCTAATCTCTGAAACTACCAGTTTTATTTGTATAAGAGTTTTTACATTTGATAGCCTAATTCTTTAGAAAGGTTATAGGCTATTTAACATCACACTATAACCCTTAGGAGCAAAGCAAAAAGAAAAAAAGAAAGAACACTAAGCGAACTATTATAGCGCAGGCAGGCGATGCGATGCGACGAGTCGGTCGGGGAACGAGAAATTTCACGCGAACGAAGTCGCGGGCAAAAGCTAGTGGTTTATATTCGGTTATGGTAGATAGCTGTTTTAATAATGATCAATGGGAGAGGAGAATAAGTGTCGTTGTGCAGAAAGTTTGCGGCTGCTGTGCCCGTCCAATTAGTAAGCTGAGAAAAATGGATTATCCTGCAGTTTGTAGCATCCCGGAGCTTTGCTTGTGCACAATTTTGATTATAAATCTTCGTATAATTTACGAGCTTTGAAATTTAATGAAAAAGAATGATTTCTTACATAAGAAGAGCAGTGATGGCCGAGTGGTAACTACCGCGACTTACGATTTGTTGGTCGTAGGTTCGAACTCAGTCAGGCACTTTCTTTTGTGTAAATTATTTCATCACTACTGCTCTCAAAACGGCGAAGAAAAACGTCGTGAGGAAACCGACGTGTCCTAGAACCAAGAGAAGATATGACAGAAGACATGTGACATCTACCAACCCGCTGGCTTGGCCCGTGTGGTAGATTACGACCTAATCCATATCACTGAGAGGAGGCCTGTGTCCCTGCAGTGGGAACATTGTAGGCTGGTTATGCATTTTATGTACTTACATACATAAACTCAACAAACAACACATAGGGTAGGCAGAAACTACAAAACGTCACTTGCTATGATCCTTACGTCTTCGTTTTGCTTCGTTTACGTTCTTAAGTCAGAGGGGCAATTCTCGTCGTTTTTTCAAGTTATCTAGACCCATTCGAAATGTGTAATAAGTATTATTATTAGTATCTTGCACGGAATTTTCTAATATTCTTTTGACCCTATCGATAGCGATCAGCTATGTGTCCTTAAAAAACTCTTTTCCAAAATTACAAATGAAGTTGCATTGAATACCCTATACCCTAGCAATTACTCCAAACTCTATATATACACAACCGTTGGATAATAAATCTTTATGTAAAAATACCCTCCATTTTATGTGTCGTTACGATCTGATGTTACAGTTTGCGCCCCTTTCAAGGGTAGGGGTTGAAGATCTAAGGGACGAAGAGGCAAAGTGGTGTATATGTCGCAGGATAATTGGAAATATCGAATCGTTGCGAAAATCCTAGGATATTTGCAAAAAACCGGATTATTGAGAAACTAAGAAAAATTTTTCGTAATAACACGAGGTTGAAGGTTTTTGCAAAAAACAGTTTGTCTAATCCCGATTGGCTAATCTAAAAGTTAATTCATAAAATCTTTATTCTGGTTGGTTAGAATATGGCTCAAATGGAGCTGGTAACGAATCAGCGCATCACTATAAAACATTCTTATCAGCCAATTAGCGCTCGTACTCATCGTCGTGGTTCTCGATTAACTTAATATAAGCTGTGTTTTTACAAAAATCCTGTTATTAGCTCGTATTGTCGTAGATAGATAGAATACAATAAAAACTTTCTTCAACTCAGCCTATCACAGTCCACTTCACTTTTTTTTTTTTAATTGAACAGACAGCTGTGCTGCTGGGGAGTTTGTTGCGCCACTTCTTCTTCCCAACGATAGCACTAGGAAGTGGTGAAGGGCGGGCGTTTTTGGGGGACTGTCTTTTGTAAGTTTGACGTTCAAAATGTGCTGATTCTCAGCCTAATTTGAATAAATGACTTTTGATTTTGACTACTGGTAATCGACTTCTCCCAGGCTGCGCTACAACACCCTGTCCTTCAACTTCTGCATCCAGCCTGTCCCAGCCACTTTCTAAGTGTGGAATAAAACGAAGAAAAAAAACGTGTGCGTCTCGGGATGCCCAACAGAAGTGATAACTTAAACTAATCTATGGTATATGTCTATCGTACAGTAAACACTGAGTAGAGAGAGGGGTAAGCGTCTGTCATACGACTAGCGCTGTGGATTAGAGTGAGAGAGGAAGAGCCTGCCTACCGCTGCCGTATGCGTGAGAGTAAGGAAAGCCAGACAGACTGGCGCCGTAACGCGTTACGTTACGAAGCGGTTTACCCTCCCATAAGAAGTTATCACTTCAAAAATCTGGGTGTCCAACAATCTGGGCTTTTACAAAACTCCTAGGATTTTTGAAAATATTCAATTTTTCATATAATCCTGCGACATATATATGAAAAAAGTCGGTCAAGTGAGTTAAATGTGCTCACTGAATAGATTCCGTACTGTTAGTCGCGGGGGCTGAGTGACGCACGTAAAACTGAGATGTTTGGAAGCCATGTTTAGATGCCATATTTATCATACTACATATGTGCGCAGTGTTATGTAAATGAGGCAGTTGTTTAGAAATTAGGGCTTTAGGGTTGAAATATACCTTTCTGACGTAAGTAATTGGATTAGCGAAAATTGCTTCCGAAAGACAATGGCTTATTAACTGTGCGTTTTCTTTTGCAAGTATAGAAGAATTTCTTTAATACGACAAAACGATGTTTTTCAGCCGTTTAGGAACTATTATTCAACAGGAGATAAATGTATGGAGTTTGACGTTGAACTGACAGTAGACACGTGTTGAACAAGTTAGTATCTAAGTTTTTGTGGTAAAACCCTGGATATTTTGGTACCTGCTTTATCAAGTTTTGACGTTCAAAAGGTTTAGAATTGTAGTCGGATTTATAGAAATGGTTCTTGGATTTGAATGTATAATACTATGTTAAAATAGCTTTAGTGGATTCTCACCATGCGTGTACAATGTTTTATTCTGTTAGTGCTAATAACAGCTGATGCCTGGAAGGTAAGTCCTGTATTTAAATACGTTCAAAATGTAGTCGCAATCTCACCTCAGCGACAAACAGAGTCAAAATCTTGTCAAAAATGTATGGAATTAGAGTTATTTTTGACAGATTGAGATTGAAATTAGAATGAGAACGGGAATTGCCCCTCTCTTATTCCAATGCAATGCTGGGCTTATTTTTTTTAATTTAAACAACATTGTTAACTATCACTCACAAAAAATATTACAAAACATTCAAAGGACAACTCACCAAACGGCTATATGACAAAACATTGGCTATTGGACAAAACAATGTCTATTTGACAAAACAACGGCCATATGTCACAAAAATAGTGGATATTACAACGTTAACTTTAGTGAATTCCCCGCTACAATGGTTTCATATAGGCAGTTACATACACTCGGCTTTCTAGCTTAAAGCCTATATGGGGAGCTCATAAAAATGATACATCACTATGTGGTTGCTCTTTGCATAGTAAGGTAGGCATTCCCCTTTTATCGTATTTCGCTCAGTACTTTATTGGATGTTCGAATTGAGAAGGTATGCCTTTAATGTTGCGTGACAGTATTTTCATGGTAAATTGCTGTCAAAGAAATATATTTAACAGCATCTGGATGGTAAAAATACGTTTTCTTTATGGCACTCTAAGGGGACTCACGTAAGTAGCTCATCATTATCAACTGCCCAGCCTTTTCCCAGCTATGTTGGGGTCGGCTTCCAGTCTGACCGGATGCAACTAAATACTAGTATTATTTTAGAGCGACTGGCTAGCTGACCCCCACAATCCAGTTACTGAGTAATACGATACCCCTTGGTAAGACTGGTTGTCAAACTTTCGGGCTACTGACGACCCGTAACGACTGTCAAAGATCCACGAATGACAGCTGGGACCAAGAGCTTAACGTGCTTTCCGAGACACGGAGGGATCTTGGTATGTCAAGATGGTCGCCCATCCACGGACCAACCGTGGCAAGCGTAGCTTAACCTGATCGATCTTATCGACTTAGCCACAAGCCCCTCATACACGGAAGTAACTGTAATGTAAATACATGCGGTTTGCGTAAGTCTCGACGCAAAAAATTTGTTCTCACAAAACGAACAAATTGAGTCTTATGCAAAAGGCACTCGTAATTTGGAGTGACTCAAATTAAGTAAAGTCAGAGAGAGTCAAATTGTATACATATATAAAGATCTAAAAGGTATAACCTCTTACATAAAAATAAAAAGGAAATATAGACTTTATGGGTAACATCTTCTTCAACTCTCGTGCTTAAGACTGGGCCCTGAGGGACCCCCATTGACGGTCAGTTTGGTGCCTTCATAGAAATAGTCAGTGGGTCGGTAATAATTCGTATATAACTACAAGTAACAACTAGGTATCATACAGGTACAGGCATCTTCTGGGCACGCTCGTTCCATCATATCCCTCATCCATCACTTCCATTAGGCCTGATCGAGGTCAAGATCAAGCCCACTTAGCAATAATTAAAAAAAAAAATCTTTGACAGTTGTGTGAAACGGCTACGACACGGCATAATGACATGTATAGTGTATCGACTTGATAAACAATGAATTTCCCTGACTGTACCTGTTCATTAATCTGATTTGGACAGTTTTTGAACTAACTCGATAGATTGTAATGCAGCCGTTCTATTATGGAGACTTTGTTGTCCAACTTTCTGTCTGTTTGTCTAAGATTTTTTTACACTAATCCATTTTATCGTTTCCCATACCTACGCATCGAATGCCTAAGTGCTAATATCCACCCGAAACTGCACTTCAATCTATCTGCCAATACTTTTACCAAATATGTATGTGGGGGTCTGTTTCCAGTTTGAATACCCGTATTGTACACGGTGCGACTGCCTCTCTTACGTCCAGAACCCAGTTACTGGGTAACACGATACCCCTGGTAAGACTGGTTGTCAGAGTTTTGGTCTTCTAACTACTCATGAATGACAGCTGCTACTCCAAACTGCGGGGTATCTTTCATTTCATTGCGTTAGGCAAGTTGTGTAGACAAATTTTTCAAACATACTCGTATCAGGCAACTGGCAGCGCCCCGCGATTTTACCCGCATAAGCATTGTTTCCATGGGAATATCGGACCAACGAATAGCTATAGTACTGTACAGTTTCATAAAAATCCATTCAGTAATTTTTGCGTGAAAGAGCAACATCCATCCATCTATCCCCACAAACTTTCGCGTTTATACGAGTAATATTAGTAGGATTACCTAAATATACTCGTATATAACTTAAAGGTGACTGACTGACTAACATAGTGATCTATCAACGCACAGCCCAAACCACTGGACGGATCGGGCTGAAATTTGGCATGCAGGTAGATGTTATGACGTAGGCATCCGCTAAGAAAGGATTTTGGTCAATTCTACCCCCAAGGGGATAAAATAGGGGACGCGAGCGAAGCCGCGGGCAAAAGCTAGTTTATAATAATAAAAGTAGTATAGAGGTATGAGGAACAGGGTGTAAAGTTCACTTATCCTCCATTGAAAAGGGAGGATCCTCCAACCAGACGGGTGTTGTGTCTGGCGGGCAATTGTCCCACGACTGATGTCTGGAAGTTTGTATGTATGCTAATTGATACCGCTACATCTCCCCCCTCCGGAGGCCGGAGGTCGATAGTGGGCCGAGTCTTGTATCTTGCGATGCTTGCCAGGCCAACTGATGTTCCAGTGAGTCGGAACTGGTTGCCGCATAGTTCACGGTGAGTCGGAACTGTCTGCGAAGTTGTCCCCAGTGAGTCGGGGTGGCGCTGCGTTATACTCCAGTGCGTCGGATGTCGTACAGCATCGGGTTGAGGCTGGCTGCTGCGTTGACCAGGAGAGGGTGCTTGAAAGTGTAGTGTGCTGTGCCGAGGATGCTGATGAGGCTGACGGTGATGACCAGGTATGCGCGGTCGCTGCATGCTGGTGGTCAGGATACCAGTTGAAGCCGTGGGTGCTGGCTGGCTGAGTGACTCGCAGCTAAAGCTTGCGGGAGTGATGATGATGACGTCACGCTGAAGTAGGTGCACGAAGGCTGCGCTGACGTTCATGTTGGGGGTCAACAGTTTGGAGGTATGAGGAACAGGGTGTAAAGTTCACTCATCCTCCATTGAAAAGGGAGGATCCTCCAACCAGACGGGTGTTGTGTCTGCCGGGCAATTGTCCCACGACTGATGTCGGGAAGTTTGTATGTATGCTAATTGCGCGGTAAACTCTGCTTGCGAGATGCAGGACTTGCGTGACGTCAGTATGACGTGTTGTTCGCATGTGGCGTTGTAGATACCGCTTCGGTAGGATGGATTAGCAATATCCTTCAAAATCATTCAGATTGTGATTGTTATCAATCACAATCTGAATTGTTCCGCAATGAGGGTGATGCATTTGCTGTGTTTTTATTTTATTTCGCATCAAATAGAGAATCTAGTTTTAACAATTAACAAAGAGTTGAGACCCGTGTTAACAAAAGTTTAAAAGTACTGACGTTGTAACGAAACCGTTGGCTCTGTTTGCTTTTAATTAACAAACAGTTTGCCGTGAAACAAGGAACGAACTATTTTCGTTTTTTGGTCGAATACACCTGCGCCAAGCTTTTCAGCACACACTGTTGAGGGTTATTTTAATAAAATAATTATTATATAGCTACACGTTATAAGAGTGGCTAGAAGTAATATAAAAAAAGAAGAAAGGTGTATTTTGTGAGAGCATGTTTCACTTTGATTACAAAATACTATGCCTACTCGTAATTTGACCTAAATTGTTCGTTTATGCTTATTAAGATATTTAATACAATCTAACAGTAATATAATAATATGTGCAAGTATAAAAGGGAAAAAAGGGGTGTGCTCATTGGGCATCAAACTGGTGGTGCAAGGTGCAAACTGTCACTTTGTAAAATTAAATTTTTAAAACCCATAAGGGGTTCAAGTTTGTCAAAGTTCGAATTTTACGCGGACGAAGTCGCTGTTAAAGTGCCAGTCTATACTTTATGTCCAGGTATATTATTATTATTACTTTACACAAATAAATAAAATATAAGTGTCTTTGTTGTCGTTTGTAATGTCAAAATAAACAGTTTTTTATTAAATGTATATGAAAGTATATAGGGTACTTATAACAAAAAAATGTTGTCTGTCTGTCTGCTTGTTCCGGCTTATCTCCAAAACGGCTGGACCTATTTTCATAAAATTTAGTAAGCGAATTTTGTGTTAGTATAAATTATTTATTACGTGAACATCTTTAAAACTCAAATTTTAGGGTCCCGAAGCACGTGTTAGATATTTCATTTTGATATAATAATATTAGAATATTGTTTGTTGGATAGTGACATCCGTCACATTTCAGAAGTACCTAATTTGACTAGATATTGTGTTTACAAAAAACAACAGTCTTAACTTGTAAAAAATACTTAAATGTTATTACTATAAATGTATAAGTAATATTTGATTATACTTGTAGTATATCTTCGATTTTATATTTCTTTTTTAATATAATAGGTTGTTTCAAATGATTGGCACAATCTGTCAGTTGATGTTGATATACTTTTTGATGTCTAAGAACTAAGAATCAACTCTTATTAAATTGATTAATTACCTTATAATGTTTTAAAATGGTTTCACTATATAAGATTTGTTTATTACTAATTGTGTGAGAAGATATTAAGCCAAAATATATGATGATCTGTGATTGTGTCAAAATGGCGGTAGATGTTTGACGTAAAAGACGTTGGTAGTGTATAAAAAGGATTGTAACAACGTTATCGAGTCAGTTGCTTGGTAGATGTTCAGTTGGTTGGTTCTAGTGCCGTTATTATGTGGAATAGATCGACCAGAGATGTCACGTAAGTTAAGTAATTTGATATTATACTTTAATTATTGCTTATTATGGCTATGTTGTTCTGTAAATCATATTATAGCCAATATTCCTAACTATTGTTATTATGTTACTTTTATTTTGAATTCTCTTGGACCGTTGTCCAAGAGATAGAATGAATTGTTTTTAGAAATAACGATAATTTATGACAACGTAAGAAATGTATTGATAGAATACTTAAATACTGTTTCCATGGAGTTTCTTGTCCTTCTTCTCCATGATGACCTAGTTTTACGAACGGACGACTAGTTTCCTGATTAATTACTGACAAGCCTAAATTCAAATAAATGCTTAGCCTTGTCTGTCTGTGCTTTACTTCATAAAACCCTTTCCCTACAAACTATATTCAATAATAACCTTCATACACAGTAAATAACTAACTAGTAACCATTTTCATATTCAAAGCTTGTTATTTGGCTATTATATAGATACATATACTTCTAGTATATAACGAATAATCTAACACACGCAACCCACACTATCTAAGGATTCATTGTGTTAGTATGTAGGTATTTACTGCAACCTCTGTTACTTATTTCTTGTGTCATTTTATATTTCTGTTTATTTAGGTAGTTTGTTGTCACTTAATTTTTATAACTTTCGAACTTATTTTTTTTTTTCTTTTTGATATTTTAGGTTATCACTGTATTTGATAATGTTGGTTCACCTGTAATTGGCAACTGTATAAGCCCATGACTGTTATCTTCTGTTATTTGATATTATTTATACAGAAGCTGTTGGTGTACCTTTATAAATAAATCAATTTAGAGGAGGAGGCCGATTCTAAGCAGTAAATAAAGAAAGAAAAAGTATTTATTGCGACTCGTTCAGGAAGATCACGAGTGGGTGGAAGAAGGCTGCCAATGATGATGAAGAAGGTATTTATGCTCGTGAGTGTACCATGACGTAGAATACGTTAGAGATTGGCTTCTGAGGAATGTGGAACGTGCACCGGGCTCCATCCGGGTTCAATCAAAATGCTGCAAAATGCACGGTTATTCGTCTGTTGCGCGAATTCTGTACGGGAGGGTTTCGTCTCTCTGCGTCTTGTCTGAATTTTGTACTGACCTAAATAATCTTTTGGCTGAACAGTTCCGCAATGCTGTTTCTAAGTCATATCACTGTATGTCAGATTTTAGGAGCCCACAAAGTCGTTTCCATCCTTGAGGACGGTTTTCTAGATAGGTATTTGTATGAATGTCTGAACCTATTCTCATATTATACAAGGTATAATTCAAAATCCTAAGGGTTTTGAACTCAATTTTTAGTACTAAAGGAGTCTGCCCACAACACCGTATCATACCACGATCATGCTAGGAACGTGTCAGGCAAAAAATCTTCTTTGTATTAAAAAGTATGAGAGTATCCCCGGCACCGACCAACACCGTCGCCTGCCATGTACGGAGTATCAAAAATTTTCAGCGAGAATATTTTACCGGTGGGTGCCGATACACGCCAGGGGAACCCCGCAATAGCAAAAACAAAATGTGCATTCGGGGGACCCACACACATACTCGTAGATAATAGAAAGAGACAGAGAGAGATAGAGAGAAACTATCCATCGTAATAACAGCGGCTCGTATATTTTGGATATTGGCCCACGAATAGCACGAGTGCGCGGTAATTACCTATGCAATAAGTACCCAATTAACATAATTACGCTTGATTTGCTAACCGGATATTACCATTAATTGAAGTGTCAATCACCCTTATAGCCTTGCTAGTCCCCCAAATTCTAAAACGACATTAATTTTCAACGGAAAATTAATTTGGAAAATTAATTATTTACTTAGCAAATTGACTATGAACTTTAATTGCCCGTAGTTATATAAAAATCTCGACTGTGGATTTGCGAATGTTGTATGCAAAGATAAATTTTATTGAAGTAAATTATTTCATCATTACTGCTCTTAAAATGGCGAAGGAGAACTAGGACCAACCATTCGAAAACATCTGACGTCTATTAACGCGCACTGGGCCCGCGTTGTTGATTACGGCCCACTCCCTCTTACCGAGAGGAGGCCTAAGTCCCAGCAGTGGGAACATTATAGCCAACATTATAATATCATAAAATTGCGTTCTATCAGATAAGTAGTAAGTATATTGTAGTAGGTACGGCAACAACCCGCTCGGCGCCACGAGTTCTCGACAGGTACTATATATATATAACGTCTAAATGACTGATACTTTTTCTACTATTGAGTTATTTGTTAATATTTTTCTTGATAATTATCAGTTTAAATATATCAATTGAAATATTGTTAATAATGATAAGTCACTCAATAATCAGGGGAGGGACTATAACTGGTAGGTATCCCAAAAAATCAATTGCTTTTGCAACATTTAGTTACGTCTGAAAATTTTAATGTAATTCTCCTTTTACGACACCTACCTAAGCGTACTGCAGTGCGATTCTATAACCATCTGACCGTGAAAACTTAGGTGAAGTGAGCGTGGAGTGAGAAGTCATTCCAACTAATGCTAGGGATTGACACTATTGACAGCTCACTCTAAGCTCACTTCACCTAACTTTTCACGGTGAGATTTTTTTAGAATCGTTCGGCTGATATGAAAACCTTAGCTCAGCGTTTCAATTCCATTTTATTGAGTAGGTAGGTACATTCATATTTGTATGTCTAAGTAAACAAATACACAGAAATACTAATAAATTATTATTAAAGAAGTCGTATAACCGCAATATATACTCGTAAAATACATTTAGTACTTACACAAAATACCTCGCGAGGCGTAATGCGAAAACTTTTGCCATAGTACCGCCATCACGGAGGAAAGCAATAGAATATCAAGGAAGTTTACTAATTTAATGTTAAACAACTATGTTCTGGTCATGTTTGGTATGTGTCTTGAGTAATTATTTTGAGGGGCGGTGTCATATTATGTGCCTTCAATTATAGTAGTTATTACAGATAAATGAAGAAATTAAATTAAACGTTGAATCATAAAACTGGCAGTCAACAGGTGATAATGAAACAGGTCAGCTATATTAAATAGGACCGTAGAAGTCACTCTGTCGATTAACGAGAAAATAAATTTTATTTGTCTTATTAATTAACACTTGATAGGTTAGACTGGAAAAGTTGTTAAAATAGTTGGGAAGAGGCTGATGATGATGATGATAATGATTGGTTACTGGCTAAAGCAATGGACTGGGACTCAAAAAACCATATTAAAATGGAGAAACATATTTTGAAATAAAAAAAAAATCTTATCTTATCTTTTTAAAACATATTTTGCCATACTTAAATGTCGGTTATTGGCAAACCACTAACAACCTTCTAGGACTGCATCACTAACATCATAAACAACAACTTTTGTTTTACGACTTTTTACAAAACACATACACACACACACACATCATACATCATACATTTACCAGAAACAAACCTTTAAGATTTCGTTGTTCTATCTAAGCACCGCTCCCCTCCACTGAATTTTGTACTAGACATTTCAGTTTGTTTACTTAACTAGCGCTTTCTTTTGCTTCGCGTAAAGTTCTTTACAGAAAATCAAATATTTCAATTGGTTGAATTGGAAAAAAAATATTTTTGTACGAAACTCTGATGAATTAAAATCTGATGAATTAATAAAAGTCATCGAACAAAAGTTGTTGTTTATGATGTAGTATTATAATCCTGAGAGGTTGTTAATGTTTTACCAAAAAAACTGTATAATATGTATTATCTATGTAATGTAAAATGTAGTTTCAAGATTACGTTTTGTGTTAAAAAAAATCATTATTTTTAATAAATCTCGACATTTTTATTTACGATATTTGGGAGTGCCTGTATTGCAGTCAAGTAGATTGGTTGTCATTTTATAGTGTACATCAGACACTATTTCATAAAAAAAAAAATTACTAGCACACGTAGCGTCACTAATCCTAGAATATTCTTTAAAAAAAAAGCTGAGAAAAGTTAATAAGGTAGATAAAAAACGATCTCTTTTTCATACATGATAATAAACTGGAAGACTAAATCCACAATTCGTTCCAGAAAACAAAGGAAAGCTCCGTATAAAAGTTTTAATAAAACAGTACAGGGTACTTCGGAGATCTCCCAAGGAGACCATGAAACGTTATAAGTTGAAAGCATCGCAGTGTTTTAGCATTGTTACGTTGAAAGTACACCGGCTACTTTTTGATATGGCAAACTAGCGACTTTGCATCTGTATCGAAAAGTCGAGGCAATAACAAAACATCTCAATTAACATAACACCACGCCTGTTTTTCCAAAGGATTAGGCAGAAGTTTACCTAAAAGCCACCCACACAGTTCGCAAGTTATATTTAAGTGCCATGTAGAGAGTGAGTCTATTGTCAAAAACGCACACAAATTCAGACTCCTGACTGTTACTGAGAAATTCCAGAAAGAAAATCCCTGTAACACTTGAGCCTGTCCAACCTGAGAATCGAACCTAGGAACTCATGCTCAGTAATAGCGCCTGTGACCACTAGACCACCAAGACACTATATTTATTTCTATTTAACATCTTTAGAGCTAAAACTTATCATTTTCAATGGTTCTAAACAGATATCCTCGTAAGTGTCATCTATTCCACTTAGAAAACACATTAGTTGATTTAACTACATTAAGACGAAGTGTTAACAAACAGCGGAAAACTGGATTACATATTACTCTGAGGTACCTCCTGGAATAATTTATGTGTGTATGTATACACAAGCTAAATAAGAAAACTTGTAGTCCTAGCGAACTGATTATCTTGTCAGCACGGTTGATGGAGAGGCTAGTCTGGTACCTATACGATCCTAAGTAGATTATATAAAAGCACGTGTAAAACAGATACTAACAGAGGACTTAGTATTGCTCAATCACCGCTTCTCTTTTTCATCAGTCAGCTGGAAGACTGTACACTGCTGGATATAAGCCTCTCTCAATTACTTAACATCGGCCGGTCTTCTCATTACCACTAGCACATACAGCCTCCAATGTTCCCACTGCTGGGACAAAGGCTTCCACTCTGTGAGAGAGAGTGGGCCCAGTTGAGTCTCGGTCTTGTGATTCCTACTCCTTAACTGTACAAAACCCTGTCACTGCTCTTCTGTTGTAATCGGTGCAAATTATAAGCGCAAAAAAAACGTGGTAAAGTTATTAGCCAGTCAGCAAAGCGCTGGGTTAACGAGGCTGACGACCTAGGGTGCGCCGGAATTCCAGAGGAGGCCATTTTAACACAGTAAGTACTGAAAATATGCCTCAAATTCAAATCACACATTAAAACAAAAAGAAAATTCGTTTATTTACGGTAAACATGACGCAGAGAAGGAACACAAACAATATTTTGAACGTCAAAATTTTACAAGAAGAAAATAGAATTGATTCGAGCTGCCCCATCTAAAATGTAGTTTCACATGGAGAAAATTGGGCAAGGAACTCCCAAGAATTGTCACATCACTTATTTCTCTGCCTACCACAAATCTAGTAACTTCTGTTTTCAATTCATCTATCTAGCTACAAACTACAGCTAAAAGTATTGTGTCTGCGACGGTTATGTACCTACGCTGCTTTTATAGCGGTGAGCTGGCAAACTGGATAAGATACTTTCTACCTGCATTATACTTACTTAAGTGGAGTTGAATAGTTTATGTGGTAGGATCTATGCAGTAACGATGTTTGAGGAGTGGACGCTGCAGGACTAACTATTATGCATTGCATTGCTTTAAAAAAATTGTACAAGGTTTTTTGTTCCATCTATTTGTAGAGTTTTCATGAAAGGAAAACATTGTGAGGTAATAGTTATGGACTTAAAGGAATATATGTCTAAATTCACCAGCACAGGATGCAAGCGTGCGTAGTGATCAATGCTCTTAGTTTATCTGTATTTTAAAAATATCTTTGCCTTCCTATTTGGAAAGACAGGCGTGATATTATGCTTTTGTTTTGATTTGTCTTATGACCATGTCTAAGTAATAGCAGCCGCACGGGTCGATCAGGTTAAGCTACACTTGCTGCGGCCCGTCCGTAGATGGGTGACCATCAATATATAACGAAACCCCTCCGTGTCTCGGAATGCACGTTAAGCCGTTGGTCCCGCCTGTCATTCTTGGATCTTTGACAGTCGTTATGGGTCGTCAGAAGCCCGAAAGTCTGACAACCAGTATTACTAAGGGGTATCGTGTTACCCAGTACCTAGATGGGTTGTGGAGGTCAAATAGGCAGTCGCTCTATGTAAAATATTGGTATTCAGCTGCATCCAGTTGGACTGGAAGCCAACTCCAACATAGCTGGGAAATGGTTATGTAGATTGATTGTGATAGAATAAAAGCTCACGTTGTAATTCTGAATTTTCCCTTTCAATTGGGAACTTAACATTGAATAAAGGAGCCCTTTTCTGGTTAAAAATAAACCACCTGTAGATGCAGCAGTAGACACCACTAAAACCAAATTATATAAAAAATAAAACTGAAACACTTTTTTTTTTTTTAAACTTTGCCCCACACTAGGAATTTCTCCTGTGTCGTGGGTGCGTTTACAGACATATAAACTCACATACACAAACACACATACTGAAACACTAAACCTCTACAAGTACCAAACCGAATTGTTTTTGAACAGACTTCAAGAGATTGCATAGAACAGATGAGCCAGCAAAAACATGAAACAATATAAATTACACTAGCACAAGTATTCGGTACATACGAGTACGTGACTTGCATGTCAAGAAGATAGCTCTCGAAGTCACGCAGTCTACGTCAACTGTTGCCATGGTAACCAGGGAAGGTAATACTTGTGTGATAGTTGAAGAATCCCGATATAAATGTATTATTATTATGAGGTGAAGATATTGGAAAAGCTACATTGAAAGCTCTTAATAAAACTAAATTATTTTTATTGAGCAAATATATCCACGGGATCGTACTACCGGGATAAAAAAGTATCATAAGTCCAAACAATAAATTATTATTATTATTGTAAGTCCAAACATAAGTCATGATCTACTTGTGTGTCAAACATAGAAATCCGTTTAGCCGTAAAGGCATGAAAAGCTTACAGACAGTACTTTAGTGTTTATAATTTAAAATTATTACCATTACAAGTATGAGTCTTACAAAATTTAAATAATTAGTATTTTCTTATGTTGTCTTAGTTCTCCAATTCTTGAACGTATTTTTCCTGTGATACTCTTTTTTTACAATTTAGAGTTATGCTTCATTTAACAAGTTATAGGGCTGTTTCACAGAAAGACGTTCTTTACTTCTAACGATTTCTTGAAACTGTAACCACATAAACTATCACCAATATTTTTTTAACCTACTATTATTTTAATACACAAGTCCACGCCGACAAGTCGCAAGCAAAAGTTACCATACGAAATTCTACGTAAAATATCCGACCGTACATTTTCAAACACTGTATTCGGCATTCTATATACACGCTTAACTGAACATTTGGCTCAATCGGATCGCGTGAATCTTCGATACACTCGGGGTCAAGACAGGCACGAAATTGTCAGTGTAAATATTAAAAGGAAGATTTTGTTCCTTGCTTATTATAACAGCATGCACGTGACTTCTTTATGTTCAGTCTTAAAGTTATGAGGGATACGTTTCGAGTTTTATTTTATTTAAGCCACCTTTTGCATGTTACACGCCTGACATACATAACGTAAAGCGTAATAAAGCTAGCTTAAACTTTACGCGTAGCTTGGGAATTTGCCACAAAAGCGTAGCTGTGACGTCATCTTCTCTGCTACGCCGTAGCAACAGCTACACCATAGACAAACAGATTTATTCCGGTCTGGTGCCCTGATCCGATCCCTTGCTGGTTTTTATTACGTTTTAATTCTGACCCACTATAAACTTGTCATTCCGGTCTGATCCCCTTCTCCTTTTTATAATGAATTATTTAGCAAAGGCAGCCTATAAGGTTTCTACTGCTGGAACACCGGCCGCTCGGTGAAAGGGAGTGGGCCGTAATCCACCATGCGGGCCCAGTGCGGTTGGTGGATGAGGTGTCTTCGAATTTTTGGTTCTAGGACATGCCGGTTTCGTCAAGATGTTCTCCTTCACCGTTTTGAGAGCAGTGGTGATGAAAAATTTAGTCAAAGTAAAACGCCCGCTTGGGTACGAACACACGACCGTAAGTCACGGCTGTTACCACTGGGCCACTGCTCTCTTTTTTTTAATTATTTGTTTCTATTTAAATCGTCAAAAACTTCCTTGAAAAACCATTTAATCTCGATTCAAAAAGACGATTCCAATTTCTAGATGACTGAAGCCACGTGCAAAAGCTATTCTTGCTTGAAAATCCTAAGAATATTTTTACAATCTTAAATCTTTATTAACATTTCATTGGACAAACAACTTTTTTTGCGTATTTAATTCATTCAGTACTGAAAAAAAAGGAAATACGTTTAATTGCGGTAAACATGACGCAAAAAAGAACTTATAAAACAAAAAAAACAATGTACAAATATTAGCTCAGAAGATAATATCACTGAAAGATGTGCCTTCAACTTCATTCAATACTACAAATACCTAAATAAGAAATGTAACAACCATCGTGTGTCTTAAATCTTAAAAAAATGCCTATTGAGGCTATTGATACTATTCTTGTTATGATTAATTAAAAAATAATAAATAAAAGCTTGATTACTTTAAACAAACTGCGAGTTTTTATCTTGTAGATATAGCTAGCCTCCAATTTGTATCGAGTTTAAATATTCTCGTTCTCAGTTTATCATGTAACTCTTCAAAACTCGCCCTTGACATGTGAAAATATTTGTAGAAGCGATCCTCGTACGTTTCTAATTCCCTACACAGGCTACAATATTCTCCACATTGTAGTATTTTTTTTATTAATTTCATGAACCCAGATTATTTTTCGTTTGTGTGCTCTTCTTTTCAAAATAAGTAGAAATAATAACTCTTCGTCCGTATCCGAATCCCCCGCCATTATCAATCACACTGCATGTGTTGCCCGCTGAATCCGCTGTTGCTAGCATGGCATGCCCGCGGCCGATCTGCCCACGAGCCGCGCCCGCGTTGTGTATGAAGGCGACGAACAGCGCGTGTTACACGAGAAACACGACCCGCGCCCGCACCCGCTCTGTGTGTGTATTGCGCATTATGCTGCGACCCTATCCAAGACAAATCCCCAGCGCTGGTTTTCAGCGACAGCCGTCGCCGACGTAATGACGTCGTCCGGTACAACAAATAATTATTCATCAAAAATTATTAAAACACTTATTTTTATTTTTAAAGCAAACAGTTATTAGGACGCTGTACAGGTACAGCGTACTTAAAGCAAAATAATACAATTTAATTCAACTGCGTATCCTTTATTGACGAAAAAGAAAGCGCTTAATCTGGGTGTGATGAATTTGCCGGTAAACATCACAGTGGGTTTTGAACTCATGACTTAGCAGTAGCCTTAGTACTATGGGCTCGTTTTTGATATAATTATCATAATTTTAGCCGAAAGACGTTCACTTCTGGATATAGGCCTCCACCAAGCATCACCACTTCGATGGGTTTCATGCATCTCGCATCCACTGGATTCCTGCGACCTTCGCCTGGTCATCGGTAACGCTACGTCTTCTGGTACGCGGTTGCCACTCCAGAAGCTTTCGGCCCCATCGACCATCCGTTCTGCGATCTGTCACGTGTCTATCCGTGTTTGACATGCATTCAAATACATGCAATGTTTTCCTATACGTATTATCACTTAGTAAATACCGTCAAATTTTTGCATTGACAGACAAAAGAGTACTTTTAAAAGTGTACTTGGATCGCGTTCTTTGTTTACACTCAACTGGGCATTTAGCTCAACCATCGTATCGTGTGAATCTTTTACAACACTCATAGAATAACGAAACCGTGTAGAAGCGAAACTCAAATAGGTACTCTTATTTTATGGGTGCAGTAATGTCGCCGAAATAATCACCTACCGGTCCTCACCACCCTGCTGTATATCGGAGCGCTTGCCTTAGCCAAAGCAAAACAAAACAGCAAATCTTTTTAATTTTTATTTGGTCATGTTTAGATATCGACACACATAGCGTCTGCAGAGGTTAGCTAATCAATTTAAAATAACCTTGTAAGCATTCTTATGCTACTAGCTGGCAAAAAAGCTGGCTGCTCCTCTAACGGAAAAAAAATAATGGCGTTCGCCAGTTTTGCAACGTCTCATGTACCTGTTACACCGACACAATCGATACCATTCTAACCGACACAAACCAATGTTTAAGCGCGGAAGACAACAGGGCTCAAGAACAAGCTCACTGGGCCACCACGGCTCAAGACAACAGATATTTAATAGTACATTGTTCACTGAGGGAGGAAAGTGACCGATTACTAACGAGGGTGTAGTTTGAGGCCCGAGGCTCAGCCGAGGGACTTAACACACACGAGTTGGGAATCGTATAAAGCACTATGTATCTTAAGAACTTAGAAGAAAGTGCGATGTGAAGTGTGTGTAAAAAAATGTATTTTATTTTCCTCGTAGGTATAACTACGAGGAAAATAAAATACATTTTTTTTAAGTGAAGTATATTAAAATTGTTACAGTTATTAAATACAATGTAATAATTTTGTCAGGGAGATTAATATTGGTTTGAATGATGAATGAAATGACAAAAGTTTTGTCTTTTAGCATTTATATTTTAAAAACACTTTTTTTTCAATTTTTTTCATACACTTTTCCTACCTGCAAGTTTATACGTAAATAAAAGTCCTCCAGGCCATATTTCAGCCACGGCGGCCAATCTGAACGAGACTAGCCTTCGGCGCGGTAGATATTATATTGCACATGTGTGCGCGCAGACACAGGTGCACTCCTTCCTCCGTCACTCTCAGAGTCCAATGGGACAGCAATCCGACACGACCGGAGAGAGATCAGGCGCAGGAACAACGGCTTAACGTGCTGTCCGAGACACTGGGGTCTCACACCAACTTCCCAACCCCGGGCTGTTACTAAGAAATTCCTAATGGAAAAACTCAATAACACTTTGCCCGACCCGGGAATCTAACCCAGGACCCCACGCTCAGCAGGTCACGCTTGCGACCACGAGACCAACAGGGCAGCTTCATTACTGTTGTACAAATTTGTAATGACGTACGTAAAAACAGTACAGACGTTCTTTCTGCCTCATTTTTATAAAGTACTTTTCGAGCAGGGATTGTATAAAACGCGGTGCAAGCAGAAGCCTCGCATCTACCCGATTCTTATTCTATGCAGCACGCCAATGACGTCAGCAGTGACGTACCCCCACATCCTACGCTTGTTTATCACGATTATCCGAAACATTACGCGCCACGATCTCTTGTTCGTAAAAAGGAATGAGGCGATATCTCTTTCCCTAACGTTGCGTCGTCTTACGGTTGTTCTAAGAAGGCACTCTGACATTTTTTATGGAGTTTTCTTCATTGAGTTTCGTCGCGTGTATAGCTATTGAAATTTTTGGAGGGTTGTGTGAGTATGCTGAGAGGGTGTGTTTAGACGGTGTTTTAACTAGATAAGTGGCTATGTTAAATTAATTAAATAAGTTTGTCGTTTTTTTTAATAATCACTGGCTTACAATGTAGAAACATTTCATGTGAAGAACTGCATAATCATAATAACTTCTGGACTGGAAATATTTTTGCAAACTGTGGCCAACGACAATGTCTATTGTAAAATCATAACTCGATTATAATATTATGTAAATAAGAACACCCCTTTATTTATAAACTTTGATTAAGGTTAAGACTAAGTTTAACATCATAAAATGTTTAACATCATTAACATCATAACATGATACATTTACTAATGATCAAACCCTCTATAAACAAATAAAGATACAAAAAAATCATCATAAAATGTAAGGTTATTTTGGTTAAGTAGTCGCATATCTTAACTATAGGCAAAGTGTAGTGAAAGGAGATAAATCTATGATTAGGCAAGACAACTAAGTGTGCATACATAAGAGTAACAGCATCATGCGTCGATAGCAGAGGCAACTGTAGCCGTCTTCATCAGTCGTCGCCCACCGTCGACACATCGGCGGCGGCCGTAGACAACATACCGCTCGTGTATTTGAGTGAGCAGTAATGTCTGCTACGCTTTTTGTTATCAGTAATCTGTGAGGGTGTTTTTTTTTTTGTGGATATGAAATAATCAAATGACCCCTCCCGCTCTGGGTGGAGCGGAAGGGAGTGTCAGACTCTTACTGACTAAAACCCACCCGTGTTCCTTCCTTAGCCCTTTCTGTTCCAGGGCAGCGGTAACCCTTTCGGACGATTCCGCCGCATCTTTGAGGGTGTTAGGCAGTATCTTTTTTGACCGGCACCCTAATTGCGTAACACACAATCAATCTCAATCTGAATCATTTTGAAGGATGTTGCTAATCCATTGCTTCATATGTTCAAAAAATGTGTCATGTGTCTGCTCAACAACGTAAATAACGCAATGAATGTTGTTGAACTGTCAAAATGAAACCGATTCCTATTGATCGTGTGTTACGCAATTAGGGTGCTGACATTTAAACGACTGTTCAATAGTGGGACGAGCTTTGTGGGTTGATACGAATTTACGGTTTTTGTCTCTTAACCATGCGTCTGGTTAAATAAGCCACCTACTCGTAAAGGATTTATCTGCAACATGGGCCATATTAAAAGAAAAAAAGCCGAATCTCTAATACTTTATTTTGAATATCTTACAACATATTTCGATGTTGTTTAGTATGAAACTAAACAACATCGTATTATTCAATCGCAGCTTTTACCTAGTAAAAATAAAAAAAAAACAAGAATAAAGTCCATGCTGTACAAGTATATTAACTTCCAATCTTGTTCCTCCTCTTAGCAGCCTAGAGCAAGAATTAGACAGTACCTAAATAGGAAAATAAAACTACTTAGAACATCCTAACTTCCGAAATCAGCAATTCATACACAACTGAACACCATTTCCTTTTTCCCTCTGGCAACATAGCATATTCATACTGCAGCCAATCAATCAAACCTTCAAAAGAAATTCGTATGAAGGCCGAAGAAATCAAATTTCCGTCGACGTCGCGACGGCCAAGTTATTGGTCAAGCGAATATTCATACTCAAGTTATACGGAAAGCTATTTTTCTGAATATACAAAGCGATATTTTTGATCAACAATATGTATCAGAGGGATGGAAAAACGGGATATATAGCCGTCGATATATTTAAAAGTAGTCAGAGATTGTGTGACGTTCGGTGAGTTTATTGCATTCGGTATGTTGTGAGTTGTTTCGATGTTTCTGATTGGTGATCGATGGGTTTTGTTTCATCAATTATGCTGTTTTCCGAACTACATATTTTGTTAGATGCTGCTATATTATATAAATGGTGACTGGTAAATTAGTCACCGATACTTAAACGCATGATTCTCATCATATTAAACAACTTTCCTAAAGAAACGATTTGTTTAAATGCACCCTGCGCATGATCCCAATCACCCCATTAACTACAATAACAAAAAAAAAAAAAAAAAGTAAAATAATAACAAAATCGTTATATTTGCATTCTTTTTTTTATAAAAGTTACCTCACAAATCTTCAAGGTAAACAAAAGACTAAGTGACCATAATGAAGTCGCCAGCATTTTAAGTTGACGTTAACCCCCACGTCAGCTTACCCTGAACAAATTCTTTGAGCACACTCGTCGAGACAACCGTCATATTTTAGCTAGAATGTAAGAAATACGGTAGTATTCTTACAGTGCGGGCCACGAAATATCTTTAGGACATATAGATATATAAAAAAAATACAGCTAATAAATGACAGCTGTCATTTTATTTTTGAGATTTATGTTAGGACGTCAGAAAGCCCAAAAGTCTGACAACCAGTCTTACCAAAGATTATCGTCTTACCCAGTAACTGGGTTGTTGAGGTCAGATAGGCAGTCGCTGTATATAAAATACTGGTGCTTAACTGCATCCGGTTAGACTGGAAGCTGACTCCGACATTGTTTGGAAAAGGCTAGGCAGATTTGATAATAGGACGTTAGATTTTTTTTAAAACTTATGCAAGATAATTAATGAAGTTAATTTCGTTAAATGAACGAATGCTGTCGCAGATTTGAGTACATGCCCATCACTATCACTATCACTAGGATGACGTTCAAAAGTGCCTTTTATGTGCCTGTTTGAAATAAATGATTTGACTTTGACATTGATGAAAGACAAATCCAAATTGTGGCGTTTTAAATTATTTGTACCAGTCTGGATGTTTGCTCGGTTTTATTGATGCAACTGGCGAAAAGTTGATGTAATTGTAGAGTTTTATATTTTTTAACATAAAGGTTCGTGATTAACTATAAAACACCACTTTTCCACAGACATACATTTTTACTACATAGTTATCGAATGTTAAATAATACCGTTATTTGAAATTAATACCATTTATTGAACGTTGAAAATGGACGGCTTATTTGCCAGTTATTTTACGCAAAATTTTAAATATTTCCTGGAACCACATTAATTTTATTTGTTCGGAGATAAATTTACTTTGCTCTGCTCTGTTTTTCTTTGTGGCAGAAATACTTCCTATTTAAAGTACCTAGTTCTGTAATAAAAAGAACCAAATGGATAAATAATGGAATACATCAAATTTTTTACAATGACTTGACTCGATCATATTCTGCCAGTCTTCAGTCACGTTTTTCTGTGTCAATAAGGCTGACAGGCGCACTGACAGGCGGCTTGCTTTGCACCTAGAATCAAGCAAGTTACCGTGCAAGTAGCAATTTTTTTATTGTACTTGAACAAAACAAAATAGGTAATGTAATACATGGAACTTTTTTAAATGACTTGACTGGATAACATTTATGTCACGTATTCCATAAACAATAAAAAAAACTTTTTTTTTTCTAATACTGAATATTACCTTTGCCAGTAACACGAAAACGTGTTGCTTGAATATTGTTGCCAGAAACAATATTACACAACTTTGTTTTCCCAACAAATACGGGGTTTAGCTATAAATATTGATATCTACCCAACCGCTATACCCTATCGCTTTCAAACGCTATCTTCACAGCCCAACCTAAAATCACGGCCCCACAACAGAGGCGGCTCGGGTAAACCTTTGACAAGTAATATCCAAGACAACATAATCGCATTATATACCAGCGGCTGCAAAATGTCGTGGACCGCTGAGGCCGGAACTGGCGTAATAGAAAGAAAGAAAGTATTATGGGTAGTGTTGGTTTGCAGTTCAAATCAGATTATATTTTACGAACAAGTTATGTAGTTACACTAGCTAGTCACACAGTGTAAGCACACGACACTAAGATACGGAACGCGAGACAGTTTCTCAGCATATGTTGTCCGTACGATATCCAATGTCCAAGAGATCTCTGCTCCACACCGCTTTTGTAGCTACAGCTCCCCTCTACCACCAGGATCTCAGGCTAGACTCTTTCAAGCGCCACCAGATGCCACCAGGTCCCGAATAGTCACACCAATGACTCCGACTTATTTATAGTTAATTAAAACGGTACAACACCAATTATAATAATTAACATAGAGACAATAATTCAAAACTAACATGGAACAGTGGACTCCCTTGCATACTTTCTCTCACAGAACACCAGACATAATATTTATACGCATAATTTTAACACATTCAGGGTTGGCAGCCAGAAGGGCATTCAGCACCTTTGGAGTACGACAGACTGGGGATTCGGCTCTGGCTACAGTTTTGGCTGGCAGTTGCGCAAACAGATTGGCCTCTGACGGTGTCCGTATTGCCGTCTGAACGGCTGGACGGACTTCGATGGAATTCAAAGCCTACCTGTGTGCCAAAGTCCATCGAAATCCGTTCCGTTCGTCTCCTGGAGGCGAAAAGCACTGGTTCAGTCGATGTGGTGACGGTTGGCGGAGGCTTATCTCCAGCAGTGGACGTCTTTCGGCTGAAACTACGGTGATGATCATGATGTAGACCATCACCTGGGTTAAGACATAGGATACCTTTTATCCAGGTTGTACTTATTTGTTGGATAATTTCCGATCTCCGTGCAGGCGAAACTACGTGCAAAAGCAAGTGGTATTATACGAAGCACGTAGATGTTGTGACTTGACTTCCTAAGTGAATATGTGTTATTGATTGCCTTGTTGGTCTTGTGGTTTGCATGTGTCGGACATCATGGGTATGGGTTTAATTCCCGGGTTAGGCAGGTATTGAGTTTTTCCATCAGAAAATCTAAGTAGTAAACCGGAATCTGAGAGACTTAATTACAACTCGATAAATATGGGTGTCTTACAACTGTCTACCTACCCTTACCTATGGAAGGTTAGGTTATCCTACTGCGTAGGAATATCACTATTTTTTTTACGCGGAGTGATTGGCATACGTCAATCACTGGGTAGTACCGATATTCTAGAGTTGGACCGATTCATTCCGTTCTGGTGATTGGAGCCGACCTCCGACGTGCATTCCATTTTGCAGTTCAAGGTACAACTCCACGGCATTTAGCGTCCACATTGAGGGTACAAAGGGATTTCTGTGTGGAAAGAATTCGTCCATGAATTGACCGCGACTAGTGGAGGTTTGTTGCCAGTGTTGTTGATTTTTTTTTACAATCCAGCGAATACGTAGATAACGAAGATAGTTATTAAAAGTGTTATGTATTAGGTTTTTCTATCAAGAATTAGTAATCCCCCACGCGGACTCAGTGCGGGTTGGTACATATGTAGAGGTCACATTCCATCGACTTTTTGGTTTTAGGACATGCCGGTATCCTCAGATCTTTCCCTTCACCGTTTTGAGAGCAGTGGTGATGGAATAATTTACAGAAACTAAAAGGCACTTTAGTTTCTGTAATTTTTTTTTTTTTTTTTTTTTTTTTTTTTTTTTTTTTTTTTTTTTTTTTTAAATAACGTTGCCCCACACTAGGAATTTCTCCTGTGTCGTGGGTGCGTTTACATACATATAAACTCACATACACAAACAGCCAGACCCGGAACAACTAATTGTAGGTCATACAAATATTTGTTCCGTGCGGGAATCGAACCCGCGACACGCAGCGCAGCAGTCAATCGCTTAACCACTGCGCCAACCGTGCCGTCGAACCATTATTCCATCACCGAGGGTTCGAACCCACAACCTATCACGAAATCCAATCCAACTCGTAAGTCGGAGCCATTTCCACTAGGCCATCACTGCTCCATTACACTCGTATGGGACTTAAACGTAACTGGCAAAATATGGGTGTTCTATAATTGGTGCAGTAGCAGCAAATTTGACAGATTGTTGTAGTTTGATGTGCTGGGGGCACATCAAACTACAACAATCTGTCAAATTTCTTTGATAGATATTCAACTTTAGGTATCGCTAAAAAGTACAAAACTCACATTTAATTTTAATATTGTAACCGTAGTTTTCATAAAATAATTGCGCATTATGGAGCACGAAGCTTAAATATAAACACGATTTATTACAGCATTTATGGTGAATAAAAAAGTAAATATTCACAAGAACGGGAACAACATTTGTATGAGACAAACGTGACTGGAATGACGGTAACGAAGCGAAAACACGGTTGCGTACACTCACTAGTTTATTTACAAAAAATGTTGGACCTAAGGCCCCGTTCAGATCAGCCTAGTGTTTCTTTAGGCAATAAAAAAATCTAAAATTGCAAAAAAGAGGGTATGTGTGATAGTTCATACGATAGAAGTAAAAACTTATGATTTGAGCCGAGTATACGCTATTCAATGCCGAGTATACATACGCTATTCAGATATTTTACCATTTTTATTTGATTATTCACCGACCAAAGGAACCTAATATACGCTGTTCATCGCCGAGTAATATGCGATTCAGCGTCACTAACAAACTGGGGTCAAGTATAGCCAATTTGGCGTCACCGAAAAGAGCCTGAAGTTTCAGTTTCGTTCACTAATCAGAAAGAGCGCTAAGTGCGCCTTAAGAACTCGTTGTAATAAGGTTGCTGTTGGGTTTGTTCGCTGTCAGAGGTAAAATAACTGTGAATGCACTGTATAACAAGACGTACAACATTTATTGACACTTTTAATGTCAAATTGGTACCATAAACGTGCATAGTAAATACTAATACCATATGTCCACTATACCTACATTGGTGGCGTAGAGCAAAATTGCCGTGACAAATGAAGCTGAGACTTTTTAACTTTGTCTGTGAAGGACAGATGGATCGCAGTGACGCAAAGAGTGTTGCACGTACGTGCTAAATGGATGTGTCCTACAAGGTTTTGCGAACAGTAAGCAGAGGCAAGCTCAGAACCGATCAAATTGGAGGTGCTTGGGCTCCCCCAAGCACCTCCACTTTTTGACGACACGGTTGGCGCAGTGGTTAAGCGATTGACTGCTGCGCTGCGTGTCGCGGGTTCGATTCCCGCACGGAACAAATATTTGTATGACCTACATGTATTTGTTCCGAGTCTGGGTGTTTTTCTATCTATCAAAAAAAATGTATATAAGTAGTTTTTCAGCCATCTTGTTATCATAACACAAGCATTAGGTTGCTTAGCTTGGGACAAATGGTGCTGTGTGAAATGTCCAGGGATATTATTATTATTACTTCGACCACCACTTCGACTGCTGACGTAGGCACGTATTTCTGCTGAAATGATGGTGATGATATACTTTGACGAGTACATGCATTAACTAAAAAGCTGTCAATTCGACATTATAAACTGACACTTCAATTTTATTTATTTGTATGGATATCAAATTATAACAATTCGCATTTGAAACAATCAGTTAAAATAAATCCTCTATATAGATAATTTTCATTCGATTACTTTTTAATGAAAGTAATACCTACGGCCTACCAATAATTTTAATATGCATCATATTTTTTTCCAAACCTAAAAATTATTTTGATTGACTGTAATTTTATACAACTTTTTGCTAAATAATCGTAGTTTGGAAATAAAACAAACATTTTTTAGATTTGCTCGATATAAGATACCCTATGTATTACGATACTATCTACTATCTAGAGGCGACAAAAAACCTTTTTGCCACTCTCACGAAAAAAATTGTGATGTCCTATTTATTACGGGGCAACATAGCCACTTCTACGTCAAGACACACGCTCCGGTTGTTTAGAATGTCCGGAAAAGAAGCCACTTTGTGTGCACACAGCTATCCTTGTGTGCTGAGCCACTCCGTGTGTTGTCTTCCCTTCAATAGAGCTTGTCTACGCTACGGACAAATGTGGTACAATGGCTTTGAGGGATATGTCGGTAAGGTTTTTTGGTTGATAAATATGACTTTGTGCGTTAGTTATTTTAGAACAAACACCGCAAAAAACACAAGGCTTTTGCCTTATCACATAACTATGATGAAGCCGAAAAAGAGGGTAACTTTTTGTATAAAAAAATATACCTAATTGGTTAGTTTTTTACATTTTCTGAAAAACATCTTAATATACTAAATTCTATTACAGTAAAGTGAAGGGCACAGTTTAATACGTATAGCAGTATAATTATTAATTTTAAGAGAAAACTAAAAACGTAGAAAAATTTTAGGCTTCAGTGCGTACCCGCCTTTAAAACATACTCGTAAACTGAATAAAATACTTGACTAGCATAATCTGAACCCGCCTTAACAGATGTAAATAGAATAGCTGGATATTTTTTTCGTTCCTTTTTTACGTTCTATTTTTATGATATTAATACCTGGCTATTGAGGGTAGTTTGAAAATAGAAACTGACATAATAAAATTTCACTTTTCCCGGTCTACTGAGATTGCGGGCCAATCTTTTAAGAAGGAAACCAGCTCATCCTACCTAAGGTATAACTATAAAAAATACCTTTTTTTATTTAGCTGACACTTTTTTTTATTGAGCAGTGGGACTGCTGAGCAAAGGCCTCCCCCAAAACCTTCCAGGCATCCTTTTCTAGCGCTTCCTCGATCCTCCCCTCACGGTACGCGTCTAGGTCGTCTCGCCAGCTCTTCCTGGGCCGGCCGCGGCGGCTCCGTTCATCCTCAGGCACCGACCGTGTGCAGACTGTTACCCTGAATTATATATATTTCTGTTTATTATTTTAAAATACACAGAAAAAGAAAATAAAAATCTCAAACATATATTTACGGAAATAAAACGCTTATTTTTTATATATTTTAGTAATGTAAAACATCAACAGGTGCTCAGATCGAACTAATTTTAATGACGTCACATTTTCGCGTTCTGTTTGACGCTGCCTCTCATCGCGCATGAAGAGTTTCACTCAAACGCACACAAACACAAACATAACTCAAGTTGCTTTATAATTTTTACAGAACATAAAAAGTAGTAGGTTGCGAGCAATATTTTCCAGAATATTCGATATATTTTGTTCATTATTTTTCACTGAAATTGTGCACTAATGGGCTCCGTACAGATATACTTGTTTTTGCTTTAATGATCATGTTCAACGTTCGGCTAGCAGGAAAGTGGTTTTTGTTCCTGAATTTTATAGTTTTTTTAATTTATTAATTAAAATTTAAATGGACGGTAACCTGGATATGGATGCTTTTGTCCATTCATTGAAATAAAATGATTGAATAATGGTAGCTGTCTGAAAATAAGAGGTGTTCCTTAATTTCGGGAAAATTTATTTTATTGTACAGCTTCATGATGTATGCCCGGGACATAGTCATATTTGGTAGCATTAAAGGTATTTTTTTGACTTTTAGTTCACGTGCATTTCGACACGGACAACGTCACTTGGCCAGAGTCTTATGATCTACAAGCTTAAGACAATTTCACCAAGAAAAAAAATATGGTCATCATGGGATGCCTGACAGAGGTGAAACATCGAGAAGAGCGGCGGTATGATGGTATAAGAGAGCGCCATGCCGTTTGCCGTCACGGCATACGAGTCGGTCTTCCAAGGTGCGCCATTAAATCTTTCACATCAAAATGATTTCAGGCCCCACTGAGGAAAATCCCGTGTGGACCGCTTGACGCGGCCTCCCGCGTAGATGGTTTTACTGATCAGGAAGTCACGTGACTACTTGCGCCGGTTTTAAAACCTCCATACAAGTTAGTCGACAACAAAATCGGTGCGAGCAAATTTCATCCCGCACCCCTTGCGATAATCGCACCAGTTTGGCCAGAGAGGATTAAGAAGTATCTAAGCCTCGCTTCCATGATAAAAAATCTGTTCATCATAAAAGCGAAAAATCTAGATGGAGCATAACAAATCCTAACTAATATAAACCCGAAAGTCTGTTTATTTGTTTGTTACTCAAACATCCCTCGACGAAGCGATGGATAGTAATGAAATTTTGGGTGCGGGAATGTAAGGGCTGGGGGAAAAGGTCTGATATACCCAAATATTCAACCTGCGACCCGGCGGGATATTTGTGTCTGACCCGTTTTATATGGGCTTCCTTTTGCAGACAAGGTATTAATACTAGCAAAACTTAGTATTAAAACTAGGCTATAGGTACTAAAAGTATTTCTATGTTTGGGGCGGTAAGTAGGTACATATTTCTATTTAGAATGTGGCCAGATTTATTTGAGTATTTTATGAGCAAATTATAAGTCGAAGTAAAAAAGCGCAAATAAACGAAAAAAAGTTTTTTCGTAATATTTTATAGTTACGTGATTGACTGACGCTTGGACTGACATTTGAGAGGCCATTCTCATAATATTTTTTAAGAAAGTTTGCATTCTACTAACAGTCTCAATCTGTCAAAATAAATTAGTTAGTTTTACTTTTGACAGATTGAGACTGAGATGAGTTTGCGATTTTAATTTGAACGTTTTTAATTGACTGATGATTCGGTTGGCAATACACACACATTTTTAGGTTATTTCAATTAGCGTGCATACAGCATTATCAGCCCACTGATAGGACACAGACCTCTTCTTTGAGAGAGGGAATGGGCCGTAATCCATCCACGTGGGCCCAGTGCGGGTTGATAGATGTCACATGTCTTCGAATTTTAGGTTCTAGGATATGCTGGTTTCCTCACGGTGTTTTCCTTTCTTTACATAAAGTAAAGCACCTGTCTAGGTTTGAACCCACGACCTGCAACTTGTATAATTATCAGGGCAGGTAACACTGGGCCAGCACTCCTTTTTAAATTACTTACTAAAAATTAAAATTACAAATGAAAAATAAAAATGTATTATGGATCGTACAAATTGGCTAGACAATTAGTTTGATTCCATCCTATATTGCGGTCGACACGTCTGCAAAACCACAACCGAATCACAAGATTTTCACCTTTATCTATCAATATCACCTGTCAATGATCTGACATCTTTAAGTGAATTCACATCGTGTACTCATGTCCCGTCAAATTACGGGCAGTCTCCAAAACGAGGGTGTTGACCACACTGAGGCAATATTAAAAGTCCCAACTCAAGAGCTGAACCTGTTATTACACTTGTGGTCGCGTCAGCTGTCCCTCGCGACCCATGTTAGGACCGAAGGTATGCGTCCCCTGCTTATAAAACCGAATCAACAAGTTTTGATAATGGTGGGTTTTTGTTTAATTTATGTTTTGTTATTGACATAGTAATTGTGGTCATTCGCACAGCTCACGTCAAATCTTCTATACTTTTACTTAGCTAAAGAACACATATACATTAAAAAGAAATCAAAACCAAACACAAAATTACATAAAACAATTCCCCAAAACGCCCACCCTTTACCACTTCCTAGTGCTTTAGATGAGAAAAAGAAGCGGCGCAACAAACTCCACAGTAGCACATTCGTGAGATAAAGACGGAAATCGGGTAAAATATCTAATCTAATCGTTCAAATCAATTAAATCGTATTCAGCGACTAAGTACTTCTTATGCAAAAAATATTCGAAGCACATATATCACTAATGGGTATTGGGAGCCAAAAACATTGCTAAACTTCGATGCCCAAGTTGTCACCTAATTAGGTCATTAACTCAGAACTGACTAATAATTTATTGTCCAATGTCATGTTGGTAGCAAAGGTTCTAGCTTTTAACGCTGTTAGGGGATGCCGGAGGTTTAATGGATGTTCGAAAATGTCCGTTTATAAGCTTAAAAATGATGGTAAAGCACAGAACTAATGAAAGTTAATTAATTGACGAAATACCAGAATTTCAATAATACTGAATTACTCACGTTAATAGCTCTGTAGCTCCTTACGTACTACCAATCAAGGGAAGTCGTTATTTTAAGAAATATTCTCCTTGATGAGACCTTTACATTGGTATGTATCTTGAAATTGGGCTGATTCGCCGCCCGGTAAGGACCAACCCCGGTTCACGGCGCGTTGTGTTCCACACGCGCCTGATAGAGCTGTCAGCACGAACTGACGGGGTCCGCTAGGGCCGATGCCTACTAGGGTCGCGGGTTGTTCGATAGAGATACCGTGGCCCCTGGCATAGACAACTAATACTAACACAGAATGTAAAATAAAGGTCATAAAAATAATAAATTAGTAACCAGTTTGATTTTGTCCAGACTTCAGATCATAGGTTCTCGACCTTATTTTGCCCACCATTTTGACCACTTTGAGAATATTTCTTTTTCTAGAGCCCCAATTTTTTTTACCTACCATCTGTCACGAATTTGAAAGAGCTATTTGCCACGGTTATATTTAAACGTGTAATACTATATAGTCGTAAGATAAGAGTCTTCTACTGGCCCCCTATGCTGTAGTGGATTGTCTTATGGAGTGGCATGTTCCACATTCTTATCTTGGATATAATCATAGTAAAAGTATATAAAGACGAGTACAGTGATCCCTTATAAGGTTAAGAGGAAGAAAAAAATATAAAAACACAACATTTATTTATTTTTAGACACAAATATCTGTATTAAAACGTGGGAGTGAACAAATCACGTCGAGCCCTGACTTTTAAGAACAGGAAAATTTTATGTCAATTTTTACGAGGGTGAAGATTAAGTTAATGTCTGTCGGTAAACAAAAAGATAGAAAATATATTGACATAGGTAAATACCCGTAAACCAGTTTAACAAGGTGTTCGAAAACAACGAAAGACTGTAGGTAAGCCTTTGATCAATAATAGTACTATTTACCCGGCGTCATGGGGGTGGAAAATTGTTACACAGATGTGGGGGCTGGGTCATAATTACCCAAATAGGAAATGTAATATATTTATTTCAGTATCTATTTGAGGAAATTATTACTATTTATTACAAGCATTATTTTACGGTTACTGAGGTAATAAAACACCAAAAATAATAAAGAATAAACTTTAAATCATAGGAACAAGGCTTTGAAACAGGTACTCTAAACAAATCAATGGCTTCATCTAGCAAAATCTAAGTTAATTATAATAATTTCCAGTCTTCAATTTTGAAAGTGGTACTTTATAAATATACTAACATGAATAATTAACAAAACAGTAATTAGCATCATCGTTATTAATACAATGTGCACAGAAAGTAACAAAATATGTTTGTTGCATCCTTGACACACGTGTGTAGTTTTGCGGTCTTTGCTAGCAGGACACACCTGACACCTCTTAAGAGCATTTGCTTTTTTTGCTGGAGAATCCTCTGATGGTTCGCCAGCAAATTGATAGATTTTTTACGCAGTTCTCGTGGCAAACTGGGAACATTCCGGCAGACTTTCAAGTGTTCAAGACTGACAAGAGCAAGGCCTAGATTTTTCAAATGTCGGCGTCGGACGGACTTTCAATACATCGCATAAATAATAAATCAAGCCTAAACTTGAATTATTATTTATGCGATGTATATAAAGTCCGTAAACCAGTGACATATTCAACACGGCTTAAAAAAATTAATAATAATAATATTTAATAATACCTTCGATCAATAATAATAGTACTATTATTGATCGAAGGTATGAACAGAAACTTTAGGTAATTACTTTACACGTTAATAGGTTCCGTAAGCCGTCCGTCAGTCTAAGCTGAACTAAGAGTTCAGCTTAGACTGACGGACGGCTTACGGAACGAACGAAACGGAAAATTTTATTGAAATTACTACTACACTAGGCCAGCTCAAGGGTAAAGTTTAACCACCAACGGGCGGTCGACTGTACTTATACCACGTGCGTATAGAAAAATATATTCAAATAATTATCAATACTTTGGCAGATGGGTTGAGATTGAGCAATGGTCATCGACGTAATGTAATATGCACAATAATAAATAATCGCACGAGGTACACATTATTACTTCTTATAACATAAAACCGCACGAATGAAGTAAATCTGGCGGTCACCATCAGATGGCTAATTATTCTTGTAATTAAAAATATTCAAAATGTATCCGCAATCTCATCTCGGCGACAATCAATGTCAAAAACTTGTCAAAAATGTAAGGAGATGGAAAAAAATGGAGGTATTTTTGACAGATTGAGACTGAGATCATAAGGCGTGTTCTCGTAATTTAAAACGTTCAAAATCTAGTCGAAGTCTCATCTCGGCGACAAACAAATCTCAAAAACTGGTCAAAATGTAGGGAAATTAGAGTAATTTTTGACAGATTGAGACTGAGATCAAACTGTGAACGTTCTTAAAATTACGAGAATTGCCCCTCTGCTTCCTTTCATAATATGACGTAAAAGTTAGCCAGTGGAAATAAATGGATTACAAGGATACGAGGTTTTACTAAAGAGTTTTACTATACGAAGTACATCTACTATTTCTGGCTTTAAATCCAATACGTTAGAAGGTGGTATACTTAATGTGCTTTCAACACGCCCTCTACATTAGTACTAGTTGGAGTAGAAACTTATTAGTTTTAAGAAAAATAACCGTATCTTCTTACAAGGTTTTTGTAGGATTTTAGATCCAGTACCAAAAGTGACACTTTAGTTACGAGACTCTAAAGACGGGGTCTTATTTCTATTTCATCTTTGTCCACCTGTCACTGTTTAGATAACTAACGCTTTCTTATTACACCTTTATCTCAGTATAATGGATTTTATTCATAATCGATGACTAAAGTTAAGTAACGTTTAAACGTAAAAATGTATGGTTAAACAGTCGCTAATCACTGCTTAACTTTAAGCAACGTTTATGAATAAAGGGGTACGTTTCTAGATTTGTCTTCCTCAACATTCGAATTCTTCATTCGACCTTAAACTACATAGCACATGCATAATGTATTATACCAGTAACTGTGTTGCAGTGGTATGGCTGCAACGCTCCGTATAAAATATTGATATTCAACCGCATTTGGTTGAACGGGAAGCCGACCCGAACATATTGAGGACGTTTAACAAAACCGATGGTTGTATTTCTCAAGACCCACATCGTCCGGTCACTTTAAAGGGATCTAAGCCTTTAAGCCTCTTTTGATGCGTTTACCAGCATAACACCACTCGAAGAGGAAGAATCCATGAATAATTTCTTGTGACGCTCGTAAACTGAGCAGATTGTAAACACTTTAATTTATAACTTTACATTATTCATGACCATTTCAACATGGCTAATACCTGCACTTAATCAAGGCGATGTAGATTTTAATAACCTTTCCACGTTGGGTAGAGTACACAATTTTGTTGGCGTGAAATTTAAAATCTCACCTTACATTTTACATTAGGGGAATATGCAAAGAGTGTGTATTATAAGAAATTTTAAAAGCTAGCTCGACTGAACCGTTTAGTGCTGAGGATTAAACGACACACGACACTGAAAGCTCTTTGACACTCAACGAACGAGTAATTGAATGTACGCCCAAAGTAAGCCTCGCGTTTTATACTCGAGAGGAAATGTCTCGCAGCTGTGGAGGCGGTGGGAATGTTCGATGAAGCGATCGCTTAAGAATTTTACTTTTGAAAAATTCAGTTTTCGTCGCCTAAACATAGATGGTTATTTTAGGAGTTGGTCAGTTTTGTGGAGCTGCAAATAGGACTTGGTGGCTTTTTAGGTTATTTCAATTTATTATGTAGAAAAAAAATGTGATAAAGCCAAAGTCAAATCATTTACATATTTCAAATATGCACATAAAAAGCACTTTTGAACGTAAACATTTAGAATTGATTCTAGTGGGTCCTTCCAAACTGTAGTTTCGTATGAAGAAGAATGGGCAAAAAACTCCACTGTTACTCTTTTAAAAATCTTTTACGATATTCTGTATACCTACCTACATTAATTAATATATACCTAATTTTATGTGAAGACGATGAACTTAGAATAAAATTACTGTACCTACTAAAATAGGTAAAGAATATACGATATTTTTACATGCTGCCAATACCTACAGTTAGATAAAAAAATTAAAAAATAAATAGTTAAGTCGAACTAAAACAATCGTTATCCTCATCTGCCTAGTTGCCAATTTTGCATTTGATAGCCCGATTCTAAGGAAGGCCACTAGGCTTAAAATCACGCTAGAACCCTAAAGAGCCGGCCAAAATCAAAACAAGTCACAGAGAACACTAAGCGAAAATGAAGTAACAGCGCGGGCGATGCGATGAACAAGAAATTTCACGCGAGTAGAAGCTAGTCTTTAATAAAATAAACTAACACCCAATTATTTATTCAGTCTTAAGCTATAAACAATTGCTCGTCAACAAAAACTTTCGAATAATTTCCACGAACAGACTTAATATTTGGTTGAAAAAGTCGAAATGTTATTTCAAGTCTGATAAATTCAAATCCAACTATTTAACGCTGTTAACCCGCGTAATCCATTTAGTTTGCTCATGACCAGCAGTGTGAACGAAACGCTGAAAGAGTGAAGATTTAATTAAAACAATTAACTCGACATTACTAATGAACTTAGCTTTATTATTTTGGTGTATTTGTTTTTTTATTTAAGGATTAAATAAGGTCATATATTTTGACGCCGTTTTTCAAGTTTTTGACTATATCAAAATATATTATGGAGGTTAATAGTTATGAATAGTTTAGATTTTCAATGAGTTTTTTTTTGCATGATTTTTAGTAGTTGCTCTAGATTTTTTTCGAAATTAAGGTTTTGTAAAAACAAGAACAGTTTTTCCTTGCCGAGCATAGGCCTTTCCTTTCAAGTGCCAATCCCCATGCCCTTATACCAGCCTAGACCTTATCCAGGTTCCACCATGTTCTCGGGTAGAACCTGGATAAGGAAGAAGAAGAGTTCCTACTTCTTTGTTTTTGCTAACCGTCTCACTTGTTTTTTTACTGTCAGGACAAATGAAATCCTTTTCAGCAATAAAAGTATCCTCAAACCTATAGTAAACTTCCCAAGCAATTGGAAAAGCGTCATAAATGAACAAACAACAATTCTCACAACGACAACTGTAACAAGTGAAATTGTCCAACAATGTTGGTTTAACGAAATAAAACGCTATGAATTCAACGCCCATTTATTGCATAAGGGACTCAACGCATAAAGACTGCTAACGGCAGATAAGCGTTATGTTGAAGCTAAAATAAAACTAAGGTACTTTAAATAAGACACACAAGACAAAAATACTTTTTACGTACGCCTTTATAAGGTGGTTGGCAGACGAGCGACAAGTTGCAAACTTTAAAATGTAAAAAAATACTTTTTGCGAATACAATTAAATAATAGTTCAATCCAGTTCGGTGTTCTCAGATGTATGTTCTATAACATTTTTTTTAAGATAAGACAAAAGATAATATAAAAGTAGTATACAGTACAAACTGGGATTTGTAAAATAAGTTTTCAAACTGCAATCTTTTTTTGAAATATTTTATGTAACTACTTAGATCTTACAGATAGACCCTTTGTGTTTGGGACTCGAAATTTCGTGTCTTTTAAAGGGGCTCAGGGTTTCCCAGTGGAACTCGCACCAACACCCTCCTGTAATTATTAAGTCGTGTCGTTAATTCACCGTCGGCCTGTGGGAAACACAGTCGCCACCCCTAAAATACAATTCAAGTAATTACCTTGATTGGTCTAGATATAACACCATTTCAGACATCAATCTACATGGTCTTCACATAATCTCACCAAGATTTGGTCTGGACTTTAAAAGAGGCGGTGACCACGGCCTTTCTTTTGCCGACCAAATTTAGTTTTTAAAATGATTGATGATTGACATGTAAAAGTGTCTGTACAAACTTACTTACAGAAATAAAACCATTTATAACACTACATGGTCAGTGGTCATACTTCACTCACTTATTCCATATTATTTTCTAGGTTGTCTTTTTATGTATCTAAGTCGGTTACCAATTTGTCGGGTGTCTGTATCCTTCCTTAATCGTGCGGAGCGACATAGTAAATACACTTTGTTAATACCTTTGCCGTGTGTTGTGAATCGCCTCTAAATTCCCTTTTGTCTGACTTTACGATATATTTTTTGTTTTTGAATGAAGATGAATTTTATTTGTTGTGTCATTTTTGGTATATTCTTCCATTTTATTGGTGTATTGCAATTAAAATTAGTCTTTTTGAAATCATATCTTAACGTTACAGACCTGCGGAGTAATTGCGTTTACAAAGGCAATGCCCTTAATTTGACAGTTCAACAATATTCATTGATTAATTTACGTTGTTGAATAGACGAATTTTTCAAACATTTATGAAGCCATGGAATAGCAATGTCTTTAAAAATCCGATGATTTGGATTGACAATGTGTTATACAAGTGCTGAATTTGCTTATGAACTGTTCAGTTAATAATTTCTGCTAAACACGGCCAATGACAGATGTTGATGTCGAATCATGGCGTTAAAAAAGTCGTGAGTGACTTTGGAAGCTGTAAAAAATGCCTTCTAAATATGTACATCCAGGTTAATGTTACACTCTTTTAAATTTCCTGAAACATTTCAGATACTTCCCCTTTCCAAAGTTCCGTATGAATCGTCCGAGAATATATGGCGCTTACGTGATCCGAATTATTTGGTAATCGGCGTTTTATTTAAAGTTTCTAGTGCAGCTTTGCATGCACAATATTATGTATGCAGATTTAAGAGAGTGCTCTGCAACGTTTCCTATTAAACTGGGTGCTTTATTTATACTACTGATGGTTTCGAAAGATCTTTAGTAATCGGTAACTTTGACAGATTAGGGGATGCTCCATTTTGTAATTTAAAATTAAATCATGTTGCAATTTCAAAAAAAAGGAATTAAATGTAAAAAAAAAACTTATTTTAAACTAATTAAAATGTGTTGTAATGAAGGATGGATGTTAAGATGACGTAAAAAATGTTTCAGTATGAATGTTTGGTTGACTATCAGAATATAGAAAAAGTAATTAAACGATAAAGTGATTGAGTCAAAAGTAAAATATGATGAAGAATAGAATAGAATATAATAGAATGCTCTTTATTATGCACACCATATAAATTACAGATATAAATATAGAAATTTTACAAGGGTGACACAATGGGCGGTCTTATCGTTAAGAGCGATCTCTTAAAGGTAACCTTTGGATCGATTAAAAAGGGGAAGGAAACGGGCAAAATTATCGGAGAATAAAATACTGTGCCAAAATTAATAAGGATCTTTCATACAGTAATCGTCATAATTTCAGCCGAAAGACATCCAAGAACCGCTGAAAGAGTGAAGATTTAATTAAAACAATTAACTCGACATTACTAATGAACTTAGCTTTATTATTTTGGTGTATTTGTTTTTTTATTTAAGGATTAAATAAGGTCATATATTTTGACGCCGTTTTTCAAGTTTTTGACTATATCAAAATATATTATGGAGGTTAATAGTTATGAATAGTTTAGATTTTCAATGAGTTTTTTTTTGCATGATTTTTAGTAGTTGCTCTAGATTTTTTTCGAAATTAAGGTTTTGTAAAAACAAGAACAGTTTTTCCTTGCCGAGCATAGGCCTTTCCTTTCAAGTGCCAATCCCCATGCCCTTATACCAGCCTAGACCTTATCCAGGTTCCACCATGTTCTCGGGTAGAACCTGGATAAGGAAGAAGAAGAGTTCCTACTTCTTTGTTTTTGCTAACCGTCTCACTTGTTTTTTTACTGTCAGGACAAATGAAATCCTTTTCAGCAATAAAAGTATCCTCAAACCTATAGTAAACTTCCCAAGCAATTGGAAAAGCGTCATAAATGAACAAACAACAATTCTCACAACGACAACTGTAACAAGTGAAATTGTCCAACAATGTTGGTTTAACGAAATAAAACGCTATGAATTCAACGCCCATTTATTGCATAAGGGACTCAACGCATAAAGACTGCTAACGGCAGATAAGCGTTATGTTGAAGCTAAAATAAAACTAAGGTACTTTAAATAAGACACACAAGACAAAAATACTTTTTACGTACGCCTTTATAAGGTGGTTGGCAGACGAGCGACAAGTTGCAAACTTTAAAATGTAAAAAAATACTTTTTGCGAATACAATTAAATAATAGTTCAATCCAGTTCGGTGTTCTCAGATGTATGTTCTATAACATTTTTTTTAAGATAAGACAAAAGATAATATAAAAGTAGTATACAGTACAAACTGGGATTTGTAAAATAAGTTTTCAAACTGCAATCTTTTTTTGAAATATTTTATGTAACTACTTAGATCTTACAGATAGACCCTTTGTGTTTGGGACTCGAAATTTCGTGTCTTTTAAAGGGGCTCAGGGTTTCCCAGTGGAACTCGCACCAACACCCTCCTGTAATTATTAAGTCGTGTCGTTAATTCACCGTCGGCCTGTGGGAAACACAGTCGCCACCCCTAAAATACAATTCAAGTAATTACCTTGATTGGTCTAGATATAACACCATTTCAGACATCAATCTACATGGTCTTCACATAATCTCACCAAGATTTGGTCTGGACTTTAAAAGAGGCGGTGACCACGGCCTTTCTTTTGCCGACCAAATTTAGTTTTTAAAATGATTGATGATTGACATGTAAAAGTGTCTGTACAAACTTACTTACAGAAATAAAACCATTTATAACACTACATGGTCAGTGGTCATACTTCACTCACTTATTCCATATTATTTTCTAGGTTGTCTTTTTATGTATCTAAGTCGGTTACCAATTTGTCGGGTGTCTGTATCCTTCCTTAATCGTGCGGAGCGACATAGTAAATACACTTTGTTAATACCTTTGCCGTGTGTTGTGAATCGCCTCTAAATTCCCTTTTGTCTGACTTTACGATATATTTTTTGTTTTTGAATGAAGATGAATTTTATTTGTTGTGTCATTTTTGGTATATTCTTCCATTTTATTGGTGTATTGCAATTAAAATTAGTCTTTTTGAAATCATATCTTAACGTTACAGACCTGCGGAGTAATTGCGTTTACAAAGGCAATGCCCTTAATTTGACAGTTCAACAATATTCATTGATTAATTTACGTTGTTGAATAGACGAATTTTTCAAACATTTATGAAGCCATGGAATAGCAATGTCTTTAAAAATCCGATGATTTGGATTGACAATGTGTTATACAAGTGCTGAATTTGCTTATGAACTGTTCAGTTAATAATTTCTGCTAAACACGGCCAATGACAGATGTTGATGTCGAATCATGGCGTTAAAAAAGTCGTGAGTGACTTTGGAAGCTGTAAAAAATGCCTTCTAAATATGTACATCCAGGTTAATGTTACACTCTTTTAAATTTCCTGAAACATTTCAGATACTTCCCCTTTCCAAAGTTCCGTATGAATCGTCCGAGAATATATGGCGCTTACGTGATCCGAATTATTTGGTAATCGGCGTTTTATTTAAAGTTTCTAGTGCAGCTTTGCATGCACAATATTATGTATGCAGATTTAAGAGAGTGCTCTGCAACGTTTCCTATTAAACTGGGTGCTTTATTTATACTACTGATGGTTTCGAAAGATCTTTAGTAATCGGTAACTTTGACAGATTAGGGGATGCTCCATTTTGTAATTTAAAATTAAATCATGTTGCAATTTCAAAAAAAAGGAATTAAATGTAAAAAAAAAACTTATTTTAAACTAATTAAAATGTGTTGTAATGAAGGATGGATGTTAAGATGACGTAAAAAATGTTTCAGTATGAATGTTTGGTTGACTATCAGAATATAGAAAAAGTAATTAAACGATAAAGTGATTGAGTCAAAAGTAAAATATGATGAAGAATAGAATAGAATATAATAGAATGCTCTTTATTATGCACACCATATAAATTACAGATATAAATATAGAAATTTTACAAGGGTGACACAATGGGCGGTCTTATCGTTAAGAGCGATCTCTTAAAGGTAACCTTTGGATCGATTAAAAAGGGGAAGGAAACGGGCAAAATTATCGGAGAATAAAATACTGTGCCAAAATTAATAAGGATCTTTCATACAGTAATCGTCATAATTTCAGCCGAAAGACATCCAATGCTGCCGGACGGCGCGTTGTGTTCCAGGCGCGCCTCAAAGAGATGTCAGCAGATGACGGGGCCCGACAGGGCCGAAGCCTGCCAGGGTAGCGGGATCGTCCGAAAGGGTTACCGCTGCCCTGGAACAGAAAGGGCTAAGGAAGGAACACGGGTGGGTTTTAGACGGTAAGAGTCTGACACTCCCTTCCGCTCCACCCAGAGCGGGAGGGGGGGTCATTTGATGATTTCCAATCCTCAAAAAAAAAAAAATTTGCTGCACATAGAACCTGTACATTCATGTACCGGAAAACGGTTGCAAAAAATTCGACTGAAATCCCCATCTAATTTTACGCAGACAACACAGCAGGCGCCGTAATCGTCGGAACCCCAAAAAAGTTAACAAAAACATCTGAAATACAAAATATAAACAAACCATCCGAACTTGGTCCCTGTAATAATGAAGGTGTAACTACGGATGACCGTTCCCTTCCCTTTGACCCCGTTTGGAAGGCTCGGCGGATATTCAATTGGAAACTTCTCAATATCTTTGATGAAGCAAAGCGGATCATTTCGTTGGTCAATTTGTAAACATCCTTGTCAGGTATTTTTTTGGTGTTGCTCTTTTTTGCGTCCGGGTTGGGCTTTTATAGATATTTGTGGTTTTTTTTTTATAAAACCCAAGTAATAATTGATTACTTTTTCGGTGAACTTATGTATGATGTTTTTTTTTATGATATCGCTTTTTTATTCAAAAGGAAAATGTTGTTATTATGCTTTCTTTTTCAGAATCATTCTTGGCTAATAGTGTGCTGTGTAAACGCCAATCTACTGCAAGTAAGTGTGGTAACTTGGCGCAATCCCTCTTTTAATCCCTTATGGCCGGAACATTGAGTTTAAGAGAGAGATACTGTACTTCGGCCACGGCGACCACGACCAGCCGATCGATTCTGTAAAAATCTCACCGTGAAAAGTTAGGTGAAGTGAGCTTAGAGTGAGCTGTCAATAGTGCCAATCCCTAGCATTAGTTGGAATGACAGCTCACTCCACGCTCACTTCACCAAAGATTTCACGGTGAGATGGTTACAGAATCGCACTGCTGATCCCACCATCTCTCTTTTACTACCGGACTACCAGAAGTACAGCAGGATACCATGTGCACTTGGTCGATATTGACTGTTCATGCTCAGCGCTTCTCCTCCACATTTATTATGCTCACGGCTTAGGTGTGGAACTCTCTACCAGCGACTGTGTCCCCTTCCCTTCCTTTAAGAGTCAGGCATCTTTTGGGCTTGCTCGTTTCATCATAGACCTCATCCTTCGCTTTCCACCAGGTGAGATTGAGGTCGAGAGCTGGCCTATCTAGGTATATAATATTAAAATGAATCGCTAAATGTGTTGCTAAGCGCAAATCTCGAGAACAGCTGAACCGATTTCGTTAATTCTAGAATATTCCTTAAAGTACGAGGATGGTGTAACATAATGTACATACTCACAGTTACTTTAATTCATTCCTCCAGGTCAGAATAAGCATTCCTTTACCGTTAGGTGCTGATCTGATTATTTCTCACGACACCAGGACACGTTTTTATCCACATTTAGTACACAGACAAACTTTAACATATGACTTCAACGATTCAGTGAAAACCATGGGTTGGTAATTTCGTCCACATTGATTCATATCATTTTTTCCTATAAACACTATACTTTTATTACATAATAACTATAGATTTTATTGTATTTTAATAATATTTATTTTATTATGACAGTTCTGACATTTGATGTTTAAAACGTCATGGTAACGTTTACTTTCAAATCCTTAGCTGTCAGTATCAAATGCTTAACGGCCAGTTATAAACATATACATACTTAACAAAGATTAAATAACACTGGTCACAATCATATCTCAAATTCATATTTTCTACATGATGTTGTTCTACGAGCTTTCCTTATTGATCCACGCAATGCAGTGGTCAGTTCGAGTTTCGCCTCTAAAGCGAACACTAAGGATAAGGCCTGATACTCCAGAGCCGCCTGTAGAGAAAAAGAGAAAATGACCTAAGAAACTAAAACAGGCTTTGGCCAAGTTTTTTCTGTCGAAAATTATTATTGATATCATAACAAAACTCATGCAGTGGCAAATGACATAGAATGTATCATCATCATCAACTGCCTAATCTTGTCCCAACTATTTTGGGGTCAGCTTCCAGTCTAACCGGATGCAGCTGAATACCAGTTTGGAGGTATGAGGAACAGAGTGTAAAGTTCACTCATCCTCCATAGAAAAGGGAGGATCCTCCGACCAGACGGGTGTTGTGTCTGGCTGGCCATTGCCCAATGATGTCGGGAAGTTTGTATAATTGTATGCTAATTGCACGGTAAACTCTGCTTGTGAGATGCAGGATTTGCGTGAGGTCAGTATGATGCTTTGTTCGCACGTGGCGTTGTAGATACCGCTACACCAGTATTTTACATGTAGCGACTGCCTATCTGACCTCCACAACCCTGTAACTGGGTAATACGACACCCCTTGAAAGTATATGTTTCATTAAAACTGTAGCAATAAAATCAACAAAATTGGTAGTAAATAATTGTAAAGGAGTTAGAGTAATCGATATTCTATTGACTTTTACAACCGTGGGAAGTAAAACAGCTGATCGTTTTGTTCCTTCTGTCCCGAGATTAGTTTCAATTCATTTGTTATTCCTTTCAATAACTGTCACATTGATTTATCGTTGGCCATCAATAAAGAAATTAACGGTTCGAATCGGCGATAGGATTTAAATGATCAATAAAGTACAGAATTGTATTTGATGAGGCCTATTTTTATGTGTTCGGAGATAATTATGAAGTCTTTTGATTTGCAAACAAAACAGTAGGTAGGTATTAGTTTTTCCAAAGGACAATGTTCATGGATATATGGAATCCCGTACCATGCTGCATCAAAGTCAAACTTTGTTTTTTTATACACTAATCTTATCATATCAACTCCTACAAAAGTTCTTTTTGTAAACCAAAACCCGGGTTTCGGAGATTTTCAAAAAAATCGAGATAACCTGAAAACTAGGTACGTTATTTTGTTTGACATGAAATACACGAACGGCCATTATTGTTCTATAAAACTGATAATCGTTTAAATATACATTCTATTCTATTTTATTCTAGTTATTTTTAATTAATGTAGTATCGGAAAAGTATAATTTTATAGGTACATGTTTTTTTGAAAGACGTGATCATGACACTGTCATTTCATTAATCATATAATTTGAAACGGAACGTCATGTAAAGGGAATACAACAATATCAACACTTTTTTACTTTAAATTAAATTCCTTGTTCAAAAATCAATCACAGTTGTATGTTGTGTATTTGTAATATGCGTTTTGTTTGTACAGAACAATATTTTTTTCCTTCTTTCAGTTTGCGAGATGGTTAACCAAGTCATTATTGTTTTAAAAACTACATCTTTTTGCACATAGCTAAAAACTCGAACCATATAAGCATTAATTTAAAGCTTTCCTTACCCAGCACCGAAACTCAATTCGCCCGGCCAAAAAACAGGCGCCCGCAGAAAAAAAATGAGGATCATAACCACAGGCTAACTAAATCAGGCTTCCGCAAACTCAGTGTTGACCGAAGACTTTGCGAAAATTACGCGAAAGTCCACAGTAACATACCAGGGCTTTAATAGAAAAACTACTGGCCCTGAACTATTTACTCCTAGTATTTACAGCCACATTTCTATCAGATATTTTCTAGGCTTTGGGTAGGCGTAGCTTACGTATTTAATATGGCTACTGGATTTCCTAAGGATTTGTTTAGTATTTCGAGGATATTTGCCTTTCGTTTAGATAGGCGATGGTAATATCGTTATTAGATTTTGGCAACATTAATAACTATTAATGTATGTAGGTATTTGATAGATAGATGAACCAACCATTTAGTGCACACAAAAGACATAACACAACACACAAAAGCACAATAAAATTAAATAATAACAAATTAGGTACATGAATATATAAAAACATGGTGCCAAAATACAAAAATAAAAATTAAAACAATGTAAAGCAATTAAGTGACACTATGATATACTTTAAATTAAAATACGTTAAAAAAAAAAAGTTTACGTCAATTACAAAGGGCATCTCGATACATGTTATTGGTGATCACCCTTTAAGCAAGGAATTGCTTGCTAACTATTTTGTTCTTTATACGATCGTAGCAAAACCAGTGGTGTTCTGCCTCGGAAGAAAGGCGCGAGTTTATGTATGTATGTGTATGTATTTCGCCATTTTATTCATTAATTTATATATCAGATGTTTTTCTACGGCTACAAACTTCGTAATAATCACAGTCAATCAAACCACCGTTTGTTTAGTCATTAACACCTCAATGACAGAACTATTCAGCGGTAAAATGTAGGTCAAAACTAGCCGTAGTGAGCTGCATGACTTATCTCCTTTGTCAACCACACATTGAATTGCCGAATCGATCAGCTCGTTGTGACGCACAGATAGCTCTAGCTAACACATTGCGGAAGATACAGCTCTCCAGCTTAACGCGCTCACACACGGCACACTTTCTGTCACGTCCCAAAATCGGTCAGATTTTTTTGCCGAATTTTATCACCGATTTCGTGACCGACTCTACGCACTCGAGCTCAAATACGTCATTCTTTTTTGTGTGCCGCGGACTGTGTATTCGGCCGACAATCGGTGAGTAGTCTGCGATAGCACATACATTTCCGATCGTTCCATTTTTCACCGACGATAGCGTTTGTAGGACATCTCTTCTTCAACTCAGTATTAACGTAATGCGGATTTTCACTATATGGTAATACCAATGGACTCCCTCGACAGAGACAACCTCGACCTAGTGTGGAGTTCATAAGCAAAATGTTTTCTTGGCATCTCATTTTGTTTTTCAGGGTTCCATACCTCAAAAAGAAAAACGGACCCGATATAAGATCACTTTGTTGTCCGTCTGTCTGTCCATCTATCAAGACCCTTTTTCTCAGGAACGCGTGGAGTTAATATCAAATAGTCAAGGCTGCAATCCCTTGAAGTAGTGAAAAAATCAAACTTCTAAGTCAACGCAATCAATAGATACGGGCGTTTATGTTCCGGGATCAAAACCTATAGGGTACCTCCCGTTGACCTAGAATCATGAAATTTGGCAAGAAGCAATGTCAAAAATTTAAAGTCATTTATTCAAATTAGGCTGAGAATCAGCACTTTTCGAACGTAAAAATGTCATGTAGCACATGGAAAGGAAAACATCCGAAAACCGTAAATTTGTAGAACCTTTACCTACAAATTTCTACGGGACCCTAGGTGCGCGAGTCCGACTGGCACTTGACCCTTTTTTATTTAATGTAAACTATAAGGAAACGTAAACACTGTTTATGGCAGATAAGCGTTATCTTGTCTAATCTCTCTTATCATTTAGCTCCTACAAAAAGTTGGTCACCGATTGTATGTCGTCTGTGAACGCTCTTAACCTCTCTCATTTCCCACTCCCCGTTTAACTTTATCAGCTGAGCCGGTAAATGTTCACGGGTACGATTTATTTCGCAGCAGCCCCCACGGATATCGAGCGTGCGGCCAATTTCGTCACGTACAGTGGCGTGCGCTTTGTCAACGCCACGGCTACGAAATAAACGTATTTACCGTGGCTTGAATTAATCATAAACCATTGCTGCCAACCGATGGGTTTGTTTTAAGCGCTGGGAGCGTAAGTGGGATATAAGCTTTGGTGTCGTTTAGGAGATGGGAAAATGTGTTGGAGTATTTTTGGGATTTTTCAACTACCTACCTATTTGTATATCTTGGAACTTTTTTTAGAGAAAATAAGGCTTTTTCTTTCCTGTCAAAAGACTAACTCAATATTGTATCTATACACACAAATAAATAAAATCGAAGTGTCTGCTTATAATGTCAAAATAACAGCATTTTACTAAATGCTTCAGAAAGTATATATACTTATGCATAACAAAAAAACTATTTTTTAAATGTTTGTCCGTCTGTTTCTTCCGACTTATCTTCGAAACAGCTGGACCGATTTTGACGGGAATTTCATTGGAAGATAGCTGACAAACATTGTAAAAAAAGAATTAGGAATTCCGCGCAAAAAAATGTAACCCATGAAATCCTATTTGTATTCCGAGATGCACGCGAACGAAGTCGCGAGCACAGCCAGTCATTAAATAAAATAATCAAATTCAAATGAAATGAAACCTACTTATTATAGGTATAATTAAGTATTTGCGCCGTCCTCTTGTCCAAAGTAATTAATCCGTATAATCCTGAGTACCACAGAACCCATTATTCCACCCACTAATTCATTTCAACACAATTGTCACAGTCTTGATTCCAGATAGATTGAAACTCACCAACTTGCATTTCTCGATAGCTGAATTGAAACCTGTTCAAACACGGTTTAAGTTTCCAACGACGCAGTGGATTTGTGAAAATTTACACGAGTATTCACTATTCATAAGTGGGTTTAAACTTGCAAAACTGGATTTGAAAACTTTGGTGGTGTCTGCTAGAATTTTTACGTCAGTTTTTCGACGCGAACATACGTCGGCGGATGTAAAAATTGTTTGTTACTTTGTTCGGTACGGTTTAATTTTTGAGGTTCGTTGAAATTGGCTTATAAAGTTTAGTTTGTCAGTCGTTACGGATCGTCAGTAGCCTGAAAGTCTGACAAGCAGTCTTACCAAGAGGTATCGTATTACCCAGTAACTGGGTTGTGGAGGTCAGATAGGCAGTCACTTCATGTAAAATACTGGTATTCAGCTGCATTCGGTTAGACTGGAAGCCGACCCCACCATAGTTGGGAAAAGGCTAAGCAGATGATGTTGAAATTGGTTTATAAACCGTGTTTTAATTAAGCCCTTTTAAAAAAATATAAAAAAAGCTTATTGATAGAAAACAATAGGTTGGTAGGTAGGTACTTCAAAACGCTTTTTTACATTTTTTGTCAGCCATTAAAGTCCCATTGCTGGGCAAAGGCCTCCCTACTCTCTTTCTACCTGTCTCTGTCCAGAGCTGCCAAGGACCAGTTTTAAAACGCTTACCTCTCTTCAATTATAATTGTAGGTATAATTTAAAAAAAAATAACAAAACAATAATAATTTGATCCAGCAATTATAAAACCGTCAACATCCCTATTGTAAATCACATTCATTTACAGATCTCAAAAAACGAAAATGCGTCGACAACCGTTTCTGGTAATGCCAGGATTACATTAGGCATGAATCCGCATGAATTACCGATGTAGCACGCAATCCTGTAGGTACCTATCAAACATTTACCATAACGATTATTTAAGAAGACCAGTGCCCCACTCGTAACATTCTCGTAATTTTAAGAACGTTCACAGTCCGATCTCAGTCTTAATCTGACAAAAATACCTCTAAATTCCCTACAATTTTGACAAGATTTTGACATTTGTTTGTCGCCGAGATGAGAGTGCGACTAGATTTTTAAAGTTTTAAATTACGTAAAGTTCGCTCGTTCTATTAAAAAAATGGTATTTTTTTAAGTAATTCTCTAAAAACTTATTGACATAAGGAGGACACTTTTGTAAATTTATGAAGCTGTAAAAACTTTTTGCGTTTTTAATGATGGTCACTTATTTCAATAATTTAGCCTCTTTTTTCTGGCTTTTCCTCACTGTAAGTCGTAGTAACTATGTAAGATAAGGCCGCATAAGTTAGATTAGAACCCTCTCATACCTACTAACATAACATAAACGTGGAGTTTCTTGCCGGCTCTTCTCAATAGGAAACGACCGATTGGAACCGTGCACCTCGCTTCTAACGTTTCATAAGTTGTTGGTTTATGTGAAATAAAATATTTTGATTTTGAACTGTGACCAACCACGCGCGAGCCGAGCGAGCGGAACGTCCAAGTTGGTCGCAGTTACTTTGCTATTTAGTCATTATTAGAGGTTCACAATAATTCTATTACTAGATTGTTCAAGAATATTTTTAGGAGCGTAAAATGGACATTATAAGAGCTTCGAATAAATACATGACTTAAAATGGTTTCTTCAATTAAAAATTAAGCAATATAATTAATACGCATAGTTCTTAATTCAAGAAACAACAACGAACAATGAGATCGGAAGGTTTGCTGGCATACCTACTTTGAAAACAGATACGAAGAAAACTGTAATAAACAAGACATTTCTTGTTCACAAGCAAACAAATAAAAACTCTTTATCTTAGCACTTTATTGTCATGCACTATGTTAATTAACATAGATTCTAAAAAAAACCTTTTAAAAACTAAAAACATTAAAAAAAAAAAAAGTAAAAGCAACTAGCGGAAACGAAGGACTCTTTAATAGGACGGCAGAGTACAGTACTGGCGAAGAAAGCGAAAAGCTGTTGTCTTAAATAAATAAAGAAACGGTGCCTTTTATAAAACATTACGCTGATATTTTCTATGAGCTCCTTCAGATAAGATTAAAAATTCATTTTGTTCAGCATCAAGCTCGTTCTGGCTGGTTAAGTGGGTTGATGATAAAGGAGTATTGTGTTTAAATAATTTTTGTGGTGGCGGGTTACATGCAAATAAATAAAATTGAAGCGTCTGTTTTTGTAATGTCAAAATGATAGCTATTTACTAAATGCATATGAACTCTCACATGCATTTGGTAAATAGTTCCGTCGAAATAGGTCCAGTTGTTTCAGAAATTAGCCGGAACAAACAGATAGACCGCCAGAAAGAATAAATTAAAAAAAAATACACACAAAATAATAAATTTTAAAAAAAATGTCAACAAACAACAATTTTTTACCCTAGGCTACTTTTATTTTAGAAAAATGACAGGACTAAACTAATATTTATCTTTTGCCCTTTTCTTAATGAAATAGAAAGAAAAAGATGTACTGAACTTAAATTTAGTTTAGTTTGTGAACAAGGGAATCGGCGCCATTACTGAAGAAAGATCATCGTTAAAAATACCGATGACGGTAGATACTACATAGACTATAGATGCCTATATATTTTTTGATGAATATGTGTCCATGGTACTAGGACACGTAGCGTTGGAAGCCCTCCCACAAGGTGCACCGATGACCTGGTGAAGGCCGCAGGAAACCGCTGGATGCGAGAAGCACAGAACCGGTCGAAGTAACAGGGCTTGGGAGAGGCCTATGTCCAGCAGAGGTCGTCTTTAGAAAGAAAGAAAATACATTTATTTGCAGCAAACATGACGCATAAAAAAAGAAAAAACACTCAAAAAAATAATAATAACAAGTTGGAGGTAAACATGCGTCACATTCACGCAAAACGGCTATCGCTCAGCATAATGCTAAGACCCTATACGAGACAGAGCCCCAGCGCTGGTCTTTTGGCTGAAATAATGATGGATGCTGTCAATTCGTAATTTTGTGATATCAAAATCGGTTTTTCTCCTTGTATCGTATAGTTGAAAAAGTATAGTGAAAATATTATAAGAAATAGCAGCTATCTGCTATTGCGGTGCGTGCTTGTTATTTGGTTTAAGCATTATCTGAATTCACCTAGCTAACATTTTTCTATTAATGCGCAAAGCCCTCATAATCATAATAAGCCTATAACGTTCTCACTTTTAGGACACAGGCCGACCCTGTGAGGGAGTGGGCCCTAATCAAACACGCAGACCCAGTGCGGGTACTAAACCGCAGAATGGGCCGCTGGCTTCGTACAAAAAATTCATCAAGACATATGACATCTACCAAGATGACATGTCTTCGAATTTTTTGTGCGAAGCCCTCATAATAAATTATACAAATGTTTCACTCTCCCATTTTATTTCCTACAACACAAAAGTCAAGATTTACAATAAATACTACAGACAATCTCAAGGCAATCCATTAGTAGAAAATAAATTGCAAAAAAAAAACAAAGGTAAGTTAAAAAGGTATTTAAAGCTTACTCCGAACGCCAGATTACGATGTCCCCTAAATTAAGTCGGAGAGTTGCAGGTGATGAATATTTAAAACAAAGGAAAGAATAGGGTCCGCTTCGATCCTACCTTTAGGGGTTCGTTCCGCTAAATGTAACAATTTTTTATTTTTATTTTTGATGTTACAATCGCTTTTTCATTTTGACAGTTCAACAACCTTCATTGCGCAAATCACGTTGTCAAGCAGACAATTTTTTACGAAATGAAGCAATGGATTAGGAATTTACTTCAAAATTCTTCAGATTACGATAGAAGGTGTGCTTTCACAATTGGGTTGCTGGTTGAATATAATTTTTCACTTCCAATCATTCCATCATGATTTCAACTGATTAGTAGATCTTGTTCACAGTGTAGTTGTTCCTCCACTATTCTTTAAACATCACTTTGAAAAACGATGTTGATTTAGGAAACCGCGATCATTTGTTTTACTTATAAAAAAAACAAGTGAATTCGTTTTCCAATTATGAACGGTCACATAAGCCGAACTTACATCACGAAATTAGTTGCGCAATATTATTTTCATGAGATTAGTTTCACTCATAGTTTTACGTGTAAATAGTATGTCTTGAAACTAATATTACGCAACTACGAGTAGTTTTGTAATTTAGTTTAAGAGAATATCTTTAAAAAAATGTAAACTGCTTTAAAAAAAAACATCATTTGTATGTTATAACGTAGTATTCAGTATATAAAAGAAAAATGTTTTATTGTTATTTTTTAAATGTTTTTATACTTTTTATATTGTAATATTTAAAAATATAATTTACATGTATTAAACTTGGTATGTGTTAGTTGGAAAGCCTTTCTATAAAAATAAAAAAAAAATGTAAATTCGGCTTTAAGTAAGGCCCGGTATAAAATTTACAGATTAACATAGGTGACGCTGATGCATCTCAAAGCCAGCTGTTGTTTGTAATTACATTTGGGCAGCTTGAAATTTGATCCCAATCTTCTAGGAAAACGTGTTGGCAGGTGAACTCTGGCACCGTAGTTCTTTGTTCATTAGCAAAACTGGCTTTGATGAAATGTCGGGACGTCTCGTCATACTATAAAGCCGGTTTATTTACGATACGGCATAAACTGTGCCGTAGAAAACATGTGTGTGCCAATAAGCTTCCATAGTAATCAATCCGACACTCACGACCGTGCCTACACACGGCGAATAAACCGTAGTTTTTCACGGCAAGAAAAACGTGTGTGTACAAAGGGCCTCACACCATTTGTACATTTTTTTTTCACTACAAACAAAATTAGTACCGACTTATAATTTGTTAGCCACAGCTCAGTAATAAAAGGGTTCACAATAGAAAACTAAACACATTATTTAAACACAAACATAATTTATTTCCATTTTCACAATATTTGTAAAAACACTCGGATATCACGAAAAAATTAAGTCGAGACGAGATTAAGATTTAAATTTAAAATACACCAGTTTGTTAGGCTGATTGACTGACAGACTGTCGACGTGTTCACTGCTCGGCATCTCGAACAAGAAGGCCGGCTGTCTTTTGTCTCCCATACATAATGACAGTGAATGTCATAGTGAACGATTAACGGCTGATTATTCCAGATAATTTTATCGGAGGAATAATTTTGAATTTTTGACAGTTCTTCCATACAAAAACTGTCAGGCAATTTTATTCCACGAATAAAAATTATCTGTCGATTGAAAAATCAGCCCTTAATATTAGTCGACTCAATAAGTAGGGTTATCAGATAGAAACTATCACTTACATTTTTTTTTATTTTCACCCCGACAAATTAAAACACCACCGAACCGCACTCTAATAAAAAAAATATTTTAAATTCCTAAGCACGTTATAGAAGCAGGTTGGCTTGTAAAATGTGTAGATTAAGTGGCTCCAGATAGCTGTGCCCAATGATATCTACAACATAATGAATCAAACGCTTAAGAGGATGACGGGATAAGCAGGAACGTCGTTGTTGCCTAATACGGGAAAGATAATGTATTGATATTTTAAGTGTTGGGTAAAGACGTTCGAAACAAATGAACGTAACGTTCTTTTGTTTCCAAGTTGAAATTAAATAGAATTGGACGGATAGAACGTGTCTAAATGATTGCAACCGCACGGGTCGATCTAAGGTTAAGCTTCGCTTGGTGCTGTCGGTTTGTGGATGGGTGACCAACTGACCATACATTACATAACAAAACTACTCCGTGCCTTGGAAAGCACGATGAGCCGTTGGTCCCGACTGTAATTCGTGGATCTTTGACAGTCGTTACAGCTAGTCAAAAACCCGAAAGTCTTACCAAGGCAAGGAGTATCGTGTTACCCAGTAACTGGGTTGTAGAGGTCAGATAGGCAGTCACTCCATGTAACATACTGGTACTCAGCTGCATCCGGTTAGACTGGAAGCCAACCCCAACATAGTTACAAAAAGGCTGGGCAGATGATGACTGGTGGATAACTTTTCATGACATCCGTTATAAATATGACGGAAACGTTCTTCTAGGAAATCATAGCTTAAGTGTTACTGCCAAAAAGTGTTAACGCTAAAAACAACCAAGATGGCTATTCATAAAGATTACTTACCAAAATATAACCCAAAATAATGTAGGGTCATACTTTCATATAAATAGGTATAGTTGAGCAATTAAGCCGTTGCTTAATTAACAAAGTTTTAGCTCTTACCCTAGATTCAACCGTCCAAAGTGTAGGTCAAGCGGTATTATATGTAATGTGTAAATAAACTACACCCAATTTAATTTAGAACCTAGTTTTTGGTCTAATAAGGCAAATGTGCAGTGAGATTATGAGAACGAATTAATGGTTCGAATTCATTATGTAAATGTGTGTCATTCACACACATTTACATAATGAATTCTTGCCCGTTTGCTAATGGCTGGTTTTATTGGTGACAGATGCCACTACTAATGCTGGCCTCATTACAATAACCATCATCATCATCTGCCTAGCCTTTTCCCAATGTTGGGGTTGTCTTCCAGTTTAACCAAATGAAGCTAAATACCAGTATTTTATTTGCCTATCTATAGTAAAAAAAAAAAAACTATAATTTTAAATAAAGGAAATAATATCCCTGGACATTTCACACAGCACCATTTGTCCCAAGCTAAGCAACCTAACGCTTGTGTTATGGTAACAAGATGACTGATAAACTACATATATACAATTTTTTTTTTTTTTTTTAATTTTTACATATTATTGATAGAAAAACACCCAGACTCGGAACAAATACATGTAGGTCATACAAATATTTGTTCCGTGCGGGAATCGAACCCGCGACACGCAGCGCAGCAGTCAATCGCTTAACCACTGCGCCAACCGTGCCGTCTGACCTCCTCAACCTAGCTACTGGGTAACACGATAGCCCTCGGTAATAAGATTTATTCTACCTAAAATGTTAAGTCTTGAATAATGAAATAAGCAATTATGTTTTGTTACTTACCTTAACTTCGGGAGGCACACCTGTAAAATCATAATCTAGCTTCACTAAACTCATCTAATTCATTTTTAACCTGCGACAAAAAAGAGGTGTGTTATCCTTCAGAACAAAGTGGCTTGAACATTTTTATTTCCTTAAATTTTCATGGCCACTCAGACAATATACTAGCTAGAGGCTTGTACGTGCCACCTTGAGTAGCAAACCGATGCCGCCAGTCATCTGGGTTCTTGCGGGAGTTTCCTGAAACTGAAGTAAGATAGGTAGGTATATCATTACAGAACATTCCTTAGGTTTCCACGTGGAAGACATAATACTCGACGTTTCGCTGTTTCAACCGCGATAAATCTATGTAATTACCTTGAATAAATACATAGGTACGCATATTTCTACACGTGCTCGTACATACGTAACTTATGATTACACGTAGGAATGAACAAGTCAACTGTAAAAATATTTCTTTACAAATATTTGTTTTCGTTCCATTTACATTCTTGTGTATTTAATAAACACAGTATCATATTGTGGTTGCTTTAATACATTACGTGTTTTGTTTTCATTACATACAAAGTTCTGTTGCTTAGGTTGTCTCTGGTTCGTTGACGAGACGATGGTTGTAATAATTTATTTTGATTCAAATTTACACTGGAAACAGTATAACGCATAACATAATCACGCCTGAGTTTCTAAAAGATTGCATCGTTGGTGTAGTGGTCGCAACCGCAACTGCTGAGAATGAGGTCCTAGGTTCCATTCCTGGGTCGGGCAAAATATTATTGGATTTTTCATTATGAATTTCTCAAAAGCAGCCCTGAGTCTGGATTTGTGAACATGGAATTTTGACACAACTGGATACACCAACTATATTTATGTGTACAGCTTTGTCTAACCCTTCGGGGAGACAAGGTGTGATGTTATGTTATGTTTTCCTTAAAGGTGTAAGAAGAGGGCTAGTATAAGACCCATATTTGCTGCGTAAGAAGTTCCCTGATATCGCCTATCTCCATTTACCGGACAAAAAACCAGTTAACTCAGTAGGTAATGCCAGTTTAGATTATACACATTCACACTGCTCACGCACGCTTGCACCAACACATTCATTTTTTAGGGTTCCAGGTTCCAAAAGGTGCCAACGGGATCCTATTATAAAGCTCAGCTGTCCGGCGTCATGCGTCTGTCCCAGGACTGTATCTTTTGAACCGTAATAGGTGGACATTTTACATTTTTATAGAATATTGCAGCGTTACCTCTGCGGTTAAAATTTCACCTCTTAGGTTAAAACCTTTTTTTCAAAATTAAAAAACAAAAACTAGATTCTGCTACTATTACCAATAGCGTAAATTAAACACTTCCAAAGATTAAAAATTGCTAAAATAATTGATACCAACCCCAAAGTTAAAGTTAAAATTTAAACACAGAACTAGAAAAACTTGCACACTTTACACTCACAAAAGGAGCCTGTCTACAAAGAATCTGGGAAGCTGGCTGCAACATTCCACTTTGTATCAACAAAAAAAGTTCTGTCTGCAAAAGTGCTTCTAACTGTTCGTTTCTTGCGGTTTCAGTGTATGGGACTTTATTCCTTGGTGTTTGTTATATATACACTGGGATACGGAAATATCCTGACTTGTAATAAGTATGTTTTTTTTTTGTTGTAGTGGTTTCCGGGGAATTATTAGTGCTATACCTTATTCCTTAGCCGTCAACGGGGTAATGTCATAATACACTCAGTAGCAACGGCTTTAATTTTGACAGTTCAACAACATTCATTGCGTTATTTACGTAGTGGAGCAGACAAATTTTCCGAAAATATGAAGCAATGGATTAGCAATATCCTTCGAAATCATTCAGATTGTGATTGCGTGTTACACAATTACGGTATAGGCCTCGTCGTATCTACAGGCACACGAGGCATTTTTTAGCATTTTCTTAAGGTTGTCCAAGCACCTAAAATGCGTCTAGTTTCTATATTCCTTTATGTCGATAGCCAGTTTCTATCTAAGAAAGAAAAAAAGAAAAAGTATTTATTGCGACTCGTACAGAAAGATCATAAAACTAAACTAAACACAATAAAAAATTAAAAAAAAACAAATTATATAAATGTGAGTCATATTCGACCGTAAGCTCACTTTTCACGACCACATCACATCCACTGCTAAGGAGTTCTTCAGGCGCCTAGGCTTTGATTTAAGGAACTGTCATGACTTCCACAACCACCACGTTATCAAGCTTGTTTTTGGGGCATTGGTCCGTAGCAAGCTTGAGTCTAGTGCATGCGTGTGGAATCCTTTTGAGAAGCAGTATGCGTTAGCTTTAGAAAAAGTTCAAAAAGCATTCCTTAGGTACCTTTACAAGCACTTGTACGGATTTTATCCTCTCTTGTATCCCACTAAATTCCTGTTGGGTTGCTTAAGTCTCAATTCTCTAGAAGTAAGACCGTCGCACGATCAGATGACTGTTATATTTAAAATTCTGAGGGGGATTATTGATATTCCTGATCTCCATAATGAAATCTGCAATCTGTTTGTAAAAAAAAAAAAAAAATGTATATAAGTAGTTTATCAGCCATCTTGTTACCATAACACAAGCATTAGGTTGCTTAGCTTGGGACAAATGGTGCTGTGTGAAATGTCCAGGGATATTATTATTATTATTATTTGTCCCAGACAATTACTGTCGTGGCAGAAAACACCGCTTACTGGCTGTTCCAACTTGCTGTACTGTGGCACACTCGCAAGTCACCTATTCCGTGCCGCTATTAACGCTCTCCTGGACTCAAACACAGATCTTGATATTATGTTTGCAAATGAATGGAAGATGATATTGTCAGAATGTTTGAATTTTTGTGAGAAGAATGCATGACTGTGTTAAATAAATTATATTATTATCATGCTTAAATAGTGTAAATGGCTTCGGCCGTTCTATTTCATATAAATATAAATGAATAAATAAAAAAAAAAGAAAAAGAAATATGAAACCGAAAGTCCTGTACGAGGCCAAAAGGCTCCATCTGGTGGACCATCACCTTGTTTGCATAATCAGCCTATAATGTTTCCACTGCTGGGACACATGCCTCCTCTCATCGAGAGAGAGAGAGAGAGAGTGGGCTGTTATGTACCACGCGGGCCCAGTGCGGGTCAGTAAATGTCACACGTCTTCGAATTTTTGGTTCTAGAACATGCTGGTTTCCGCACTATGTTTTCCTTCACCGTTCTGAAAGCAGTGGTGATGAAATAATTTACACAAAGTAAAGTCCCTGCCTGGGTCCGAACCCACGACATACAACTAGTAATTCGGGGCCATTACCACTGAGCCACCATTTCTCTAGCATCGTTTGCAATGCAACAAAAAAAAAAAAAACTGTCATTTTTTCTGACATAAATATCTTCTAGTGTACATACTGGCAAAGAAAATATTTATACAGAACAGAAAAGTCACTTCATAAAAGAGAAATTCACAAGTTTCCGAGAAAAAATTGCCGAAGAGATTATTCAGAAAGTTAGGAAAACTAAAATAAGTTACAGTCGACGCCTTTCCTATCATTTATCACGGGTATTATAAAACTTATGGAATGATCGATGGTATCTCACTTCGGAACTTTTTGGTTCGGGACTTTTAAATTTAGAATATCAACGGTGATAAATTGTTTTGTTTATTTCACATTTATTTTATATTATGTCAAGCAATGCCGATGGTGACAGTGCTGCCAAAGTATAAAAAAAATTGAAAATATTGTTGCCATATTTCCATAACATCATTTTATTAGAATTTCCAATTATAAAAATGGAACTGTTAATAATATTTTTTTAATGAGTATTTTTTTCCAGAATCTAATTAAGCTTTTGATAGTTTATTTATTGCATTTTCCCGGAAAAAAATATTTTAGTATTATTCTGAAAATGAAAATGTTAAGGCTGTTAAAGCATATTTTTTTTCTTTTATTGATTCATTTTTAGCTCGTGTAGGAAATGTACGGGCGAACAAGAAGCAAAAGTCAATTTAGAAGTTATGAAAATATAATGTCCGTACACAGCACGATATAGACACAGAAGAAGTAGACAGAAGAAACACAATAGATAGGATGAGATCACAAATCCACAATAATTATATTAATATAAATTACTCAATAAAATTAGCAGACGTATGTTTCAGCCATGACAGAAGGTTGACATCTGAGCAGCGCTACTAGTGGCGTATTTCTGAACAAAGTATGTGGTAGGAGTGAAGCCTACAGATTTTATTGTTCTTTGATTGAACTTAACCGTATGATTGATAAACACAATTAAGTGGGTACTTACCTGAATGAAAACATGAATCTACTTTATTTATCATTGTTCAGTTCATGTTTTATTGATAAATTTATTGCCTCATTAACAATACTTTATTAATTGGCCAATTACTGACATAAATTAATTTATTTAATAATGGCATTATGCTAAAAAATATTGACCAAAGCAGCTGGTCAACATTTTTCAAGGTTCTTTGTTATTTTATTTTTATGACTGAACTAAAAAACATATTACAGTATTAGCAACACTAACTAATTTTGTATGTTTGCAATAGTATGACAGCTGTTTCGCGCGATTCATAAACGTAGTAAGTAACAATTTGGTCAATATTAAGTTGATCCTAATCGTAATCACCGAAATAATAATAATAATAATATATTTATTTGACACAGAACATATGATACATTTGATCAGAAATACAGGACAACAGACAGACAATTCAAGTTTTCTTAATTTTATACTGAAGGCATCTGTGTCTGAACTAGATAAAGAATATCTGTATCTCAGACATCAGCGCTCTTCCTTATGATGACCAATATAATACTAACTTAATTAGACATACTAATAACAGAAGGTATAACATTACACAGAAAAAGTTTAATACCAAAATAAAGAAAACGGTGTGTGAAGTGTTACCTCTCGGTGAGTAGTGTGTGAAAGTGAGTGAAAGAGTGTGAGAGGGTGAGTGTAAAAGAGATTTACTATTTAACTATTTTTAATAAGTTTTCTGTCTCTTCATATGTATGTTTACTAACATATGTAAAGATTTTACTTTTACATATCTTTTTATTTAGCGGGTATATTTCCAAAGCGTCATTTATCTTATTATATAAGTACGGTCCCAAGAAGCAAAAGTATTTGTTCACGTAAGCATGTCTGAAAGAAGGTCGGTGATGATTACTGATAATGTTTCGTCTTCTAATTAGATCACTTTTTGAGAATTGCAGTAAGGAGTGTTGCTTCAGAACTACCAGAAATATAAACAACTGGCGAACTGTCAGGACCTCACACGACTGATAAACAAGATGGGTTGGGTACAAATAAGGGCGAAAAGTACTAACTTTTAGTACAGCCCTCTGGGCAATTTCTAAGGGCTTTAATATAGTTTTATGTGCACCTCCCCAAACGGTGATACAATACTGAAGAATGGACTGAACGAGTGCTAAGTATATTTGCTTCACCAATTTTTGGGGCGCAACATGTCTAAGGTTTTTGAAAACATAGATCAGCTTTCTTGTCCTAGATGTAAGAAGGTGAATATGGTCTCTGAAGGAAAGGTTACAGTCTAGAATAATTCCAAGATATTTAATTGACATGGTCTTTAATAGTGGTGGACAAGAGCATACTAGACTATTACAACAACTATGTGCTGTGATCGAGGGGGTATAGGGGAGCTGCTCGTTTTGAGTACGCATCGAGAATATCATATACTGGGTTTTATCCGGGTTAAGAGTCAATGAGTTATTCTGCAGCCAGTGGGTCACCACATTGAATCCTTCCTGCGCCACTCCATATGCTTTGTCCCAGGTATCAGCAGAGAACAACAGAACGGTGTCGTCTGCATAAGATATAATTTTACCTCCTGCAAGGTCTAATTTACAGAGGTCATTCAAGTATACGAGGAAGAGCGTTGGTCCCAGAATGCTCCCCTGCGGAACTCCGTGAGTGATTGGCAAATCGCTGCTGACACTGTCATTAATCTTAACGCACTGAAAACGATTTGAGAGGTAGTCCTTTACGAGTTCTAGTTGATTTCCTCTTATTCCGAGGCGTTCTAATTTTTGAATTAGCAAAGGCGTAGAGACCGTGTCAAATGCCTTGGCTAGATCAAGGAAAATGCCTATTGACTTTTTACCTGAATCGATATTCATTACTACATAGTCTTGGAGCTCGTGGACTGCGTCACTAGTAGACTTGCCTGCTCTAAAACCAAACTGGTTGTTCGATAAAAGGTTATTTGATTCCAGGTAATCAATCAGTCTACTATTTACTATACGTTCAAGAAGCTTGGAGATCGAAGGCAGTATGGAGATGGGTCTATAATTAGTGACACGGTCTCTATCACCCGACTTATAAATTGGGTATACTACTGATTTCTTTAACATCAAAGGAAACTGACCCTTAGTCAAGCAGAGGTTAAAAATATACGTTAATGGACGGATTAAAATGTGTCTGTATTCTTTGAGGAAATTATTCGGTATAGAATCCCAACCAACGGAGCACGCATCTTTCAAGTTCAAGATCAAACGTTCCAGTTCAGACTCATCAGTTTCCAGCAAAACAAAGGAATTGGAAACTAGTTGTGAGGGCGCTTTATTGAATTTACTATGGGAAGGGTTTAAACAGGAATGAGTATCATCAGCCAGCTTTTTGCCAATAGACGCGAAATAATCGTTCACCATCTCTACAGACTCATTTGTATTTGATGGATTTAATAATTCCGTAGCTCTATTTTTCAGTTTAGTTGTATTTGTTATTGTTTTGATCGCTTCCCATATTTTTTTATTGTTATTTCCTGCTTTTGTTAATAAGTCTCTATCATACGTTCGTTTGACCTTTTTTAATAGGTTATTACAATGGCTTCTATACCTGGAGTAAATAATTTTCAAAGTCTCATTATTAGGTGTTTGTCGCATTTTTTATGAAGCCTGTCCCTATGTCTAATGCACCTTAACAGCCCCGGTGTAATCCATGGCTTCAGAATCTTATGACGTCTTGAATATTTTATTACAACTGTATTTAACAATATAGCCTTTTGAATTGACAGGGAGAAGTATTCCATAGCGAAATTTGCATCGGTTGACGCATAGATAGGTTCAAAATCGATTTTTATGAGATCTGACGTTAACCCTTCCCTCTCGATCCGGTTCATAGATGCATAGGTAAAGGTTCTTTTTTGTTTAAGATGCAGGCAGAGTAGAACTGCTTGGTGGTCCGTAATTGTAGAGTTTAACACTAGTGTAAGTGCTTGAAATGTTTTCTATAAGAATCAAAGACCCTTTTTTACTATATACAACATTCAAAAAATATAAACGCTTCAAATTCAATGTCCCCTAAAAACAAGCGCAGTATGCGTAGTGGCTTTTCGTACAAGAACCTAAACTTAACAATTGGTTTAAAATAATAGTTATTCACAGACACTGGCATAAACATATGTATTAGGTACCTACTATGCACAGCTCGGCATTAATATCCGATTTCATGATTCATCTATTGTCAAGGTGGCGGCGAATATATGTGATTATTTGTGGAAGACATATAGGTACAAGTGGCAGCACAAATACGTGACATCAAAGGAACACAAACAAAATATAGGATGCTGCAACAAAAATAGGAGGCTTCAAAAAATGTGTCAATGAATTTGTCACTACATAGACGTAGAATAATCATTTTTGTGTTATTATTTTTCAGTATTTACTATTACGGGTACAGTAACCATTGTTGTCAATAATGTCATTTACATTTTATAATTAATTTAATCTATTAGCCCGTAGTTGTCATTAGACTTACAACTTTACTTAGGGCTACCTAAGGCTTACCTTTAACTTTATTATAATATCATTCTTAACATTAATTTTTTAACCCTATCTTCCCAATTAAATCGCATCTACATTTAAAAAAAAAATACATAAATAAAACTGAAGATCTGTTATGAATGTAATGTAATCTTTAATATTGTAATATTGCACTCCAGAGCCACAAGATACAAGCGATGCTTAGTTTATGGCTCACCGAATCCGTCACATTGTATTTTTACATTTTTGAAGAATAAACTTTATTATTATTATTAAAATGAGCTTTCAACATGAATAAGCTAGGTACTGAGATGCTACGTTGTTAACACATCTATACTTTATACATTATTAATAATAAAGCTGAAGAGTTTGTTTATTTTTTTGAACGCGCTAATATCTGGAACTAAAAGTCGGATTAAAAAAAAAAAACTACGCAATTGGTAGCCCAGTTTGAGAAAGATGTATAGGCTATTTAACATTATTGCCCTCGCTATCCACGAAAGGTTTGGTTGAGGCGCAACCATAATACACTCACTCAGCCATATCTAAGACCCTTGTAACAGGAGGCCAATCTGATCCAGACCCAGACCCTGGCCGATAGCGAGAAATTTCTGACGGGAAAACTTAATAAAACTACGCCCGACCTGGGAATTAAACCAAGTGCCCAGCAGTAAGTAGCGCTATTAACGCTATGACCTATAGATCAACGAGGCTGTCATATATGTATATATTTTTAGACGACGAAATTGTCCTTTAATATAAATAATAATATGTACTTGGATTAAATAAGGGTGGTACACCAGTTTGCACAACCCTCTACAAAAATTCTATTGCCATTCGCGGCTCCGTAGAGCTCTCACTTCCCTTCTTGGGTTTGGCGCGCTCATATTGCATAGGTAAATTCGTACAAGTCCGCGCTCCGACTATATCAGACTTTGTAACAAAACCATAGCGCGATTCAGAAAAGGCGCGTCATCTAACAACGCCATCTATCGAGCTTGGAGTCAAACTTTTCAACATTGAGTATAAGCTGCTGTATAAATAAAAATAATTTAGTAATATTCGGTAGTTGTAGGTAAGATTTAAATAAATAAATATATTTCTTTCCAATTATGGAAGATTGCTGTTATTTTATTAGACAAAATAAAATGTGCTTTAGAAAGAGATTTACTTCTGGTCGCGACGCTCTACAAAGCTGAATAGCTTCTATCAGTCATGGTACCCGCTATAATAGGAATCCTACTAATATTATAAATCTGAAAGTTTGTATGATTGAATGTTTGTCACTGAATCATGCAAAAATTGGTGAACGGATTTGGATGAAAGCCACACAGATAGCTTATAACCTAGATTAACACATCGGAGACTTTTTGTGATAATATCCGACCCTACGTACGCTGCTATTTTAAACTTTAATAGAACGTTAGGCTAATAATTAGAGCGATCCCCCGACGGGACAGCATTTAATCAAAAAATTTCATACGTACTTACGTAGGGTCATAATTTCAAGGTTATTTTTTTCTTTTCATAGGGTTTCACGTTTATACCTTTTTTTGTTATATTTGTGGCTATTTTTTCAATATATATTTTTTTAATTATTTTAGGTGTTTTACATTCATACTATTTTATTATTATTTTGTGCCGGGGGTTTTTTAAATTTTTAATTTTGTAATCTTTACTTTGATCCGCGACTAACTGTGTTTATAAATCGCAGCGGTTTTATCTGTGAATCGAAAATGTTAATGACGTGAATGTGGTGATTGTGGTGGTGTCTCTGAGTAGCAGTTGGTGACTGCATTGTTATATTGTGTTTCTGCCTGTAAAACAAGTATAGGTAAATGATAATATAAATTGTCGTGTGCTAGCTGACATATGGCAATTTTTTTGTGTTTCGTAATGTTAATTACTTACTCTTGGTAGAATTAAGACAAACTGTAGGTACTTGTCTTAATTCTGTAATTAATTAGCGCTCAATTATGAATATTTTGTAAAACGTGCCAATCCCCTAAAAGTACACTATCCTTCAAGATACATGATTTTCCTAGTTTGAAGGACAGGAACCTTCTCATCTGTTATAGCCATACCCATCCCTTATTGAAACAACACTACTATGTTACCTAGAGTAAGTCTTTTAGTAAATAAATGATTACTAGAATCAATTTCTTCTAACTGAACAGACAGCTGTGCTGCTGGGGAGTTTGGTGCGCCACGTCTTCGTTCCAGCTGAAGCACTAGGAAGTAGTGAAAGGCGTTTTGGGAGACTTCTCCTTTCAGTCTTATGTAATTTTGACGTTCAAAAAGTGCTGATTCTCAGCCTAGTTTGAACATAATTATGGCCTTTAATTTTGATTTTGTAATAAATTAAGAATTGTTATAGAACATCTAAAGTACTTTTTGCTTTGAAGCCCATAAAAGGGAAAACATGTTAAACAATACCTACTTTTGTCCTATTCTGTAAGCACAAACAAAAACTGGCAATTCCAGCGTAAATACGCACCAAAACCAACAATACTAAAGCTAGAAGACGACTACAACATATACATTCAAATCACCAAGATATACAAGTAATAATGCTAAACATTGAGACTCAAATAAGAGCCTCAAGAGCTTCTAATAGGCACAGGAATGGTTAAAGCTCTTGCAATATCAGAGACAACACAATCGCATTAAAATATTGCTGCTACCATTTGTTTTCGTTTTGTAGAAGAAAGTGACTACTGTGAAAAAAAAATAAGAAATTGGTCCTTGATCAAAAAATCTTTTTTTTTATATCGTGTTTGTTTAATAAAAAAAGCAAGTGGGAAGAAAAAATAGCTTAGCCTTTCAAAAGTATTGCTTTTGAAGCAAAAAAGCTAAGCTATTTTTTTCTTCTAGTCATATGCGCTGCTTCTCCACATTTATTATGCGCAGGGCTAAAGTGTCTAACTCTCTACCAGCGCCTTTGTGCCCTTCCACGTATAACCCGTCAGCCTTCAAAGCAAGAGTGACCTGACATCTTCTGGGCTTGCTCGTTTCATGGTAGATTCCATCGCTTTCTACTAAGCGAGATCGAGATAAAGGCCAGGCCCATATAGCAATAAAAAAGAAAATATATAAAAAAACTACTGTTTCCACTTAATCGTTTCATAAGCTCATAGTAAGGGACACAAAGGAAGTTTGGCAATCGTTTAGGATATGTTGAAACGCGACATGAGAATACTCTTTGATTTTATGGAGTGTAAGGGAAGAGATTGGAATTCGTCGTCTCCAGCCGACTTACTGGCATTCGATGTGACGTCACATGTGAGTATTTTGTGGATGTACGGTTTATTAAAATTTACACAACCTTGCGGGATTGTTAAGAAGTTAAGAACGCGCCATAGTTAAGGGATTCTTGAGTATATTATCATAATCAGCCTATAAAGTTCCCACGGTTGGGACACAAGTCTCGTCTCTGTGAGAGAGATTGCGCCGTAATCAACGCGGGCCCAGTGCGGGTTGCTAGATGTCACATGTTTTTAAATTTTTGGTTCTAAAATATTCCGGTTTCCTCACGATGTTTCACTTCGCCGTTTTTGAGATGGTGATGAATTAAATTACACAAAGTAAAGTACAGACGCCAGTACATTAAGCTACTACAATCTGTCAAATTTCTTTAATAGATTTTCAACTTTATCGCTAAAGCGTTGAGGTTCAAGGTTGATGGGGAAAATTTGACAGTTTTTTTTATTTTTTTTTATTGACAATGGGCTCACTCTTGACCTCAATCCAGCCCAGAGGCAAGGATGAGATCTACGGTGGAACGAGCTTGCCCAGAAGCCTATTCACTCTCGCCCTGAAGAGATTAGGGTTGTATGAACTTAACTAACTTCGGGTAGCTTGACCTACCTGGCGTCTACTGTACTGTCATTGAACTTTTAACTGGGGATTTGCCTTTACTCTTATTTGACTTATTTGTCACTAACACACGTGCAAATAAAAATATAAGTAAGTTAATTGGAACAAAAAGATAAGTAAGTTAATTGGAATAAAAAAACAAAACAGATCTATAATCAGTGTCACACACCAGAAATAGTAACCCATTTGTAGATAATTATGTCCATTCCAAGGTTGCCTGGATGAGTTCGCAGAAAGCAATATGGCTGTCCATAGTATGTTTTGTAGTGTTAAATGTTTTTCTTTTGTTATGTAGTGTAAGAAGTATCTGGCGTACAATAAAGTATAAATATAAATTAATAGTCGGCAACTACACGTTACCGTCGTGACTGCGCCAAGAAACCACTCAGCAAGCATTGTGTTCAATAATCGTTCGTTGTACTCTACAGGACAAGATTAAATACATTAATTCCCTCTAGATTGCCGCAATCATTGGCCAGTAAACAGTCATAATGAATACATTCTCCAATAATATTAGAGTCGCACCACAATACAGCGCAGTGCAAAACGATACTCGCTTCAATATTCTCTTTGTAATTCCGTGAATCACATTAGCAACTACATTCACGAGCAATGTAGTGTAGCTATCTCAAAGAGGTATCGACGATCGTGTCTATCGCAATAGCGTATTGTATTAAATGCTTGTGCATGTCACTGATTATTATCAATTTCCTGGGTATTACGTAGACTAGCGACCCTCCGCTACCGATTTCTGTGACATAATGTCAAACATCAAGACTTCTGTGCTATATCTAAGTTATAAAACCTTTATAATATTTAAATTAGTTGCATTGTCTTCACATGTTAATGTATAATTATTTTATGTAAAATATTCTAAAACATTTTAAAAGAGTAACGGTGGAGTTTCTTGCCCATTCTTCTCCATATGAAAACTACCATTTAGAAGGGGCGACTAGAATCAATTCTATTTTATTGATCATTTTTGACATTCGAAATAATTGTTAAAAAAAATTAAAAGAACAACAAATTAAAAACAAACTACAATCAATAACATACGCTTAGAAGCTACAAAAGAAGAAACAAACAATTACACCATCTTTGCTACAAAGTGACACGTATTTCTACGCGAACGATACAGCAATTATTAATACAATATGTTTTACGCAGGTAAGTATAAAATATTCTACTCTTGATTGCTAACAAAGTTGTTAATCTTTTTCCTGTTTACCCATTTTTCCTCAAAATATATAATTCACCGGAAAATATTGACAAATGAAATGCGCCTAGAACCTGCCAGGTGACACGCAAAAATGGTATTCAATATTAAGTTACGGAATCATGTGGACTTACTTGAAAATATTTTTCTGCCTTGTTGGTTAAGTGAGCGTTCACTTAACAAGTGTTCACAACAAAAGAGGTTCTGGGTTTGATATTTTATTTCTGACCGCACTGTTTGTAATAGTAACTATATTTGAATGAACAATTTGAGCCAATTTTCAAGTTATGGAACAACTAACTTAATGTCATACTTAACAAAGTTCAAATTCCATTGCAACCAAAAACTTATTAGGACCTTTTTGTGATAAATCATAGTCACGCAAAAATCAACTTAAAATACATTTCACTATGCGGTGCGGCGATGGAATGTAAATGTAATATGTTTTTTTTTTCGTTTAACTGCCAGGCAAAACACTTCATATTTCTTATAACTAAATTATATAATGCAAACATTCTTATAAAAATTTTGATTTAGAAAATCTCAACTCTAAGTTTTAAATCAATTCACGCTCAAAGAACATCCTGTGAGTGACGTGAATTTATAAAAAGAACATCCGAAGGTGCAGCAATGGCCGTCCGGAATCGAGCACTATTTTCTATATTCGAGCGATTTTTCTATTCGCCCGTTCCTGCCATGTATTTCAACCGCGCGGCTCGATCCTGTCCAAAGTGTTTCACAGTAAATCTAACGGTACAAAAATTCCCGAAATTCCGCCATTTTGGACTAGTACTGACGGTTCTTTGTGAAATCTCACTGGTTTGGTCTGGTATAGAATTGTTCAATGGATCGTTGACTTGGAGGGTGCTGGGAGAGTAATAATCATCATCATTGCTCTTGGCATTGAGAAGTGCTGGCCCAGTAGATACGGCCGCCACTTACAAGTACGGTCGTACGTTCAAACCCAGGCAGGCATTTTACTTTGCGTAAATAATTTCATCACCACTGCTCTCAAAAACGGTAAAGGAAAACATCGTAAGGACACCGACATGTCCTAGAAACAAAAATTCGAAGACATGTGAAATCCACCAACCCGCACTGGGCCCGCGTGGTGGATTATGGCCCACCCCCTCTCACAGAGACTAGGCCTGTGTTCCAGCAGTGGGAATATTATAGGCTGATTATGTATGCTCCTGCCTTTTGTGCCATGCTTCTCTGGTCTATGCTCGTCTCATCCCATCTCCATGGGTATCGTTTTTGACAAATTCACTCACATAAGTATAGGTACAGCCATACGAGCGACATACGTCGACGACGGACGCAACTGCAACCGTCGACGCTTGTCAGCGGCAACCGTCGACGCGTTGTCGTTTCAAGTGCGCGTGACACTCGTGTGTAGGTATGCGCACTAAACGTCTACTACATACATATGAATCCTTACAGACGGATCAAATAGCTGCAATCTATATCTGTATATATTTTACATTATCACAACTCACTTTACAAGGCAAACAACATAGGTGACAAACACTCGATTGTTAATTCAATGTCATCAAAAAATAATGAGGAATACCCGAAAAGTGTTTGTCAATTTGTATTATAGAACAAACTATTACCCGTCGTTTAGCGACTCCGTACGTCATCCATATTTTACGAAGTGAACACACAAACATGTAAACACTCTAATACCTATTCATTTCCTTCGCCTAACACCCACCATTCTTGTCTTAAGGGGCACGAGAGCGTAAACAATTTGAGATTGTGCCTTCTACCTAAACGGAAGCTTCTACTGAGTGGACTTTTCAATTTTGCCGAGTGCTAAGAATTTATGCTGGGAAACATCGGAGTGTTTTCTTTTCATTTCGAAAAGAGCATTCGTATTCGTTGCTCTGTAGACTGGGTGCTATTGAAGGAGTCTTTTGATACCGTTTGACTTGTGATGTCGGTTAAATGATTGGAACTATTCTGATTTAAATTATACGCTGCTAATTCCTTAGCTAATTATAAATTTTGGGTTCGTATTTTTGAATGGAGTCTTATTATTTTTCTTTTATTTCTAGGAATTTATTTTAAAATGGTCTAAGTGTATGGTCATGAGATGAGATGCCATCGTCTTGATGCTAAGCAAAAGCATAATAAAGCCATTATTATTTCTAAGTAATATTAATTATTAATTCTAATAGAATAATATAATCTATTATATTCTATTAGTTAGTCCAGGGATATTATATTAATTTACACTATTGTATTCTATTGGTCAAAATATTGAGACCTGGTCTAAAATGGCTGGCAAATAATCTGAGGGTGCTGATAAATAACTCGTTTAAGGAAAAGGAAACTCGTGAAAGGGAAACCCAAACTTCATCAAATTAACATTAGCATAGTTTCAACCAGCACTTTAAATGCGTAACACTATAAATCTGAATCTGAATCATTGTGAAGCATATTGCTAATCCATTGCTTCATATGTTTGAAAAAAATATCTGCCCAATAACGTAAATAACGTTATTAAAAAAAAAATCTTCTGTTTCATAGAAAAGTGCAATACCTACGCGGTCAAAACGTATAGAACAGCAATATTTTTTTTTAATAACCGGGGAAAAATTTCGACGCTATGGGGTCTTAACTCATGTGCTGGATCCATGGTTACAGTTTGCGCGTCGATGTCCCTGCCACCCTGTATAATAATAATGGACACTAAAAACCATGAAAGTTTAAAACACTAGATACTTTCGAAGACCAGCGAGTGACGCAGGCTATAAACTCAAGCGACTGACTTATCGCACCTCTCAAGGCCTCATCAACAACATCAGCGTATTATCAGTCCACTGCTGGATATAAACCTCTCCTATTTGCACGCCATTCAACTTGATTGTAGGAAACTCTCATCAAGCTGCTACCAGCCATCCTGTGAAGATCGTCGCTCCTCCTAGCCCGAGGGCGTCCTACCTTACGTTTATCAATACGCGGTATTCCCTCAAGAACACGGAGGAACAGGACAAGGCCTGAGAGATATTAATACAGCCACTTTGCAGTTGTACGGCAACTAAACGGTCAAAAGGCTACCTTTTTGCTCCTCCCAAGTTGTATCTAAATAAGTTCCCTGAAAGGCGCAATATTTCTCACAGAACATTTCAACGTATGTATTTAGGTATAATTATTTGACAATAAACAATAGGTTGAATATTATTCTTTTTGATAATTCAATTATTAGTGATAGTTTCCTCGTTTTAACTAACGTTAACAGATTTTGGTCAAATACCTATGTGATTCCAAACATTCCATATAATTAAATTTGTTCAAACAATGCTTTACTTAGTATAAAATATCCAATAATAATTAACTGAACATTCTATTATGGATGGTGTTTAAATTGAAATACGCTTCGGGAAATTGAAATGGTTTCTGGATTTCTATTAAGGACATAATTTTTAGTTTTAAGTGGAAATATTCAGCTCATATTTTTATCTGTAGATTACTACTACCTACTTATATTTACGAACTCAAATCAAAACATAGAATAGAATACTCTTTAATATGTACACCATATGAATTACAGACATAAATACACATAAAACATAACGTGTTAGCCACCCTGATGGATATTCAAACAAGTAGATCATTCACCTAAGGATCAATTTTACCAAATACTAATAGACGCCAGCATCATACTAGGTATTTAACCTAATCATCTTTCAATAAACATCCGTGCAGTTTACCTCACAAACCTACTCAAAAGACGTACACAAATATTGCTCCAAGCGCGCTAAATGTTTGCAAGAATCGGTGAAGCTGTGCGTTTTCCCGTACGCCGCATGCAGCAAGATTGCCCGCGATTATGCGAACGATGCAAGAAAGGCCAAGTCTAAGTGGAGTGTACAATTTGAATGAGTGCGTCTTGGGCTGTTTGAACAACGACGCAACGTACTATGCACACTCTATTTCGAGTTGATATGAAACGGTTCCTAGCTCATGAAAAGCCTTTTCGAAAGATCTTCAGCCTCTTTTTTTAGTGAAAGCAACGGGATTGAATAACAAAGAGTGCCTTTGATTGGCCGCACTGAGCCTCATTTATACGTTTTTTTTCCATGAAACGTATGTTTATCTGAAGCAAATGATGCCAGTTCTTCGGATTTAATATACGCCTTTTTATTTCAATTGATTACATATGAGTGGTATGTGAATAGCTTGGATACTTTATTAAATTAAAAGGCTTTTGAATTTGGGAACGCTTGTGAAATGTGTTCGGTAAATGATGAAAGAAATAGGAGCGGTAAAAAACGGGTAAATAAGGCGCAATTAATGTTACGAATTTTTCACATTTGTAATTAGGTTAAAATAATTTACAGATAGTTGTTTTGAGAGCAGTGGTGGCCCAGTGGTAACAGCCGCGACTTAAAAGTTGTAGGTTCGAACCCAGACAGGCGCTTTACTTTGTGTAAATTATTTCATAACCACTGTTCTCAAAACGGTGAAGGAAAACATCGTGAGGAAACCAGCATGTCCTAGAAGCAAAAAACTCGAGGACATGTGACAACTACCAACCCGCACTAGGGCCCGCGTGGTGGATTACGGCCCACCTCGCAGATAGGACGCCTGTGTCCCAGCAGGAATATTAGAGGCTGATTATTATGTATGTATGTTATGTAGTTTTGGTTGGAACACTTTACGTGAGGAACAGTTCTGGTTGAAACTTTTCTTTATTTATTTATCCATTTATTTCAGGCATCAAGGCCCATATAAAACACATACAATACAATATTAAAAATAATAATAGTGTTGTTATTTTCCTAGTCATTGTTGTCGTTATATTTTATGCGGGCTTTACACAGGTGACTATAGCCGCACTAAATGGCGGTTCGGCTAAACCGCTGGTGACTTAAATCGCAAATTCCAAAGTAGAGTAAGTTTCGACTTTTGTCGTGCGGCGGGTGACTAAAATCGACCATGGAAATGCTCAGTCGCAAGCAATCGCCCGCCGCATGAAGTTCGACATTTTGATGCAAAATTAACTAGTCACCTGCAAATTTTATCGATTTGTGTAAATGGGGTGGCGATTCGGCTTGTGAAGCGATATAGTAAGCGACCAGCCGCATGGCGATAATAGTATAAATTCCCCATTAGGTAAATAAAATGCGATAAGTCTAAATTCTCGACAACTATGAAAAAGTTTATACAAAGAAACATTTTAAATATCTGCAAGTCAATCCTTTAATACAAGTTAATAACTACAAATGACGGTTTCTTTGTCAGATTTTTTTATACAAAAAGATTTCCCTCGTATTTGCTTCACAGTATAATTTTCTGCGATAAGTGTACAGTAGAATTTTCACGCAATTTGAACGCGATGCTGGGAATTCAAAAGTTTTTTTCAGCAGCGCTTTAGAATACTGATTTCAACAAGTTTGTAGGTTTTTAGAGTTGCGTCCGTGATGTGAATGATACGAAAATGATATAGTGCTGTCAATGTTTAGTATCCCTTTTTTTTGGGTGGGAAATCATCAGATGACTTCTCCCGGGTGGAGAGCGTGTCAGACTTTTACTGACTGTGTTCCGCCCGCGTGTATGTCAGAAAATATCCCACGGGAAAGTACGACCGAAATTAAAAGTACCCTATGTGTTAACACAGGTAAACAAAGTATTAATTCCTTAATATATTGTTTTCATGTTACTCTGTTGGCTGACGCCAGTAAAGCTCTCATTAGACATAACTTTTTCCGACATCTTAGAAAGAAAAAAAATATTCTGCACAAACAAAACGCACGTTACAAATAAAAAAATAACAATAGAATCTTCAACAATCGTCGTCACATATACCTATCCCAATTTATAAAAAAAAAACCTCAATGTATTGTATTATCCACCTAAACCTTCCTTATGAATCCGTCCATCCGTCCGTCCATTTGTGAAACCCGTATGAAAATTCGTTCGGTAATTTTTGAGTTTATCTTGTTCAGACAGACAGACAAACGCGGCGTAGGGATGTTGTTAAATAATAATTGTAGTAATATAAGAACGTGTTCATCATCATCATTCAGCCGAAAGACATCCACTGCTGGACATAAGCCTCCCCAAGCACCTTCACTTCGACCGGCTGCCGTTGGTCCACCTTGTTGTGGGAGGCCTCCCGCTATGTTACTTCTTCCGGTACGCGGTCGCCACTCCAGAACTTTTCAGCTCAAACGATAAGAACGATTTACTAAAACATTATTGTAAATGAAAAATTGAATCTTTCTACCACATTTTTCGTTAAGTTACTTCAGTTATTTTGCATACCTTCTTTATTCCCACACAATAATAATTATAAAAACAGACTCAAAACTAATTATCACCGCAAACATTGTTTTTATCCGCCCCCTTTTCAATCCACTCCTATTTTAAATCCGCCCCGGTATCCGAACAGCGTGTGAGCATAATAAAATACAATTGAATCTGTTAACGAGACACGACACCGTAGATCCGCAAAGCACACACTCCACTCATTTCCAGAGGATCGAATAAACATTGTTGACATTGGGAGTCGCACGCGCTAGGATCAGCTCTCGAAAATGGGAACTGAGCTTCTGTCTATATCTATATTTACATGTTATTAAGCACAACGTAACCGACAGTTTGATAACTTAAGGATCACTTATCCGATTTACGAGATTTTAAATAACTAAACTTTTAAGAGCAGTGGTGGCACAGTTATGACGACTGTGGCTTAAGAGTTGTATGTCCTAGGTTCGAACCCTGACAAGCGCTTTACTTTGTGTATATTGTTTCATCACCGCTGCTCTGATAACGGTGAAGGAAAACATCGTGAGGAAACCGGCATTTCCTAGAACCAAAAATTTAAAGACATGTGACATTCACCAACCCGCACTGTCTCGCGTGGTGGATTACGGCACACTCCCTCTCACCGAAAGTAGGCCTATGTCCTAGCAGTGGGAACATTATAGGCTGATTATGATTATGCTTATGATTATGCTTATGCTATGCTTATGCAATTATAGTCAATTTTCGCTTTGTCTGTGTGATTTTTCATTTCATTCATTCAGTTCATTGTTTCTTGTAAACTTTGCAACGGATTTTGATGTGGTTATTATGATCGCTTAGAAAAGTTACTCCGGAATGATTATGCGCATAATAAATTTCTATTTCACGTAGATATAATACCTAAAAGAAATCTTAATGTTTTTTCAAGTTCGTAAAAACCGCGCGAAACAAGGGCGGGTCGTTTGCATATGATACAGTCATGTTCTTTAGTTAGATTTCGGATACGGTCATTGAATAAATGATGGAGTTACAACGCAATGTCTAACCTACTAAGTGTAAAAACATGAGCCGGATTAAGGCATTCTGTTCCATACAAGGTCTTGAAGTGCACTAAGACTTTTTATAAATCTGAGCCTAGTGATCGTGTTGATTTAAGTATGTCGAAAACCCCTATATTACTTCCTAACATAACTAGGTTGGGGCTGGCTTCCAGTCTAACAGGTTCCAGCTCATTACCAGTATTTTACGCGGAGCGACTGCCTATCTGACCACTACGACCCAGTTTACTAAGTTTAAGTTGTATGAGAACAAATTCACGGGGAATAGGTAGTATTTATATCTTAAATCCGTTAATAATCCTTTCTGTAACAATATTCGGTACCATTCTCGATTTTTAGGTCTAACACTCTCATATCTTTACCAATATCAAAACCTTGTAGGTTTACCTATAGGTAGCTTAGCAAAGAAACCCTTTTATTCTTTAGAAACGTTTACAGGTAAAATAGCCTTGAGGCTCTTCAAAGGACCACTTACGTATTACAGGATCTAAAAGCGAAAGTTTTCGGTAAAAAAGAATGATCAAGACATTTAGTATCTAGTGTAAATAGTTAGTTATTACCTACTCATCATCTGCCTAGCCTTTTCCATGGCTTTTACATGGAGCCACTGCCTACCTGACCTCCACAACCCAGTTACTGGGTAATATGATACCCCTCGGTAAGACTGGTTGTCAGACTTTCGGGATTCTGACTACCCGTAACGACTGTCAAAGATCTACGAATGACAGCCGGGACCAACGGCTTAACGGGCTTTCCAAGGCACGGAGGGGTGTCGGTATGTAAAGATGGTCACCCATCCACAGACCAATCGCGACCAGCGTAGCTTAACCTGATCGATCGACCTGTGCGGCTGTTATTATTTCGCCACGGGCCCCTCATTAGTGACATCCTACTATCCTACTAATATTATAAATGCGAAAGTTTGTAAGGATGGCAGCATGGATGGATGTTTGTTATTCTTTCACGCAAAAAGTACTGAACGGATTTGGATGAAATTTGACACACAGGTAGTTTATAACCAGGAATAACACATAGAATACCTTTTATCCCGATATTCCCACGGGAGAAACTTATGCGGGTGAAACCACGGGGCGCACATACGATAAAAGTAATGAATATTCTATTCAGAATAAAAATGTTTACCTATAAATATTAAAAGTTTTAAGTAGAAAATCGGCGCCTCTCATATAAATATATTGCTGACGGAAAACAAGCGGAAAGAGAGCGGTAATATTTAATTGGTGCCAATTTGCGAGTTCATTGAAATATTGAATATCTGTTGCGGTTTCACGTACCGTTTGTTGATTTATAAAAATCTTTGCTCCATTTTTTGTATAATTGTTTAATGGGAAAATTCGCTAGATGAATAACTGAAGGCCAATTCTCGTAATTACATTAAAACGTTTAAAATCTATCTCGTCGCAATCTCATCTCAGCGACAGTCAATGTCAAAAACTTCACACAACTGTAGATTTTGAGGTATTTTTGACAGATTGAGACTGAGATCAGAGGGGCAATTCTCGTAATTTTAAGAACGTTCACAGTCTGATCTAAGTCTCAATCTATCAAAAATACCTCTAATTTCCCTATATTTTGACAAGTTTTTGATATTTGTTTGTCGCTGAGATGAGACTGCGACTATATTTGAACGTTTTAAATTACGAGAATAGGTCTTCTGACTGTGAACATTCTTAAAATTACGAGAATTGCCCCTCAGAGTGTACACATTAGGGAGGGAATACACAGAATTTGATATTGACTTGAGTTTACCGCCCTTGTCTCCTTTTACCCGACTACAACAAAGCCAACTAAATGGATTATAATTTTTACAGGCTATGTATGTTCAGCTGTTTTCTTATATCTCCTAAACTACTAGGTAGGTCATCATCATCATCTTACTTCACTCCCTTCTGAGCATAAGCCTGTCTTTTCTTGTGCCAATCTTCACGCTCCTTGCCAGCCTCATCTAGGTTACCATTTAAGAATTTATGCTTTTAATAAAAATTAAATAAATGCTTTAGTTCATTAGTTTATCTTTGTATTTTTTTTTTTACTTTTTAAAGGGTTGAAAGTGAAAAAGTGTTTATTCAGAGAAATATTTTTTTACAAGACGTATTACCTCTGCCAAACTGCAAAACAGTTTGTTAGCAGTATGAGAACATGCATAGGTACATGTTAGGTTAGACCACTTTCCATGTCTTCATAATTACGTATGTTACACGAATGGCTTCACCGATTAAATTTATGACATTCTTTACGAGTTTCATTACTGTCTGAATGTTGGTTGGCGCTAATTAGAAGCTTACTTCCTAAATTACTTGATGCACGGCATTACCTTCAGTCGAGATTGAGGTTCTGATTACCTAACGCTCATTTAATATCTCATGTTACGTACTGCGTGTTTGCTTGGATAGGTCTGGGGAAAAGAGGGTGCAGAAAGTTGGCAACGTCGCGTCGCAAATAGCTGTCAACTGTGTATTTTGCTGTTTAGATTAATTTGGCGATAGTTCTAAATAATAATATTGCAATTCATAAAACCAATATTTTAGTGCAGTACATAGAGTTGTTTCGTAATTTAATTAGGTATTGAACAATTACACAAAACAGCGAAATATTTTACTGCTTTTTGTGACGTTGTACGCGTTGCCAAGTTTCTGAAGCTACTGGACAATTTAATTAAAGGTAATTTTTTACAGTGGCGTAATTTTACCTAAATTATATTTAAGGGAAGGCGAAATATAGGCTTAAATTAATAAGATTAAAAAAATCCCAAGGTATACAGTTGAATATTACGTGATGACAAAAAACTTGGAGGAAGTAAGTTGAAAAATATGTTAAGGGAAATGCACGAGTCACAAAAATACATCAAACACAGAAATTAAAACAAATTTCCCCACAAAATTCATCATAAGACAAATGCGCTGAAGCGGCTGTTCTCAACTGAACCTACTCATATAATTCCACCCGAATCTCCGTTGATAACTCCTTAAGATTCTGCCTCGCTGGCGTCATATAATGATATTCAGCTGACAACGAACAATTCACACGTTATATCACGGCATTCACGGTGGGTAATACAAAATTTACTGAACACATCCCATCTCAACACTCGAGCAAAGACGTTATAATAAATATTTCACACTTTATTGCTCCGCTTATTTGACGACGGGGAGGCCTAATGACCAATTTAACGCTTATGAAGTGCAAATTCTCTGTCATACTGTGAAACGAGACATTATAATACCCAATTTCAGCTTCAGAAAGAATATAAATGGGTAACGCACCTGTGAGACGTTTTTGCCTTCGTTCTCATTTTTTTCTACCCGATATTTTTTAATTTTATCTCCCCAATTGCTGTAGCAAAGTTGGAGAAGTAGGGTTTATTAAATTTAATAAAAAACTTGACAATGAGTTCGGTTTTCAATTTTATTATTGAAAGAATTTTTTAAATTGTATTTTTTTCGAATTCATCATCTGGAAGAGAAAGAATATTGACTCAGTTAGTTTTCTATTTATATTATAGCATTTTTACGGATAGTCTCTAAGGTCACTCCAAGGTTATAGAATCAATCAAATTTTCTCGTCTGTTCCCCAAAGTAATCACTTTAGATTGGCCTTCAATCATTTACTTTCCAAATACTCACTAAGTGCTGTTTTCATGAATTGTTAAATGTTTCGATCGAGGAGACTTTTATTGGAAAACGAAATTGCGAATACTACTTACGGCTACCTGTCCGGATGGCTCGACTCTGAGCCTGAGAGTAAAAAGAACAAATATTTTTGTTTGATTGTCTCATCTGGATTCTCTTGGCTAGGATCTTGTAATCGTAGACCAATCCACCATCTGCATCCAAAAGGGCTATACAAATGACCACTTCGTTGAAAACCTACCTAGTCGTTGAGGTTATAATTAGATGTCATAATGAAAGGTTTTTGCAGTAAGTTATTATGAGCAGTCAGGAAGACGCTCTGTTCCACCCGTCTTTTGTTTTATCATCTAGTCTTTTTCAACCACCCAACGTGGTTGATCAGCTTCCCGTCTAACCAGCCGTAATTCTCTACGACAGAATGAATGAAACCACACGAAATCAACGCGGGGTGTGCTAACGAATTGACGTCGTTTCGAAGTAAGGAACCGTTATGTGGTCATAGTGAATTATAGCCGCGAGGCAGCTTAAAGTGCTTCCTTGTGCGAAAAATTCTCACTTTGACGTGGAGTTGCAGGCACCATCCCGTACTGCTAGGGTGCTTCCTTTAACGTAGTCCACGAAATTCTATGATTAAAATTCATTAAGAGGTAATTATAATAAAATAATGACTTAATTAAAATCAGATAAATCGATAATCTAGCTCTCGAAATTTTGTTTGCTGCAAAAATATTTTAATCGCAAAAAAATTAAGTCATTTTGAATTTTGCGGGCTACATTGGCAGATCTCCATTAATACCAGTATTTTACATGGATCCTATCCTATTTGACCTCCACAACCCACTCGTCTGTGGGTAACACGATACCTCTATTAATATCATATTAAACTTGCAAGTACTCAATTTCGAGAATGACATCGAATACTCCTTCAACTGAGGTTTCTAAGTCTTCGAATTCTCATGTTAGTGAATACTGATGTAGGTATAATATGATAGCATAATCAGCCTGTAAGTTTCCCACTGCTGGGACACAGGCCTCCTTTTTTTAAGTGGGAGTGGGCTATAATCCACCACACGGGCCCAGTGTGGATTGGTAAATGTCACATGTCTTTTTTGTTCTAGAACATGCCGGTTTCCTCACGATGTTTTCCTTCACCGTTTTGGGAGCAGTGAATACTGACGTAGGTATACTATGATAAATGACCCCCAAATAATGTGTCAGCTGACCTACCTACAAGGGTCACACTAGTTTGCTTCACAAGACAAAGCAATTATTCTTTGATCGCTATCGTAAGCAGAGAGTAAAGACCCTTTGCTAGCTTAGGCTTCGTTATTTCAGATTTGTGATTTTTGCCTCCAAATCTCATTGTTTGGAAAAGGTTAGATTCTTTTTAGTAATGTAATAGATATGTTGGTTTTCTTTTGTTGTTGAGGGCTCTTGGAAAATTATGCTGTTTAAACAGTTTGCTCAAATTGAGCGTTTAATTTTTAATTTTGATTGAATTAGTCAAATATTTTCTGAGAGCTTTCGTACCGACTCAATTAGTTGCCTTTCGCAACGTTTAAAGCCATCAAATAAATCCTGAGTGCTGGTATTGCTTCTATTGTTATAGCTTATTTTAAAACCATCATCTCATCAGGACTAAACAAGAATTACAATCTAAACTAAAGTAACCAAAATACCGCCCAATTCCAACCCACCAAAAAAAAGAACTTTTCATTTTCATAACTCCATCTGGCAAACTTTTTATTTTTATAATTCCAGCTGGTAAAACCGTTTATAAATTCAAGAGAATAAACTGGGAACGTAACGTCATTTCCTCCGCCGGGTCCGACACGAGTCCACGCCGACGGAAATGAGATCCCTCCACCCTTTTATCAGGGACTAATCGCGATAGAACATGGTCGCGTACTTGGAATAAGATTTCCTACTGAGCCGCAAAACGTTTGTACTTAAATCTGGCCTGAAGTGTGTATTTTTTTTTTGCTACTCTTTATTGTGTAAGAAAATGAATGGCGCAGCTGTTGCACGAAGGATTTAATTGAATGCTGTGATGTTTTTTCTGCGGCTTCAAGTTTTTTTGAAATGTTTTTTTCTTGTTATTGTGAGGAAAATGATTGCGCTGTGCTCTATGAATCAGGCTATTAAATACAGTATGCATAATTATATTACGGCACAGCTGTGCCCGCAGCTGCACTCACACTATTGCGTATTTTATTAGCGTTAAGTTAGTGGGAAAATATAGTCATAGTAATATATTCATAAGGAAATTATTAACGGCTGTTGATTTTGTCAATTTAAGCTTAAACTTGTTGTGACATGTACACAAACAGTTCCTTTAACTCTTCAATCCAAAAAACGTCATAATAATAAATGGATAAAACTATGTTTTTCTTTAATCACTTTCCGGGCTCATGGACAAATCCACTTGTTATTCTGCATTCTCCTACGTCAGATCTACAACTCTGATAATTCGCTCTTACGCCTATATTTACTCAATAACAACAACAAGAACTTCCACAACAATACACCATAAAACACGTACCCAACAACTTTGCCCACTCCAACCAATTCATAAATATTACTACTAGTTTTCTAACCCTATCCGAAGTTGGCAACACCGTAAACCCGCACTATTTTTAGGTATTAGAACGAACGGGGATCGTAAAAGTCGGTGTTTGGCGTATAAGCCGATTACCGCATGTAATCTGGCTTAAGAGTGACACATGACCCCTCTCGGTGCCTTCAATTAGATTTTCTGTGTCACTACACTACCTTAGCTGTGTTGCGCTGGTTTATGTTGAAGTTTGATGTCATGGACTGGTTGGAGTAAAACCGAGTTAAATCATGGTTCTCTGTCTAAAAATAGGAACTGAAAAGTACCATAACTCATAGCGAAAATTATGATATACTGGCAGTGTCCCGCGGTTTCACCCGCATAAGTTTGATCTCGTGGGAATATTGAGATATAAAGTATACTATGTGTTAATCGTAGTTATAAACTATCTGTGTGCTAAATTTCATCCAAATCTGTTCAGCAGTTTTTGCGTGAAAGAGTAACAAACATCCATCCATCCATACAAACTTTCGCGTTTATGATATTAGTAAGATTGTTAGGTATTGTTTAAGTTTTACTTCTAGTTTATATGCACCTTCTGATCAGTGTATTTTCTGTTTAAATGTTATGTACACCTATAATTTGTGTAGGGATACATTAGTAATAATACTAATAACTCTCCTAAATACCTTTTAATTAAAATCAATGTTGAATGTACCTACATTCTGTTGGTGTTTTATAATAAATAAATATCTGACAGTATCCACAGATGACAGTGTATAAAGCTTTTCTTTAAAAGATCGCTCTTAGCGATTGGATCACCAATAGTGTCTACATTTATATCCGTAATTTATATGGTATCCTAACTAAATATTATAAATGCAAAAGTAAGTTTGTTTGTTTGTTACCTTTTCACGCCTAATCCACTGAACATCATGAAATTTTGCATGTACGTTGTCAGGGGTATAGAACAGGACATAGGGTACCTTTCATCCAGAAAAAAATACTGTTCCCGAGGAAATGAACAATCATTTTCGACGGTCACAATAAAATTGCATTAGGACTCTACATGGCGCTACGTGTCTTTCGAATCATGATTGAAATATGACCCGATTTTCTGAGCACTGTTCTAATAAAACGTACTAGGCTTGCATGAATTCACGATAATATTTCAGTCATTAGTATTATGCTTTTAATAGGATTTGTATGAATGAAATTTGGCACACATATAGTGTATTATAATCTGGATTAACGCATAGGATATTTTTTTCCTGGTAATATGTTTCCGTGGGATAATTCCCGACGTCCACGCGGGTGAACCCGTTTGCAAACGCTAGTAAATAATAAAGAGCACTCTAATGTGCACGTTTCTATTTAATTTTGTTTTTTTTCGTTTGTAACATTGCACACTCTTTAGAATCATCTCACATACCTACTGAGTAAAATTTATGAGATAGAAGAAATAACTTTTCTTCTACAACCGACAAACAACACGACTTAAACACATAGACAAATTTCGTAACAGTGAGTAAAAGTGCAAAGAAAGGATTTTCAGACAAATATTAAATAAGGTTTTGAGTAGTTTAACGAGCAGTCTTACACCAACAGCTAGTTTATCTTAAACCAAACCAATATAGAATGATTAGGTGCGTGGGTGCAGTCAATTTAGCAATATTGAGTCACCACCGCTTTCACCCACGCTGGCATAGTGTAGGAATCTGTGTTAAACTTTGTATTTCGTGCGCTGTTGACTGATAAAATTCGGTCTGCGGTTCAGTGAATAAAACACGTGTCTTGTTCATATAGATAATCAAGATGCTTTAACTGATAGATAATTAAAATCGTAAGGAAACTAGCTTGTCCTAGAACCAAAAATTCGATGACATGTGACATCTACCAACACTACACTAGGACCGCGTGGTGGATTATTAGCTCACTCTAGAGAGAAGACCTGTTTCCCAACAGTGGGAACATTACAGACTATTTTTTTTTTGTATTCGCACGAAAAATATGACCTGTAATCACTGGTTTGCGGCTTATAATCCTCGTGTAAAATGATCACCCATCCAGCAACTGACGTTTGCAAGTGCAGCTTAACTTTACATATCGCGTTCATTTTAGCTACGGCAGCCGCGAGCTTACCTATGGTGCATTATTAACTTTCCTGTAACTATATAATTTCTAAGTTTTAGCCGAGAGTGTGCTCAACTTTTGTTCAGCGCTCCACGACGTAGGATTACCACAGTAACTCCGATATTATGTTCCGATCGGTATTCCATCCATGCAGTTAATTAGTTAAGTTCTCACTTAGTTAGCTATTTGTCTTTATAGGAGTATCATGTGTTTTGGTATGTACATAGTTGGAATTGGAATTTCTAGACTATGGGGTTCAATTCATAATCAGCCTATAACGTTTCCCACTCCTGGGACACAGGACTGCTCTCTATGAGAGGGAATGGGCTGTAATCCACCATGTCGGCTCATAGGGGATTGATAGATGTCACATGTCTTCGATTTTTTTTTGTTCTAGGACATGCCGGTTTCCTTTACGGCTTCTGACCTAGATTTCGATGAGAACTTGTAGTTCAACAGTTTAAAAGCATGTAGTGTATGTGTGTAGTGGATCGTATTCATTCAAGTGTTTTTGTTCTACTTGCAACCCTTGATGAGGACTGCGACTGAAACGCGGCAGTTCCAAATCATTATCATCATTTCAGCCGAAAGACGTCCACTGCTGGACATAGGCCTCCCCCAAGCACCTCCACTTCGACCGGTTCTGTGCTTCTTGCATCCAACCGGTACCTGCGGCCTTCACAAGGTCATCGATCAACCTTGTGGAAGGCCTTCCAACGCAACGTCTTACGGTACGCGGTCGCCACTCCAGATTCTTTCAGCCCCATCGGCCATCTGCTCTGCGAGCAATGTGCCCTGCCCACTGCCACTTAAGTTTGGCAATTCTTCGGGTCCCGAATCAAACACGAGCACGAAAAAATAAACATTAATAAACACGAATCAATAGTTGAAACAAACGCCAGTTCCCGCACTCGTAAACATTGTAACCGTAAAAAGAGCCGACAGGGATCACATGGAACGTGCCAAATGTTCTATAGGCAACGGATTGTTTGCTTGTAATCTAAATCCGCACAGGTGTATCGCACATTTGAATAAAACAACGTTTTTCTAGCCCCCATTTTAGGGTTAGCGTAACGTAAAAACTGTTTCGGAATCCGTCAATGTTTGTTTTTGTGTCTTTGTATTGTTTTCTCGTGTTTTGTTTTGTGAGTAAGGGTTGACATCGAATAAAGGATTGGTTTATTTGCATACTAACTTATTGACGATTATTTTAGTGGAGTTATTGACGATTATTCAAGTTTCCGTGGAGTTTCTTGCCTGTTCTTCTCCATAAGTAGGTGTTTACTACGCTTTGGAATGAGCTTCATCTTTCTGACTGACCGACCCCTTGAAAATTCAAAAGTGCCTGTAATTGGTTTATTTGAAATAAATGCTTAGATTTTTTATTTATAATATAATATAGCTTCTATACTAATAATAAAGCTGAAAAATTTGTTTTTCTGAACGCGCTATTCTCTGGAACTAATAGCCCAATTATTGAGGAAGGCAATTTAACATCACGCTAGACTCTTAGGAGCCAAACAAAAAGAAAAAACATTTGAAAGAACGCTTAGCGAAAGTAATAGAAAGCGAAGTAATAGCACGACACGCGATGCGATGCGATGAAATGTGACGGGGTGGACCAGGGAACAAGAAATTTCAAAGTTTTTTATAAACGCATCCTTTACATACGTGCAATTTCTCTAACAATAAATTCAACATACTTGCATGGTGCATACAGCGATAATCGTCGGTTGGTGCCTCCTCATCCTTTAAAATTGTCTAAAGGATCTCTGCGAGTTGGCTTCGGCCCCTGGTACGCCTTTCAAAGGTCCGGGACCCCAGGGTCCCGAGATTATGTCAATTCCAAATTCAACATAGCAAGATAGCACAATAGAATATCAATCTCAACCTCTCAATCAACAATCAACACATTGTCAGTACAACAATTCGTCAAATAACACTCAGTATTTAGTCCCACCAATATTGCTATACCTGTGTGGTTGTAACTGCATTCGCCTCAGAAACGCATGGAATGCTGCTCACCCCAGCGTACCTATACATCGCAATGTAATTGCTCTAGCAGGCTGCAAGCTAACTGGTAACACTGCCTATTAAATTGGGTGCAGGTGCTATCTGTCTACCTAGGAAGTAATTGTGTAGAATTGCAAACCTGATGTGTGATCAGTGTGTCGAATAAAATCAATATATAATACTCTTCAAGTAATTTTTACAGTTATATCTTCACCTTATTTTCTTCTCTAATGCATCTGTACTTAGGGCTGATTTTTCAATCGACAGATAACTTTTAACTGTGTATAAAATTGACGTCTGACAGTTTTTATATGGAAGAAAGGTCAAAAATTCAAAACTATTGCTCGGATAAAATTATCTGGCGTTGGAAAAATCAGCCCTTAGTATGGTTATTTCTGTTTAAGATATAACTTGGTTCATCCAGTTTTTGTTCAATTAATGACATATTTTTACGTCATCCAAAACTTCGCCGAAATAACAACACTGGCTAAGCAGCAAATAGATTTTGTTTACCCTCAATAAGCAGATGGTAGTAGGTAGGTATCCATACTGGTAATTCTCCTTAGAATTAATTCAAATTAAACCCAAAGCGATCACACTCCATCCTACGGTCATAGACCATATTCAGGTGTACCTCCATCTCGTGGCCAGCTCTCATTCCTTATTCATCGTCGGAACCTGTTCAATTAATGTTACATCCCTCAACAGTACCTACTAGTACTACCCTTGTCAATCAATGTCCATTTCGTGTCCTCACATCCCATTTTGAATCTATCCATTTGTTTGTGTCGTATGTAATTCTTTTCTTAACATGTTCAGGTCCCCTGCGGAGTCTTTCAATCGGTTTGGAGCTGGACCTATCTCAATTTTGTGTTTTTCGAAGTCTGTTGCTCAAATTGGTGGTCTTTAATCCAAAATTAAATACCACCGATTTGTACTTTTTGTGGTCCACTTTTGCTAAATGATGTGGAAGTCATGTGGAGAGGTTTTTGCCCAGCCGTGTGATGATGTAGGGTAACAGTAAAAGTAACTTTTTGTGATAACGAATTGTCTGGCTGTAAAGCGCTACATATTATTGTCTATTCTTAACCGCATTCTAAAAAAAGGTGGAGGTTCTCTATTCGGATTGTTTTTTTTTTTTTGTTTTTTTTTATGTTTGTTCACGCATAACTCCGTCGCTTGCCAACCGATTTGAAAAAATACTTTTTTGTTGGAAAGGGTATACTTCCCAAATGGTCGCATGAATTTTATCGAAAAAAGACGAGCTGTTTTTGAAAAATCAAAAAAAAACCAGAAATTTATCTCATCAAAAATGTGAAAATTAAATTCAATCATTAAAAAAAAAAAAAAATTTTGTAAGAAAGTTTTTTTTGTTTATCTTTTCAAGATCGCCACTTGATTACTAGAATAGTATTAAAGTACAGATGACAATGGGATCTTTAAGTTTTAAACAGTCTATGACACTGAAGAGGTCTTTGGGCAGAGTTAATTCGGAGTGAGAGCCTGGTGATCCGTCACACAGAGTATCCTGGTAAGAAGTCTCTCACTTCAAAGTATCATATTTTGTGGATTGTGTCAACGTTCTTGTCACTATGTTTATAACTGTGTAAACCTTTGTGAAGAGATAAAAATAAGAGATATTATAGAGTACGGTCTTTAAAAATATCACACAATATTTAAACAGAATTATATGATGTATCAGACAGTGAAGAATACGATAGCGATACAAATCCGAACAACTTGAATAAAAAATCACTGTATAAAATAGTATCTAAGTTATTCATGAATGCAAATGTAGAAAATCAAAGGCTTTTTTCAAAGCGATCCCTCGAAGCATATTATAGTGACGTAAAGTAAACAGAAGGGTAAATAAGAGGATGGCTCTAAGGGGATGAATCTTCTCATACAATGCCGGAGGTCAGTTAGGGTCACATTTAATATACTCCCCAAAATGTTGTATTACCCTCTACGGGATGCTACTTGGGTAGCTTCGCAGGTAACTACACTATATACTTTTGTGTAGTGTAAGCCAGAATTATAGGCACAGCAAAAATATTTTTTTTTGTTTTGTTTGTAAAAATAAGAAATAAAGAAAAATGCGTTTATTGGCATTACAGCAAAATAAATACACCTTAAAACTATAAAACAGTAAACAAATACTATAATGCCAAAAAGGTCTCAGCTCAGCATAATGTTCTGACATTATGCTGAGCTGAGACCAAGACAAGGTTGACAACACAAGGTGTACCACCTGATTTTCAGCTGCAACCAGACGCTGCTGCTGTGTTATACGCTGAAATAACAAACACATAGGGAAGTGTGTGCCCATTATAATAACATAAGCACAAAATGTAGTATAATCATTATACATATTTTAACTATACTTCAAGTAACTTGATAACAAAATAAGACATACACGTGTACGTCTGATTGGCTAAAAAAGAAAATCAAGATTTTGTCCTCCTTTTTTTGACAGCTGTCAAAGCTATCAAAAAATCTTTTCTTATTATATTTTCAGGTAGTGATATAATTCTTGTTCAAGACTAGTTGTTATTATTGTTCAAAGCGACGACGTTCCGAACTGTGCTATTGCATTTAATCCCTGTGTCGGCTTCCGCTTGGAATTCTAATTAGCGGTGTGCGCATACATAATAATCTGTTCTCATGATACGAATTTCTATGCTAAGCGTTTGAATTACAACCTGCGAATTTCTGTAAAATATTGTCACCTGCAGCGAATACAGGTTTATTGGATGATTATGTGTAGTGGGAAAATGATGATTTTGAGTAGCAAATGTACTTTATATCACCCTATTGAATGGTTATTTCATGAAATCATGACATTTGACGCCAATTATAAATATAAAGTTGTATTGATAATATCAATACAACTTTTTATTTAGAACTGGCATATTATGACATCTACCAACCCGCAATGGGCCTGCGTGGTGGATTACAACCCACTCCCTCTCACAGAGAGGAGGCCTGTGACGCAGCAGCGGTTTTTGTGTGTGTACAAACAAACGATTTTTATTTTTTTATTACATCCCTTCATGCCTCGGAAAGTATGTACGATAAACTATTGGTCTCGATTGTTACTCGCAGATCTATGACAGTCGTTACAGGTAGTTAGAAGCCCAAAATCTGCCAACCAGTCTTATCAAGGGGTATCGTGTTACACAGGTACTGGGTTGTGGGAGTCAGATAGGCATAAAATTATAGTATTCAGCTGCATCCGATTAGACTCTCAACCGAAGCCAACTCCAACATATTTGAAAAAAGGCGAGGCAGATTCACGAAGAAAAACTAAACATTACTTTCAAACCAAACAATGACTTCTAAAAAACTTTCACACCACCATTCTAAACCTATTTAACAAACAGAACATTTCAACACATTACAAACAGTTCTCCGCGAAAAATTTCCATAACATTATTTTATGTGGCCTCAAGTGTAAAGAGATGGTGAAATGAATGTCGCCTGCGGGACCATAAATCCTTAAATATTAAAACTGGCGTGGCAGTGACCATAGCTACGACGTGGAATAATGAAGACATTCAACATGTTTGTCCTGTGAAAAGGGGTGCACTTTGATTCCGATTTTTTCATGAAAATATAACGGTCTCTTCTTTTGTGTTTTTGTTTTTTTTTTTAATCGTACTGAGTTTTATTTGCTTTGCGCCCTTGAGTTAAAGGTATGTTTTTATGAATATTTGTCGGAACATGCTTATGTTTATTTTTATTTCTGACGGAGGTGACTGTGTTATATTTGTTGATTTACCAATTTGCTATAATGAGCAACAATACAATAAAGTTAACACTACGAATAGAATTGTTTTTTTTTTTACAAGAAATTAATAAAAATCAAGGGAAATTTTGAAGTATTTTAGTTATAACAAAACTTTGATCATAATGTATTATTTAGTTCCGTACCCAAAGGGTGCCAACGGAACCTATTACTAAGGCTCTGCTGTCTGTCTGTCAGCTGCCATGTGTCATGAACTGTAATTGGTAGATACTCGACATTTTCAGCAAATTTGTATTTCTATTGCCACTATAATAACAAAAAAATTAAGATAAACATTACAAAGGGACACAACAACGTTTAAAAAAAAAATGTAGTGTTAAATACTGTACGGTACGGAACTCTTCGTGTGCGAGTCCGACTTGCACTTTGCTGGTTTTCAAAATCTTGTTTTGTACAAACTTTAAAAAAATATCAACTTTGATCGATTTAAACTATCGATAAATTGGTCGATCAAAGTTGATATTTTGTAGTGTAGCGCGTTTCAAGAACAAGGAGTTGAAAATTTTGCAATCAAATGTAACAGATATTCAACGGAGATCCTCTTACCAGTAATTGAATAAACTCGAGTTTAAGAAGATAAGCAAATTGAACGAGACGTTCAACGTTCGTTCGTTCTTCGTTGCCGTCTAGACAATATACTCAAAACTATTCAATAAAAATTATATTACGACAAAATTTCCAAGTAGTAATAAGATAATAATTTGATTTCTCAAGTGATCTTTTCACATAATTTACAAAGCAACATTGCAATTCTTCAAAAAAGTAATATTCTTTCTTCAAATTTTTATTTTTTATGCTTGAAAATTTTGCTCACCACAATGAGGTTGCCAACTTAATTTATCAAAGAAACCCTTAATATATTCTTAAATTAAGCAACAATAATATTTTTCTTAAACAAACGTAAAGTACTGCCAAGATTTGTTCCGCTCTCGAAAAATCATTTTGTCGGTACCTACGAAAGTTGAGAATCAAAAAGGGCTCTTAGTGAATTAATTTTATTGCCTCAAAAACTCATCGTAAATGACTTTTTAAGAATAACAAAAAAGATACAAGATTTATCTTTTTTCCCTTGCAAATCCATCACGACGGTTGAAATTAGATACGAAATTAAATTAGATGATACTTTTTCTTTCAAGATTTTTTCAAGACGTTCTTGCGGGTTGAGCTTTGTTTTAAATTGCCTAGCACAATGACAGTTTATGCTACTAGTGTCGGCATGAGAAATATGAGAATTATAGTGCATGTCGTGGTGATTTCGTTTCTCATATCAAGTGTACACTATGTAATTCCTGGGTCGTCTAGTTCAGACCTCACAAGAAAAGGTCACAGTAGTACTTGGTGACCCACCGCTGTTTCACACGGGTGCCAGTTACCTATTGATGTGGCGGCATAACAAAACATCGAGATTTATATGCTATATTTAACCCTAGAGTGGGCGGGCTATTCCGTATAACGCCAGTGGGCGCGCTATTCCGTATAACGCCAGTGGGCGCGCGGGGAAAATTTAGCCGCTTGTGTTCGTAGGAATACTTCAATTACAATTAATTTCTTTTTTCAGAGTTCAACGTTCAACGAAATAATTCATAAGGAAACAACATAAATGTATTTAAAAAAAAATAAGTTGAAAAATACTTAGCTTATAATATTTTTTTTAATTGTCTTTTTATGGACTTGTTTCATTTATTCTACACTAGCTGCGCACCGCGGTTTCACCCGCATAATTTTCGATCCCGTGGAAATATCGGGATAAAAAGTATTCTATAAATGTTAATCCTGGTTATAAGCCATCTGTGTGCCAAATTTTATACAGATCCGTTCAGTAGTTTTTGCGTGAAAAAGTAACAAACATCCAATCATCCATCCATCCATACACACTTTCACGTTTATAATATTAGTAAGAAAGATAATTAAATGAATAAAAAATATAATTTTCAGGATAAGTGTTGTCTGATCGAGTTCATCCTTACGGCACGGCTCGGCGACAAAAATGGAGGCAGCTACTAAAAACGCGCGCAAATATTTTATAAAACGTAATTTTTTTGCCGAGGGCGGCAAAATGCTAATAGCGCGGCCACTCTAGGGTTAAGTTAATTATAATGTGTTTATGTGTACAGCGTGTATCAGAAAGGTGTGGTCGAATTTAAGGGTGTGATACAGACTAACAATCTTAACAACTTTCTCTATGGGCCCAACATAATAGTCGCAAAAAAAAAACAACTGTCCCATACAAGACCTCGACGCAGTATGGGACGGCTGATTACCTTTTCTCATACCTTTCTGATACACGCTGTATAAACAGATAAAGCGCACATGAGAGCAGTGGTGGCCCAGTGGTAACGGCCGCGACTTACGAGCTGTAGGTCGTAGGTTCGAACCCAGACGGGCGCTTTACTTTGTGTCAATTATTTCATTTCCACTGCTCTCAAAACGGTAAATAAAAACATCGTGAGGTAACCGGCATGTTCTAGAATCAACAATTCTGAGACATGTGACATCTACCAACCCGCACTGGGCACTTCTGGGAAGAGAGGACGACTGTGTCCCAGCAGTGGGAACATTATAGGCAACACACAAACCTACCGAAATAAATGATTATTTGGTGAAATGATGGTGACACCCGCATCAAAATCTATTGAATCATTTAGAAGAATTAAAAGGATATTATATTCTGTCTCAAGTATATCTATTTACAGAGATTCTATGGAAATTATTCAGCTGACTTCAAAGTAAAAAAACAACCTTTGGTATATAGTGACTGACAAAACATTTACTCAAACTATTATCTACGTTGTTCACTCGACAACTTGCGTGGGAAGATCAGTAAGTAGTCAGCTTTCTTATAATCCTGAACTCAAAATTCACGAAAAATATTTTCACTTCAAATTACCGTTTTAAAATTACCTGAATTTTAAACTCAAAATATCCTTGAAAGCCGCATCAATCAAATTAAACGTCTACCTTAAAATGAGCAGGTAGAAGGTAAAACACACTCGTTGTACACGATATTTTTACGTCAAGAGTTACGCATTTTGGTTAGCAGGAAAGCAATAAAGGTATATTAAAGCTACGCATTGTAGGGTACGTATGGCATCAGTCATTCTGTCGCGCAGAACGTCGGATATTTTCAATCTGCTAAGTTCGTTTGAGCGTGCGTCGCGTCATCATTACGCTTTATTAAAGCGTTACAAGCGCTGGCTTCCAACGAGATGTGAACATACCGCACTGTCAGATTTTATGGATTGGTTGGTTTCACACATTTCTACATGGCGCAGAAAAATTATTTTTGGACACTTTGTTTGGCTGTTTGATTTGATTTAGAGGCTTCGAGGGCAATGAGTTTTCTCAACGGGTCTTCATTGTCATCCTTTGCCTAAGGATATGAAAGGTCTTTCCTTGACTGTACCAGTCTCTATCCTCCTGACAGTGTCAGCCTTAATGGGTTTTGCCGTCATCAGGTACTCCAAAACAAGACGTTGACGTCGTCACCGTGACAAAGAGTACCTTTCAACCTCAGATGCCTTCTTTTTCTCTTGTTTTTACGCAAGCTCTAATAAAAATTATCCGAGTCCTTGAATGAAATATTATTGCCATAATAACTGATAGCTTTAGTTGAATGTCCATATTCTGAACTATCACAGAAAAATCAAAATTAAAAAAATGTTGTAATCAAAAAGTTTTGGAAGCGACATTTCGGAATTTAATACATATTGACAATTTTATTACCAACCAAATCCTGGCAGCAGCACCAAAAACTTGTGAAAATAATATCAACATGGTACCAAGGGAACCGTAGAATGAATATGAAGCATTTATTTATTTATAACGTTGTATCACAAGTTTAAGGCTAAGTACTCAATCAATCATTCTAACAGGTCCCACAGGTTTTCTTCAAGTTTCCCGTAAATTACTTCAATATTTGTTTTTCCTGACATTGAGAACATGCCTTCGGTAGAAAAACATTTATTCTTAATATCCATAAACGTACCTATATATTATGTAACCTTTATACATATAACTAGTCAAATTTATTGTGGTACTATGTGTGTGTGTGGTTTACTTATTTTGTCAGTAGTGACGTACGTCTCCTTGTCTCCATGCAGTATTTGGTTAGCGACGAAATTCAATAAGAAACTTTTCGTTAGCTTAAGCACCGGGAACTCTGAAGTTAAATCCATTTATTTCTTTAACTTGAAACGGTTAAGTAACACAAATACTGGTCGCTTGTTTAAGCAAAAGACAAACTTTCTTCGGGTCGAGTGCAAAATACTTGGGCCAATCTCGAGGCTTGTTAGTAAGCCGACTTTTTGAGGATATCATTTGCATTTCCTAGTGTAACTTAGAGTTTACACTAACTGCATCCAGTGCAAGCCAAATGCAAAATAACATTAACAGTGCAGTAAGCAGTTGGGACTGAATTTTAACTGCTAGTGACAAATACTGGGCCACCATCTTTTACTTTTTGCGAAATCGAACCAACTGTATTCAATATAATTGTAATTAGCCATGGTTCCCACCGCTGCGACACATGCCTCCTCTTCCGAGAGGAACACAGGCCTTCCAGCAGTGAGAACATTATATGCTGATTATACCAACAAACACTATAGAACAGGAGAGATAACAGCTGACATATTATGGCAAATCATTTAATTTTATGTTCTGGTCTTGTAATGTTAATTACCGAACATACGAGTATGTAGGTACCTAGTATTGTATACAATCAAGTATTTTTTTTTATCGAACAGACAGCTGTGCTGGTGGGGAGTTTGTTTCGCCACTTCTTCTTCCCAGCGATAGCACTAGGAAGTGGTGAAGGGGGGAAGTGGTGAGGGGGGGTGGGGAAGGGGGTGGTTTTTGGGGGACTGTATTTTGTAATTTTGACGTTCAAAAAGTGCTGATTCTCAGCCTAATTTGAATAAATGACTTTTGATTTTGATTTTTGATTTTGTGCCTGTGGCATTTTTTTTTTGTTTATTTGCTTGTGGTGGCCTATTTCAAGCAGCTGTTATCAATGTCCTGGCAGGGGCTATCGCCTACCAAGGCATTGATAACAGCTGCTTAGCTATCTAAGAGAGTATTCGTCGATAACCCAAGATTCTTTCATCTCTTTACATACCCTTTTCGTACACGTTAAAACATTCTCGACAAAATATTTGAACAACAGTCTTTTATAACATTCATAAGTTCTTTTAATACTTACATTTTGTTCTCTCAGATTTACCGTCATCCTTTAATAAATATGTTTTATTCCTCAAATAGGTAAGCCGAAGCATTGTAACTATGTCACGTTACCTGGAGGAACCGCGCACCGCCGCCCTTAACGAAATTATAAGGGTTCTAGGAGTTTTGGGATTTTAGGGCTGCTGAATAAGTTATTTCGCTAGGCTTGATATTGGTAGCAAAACTTGGACCGTTTTAGGACTAGAAGTTGCAGAAGAAAAAAATTGGAGTTATTATTTTTAGGAAAGTTAGAGCGTTTGCATAGAAAAATCATTTTTTTTATATTTCTTAGACCTTTTTACTAAAGGTGAGAAAGGTAATGTTCAAATGTCATACTAAATGTCGTACTAAATATAAGAATTACCTACTGCCTCATTCTGCGAAAACAGCACTCCTTCATAAAAGCGTGTTTTGTATGGCACCATTACTATATAATAAAATTCCAGAGGTTATTAAAAATATAAACTTACTAAAAAATATAAAGTTAGTTACTGAAAAATGTTACTATTATGTTAGAGATTCGTCTTAATTGTGTTATATCTAAAGTGGCAAGTGTGTTATAATATAATTTATTTTGTACGCCAATGGTGGCAAATCATGTTGAAACTCACAGATTTTCACTTTTACATCCACATTTGCATTTTTTTTTTAAACGTTGCCCCACTCTAGGAATTAATCCTGTATCGTGGATGCGTTTACAAACATTTCAACTCATATACACAACCATCCAGACCCGGCACAGCTACCTGTATGCAATACAAATAATTGTTCCGTGCGGGAATCGAACCCGCGACACACAGCGCAGCAGTCGATCGCTCAGCCACTGCGCCAACCGTGTCGTCGAATTTTATATATGTATAATGTTACACATGTTTACAAAAAAATATATCTTTATCTTCATCCATATCTTTATCTTTGTCATCATCCTCATCCATAGGCCGACTTCTCCCACCGCTGGGCATATGCCTCTCTGTTCTTGTGCCACTCCCCACACTCCTGTGCAAGCCTCATCCAGGTTTTGCCCATGATGGCAACAATGTTGTCTGCCCATCTCGTCGCCGGATGACCGACATCTCGTCTTCCAGTTCTTGCACTCTTTTTTTGGGTGGGGTGGGAAATCATCATATGACTTCTCCCGCTCTGGGTGGAGCGGGGGGGGTGTGTCAGACTTTTACTGACTTAAACCCACACATGTTCTTCCTCTTTCACTCCTCTTTCGAACAACCCGCGGCCCTGGCAGACTCACATCTGCCACAGTATTACTCCACATGTCACCACTGTGCCAGGTGTCCTGCCCAATTCCATTTGAGTTCCATAATACGCTTTCCGATATCGAAGACCTTCATAAGTCTTCGTATCTCGACGTTTCAAATCAAATTAAAAGAAAACAATTAACTTAAATCAGCTTTAAACGAAGCAGTTCATTTAGCGTTACCTACAGTAAAGATTGAAAAGAACCTATTTCAACAGCCTCATACAATAAAAACGTTAATAAAATATTCATAAACAAAGTACAGAATGCAAACAACCTACCCACTCATACTATTGCTATTAAAAGCAAAACGTAAACGAAACCATTGAATTCCCAACATTCAAACATGCTTCTGAATAATATGAAAGAATATAATATTTCGACGTACGATATTAATATTTGCTAAGGTTTCATTTACTATTAAATAGTTTGCTGGAGTTTTAATTAAGTTCAGTATTGATCTGGATGAAACTGGAGCTTGTCAACTCGAGCGAAATGAATGGAGTGCTTATGAGACCGTTGCAGTATACTTGTAGATATATCACGGCAGTTACCACTTGTCTCTTCATTACTGTACCATCTGTCTGTTTTATGAAAGGGGTATTTATTGCTGTACTTGCAGAGCTATAGTTTACAGCTAGTTTATCAATGACTCTTAAAAGCTACCTAAGCTGTACATATATTGGGCAGGACATCTAGATAAGACGAGGAGATGGCTGATGGATTAAAACTGTGACCGAATGGTGGCCACAGTAAGGTCAAAGAAACCAAGAACGTTGGGTTGACGATAACTCTATGTAAATATTATATGAAAAATACTGTTGAATAATTGGTTTTGGTCTTAGATAAAGATAAGGATGATGAATTTGACGAAATAATTTATAGTGTGAAAAGTGTAATCCACATTTAGGAAATTCCACAGTTTGTTTGGAACAAAAAACACAATTGGTTTTTAGATTTAAAAAAAAAATCGTCGTGAACGCTATTAATAAAAACTCAGGTGTGTTTCAAAAGTTTTAATATTCGAAATATACAGCGCATTCCACCATCCATCACGTGCCGATATCGGAGCGGTCAAATGCACTCACTGCAAAACTGATTGATTATTTTCTAGTATAAATGGTATAAAGAGAAATAGGGGAAGTGGAACTTGAAAACTCTTGACAATGACAGGTTATTTTCTTTGATTTTGTTGATTCTTTTGCTCTAAAGTAATCAAAAAAGGACTGATTTTTATAGATTTTGTTACATGATTACTTTTTCATACATTTTGTCCTGAATAGGTAACATCGTCCGATTATTTTTTGTTTTTTTTTTTTATTAGGTTCACCAACAATTGATTACACCGATACATAATACATTTTTTAAAGTAAAATAACAGTGCATCAGTTACTTATAGGTAAGCACAACATGCATAGAACAATGAATCAGAGAAATTAGCTAACTTACTAAGTTAGGTTATGTTGTGAACAGTATTTTTACTGGTGAATTCACTGTGTCAGCAAGGTAAACCATCACAAGTAGGCTAAAACCTTTATTTATCTTCATAAAGAAGTAAACAGGTGTATCCCAGCAACTGTTTGAACTTTTAAAAATAATCTTTAAAACAATCAAATTACTTCCGAACCATTTTCATTATTTAGAAGCAAATGAAGTAGCTAAGACTCTTCAGTTGTCGCGTCGCTAAGTTCTTCAATATCCTGAAACATAAGTAAGAGTTCAAGTCTTAAGTTTCCTTCACAAACTCCCAACTTTTGAAAGATGAATATTTCACCGAATATTCTGTCTCTCAAAAACACATTTACAAATGGACTCATCTGTAGCCACTATGGTCGTTAAATGTCTTATCGCGGAATTACGTCTTTAAGTATTATTATGTTTAAAGTACTAACTTGAATTTCAGGCTAAGTATTTTCTTAGACATAACAATTATTTTATGTTTACAGTTCAAGTTTTAAGCCTTCGTATTATTTATTCTATCTACTTATATTAAAGTATCTCGGTACTTAACTAAATTTAATAAATAGAATCTTCTAAATCTAAAGTCAAAAAACAAATACATATTATCTCTTTCTTTTAACCTAAACGAAAACAGTAACGACCTCCAAAATTTTCCGTCAAAGAAGAGTACAGTCTACAGCACTTATTTTGTCATGCAAACAAAACAACCCACGTAAGCTTGAATAAATTTGTTTAAGGTATTTTGGAGAGGGTTGCGTTTGCGCTAAGCGGCTGAAAAATGGCTTCCGAACAAAGTAATAAAGCCCCTACCAATCGATGAAAAGAAAATACGAGTTTCCGGCAAATCTACGCGAAGATGCGAAAGGATTCTCCGGAAATCTTCCGCGGAGACGAACTTGGTAACTTGTGAATGGGACTGAGTGAAAAAACAAATAGGAAAAGTGTATTTTTAAATACACTACACGTTTTGTTTTTGTTTTGTTTGTATGACTTTGCTTTGTTTGTTTAATTGATGTCGTCCAGTTTTGTTTATTTATTGTCCAGGTTTGTTTATTTTGTATGTTTCTTATTCTTTATCGACTTCAAAAAGGAGGAGCTTCCCAATTCGACTGAATGGTTTTTTTTTGTACGTATGTTCAGCGATATCTTCGCCAATTGTAAATTGATTTTGACTATCTTAGCTTTGATAATAGCACTGCTGAGGTAAACATTGATCCATTCAGCAGGATTATCATCCTGTTGATGACGCCCAGGGTGTGTCGGTGTCTATAGAAGTCTCACTATTTGTATAGGTAAATCTCAGGATTTTTTGAGTGGTGTTTACTCCTAAGTTTACCTCCGTAAGTTTTGAGTTGAGCTGTACGATTTTTGACAAATTCGTGCACTGACTGGACAGGGCCTCTCAGTCCGTGTGGTTCTCTCCTCAAAAAACCATCTCAGACATCGATCTACATAGTCTTCAATGATCTGGCCAAAATTATGTCTGGACTTTAAAAGTGACTGTGACCTCTGAGATTGTTTCGGCCTTTCTTCTCAGACTAGTCAGATAGGAACCGCTGACCTTATCTTGTTTAAAAATATGATTGACGTGTAAAAGTGTTTGTACAAACCTACTTACAAAATAAAATCATTTATCAAGTCAGTTGCTCTTATTTTTGTTACTCTTAAAGATGGCTAAGCAATGATAGGGTTAACAGTGGTATACGTTTGCCTATGAATAAACTATATTCTTTTTACAAGAGAACTCCAAGGTCGAATCTTCTAACTCGTGTTTCATTCTTAGTAACTCCACTTTCAAATAATATTTCCATCTCAAAATTGAAGAAATAGTGACTAATTAGCCAAATTGCTTTTTAACTCGTCACAAAATGAGAACAACTAAAATATAGATGTTTAGCTTAGCAAGATTAGCATTTAGATGACTAAAGCTAAATGATTTCTGCTATCAAGATATTTAGGTTTTATTTAAATATAATATGAAATAATTCAGTCGTTAGTTAGACGAAAGTTTGTGCTTCATTAATTAAGTCTTGGCTTCCTTTTGTTTCTTAAATTAATCTTGATCAAATTCTACTATCCGCTCAATTGTTCTAACTTAATAAAACTACTGACGCAAAAATCTTGAGATAATAATTTCAACATCTAAGGGCTAATTTTTCCAACCCCAGATAATTTTATCGAAGGAATAATTTTTAATTGTTGACACTTCTTCCATACAAAATATGTCTGACGTCAATTTTATTCAACGAATAAAAATTATTTTTCGATTGAAAAATCAACCCTAAATATAGAAATTATTTATCTTGAAGTGTCTGTTTGTAATGTATTTTTTTTACTAAATGCATATGAAAGTATGTAAGGTACGTACAACATCTTGCTCTCTATTTGTTTTGAGTAATCTCCAAAACGGCTAGACCGATTTTGACGGAACGTTCACTGGTAATGTTATAAGAAGCTGTTTTTATTAGAAAAAGTACTAAGGTTTCGCGCAAAAGAAAAAATAAAAATCCAAGTACAATTTGTTTTCCATCAGGCATGCGGACGATATCGCGGGCACAGCTAATCTTGAGATAAAAATAGAATTGATGGACCTCATATACTATAGAGCTAAAAAAAAATAATGGCAGCACAAATATGTCTCACCTTTAGAGCTTTATTTAAGTGTCAATTAAAATTGTTTTGACGTCTTTACAGATGATAAAATACCTACCTTTATTGTGAAAATACAAGTTTTGGATTTAGTTCTTTACCATTTTAATATGAATTGGCAAGACTAGTCATGAACATACTCATTCTGTAAAAATACAGAATATAAAATGAAACAGTTTTTTTCGGCTCTGTCAACTTTTAAAATAGACGTTGGGCTCATTCAAAATATTTTAGCAAACCCAAGATCGGATTGCGAAACGGTTGTGTGGCCTGGTGAAGATGGCTAGTGAATGATTATATTTCTAATATACATATAATACAGTATGAAGGAACCTATGAAGGCACCTCAAATTGAAGTAAATTGTTGATAAGGTACGATGGGGTTGGCCTATCCGTATGATTAAAAACAATAAAAAAATAATAGCGATAAGGTAATTTTAACCTAGAAGCTGTATCATAGAACTTTCGAATACAATCAGATGCTTTAACGGACATTTACGGTGTCGCGGGTTCGATTCCCGCACGGAACAAATATTTGTATGACCTACATGTATTTGTTCCGAGTCTGGGTATTTTTCTATCTATAATATGTATGTATTTACAAAAAAAAAAAAAATGTATATAAGTAGTTTATCAGCCATCTTGTTACCATAACACAAGCATTAGGTTGTTTAGCTTGGGACAAATGGTGCTGTGTGAAATGTCCAGGGATATTATTATTATTATTATTTAACCATGTTAAAACAAATGTAAGTGGTATTAGTAAAAAAATAAATGTTGCACATAAACAGATATTAGACTGCCCACAGTTTTGAAATTTCATAGTTGCTCGCTACAAATGTGTTAAAGAAAATCATTAACAAGTTTAATAATGTTATCACAAGCATCAATCAATTCCAGTCCTTCCCATACCCCCAAATTCAGCCACGACAAAATTAAATTAGCATGCCATGAATTTTTGACTCCATTAAATATTCTACAAAAAAATGACTCACAAAGGTGATTACATCGTTAATGGACGCAAAGGGAACGGTCTTCACTTAAAAGATTATGGACTCTTTGTGTCCAACAATGGTGGAAAAATTAGGCCGTGATGGTGCCAGGATAATAATGGTGTTATTGTATGACAGGTGTTAGGTTAAACGAGGGAAACACTTTCGACCTTACACTCTGTATAATTGAATAGGTATGTGAGGTTGTATGGCCTTATAGCAGACAGAGACAGAAGACAGGGAATGGCTGTCAACCAGATTGGAAAAGAAGAAAAGAAAAAAAACTATCAGTTCACACAGGAAATGCTGCAGTGATGAGTAATCCTTGATACCTCTTGCTTTACGGGTAACGGATGGCATAAAATGACATGACAACATCGTACAGGTAAATATAAGGAACGAAGGAAGGATCCATTCTTCTTCTCTTAAAATTGTATTACCTTCTGCCCGCGGATTCGCCGCGTGAATGTCGGAAATTATCCCACCGGAACATGTTACCGGTACAAAAGTAGCCTCTGACCTTCCCCAGGATGCCATCTATATCCTTGCCAAATTTTATCAAAATCCGTTCAGTGATTTAGCCGTGAAAAGGTCACATACATACGGAGTTACTTTCGAATTTATAATATTATAACTATAGTATGGCTGTATTAATTGCAGTACTCTGTTGATTTCTAGATACATTATTCGTTCATCTTTATGACAGGCTAGAACTTTTAATAAAAATAATCAAGATACCACGCGAGACTTGCACAAGAGACAAGAAGAAAATCTTTGGTTCTAACTCCTGATAACACATATTAGACTGGCATCGTGTTTTCTCTCTTGCTCTCGGTACGAACGGCAACCGTAATAAATGTCGAGGCAGTGTCTAAAATTTCCCGCCATCTGTACGGCTTCTTGCATTATTATTTCTGTTTAAATTATTACGTACTTATCTGTTCGAATGACTACTAGCAAAATCTTCAGGTACAGAAATAAATAAAAATAACACCAGGAGCTAAAAGCTAAGCTACTACTATTTGCATCAAAATTTCAGTGACCCATTTTCTATCTTCCTGCGGGAATATGGATAAATCCCGTCTCGATAGTGTTGCCTTTCAATATTATAAAAGAAGTGGATTTATACAGTTCTCTGTTTTCTCAAGGTAAGAGGTAAGAGTGTCTTATTTTAAACATAGATACGTATATATTACGTATAATGTTACGTATGATGGGCTTGTGGCTAAGTAATAACAGCCACGCGGGTCGTTCGGTTGGTTCGTGGATATGACCATCTTCACACACGGACACCTGTGGACGGACGGCTGTCATTTGTAGATCTTTGACAGTTGTTACGGGTCGTCAGTAGCCCGAAAGTCTGACAACCAGTCTTACCAAGGGGTATCGTATTACCCAGTAACTGGGTTGTGGAGTTCAGATAGGCAGTCACTCCACGTAAAATACTGGTATTCAGCTGCATCCGGTTAGACTGGAAGCTGACCCCAACATAGTTGCGAAAAGGCTAGGTAGATGATGATGAGATATATGTTTAGAGTATTCTTTCAAAAAATTATCAACTAACGTAGTGAAGGGTGATCTTCATTTGTTTTTAATGAGACATGACATCATATAGGCCTTGTAGACTCCTCCCCAGGGATTTGTTCCAATGGGACGGGGGGTTTTTTTAAGAGGTAATTGTGCCCTCTTCCATGTGCAGATGGTAACCACTGGGGTGGTTTTAGTGAGGTAAATAAATATTAATCTTTTTATAAAGTGGGATCAGTTGACAAAGGAAAAATAATAAAATTAATCATTTAGTTAACGCATCCCGCGAGATAAGTTCGAGCGGCCTCAGTTGACTAAAGAGCCTAAAAATTATAGGTCCAGTTTAGGTTTCTAGGACACGTCGGTTTCCTTACGATGTTTAACTTCACCTTTGTGAGACCACTGGTGATGAAATAAATTGAAAGAAAAGAAAGAAAGAAAGAAAGAAAATACATTTATTTGGCACAAACTAAAAGACACACAATACACCAGATACATACATCAGATAAAACGAACAATAATAAAATAATTAAAAAAAAGTTGGAATAAAAAGGGTGAAGTCCGATGTAAGAAATTAGCAGGAAAGTGTGCCTCACGGCTGCGCCACACAAAGGTTCAAACCATCTACCTACCTAAAACTCGTATGTCGCCGGTTCTACCACTTCTGATCCACCATTACTCCACTTACTGTCGTTCTTAGAGCTCATACACAGAGCGGCACGTTGTTGACGGCAGCCAACGACTGTATGCGCACTTAGTAAGTTCACTGCGTAACTTATAAGATTTACATAACCCTTCATTTTCCCTAGACAAAAATAAGGTCCGATCTATCTGTACAGTTAATTTATTTATGCAAGTTAATTACTAAAACGTTTTGATGGAGTCCTATTAGAGGAGCAGCTCTTTATAAAAGCTATTTAATGTTTAATTAATGAAGCAGCGATCAGTGAGGAAGAGTTTTTATAAGATTTATTTAATGGGGTACAGTTTCAATTAAAGTTAAATAGCTGGCCTTTCTATAGAAATGAAGAGGGTTTATATAGATACCTCCTTGAATATTGCAGAAAAATAAACGTTATACTGGAAAAATTATTAACCAGTCCGCAAACTGTAACCATAAATTCAGCATAAATGATTCTAGACCCGGGTAGAAATAGTAATATTCTATAAATTTTGACCACGTAGGTATTGCACATTTCTATGAATCAGCAATTTATTTTTAACAGAAGACATTTTTTACATGAATTTGACATTGAATTCATTGTTACAGATTGCACTACCCTGTATGACGGAAACGCTTTCCTAGCAAACCGAAGTTTCCTAGCAAAACCAATTAATGATGTCTACGAGTAATCGCAATAAACACTTTCATACATAAAACCTAATGAAAAAATTGTGTCCATTGATTTAAGCTGCATTTCTTTTCACACCTTTACTATCGCTTTCCAAATTATACAACACAAAAAACAGCGATTCCGAAACAGCCGTGACGTCATTAACAGCGGTACTAAAATCCAATAATTAAACTTCCCAAAGATAAGCCGAATCTCGCGAACGGCTTTAAACGAGGCATTACTTTAATTTCTTACGTCTAATCTTATTCAAATAACGTATTATAACGTCATTTAGAATTCGCGTGGAAAGTGACGATAAGCCAAAATCAACATTTCTCCCCGGATTTTGATGCAGAATTGAGAACAATAACAAAAGTTGGGTCCATATTGTTGAAGGCGGTATTTCGGTGTTTGCGACCAAATATAGCACAGTGACAGCAAAGGATTTCAATGTCTTTTGTTTATAAAGAAGAGCTATACTTCATTTATAAGCATTAGAAAAAAGAGGCTCGTAGAAGCAGGAATGCAAAACATTTTATTTCAAAGTTATGATAAAACAATTTTAAGAGATGCGCTGCGGTAGCTGGCAAAACTCAAATTTTCTTGCGTTTTTTACAATTTGCAGGTCAGCGTGTAAGGTTGTATCTTAGTCAAAATTTGATGCGCGACAATGAGAAATATGTAGGTAATTACACAATTTTAACCTTAAAAATCATCAATACATGCCTTTAAGTTAGAATTGCTCCGGATTCGTCTGATTACGCGGGCTACTGCAGCGCATCCACCTTAATTAAAATTGTTTTAACAAATATGGACGTATAATATAAACAAAATAAAAGTAACATTTTAAATTCGGTAGAATTATAGTGAAACGAATAACGTTCCAAGTATTGTTCATCCCTGCTTCTTTAAGGTTTTTAGCATTGACACTGTAATTTTAAATTGGAGTTAAATTATATAAATAAATGAAAGCCACATAATTTCATAAGATAAATAGTTAAAATGGTTACAATTAAGTGTGACAGCTGCTGTAAAAATAGATCATAATAAATTCGGCGTCTATCGTAATGTAACAATGTTTACTGTACTTTTGTTACACTTCTTTTTTTTCGTTTTTGCTGCACTAAAAATAACCTTTTTTAACTTCTTTCTAATGCTATTGTAAATGGAGTATAGATAAACTGAATTTGCGTCGCTCAAAATGTGTGATATTTTCAGCCTACTTGATTAGCTTTTATTGCGAGCATATATTTTGCAAGCCGCAATATTGGTTGAACACAAAGCCAACGTAATTTCGGTGACTCAATTCATCATCAGGCTACAGCAGTCCACATACTAATACTGGTTGGCTGGAATACTATCAGCAGCGGAATACTAGAATAAAACAGGTAGGACGCTCTGACTGAAGACCATAGTTTTAAGGCTCTGTGGATTACGCGACTCACTTAAGAGGAGTAAATTATGCGTTTCGCTCACCTGACCCCACCGTGAATTGTAAACAAAATGTATCTCTCGTATCATTGCAGCATTGAATTTAGAACCTAGAAATAAATCTCTCGGCAACTTGGTAGCGAGGTTGATTGCACAGGGTACGCCGGTCGTACATCTACCTATTTATATGTATTAATTATTACAAGTATGTAATACTTGTGGCTAAAATACACTCGCGAGCAATGAAAAAGTTCCAGTGACATAGCACCAAATTACTCCTAAACGGGAAAGGCTAGCTTAATGACGCCGTCAGCAATATTGAAGTACATTTAACAGCGCATCAGAATATTACCAACTTAAAACGTAAATCGTATTGCAACGTCTTTTATCGGCATTTTGTGGGTGGAACTTTTTCATTGCTCGGCAGTATATGGTAACAGCCGCACGGGATGATCGCAAGGTAAGCTACGCATGCCGTGGTCGGTTCGTGGATGAGTGACCATGAATATCATATCGAGACCCCTGCGTACCTCGGAAAGCACGATAAGCCGTTGGTCTTAACTGTCATTCATGCATCTTTGACAGTCGCTACGGATAGTTAAAAGCTCAAAAGTCTCACAACCAATTTTATACCAAGAGGTATCGTGTTACCCAGTAACTGGGTTGTAGTGGTCAGATAGGCAATCAGTGCGTATATAATACTGGTATCCAGCTGTATCCAGTTGGATTGGAAGGCCACAGAAGGTATGTATCTATTGGTTGTAGAGGTTATTTTAATGCAAAGGAATAATGAATAACCTATATTATTGCAATGCTTCAACAAAGTTGAATCACATCTCTCTGCAGATAAAAGAAGAGGAATTATTAAGTGAGCGAGTGTTTATTCTCTTTCCTTTTTGTCTTTTCTGGTCGCTAAATGCATTGCGGATTATAGTGAGCAAAGGAAGTATAAATAAAAGCTGTGGACTTAGCCTGCAATTTGCTTTATACAAATCAAGTTTTTTTTTTGTGAACGTATTTCAAGCCCGTGTTTTTTCCTCTTATATAAAGTTGAGGTTTACTTAGTTTGATAGACTCGTCTTTAGATTTCTTTTTTCATAATATGTGACTGTTGATAAAGTGCTTTTAATATTATATTGGAAAAGTGTATTTTAAAAACACTTGGTCCTTCATTTGACTTACGTTGTTACGAGTTTAGATCACACTTTAAAATTTTAATTACATTTGTCAAGAGTACTAAGGGAGACACAAGTGAACACATTTAAAATATTAAAATTAATTACTAACGTCAAGTCTCTCAAAATCGCAATATTGAACATATTACTAAACAGAATGCAACGCAATTATTGCGTTGCATTCTGCGTTCCGGTGACTCACTTTGAGCGGTATAAACTACACTTATCAATAAACTATCATAAAATAATGATAGCCGAATAACGGCCACGCGTCATCATCTGTGTACTAAATGCTTCGATCTCCCGTATGGCAGCCAAGCTTAGTACTTAATCAGGTCATGATTTGCGTTCATTGTCCTAATGAACACGTTCATTTGCTAAAGCAAACGTTTGGTCAACTACTTCAAACATGATACAGGTAGTTTTTGGTTTAAACCCAGCTCTTGTCTCCAGTACAGAGGACCCATGAAAAACTTGACCATGTCATGAAAACTTAATACGCAACTTTTCCATATCATGTACATAAATTGCGAACGTCAAAAATGATCCTTCAAAAAATTTGATGCCGTTTCATCCACAACTTGAAATGTAATGCAAAATTTAAAAAAAAAAGTCGTAGGGTGATTTTACACAAAATACGCCAACATCAGTCGGATAGTTAGTAACTCAGTGGATACGTCCAAGTTACCCAATAAATGTTTTCTGAAAACTTGCACCAATTTGTAGTATGAACAGACTCAAAAAAATACAAGTAATAAAATAATATGAAAAGAAAAATCAGAAAACTGAAACATTTCTTACCGTAGTGAAATTATTCCTGTAACAAGACGCCAATTAATCC